>JAWDJD010000002.1:85342500-85965714 GCA_035047305.1 Bradypodion pumilum
CACCACAGGCAGCAATCATGATGGTGTACAGGATAATCTCTTTTTGCTCACTACTATTCACAAAGAGACATTAAGCAGCGGGAAATTCCAAAAGCTGTTTCCTTTTTTATTCAGGTAATGACTTCTCATTCAAAACAGAGTCATGTTTGGTTTGGTTTGACAAGTTTCAGTCTCAGAGCACACACACAGAAAAGGGTGGGGCATTAATCCACCACTATAATTTAAAGCTATTCAACCAAAATGCCATTCAATTTAGCACAAAGCAAAATCAGTCTATCTACTCCCACTGTGCCAAATTTGGTATTGATCTGAAGCCCAGTTTCAAAACTCTTTAAGTCTTGTTTGGGCTGCCCTGTTGTTAGAATTGCCTTGTAGAATATTCATTTGTTCTGCCACATAATATCATCACTGCTCTGTTGTGCATTGATAATCGTTTGCTGTACCAACTGTACTGACAAGTAGAATTGATACTAATAATTGCATCTAGCTGTTAGCCAGAGAGATGGGGGGGGGGAATGAAATATGACAGCAATTTAACAAAAAAGCCATATGGGTCTCCTAGCTTATGCATACGTCATCCTGCCTTCACTCTTTCAGCAGCAGCAGCTGCAAGTTCCTATTGTGCTTGTAACACCAAAGCACACCTGAGTGATACCACTTCTTTTCCTTATTCATATCATTCCTCAAAACCAATCTTCAGTTTGTCCCAGAGAAGAGGTGGAAACAGAACATCTGCTCTTTCTTTAGCAGAAATGCTGACACTATCTGGCACTACCAAGTTAGAAAGTAGCTAACTGACACAGCCTGCATTTTTTAATACTAGAGTTCCATCAGATGAGCATTATTCTCACATCATTGCCGGCAATGTTGAATTCATGCCAAATAGTCATTAGAAGAATCTGCTAGCTTCTAGAAAATGGCATGACTGGTTGTCCATACAGAAGATAATGTAAGGAATATTGTCTCTTGCGCGGACAGAAGCAGGATAGAACAGCTTCTTAGAATGTAAAGATTATTCCTCCACTGCACTTTTTGACCTCAGGCATTTTGAGATTCAATTATGTATTTCTTGCTGTAAGTATTGGAGTTAGGATATGCTGGGATTTCTTGCTGAAGCAAATGTAAATAAAAAAAATCAGAGTTCATAAATTTATTCTGAGTAGTAGATTTGTCTACGAAACATGTATTTAGAATTTTATAGCTGTTTGTTTTATATTGAATTAGTACAGAACATTGAAAGTCATTATTTATTTCTCAAATGTCATAAAAGGTCTGTTGGGTGATCATGTGCTTCTTTGCTTTTTGTGTGTGCATAAAAACACTGGAAGCTCACACCACATTTTCATTACTGAAAATGACTTGAGGCAACATATGTTGTTGTGAATGAATTCTTACTGAACTGTGCTGCGTAGAAATAAAAACTGAGTCTGCTTATTTATTAGAGCATAGGATTGCTTGCAATGTTCATATACTCTGTTTCCCAAGAGAACTGAAATAGACTGTTGCATTAATATAATAAAGAAGATAATTACATAGTAACAGAATAAAAGGTACTGTATAATTGTACCTGGCAGATGACAGAGGAGCCTGACGTGCTGTGGTCAATGGGGTCGCAAAGGGTCAGACTCGACTGTGCAACTCAACAACAAGTGGAGTTCAAATCAATATGGTACAGTGTGGAATGCTCTCTCTCTCTCTCACACACACACACACACACACCAAGCTGAATGTGTTAGCATCCAGTGCCTACAGTTTGCAGGACCCTAATTATTATTTTTGGTCCTTACCTTTGGCAGTGAGACCATTTTAGTATGTGGATATTTGCTGTTTTGAATAGCTAAGGGCTTGTTCTGAAAGGATGATTTTGCTAGCATATGAAATGTATTTCATCACAGCTTCTTAGTGCATGTTATTGTAATGTCCAAAAGTAGTTGTGCCTTAACAATGAGAAAAACAGATCATAACTTTCAGCAGCAGGATTTTTCTTTCTTTTTTTTCAAAATTTTTTTTTATTGAGTTTTTAATAAACATACAGGAAAAAAAAAGAAAACATTAACAGTACATTAACAATACATTACACTAACAAGTCCGTAGTATCATACTAACAAACATTACTATATGCTAGCACATAACAATATCTATATTCATTAACTACTGTTTAACCACCAAATATTAAGAACCATTATTTCAAAGTCCAAAGTAATAAAAAGAACTTTCTGTACTACCACTAATCTTTTTAACCAATAAAAAAAAAATCACCCTGTGAATATATACAATGCCCGGAGAGTTTATTTTCTACTCAGCTCCAGAAGCTTCTTTGAGATGGTACTGGTCCTGAACTATCACTTGCCATAATAGAGTGATCCACGAACGGTTTCCATATATTCCAAAATCTATTCTCTTTTAAATTATCTCTTTTGACTTTAATCTCCCATGTCAATTTATCATTCAGTGCTAAACTCCACATTTCTTTATACCATTCTCCAACCTGAATATCTGCATCATTTTTCCAATTTCTGGCTATACATTGTCTACCCGTTGTCAGTACAATTTCCAGCAATTCTTTTTCCTCCTTGTTTAAACCCAAATCTTCCACATTCGTTAAAAGAATAGTACCCGACACCAGCTTAACACTTTTACCCAATATTTCACCAAATTCATTTTCTATTCTTCCCCAAAAATCCCTTATTTTTTTACAACTCCACCACATATGTTCATATGTTCCATCAAATTCTTTACATCTCCAACATAACTTATCTCTTTTATTATCCATCTGGTAAAGTCTTAATGGAGTTAGGTACCATTGCCACAACATCTTGAAATTATGTTCTTTAATTCTTACAGACATTGTTCTCATAATTCTCTTTTTCCATTTATTTTTCCATTCAATCTCCCCAATTTTTATATTCAAATTTTGTTCCCACTTCCGTTTCAAATCCTCCTGTGGATCTGCACCTCTATTCAATATATTATAAAGCTTACTTACAAGACCCTTAATACTGCTTTCCCCTTTTCTAATCTTCCTTACCAATTCCTCAAATTCCGTAAGTACTCTATCTGACCCTAGTTCTCTTTTATATTTTTTATTCCAATTGTCCACCTTTAACTTCTGAAACCAATTCAAATTTAGTATCTCAAACATTTTTTTCCGCTCGGCATCAACATCACATGCTTTTAACCAATCCTTCAGTAACAACGTCCCATTTTTATCCAATATTTCTATTTTTTCTTTGTCTAATTTTATTGGGAAACACATCATATCAGTCAATTCCAAGATTGGGGAGAGATTCGGAACCATATCTTTTTTTACCTTCTTCCACACCTCCATGAGACCTTTCATCATAGTATTATTCGACCTTTTCACCTTATCCTTCATTCCCAGAAAATTCAAGTTTCCAATATTTCTGTATTCTTTCATTTCCAGTTGTTCCCAAATTACCTTTTCTCTTGCCAAGATCTTCACAACATTCTTAACTTGAAATGCTCGGTAATATGCTAACAAATTTGGCATACCCAACCCCCCTTTTTTCTGAGACAAATACCATAGTTTCTTTGGAAGCCTAGATTTTTTTCCTCCATTACAAAAATCATTAAACATTTTTTGAAACTCATTAATTTCTTTCTCTTTTAAGTGGATCGCGAGCGTATCAAATAAAAAGTTAATCTTTGGTAACAGTATCATTTTACACATAGCAATCCTTCCGAACCATGACAGCTTTAACTTCTGAAGTTCTCGTATTTTATTCTTAAATTCAATTCTCAAGCTGTCATAATTCAATCGTTTAAGTTCTTCTAATTTGTTTGAAATAATTATCCCTAAATACTTCAACTTATCTTTAATTTGTATATTAAGTGTCGACACCGTCCTACCCATCTCGCTCAATTTCAAATTACACAACATCAATTCAGATTTATCCCAATTTATCTTTAATCCAGTTATAGCTTGAAATACTTGTAGATGATCTTTAATCCTGTCCATTACCTGTTCCGGGTGCTTCACCATAAGCAATGTATCATCAGCGTACATGCTCACTTTATTACCCATAATCCCTTCTATATTTGAATCCTCCCTTATACTTTTAGCTAAAATCTCCATTGCCATTATAAACAAAATAGGAGATAATGGGCAACCCTGCCTAGTGCCTGCCTCTAGCTTTACCAGATCCGTAAGCTCCTCATTTACTCTAACCTTGGCATTTCCTTTTTGATATAGTAGATCTATAACCCTATTAAATTTATCCCCAAACCCATATTTTCTAACTATTTCTTTAATTGAAGACCATTGCAATGAATCAAATGCCTTAAAAATATCCAATGATAATAATCCCACTTTTTCCTTTGTTTGATTAACATTGTCTATTAGATCTATTACCCTTCTGGTCAAATCCGCCATGTGTCGTCCTTTTAAAAACCCAACTTGATCAACATTTATATATTCCCCCATAAAATTATTTAATCGATTAGCCAATATTGCCGTGAAGATCTTCGCATCTTGGTTTATAAGCGAAATTGGTCTGTACGAATCCACTCTTTCCAAATTCTTACCAGGTTTTGGCAAAAGAACGATTGTAGTATTGTACCATGAAGCCGGAATTGATCCTCCATCTAATATATAGTTATATAACTTCACCAGTTTCGGGACCACCACCTCTTTAAATTCTTTATAAAACTCCGTTGATAATCCATCATCCCCCGGGGCTTTCCCTATCTTCAATCCACTTATTACCCCCTTAACCTCTTTATCAGTTATCTTTTCCTCCATTTTCTCCCTATGCTCTTGTTTTATCCCATTCCCTAACTGCCTCTCCAATATCCTTTTAAGCTTTTCCATATCTATCTCTTTTTTTGCATATAACACCTGGTAAAATTCCCTAACTATTTTACATTTATCGCTATTCTTATTACACCTTGAACCTTGCCTGTCGACTAACACCCCAATTTCTCTTTTTTCCCTTTTAACCTTAGCTGCTCTTGCTAATAGTTTTGAATTCTTGTTACTAAATTCAAAATATTCTCTGTTTAAATAAATCAAATCCCGTTTAACTTTATCAATATCTTTACCCATTACTTCTGCCTTGAGTCCTTGTAATTTCAAGAGAATTTTTTTATCTTTACTTTTTGCGTGTTCTTCCTGTAATTGTTTTATTTCCCTTTCTTTTTCTATGTGTTCTGCTTTATACTTTTTATATTTGAGGCTTGCCAGTTTTATGCTTTCCCCCCTAAAAACTGACTTCATGGTATCCCATACAACGTTGAAATTAACCTCATTATTATCGTTCCAATGCCAACTTTCTTTCCAGCTTTCCATAATTGCCTCTTTACTTTTCTGATCTTTGAACAAATTAGGATCGTACCTCCAATTTCTAACTCTTTGAATATTTTTTTGTGCTTTCAATTCCAAATATACTTTAGCATGATCCGATTCCTTAATAATCCCAATTTCCGTACCCTCTATATCCCCAATTAAGTTTTCCGACAGAAAAACATAATCTATTCTCGAGTAGGTCCCATGTACATGCGAAAAAAAGGAATATGCCCTTTCCGAACCTTTAAACTCTCTCCACGAATCCTTCAAACCCGTAGCTTTCATCCAATTATCCATCGCCTTCCCTTTCACACCCATTCCACTTCTAGCTATGTTTGTGCAATCTAATCCTGACCTAATCAAATTAAAATCACCAGCCACAATAGTTTTTGCAACGTTTTCCAACTCCACTATTTTCCGAATCTTTTCTAAAAACAGTGTTTGGTAATCATTCGGAGCATAAATATTTACCAACAAAATTTCCTCATCCTCCAATTTTCCTCTTAACAACAAGTACCTACCCTCCTGATCAACAATTTTTTTTGTAATTTCAAATCCTAACTTTCTGGAAATCATAGTTGCCACCCCTCTTGCTTTGGATGTTCCACACGCCATCTCATAGTGTTGCATCCAACCCAAATAAAGTTTATTCGTGTCTTTTGACTTCTGATGTGTTTCCTGTAAAAACAAAATATCTGGTCTATCTTTTTTCAACGCCAATTCCAGTCTCCGTCTCTTAAGAACAGAACCTGTACCTTTCACATTCCATGATATTATTTTAATACTTCCCATAACCAAATTCTTCTCCCAACTTTAAACTCTCCATCGGGCGTGCCACCAACAACCCTTCACCATACCCACTACATAGAACACACATTTTCACTCTCCCCACCTTTCAACGAAAAGTCGCCTCTGTCAACCAAAGAGGGGAGAGGGGGGACCTGCAAGATGCGCCCTACTGCCGGCGCTATGCGCTATCTACCCATTCTACCTCTATTAAGTACTTAAGATTACTACTATCTAGTTCTCATTGTTCCTTACCTATCTCCTCCTCCACCATAATCAAGGACAACTCCTCCTCCTCCTCCCCTCGTTGTGGTGTACCACCTGTTGCCCCACCAGCTTCCTCCCTCCCATGTTCCCTCCCCAAAGCTCCAGAATCCGTCATTTCCTTCTTAAGATTTTTCCATTCTTCCGAATCTACTTGTACCAATCCCAACAAACTCAAATATTCCAATGGGTTGGTGCCTTCATCAATAACTTGCATTCTTTTATCATAGAAAAAAACGCAATTGTTGTGGAAATCTCCAGTTATACCTTATATTTTTGCTCATCAGTAGTTTAGTAACCGGCCTCATCTTATACCTCCATGTTCTTTCTTTTAATGAAATATCATTGTAGACTTCTACATCTGAACCATCAAATTTCAACGCGTCTGAACCAACTCTTTTCAGATGAGCCATTACTTTTAATTTATCTGCCCAATTTGCAAATTTAACCAACACATTTCTTTGAACCACTCTCCCTCTTCTTGGACCCACCCGGAATACACTTCCTAAATCCTCCTGAACAAATTCCTTCCCCATTTTTAAACCATTTAACCACTGAACCACCCTCTCTCTTAACAAATCCGGAGTGCGTACCGGCACCTGACGGATCAGAATGTTCTGCTTTCTCATCATATCTTCAACAGCATCTATCCTCATTTCTTGTTCCTCCAGTTTTAACTTGCTATCCCGCACCATCTCCTGAGTCCCTTTTACTTCCTTCTTTACAGCATCCACCTCGATTTGAACCACTTTCAGCATTCCCTCAAATTTATTCAAACTTAAGTCCACCTTTTTGGTATAATCTGTCAGTGTTGACATCATCTTTTCTTGCCTTTTAAACATTTCATTTTTATCTTTCACCCTTGAAGCCTCATTTTTCTCCATTTTTTGCAACAACTTGCCAATTTCCACCATGATTTGAGTCTGATCCAATGGCACTGTAGACACAGATGTTGACTGAGCAGATTCATCCATTGGTGCTTTTTCAATCTTCTTAGGCTTTACAACTTGTTCTTCTTCCTTCGCTTTCGCTCTCGTACCTTTATCCATAGTGATGTAATATATTTCAAACCCAATGTTGCAGATCGCTGTAACAAATTGTCAATACAGTAAGGCTTACTACACTGCAGCCATAGGTTCCACCGATACAACCAGAAAGTTCTTATGTCAGCAGAAGATCCAAAATTTACTGTAATCCACAACGATGAAGCAAGAGAAAACAGCTCTCCAAACAGGCAATTTAAAAATAAAAATTGTTAACCACAAATAATCCTTTCCCACAAAGCCAGCAGTCCAATAGCGTCTTCCAACCACAGCAAAAGGGCTTCAGAGAAACAATTAATCAGGTTGCTGAAGGGGGGGGGGGAGCTCAGAAGGAAAGAAAAATCCAGCCACCAAGGGGTTAAGATGAGGAGTTGAGCAGCTATTTATAATCCACACGGTGAAGGAACCATGCAATCAAAGCCACATAATCCTTCCTTTGAAGTGGATAATCAAAGCACCAATTTCCAGCGAGTGCCTTAACTTTGAAGTGAGAAGAAGCCCCCCCTCTTCCCCCTCTTCCCTGAATGAGCAGGCAGCTTAAACAGAAGAGAGAAAAAAAAGAAAAAACTCCCACAGCTTCTCCACTTTTCCAGCCCAGAGAAAAAAGAAAAAGGAAGATTAATCCACCTTATTGATCTCAGAACGTGGCGCGGTCCTCTGGAATGTAGAAAAAAAAAAACCACAGTCTATACACGATCACTTTCGTTTTCCCTGACCGTCGCCATTACAGTGCCTCCACCTCTTCCCCCTCTCTTTTTTTCTTTTTCTTTTGAGAAACCCAGCCGGGTTTTATGGCTTGTAGCTAGGAATGTATCTCCCTTCAGGCACTTACATACAAATTACTTTCGCTCTCAGCCGCTTCTTGCCACTTCCAAAACCAGTTCCAAAGCCTTCTTCACAATCTCGCTGATCCCGTTCCTCGGCTCCTCAGTGGAAAAGCCGCGACTACCGTCACAGCCCAACCGCCCAGAAAACCTCCCGAACTTTGATCATCCAGCTTCAAAGGCTCAGCAAACTTTCCAAGGAGACAGGCAAGGGTCTTATCTTTAAGCTTTACCACTTTAAAATTTTTCTACTCCGCTCCTTCACATTGTTCACCACTTTGTTGAGCGCGAGCGTCCGAAACTAGAAGTTACACAGCGGCCATCTTAGTCACGCCCCCCAGGATTTTTCTAATTTGCTTCTATTTACAGCTAATAATTGATATTCCCCCACCTTTTGAAACAGTCCTGCATTCTAAATACCAGAGAGAGATAGAAACATGAATCTGAATAAATATGCTGACTAAGCAGAGAAAGTGTATATCTTAGGGCGGTAAAGTAACTGTAATTGGACCTTTGTTTTTCCTCTTCTAAGATGTTTTAAACAAATCTGGAGTGTGTCCCTGTCACATTTCCTCTCTGAAGTGTCCTTTCCTTTGCTCCCCCTCCCCAATACCATTTAGTTGCTGGTAGTGGTTGAAATAAGCTTTTTCTTCTTTCATATCCAGGTCAAACTTTAAAATTCCAAAATGAAGCCACCTTCTTGGCTTCGTCATTGGTCAAACTTAAATTTTCATTGGTAAATGTTTCCAGTAGTATGTGATAAGTTAGAGCAGCATTTCCCAAATGTATTCTATCATGGAACACTTTACAAATCATAAAATTTTAACAGAACACTTTGATTTTTGTAATAGAAAGATAGGTTTGGATTTTTCAAATAATGTTGCTATGAAGCCAGCCCCTACTGATTTGCAAATGGTTGCAAAATAAACTTTTCTCAGAAGCTGGTGCATCACATCAAAAGAATGAATGCAAAACAAACTGTGGCATTACACATTTGCCAATGAGTTTACCAGAAGTTCATGTTTTTTCACAGAACACTTATTGACCTTCTATGAAACACCAGTGTTCCATGGAACATAGTTTGGGAAACACTGAGTTAGGAAGTGGTCTCCTTGTGGCTAAAAACACAAACAGATGGCAGAATGATCTCTAAAATGAGTGAATAACAAGAATGATTATTCCAAAGTATAAAGTTATGGTGAGCTGGATACTATCATTTTTAAAGTGCATAAGTGGGGATCTTATGGTGCTTATAATGTTAATAGACTGGATTTGTTTTCTTGTGATGGTGAAAATTTAAATATAGTACTGTACCTGGAGAACCACAGTTTTTCTTACTGTTCAGGAAGTTGGAACACTGCCCAGTGCTGAATAAGGCAGGTGACTTGCTGTTATTTCTGCAAGCCTTTTATTTTCTATTTAAAAAAGGGGGGAGGTTGGGGAGATAGTTAGGAAAATCTCTTATTGAAAAGGTAAAATACCTTCAACCAGGCTTGAATGGATCAGCAAAAATTTATAGGAATCTCCTCACTTTAAGGATGCCACAAATACTTGTAAACCTTCTCTCCCTCAGTGAGAAAGAGTATCTTGATACACTGAAACATCCCACCAGATAAATCAGGGGTTCTCGACCTTTTTAAGCCACGGGCTGGACCACAGCCCCTCAGACAGCAGAGCAGGTGAGACTGGTGGTTCCCCTTGCTGTAAACGCCGTAAAATGCATCTGCAGCTGTTGTAAATGTGTTTACGACAGCCACGGACGCATTTACAGCTGTCGTAAACAGTTCCATTTTGGGTGGCAGCAGTGATGTGAGCCGCATGAAATGGTGCTGTGGGCCAAGGCTGGCTCACAGGCTGTAGGTTGAGAACCCCTGAGGTAAATGGCCAACCACTTTAATTTTTTTTTCATTTTGACACATCCCCCCCCCCCACACACACACACACCTTCCACCCAGCCCCTTTCTCAAAGGCTTCCTTCGCTGGACCAGGAAGGAGAAGAGAGGGCCGGCAGCTGTATTAAGGCAGGGAGAGGTGGCTGTAAAGACCTTCCACCCAGCCCCTTTCCCAAAGGCCTCCTTTGCTGGACCAGGAAGGAGAAGAGAGGGCCGGCAGCTGTATTAAGGTAGGGAGAGGTGGCTGCAAAGACCTTCCACCCAGCCCCTTTCCCAAAGGCCTCCTTCGCTGGACCAGGAAGTAGAAGAGAGGGCCGGCAGCTGGATTAAGGTAGGGAGAGGTGGCTGCAAAGACCTTCCACCCAGCCCCTTTCCCAAAGGCCTCCTTCGCTGGACCAGGAAGGAGAAGAGAGGGCCGGCAGCTGTATTAAGGCAGGGAGAGGTGGCTGCAAAGACCTTCCACCCAGCCCCTTTCCCAAAGGCCTCCTTCACTGGACCATGAAGGAGAAGATTGGGCCAGCAGCTGTATTAAGGTAGGGAGAGGTGGCTGCAAAGACCTTCCACCCAGCCCCTTTCCCAAAAGCCTCCTTCGCTGGACCAGGAAGGAGAAGAGAGGGCCGGCAGCTGTATTAAGGCAGGGAGAGGTGGCTGCAAAGACCTTCCACCCAGCCCCTTTCCCAAAGGCCTCCTTCACTGGACCAGGAAGGAGAAGAGAGGGCCAGCAGCTGTATTAAGGTAGGGAGAGGTGGCTGCAAAGATCTCCCACCCAGCCCCTTTCCCAAAGGCCTCCTTCGCTAGACCAGGAAGGAGAAGAGAGGGCCGGCAGCTGTATTAAGGCAGGAAGAGGTGGCTGCAAAGACCTTCCACCCAGCCCCTTTCCCAAATGCCTCCTTCACTGGACCAGGCAGATGGCTTCAAGAATGGCAGCCCAACTCCAGCCATGGAGAACAGACACTGCCTTTCCTCCCAGCCACTCCGGTGGGAGGGAATTGGTCACAGCCGGGGAAGCCTTGGCGGATTGATGGACTGGCACGTTGCCGCCCCCTCCTTCACCTCTTGTGGGGTTAGGGAGGAGAGAGGGAGGTGGTGCCAGCAGTGAGGGCCCTTACCCCCCCTTTTTGAGTAATTGGAGGGGTTGGAGGGGTGGGAAGGGATTGGGTTTGGGTTTGGGGAGGGATGGCCGGCACCCCCCACCTCTGATAAGGGGCTCTTGGAAATGCCCCAAGGAGGGTAGGGGGAGTATGGGGGTGGGTTCTGGGTCTGGAGGGGAGAGAGGGTGGGAGAAATGGCCTTGTCAGCTGGGTAGGAGGGGTAGCACTCCATCTGAGATGGGTGGGGAGGTTCTCAGGGCTCAAATTTGGGTTGTGACGGGCATGGGACGATATGGCGGGTACCGAGGGGCAGGCCGCACTCGGGGAACACGGGACCGATGGTTGGTATCTGTCTCTCGTTCCAGTCCCCCAGGTACATCTCTGGGTCCTGAGCAGCTGATCCAGGGTGACCCCACCCTTAGGCTGCTGCTGATGAATACCAGGTTGATCTGCAACAAGGCCCCCCTAATTCAAGACTCTATTCGGGAGGGGCGGGCCGACCTGGCATGCATCACCGAAACCTGGCTGAGACCAGAGGATGGTGTACCTCTGTCAGAAATGTGTCCAGCCGGCTTCGGTATCTGGCAGCAGCCAAGGGATGAGGGAAGGGGCGGTGGCGTCGCCATTGTAGCCAGGGAGTCCTTGGGAGTCGCTAGGGCCACTGCTCCACAAGTCCCGGGTTGTGAGGCCCTGCTCCTGCGGTTGGGCCCTAGGGGTCAGTTGGGAGTCTTACTCCTGTACCTGCCTCCTTGCAGGGTAAGAGACTCCCTGCCTGAGCTCCTCGAGGCCATCTCAGCGTTGGCGTTGGAGTTCCCTAGGCTGATGGTTCTGGGGGACTTCAATTTGCCTTCACTGGGGACTGGTTCAGAGGTTGCTCAGGAGTTCATGGCCTCCATGGCAGCCATGGACCTGACTCAGGTAATTCATGGCCCGACCAGGGGCAGTGGTCACACACCGGACCTAGTTTTTTTGTCGGAGTGGTGGCAGAGTGATCTGAGACTACAGAAATTAGAAACTATACCTGTGCCATGGTCAGATCACTATCTGGTGACTCTGGACTTCCTGGGGGCGGCGGTTCACCACAGGGAGGCGTGGCCTATTAAATTGGCCCGCCCCCAGCGACTGATGGATTCTGATGAATTCCAGAGGGAACTGGGGGATTTTCGTCTGGATCGGCTACACGATTCATCCGAGGCACTCGTTGACCTGTGGTACAGGATGACTACGGCTGCCTTGGATGAAATTGCACCACTACGGCCTCTCCGAGCCCGTGGGGTTCGATCTTCCCCGTGGTTCACAGAAGAACTGCGGGAGCTTAAACGGGCAAAGAGACACCGAGAGCGCCGCTGGGTGAAGACCCGGAGTGATTCCGACTGGACACTGGCTAGGGCTGTTATTAAGACCTACCTGGTGGCGATGGGGGAGGTGAAGCAACAATACTTCACCGCCCTCATTGCCTCCGTGGATAATCGCCCAGCCGCTCTGTTCCGGGTTACCAGGTCTCTGCTTGGCCGGGAGGGGCCGGTGCCCGGTTGGCAGGGTTCGGCTGAGGTTTTTGCAGACTATCTGGTGGAGAAAATCGCTCGGATTCGCTCAGGGTTTAATCCCGGCGTGGATGGGGAGAGTCCGGAGGGGATCAGAGCTCAGTCTGGCAGTGTTATCTGGGATCGGTTCGATCCAGTTGTCCCTGAAGAAGTGGACAGGCTTCTTGCAGCTGTTCACACCACCTCCTGCCCTTTGGATCCCTGTCCCACTTGGTTGGTGAAAGCCTCCAAGGGGGTGACGGGAGGCTGGGTCGGGGCTATAATAAATGCTTCATTGCGGGAGGGGGTGTTTCCTGCACCTTTAAAACATGCTCTGGTGCGCCCCCTCCTGAAGAAACAATCTCTCGACCCAGCAGTTCCAGCTAATTATAGGCAGGTCTCCAACCTCCCTTTCTTAGGGAAGGTACTGGAGAAGGTGGTGATGCGGCAGTTGCAGGAGGTCCTGGATGAAGCGGATTATCTGGACCCCTGTCAATCAGGTTTCAGGCCTGGATATGGTACTGAGACTGCATTGGTTGCACTGGTTGATGACCTCTTGCGGGAGCGGGACGGGGGTCATCCATCCGTCCTGGCTCTTCTGGATCTCTCAGCGGCCTTTGACACCATTGACCACGGTATCCTTCTGGAACGGTTCAAAGGTTTGGGGATCCAGGGCACTGTGTTGTCCTGGTTTTCCTCATTTCTGGAGGGTCGTACCCAGTTGGTGTGGTTGGAGAGTGAGAGGTCCAGCGCTAGGCCTCTACAGTATGGGGTGCCTCAGGGCTCGGTGCTCTCTCCTCTCCTATTTAACATATACATGAAGCCGTTGGGCGAGGTTATCCGTTCCCATGGGGTAAGGTATCATCAGTATGCTGATGATACCCAGTTATATATCTCGGCCCATGGGGACCCCAGTGATGCAGTCAATGTCCTATCCAGATGTCTGGAAGTGGTTGGGGTCTGGATGGGGGACAACGGGCTACAATTGAATCCCTCCAAGACTGAGTGGCTTTAGATAGGGGGTCCCGCGTTATCCAGGGAGCTGCCAACTTTGGTCTTGGATGGGGCTGCTTTGCCCCAGACAGACCCGGTACGCAACTTAGGGGTCCTCCTGGACTCGGGGCTGCTACTAGCAGATCAGGTGGCGGCTGTGGCCAGGAGGGCTTTCTCACAGCTTCGCGTCATCCGTCAGTTGCGTTCGCTCCTGGACCGGGACTCCCTGCTCATGGTCACACATGCTCTGGTCACCTCCAGGCTAGATTATTGCAATGCGCTCTACATGGGGCTGCCCTTGTCAACCATTCGGAGGCTGCAGTTGGTCCAAAATGCGGCAGCCCGGGTGGTGATGGGGCACGGGCGTTATGCTCATGCCTCACCATTACTTCGGGAGCTGCACTGGCTACCAGTTTGCCTCCGGGTGCAGTTCAAGGTGCTGGTTTTGACCTTTAAAGCCCTTCATGGTAGTGGGCCAGGATACCTTAGAGTCCGCATCGTCCCAAGAGTGTCCGCCCGTCCAACCAGAGCGGATCGGAGGGGCTCCCTGATTGTTCCATCTGCCAGAGGGGCTCGTCTCTCTGGCACACGAAGGAGGGCCTTTTCCGTGTCCACACCGGCCTTGTGGAACCTCCTGCCTGTAGAGTTGCGGGAGCAGATGGAGCTGCTACCTTTCAGAAAAGACCTAAAAACCTGGTTGGCAGGGCAGGTGTGGGGCCCAGATGGAAGAGTGGCCCCCGCCTGTTGGCTTATAAATTAAGCCCCTTTTTCTTTTAATTGTCTTTTTTTTAATGTGGGTTTTAAGAGAAATGGGGTAGGTGGGTGGGTATGTTGGGTTTTAATTGGTTGTACTGTTTTATGTGTGTTTTAACTTGTTGTGAGCCGGCAAGAGTCGGGTTTACCTGATTGGGCGGCATATAAATTTGAATATATATATATATATATATATATATATATATATATATATATATATATATATATATATATATATATATATATATATATATATATATATATATATATATATATATATATATATATATATATATATATATATATATATATATATATATATGAGGATGAACTATGTTGGCTGGAATATATAGCCCTCACTTGCTGGGTATCCTTGTATAGTCAAGATGGGCAAAGATGAGTTTCCATCTGATTATTACATAAAACGCAGTTTTCACTCTAACGTGCTATAGGGGAGCACTCCATACTATGCATTTAGCTATCAAGATCAGCAGGAAGAATCCTGTTGCATAATTTATTTCCCAAAATGCTGGGGTACAAATGTGAGACTGCTTTAAATTATGGTTTGCTGGGCAGGCATCCGGGTTTATCAAATTTCTGCATCTTTGCCTTTTTGAAAGATGCATTCTATATCAGGTCATGGAAAAGAGAGGAAACTATTCAAATGGCATTTTAATGCTAATAGAAATCAACTATCAGTGTACATTTTCAATTTATATTATACTTTGAACCAGCACTTGTTGCTCTAGCTGTAGGCAAAAGATGTTCTTAAGTCTTCTGAAAATAACAGTAAAAATAAAATAGCAGATAGTTTCTAATTTTATCTTACTCTAGTTTTTCAAAATATGCGGAGGGTAAGGTACAGGGCATTCTGTCTTTATAGAAATGTCTTTTTGTAATAGAAGTTTGCTTAACGTTTTGTCAAAAGAATGTAAGACAACATGTTTTTTGATCCACTAGATATAAGAGACTAGTGTTCTTGCCTTTTCATGAGATAGTGAAAACTGAGTTGGTCAAGTTTGAACTTGAAGAGAAAATTTGTGTGGATGCAGTATTTCTGTTCTCTGTCTCATAGCAATCCATATCTATAAAGCAAAGATCTTGCACGTCTTAGTATCCGAAAGGGTGTGTGTGTGTGTGTGGATGCCACAGGTGGGATGCCAGCCCCACCGAAAGGACTGCTGCAGCGCCAATGGTGAACCAGTGCGCTGATGTCACAACCAGGCACCCAGAAAGCATCAATTGTAATGGTGTGCATGGGTGCGCCAGGCATCACAAATGGTCACCCACAGCTGGCACACCTGTGTCACCAGCAGCGTGCCTGCGTCACCTGTGGCCGCTGACGTCTGGCGCACACACGCCGACCGACAATGGCCCCAGTGGGGATGTGCACTTGCGCGTACAAGCGCATGAGCGTCACCCCAATGTCCCCCACCCACAACAGCCGGAATCCCGCCACTGCCGGAGAAGAAACAGCCGGAGGTCGGGGACTCAGAACAACACGAACCTTGTCGCAAAGGCGGGCACCTCTGCTAGTACTTACTAAAAACAAGCAGAATTTAATTACTTCTTAAAGATCCTGGGTCAAATGCAATACTAAATTGTGTTATCAATCTAGATTACTGATTAACCCAGAACAGAATAGATCTGGCAATTATTTTTCTTTGGGAGAAAAATAAACTTATTTTTTAAAAAATAATACCTGTTGCATGGTAATGCATCTAGCATTAATTAGCATGATCTGCTGTTGGTGGTGACATCACTCCTTTTGAGGTACAGTATCCAACAGGATACTGGCCATTATGATAAAAGTGGGAAGGAGTAAATAGTCTTTTCATAATGTTCAGCAATAACAAATTTGCCTTTTTCACAACAGCCACATACTGGGAATGTAATTTTCATTGAGTTGTATGCCACAACCTGATCATCTATTTTCTGGACCATCACCACCAGACCAGCCCCATCAGAATATAGATAGTACTGGGATGTATTGTTCTAATTATATATACAGTGGTACCTCGGTTAATGTAATTAATGCATTCTCTGGGATGTTTCTTACAGCGAAAATTACTTTAACCAAATTTCCCATAGGAATGCATTGAATGCAATTTCCCATAGGAATGCATAGAAAACCAAAGTACATTAACAGAAATTCGGTTTCCCATAGGAATGCATTGAAAACTAATTAATCCATTCAAATAAAAAAATCTACTAATTTCTATGGATTTTCTTTTGTTACGTGATTTTTATATTAACCGAGCTGTTTGTTAACTGAGGTTCCACTGTACTGGCATTTTGGGAGGCATTCCAAGTCAAGGAGTTAGTAGCAGGATCCAAGAATAAACCCAATAAAGAGGGGGGGGGAGGTGTTGAATAGGATGGATGTTTCCTTCAATGGTGTTAATCCAATTAAGGCCATGGTGTAATGGCTTTCCTTGCCTACTTATGGAGATGTCCAGACACTATTATTTTGGTTCATGACAAAGGAACTTCTGTAACACATTATCAGTTCATGGGAGTTCTCAAGAATTTGTATCACATTTCTTCTGAATTGATGTAGCATCTGAATTGGCAGTTTTTGGCATACATCCTGACCAGATTAAGCTAGTAGGTAGATGGAAGTCAGAGGCTTATAAAGATTACATACAATGTGCTGATCTGCTCTCTTAGCATTTCTTCTTCAGTTCATATACAGGATGGGTTTCCAACGTTTGGCTCATGGGCCATAACATTGTGCACTGGGCAAAGAAATATGTGTCTTCCAATACTGGGGATGCCATCTAGGTTTAGCTTGGGTTATATGTATTACTTGTTTTATCTTTCAAGGTAAAATCAAAGCAAAGTAGTGCAAGAAGAACTTAATTGGTGTATGTATAGTACAAATAAAGAAATAGACTTGTGTCACCTACAAAATTTATTTCAATATGAGTCAGTAATGCAACTGTCATTTTTTGTTTCTCAGTTCACTTGGTTCTCACCTCCCACAACCAAAGGACACCACTGTCTATAAGTCTGTGGCTTCAGATAGTATTTCTTATGCATGAAATAAATGGTAATCCATGAAAACTAACACTGAAATAGGTCTGAAAGGTGCAACAATCCCTTTATTTCTTTTGTTTTCATTCTACAAATGAACCAGAATAGCTTTCTACTTGTTTGAAAATTACTAGCTGAAGAATTTATGGCACCTGTTTGGATTTAATTTAATTAATTTAATTTAGTTGTTAAATTAAATTACCGCCCACTCTGCCAAGGCTGACTCAGGGCGGTTCACAGTCACAATTAAAAACATGTTAAAAACAATGAAAACTACCCACCCCCTAAACAAGGGGTGCAGGAACCAAAGGCACCATGGGGGAAGGAATTTCTTCTATATCAGCCACCCAATGGAGGTTACCCTTCCACCTGCACCCCACACTTGGCCTGCCAGCCAGGTTTTAAGTTCTTTCCTGAAAGGCAGCAATTCCGTCCAGAGACGTAGCTCTGTTGGCAGGAGGTTCCAGAGAATGGCGCAGACACGGAGAGGGCCCTCCTCCTTGTGCCAGAGAGGCGGGCCCCTCTGGCTGATGGAACAATTAGGGAGCCCCTCCGATCTGCTCTGATTGGATGGACAAACATCCTTAGGGCGATGCGGTCACTTAGGTATCCTGGCCCACTACCATATAGGGCTTTAAAGGTTCCAGCACCTTGAATTGCACCCGGAGGCAAACTGGCAATCAATGCAGCTCCTGAAGCAGTGGCGAAGCATGGGCATAACGCCCACACCCCATCACCACCCGGGCTGCCACATTCTGACCAGCTGTAGCCTCTGAATGGTCGTCAAGGGCAGCCCCATATAGAGCAACAAAACCTCACTGTTTCCAGTTAACTGCTTGCAAAGCCAAAATAGCCATGATGGCAGCCAATCTTTGAAGGAGAAGCTAGGAAATTTCCACTAAAGAAAAGAGGGACATTCTTTTTAGAACACATATACACAAGCCATATACATAGGGCACATTATACATTATTTTAAAGGTATTATGTTGGCGTTGGAGTTCCCGAGGCTTATGGTTCTGGGGGACTTCAATTTGCCTGTTAAGGTAGGCCCTTAACAACTACAGGCCGGTTTCCAACCTGCCCTTTCTGGGTAAGGTTTTGGAGAAGGCGGTAGCACGCCAGCTGCAGAGTGTCCTGGAGGAAGCGGATTATCTAGACCCCTTTCAATCATGATTCAGGCCCGGGTATGGTACGGAGACAGCATTGGTGGCACTGATGGATGATCTGTGGCAGGAGCGGGACAGGGGTTATCCATCCGTCCTTGCTCTTCTTGACCTCTCAGCGGCCTTCGATACCGTCGACCATGATATCCTTCTGGAACGGCTCAAAGGACTGGGGATCCAGGGCACCGTGTTGTCCTGGTTTTCCTCTTTTCTGGAGGGCCGTACCCAGTCGGTGTGGTTAGAGAATGAGAGGTCCAGCCCTAGGCTCCTCAAGTATGGGGTGCCTCAGGGCTTGGTGCTCTCTCCTCTCCTATTTAACATCTACATGAAGCCACTGCGTGAGATCATTCGTTCCCACAGGGTGCGGTACCATCAGTACGCGGATGAGACCCAGTTGTACATCTCGGCCCGTGGGGACCCCAGTGATGCTGTTGAAATCCTATCCGGATGCCTGGAGCCCATTGGGGTCTGGATGGGGGCCAATGGGCTTTGGCTGAATCCCAGCAAGACAGAGTGGCTGTGGATAAGGGGCCCCGTGTTATCCAGGGAGCTACCATCTTTGGTGCTGGATGGGGCTGTTTTGCCCCAGACAGACCCATTGCGCAACTTGGGGGTCCTTCTGGACTCGCGGCTGCTTCTAGAAGAACAGGTAGTGGCTGTGGCCAGGAGGGCTTTTGCCCAACTTCGGGTGATTCTCCAGTTGCGCACGCTCCTGGACTGGGGCTCCTTGCTTATGGTCACCCACACTCTGGTCACCTCCCAACTAGATTATTGTAATGCGCTCTACATGGGGCTGCCCTTGACGACCATTTGGAGGCTGCAGCTGGTCCAGAAAGTGGCAGCCCGGGTGGTGATGGGATGCGGACGATATGCCCACACCTCACCGCTACTTCGGGAGCTGCACTGGTCTCCGGGTGCAATTCAAGGTGCTGGTTTTGACCTTTAAAGCCCTATATGGCAGTGGGCCAGGATACCTTAAAGACCGCATCGTCCCAAGAGTGTCTGCCCGTCCAACCAGAGCGGACCGGAGAGGCTCTCTAATAGTGCCAT
The DNA here is from genome assembly GCA_035047305.1 of Bradypodion pumilum. NCBI lineage: Eukaryota > Metazoa > Chordata > Lepidosauria > Squamata > Chamaeleonidae > Bradypodion > Bradypodion pumilum. Next base: position 85,362,224 of record JAWDJD010000002.1, read on the forward strand.
CAGCTAGGGGTGCACATCTATCCAGCACCTGAAGGAGGGCCTTCTCCGTGTCCACACCAACCCTCTGGAACCTCCTGCCAACAGATCTAAGACTTCAAAGAGAATTGCTGCCCTTCAGGAAAGGATTGAAGACCTGGCTGGCAGGGCAGGTGTGGGGCCCTAATGGGAACATGGTCCCCGCCTGCTGGCTTATGTAAACAATTTAGAACTCTCTCTTCTTCTTTTTATAGTGGGTGGGATGGGTGGGTGGGATATGGGTCTTTTAAAGTGTTTTTATGTGTTTTTAGAACTTGCCGCCCTGAGTCGGGTTCTGCCTGAGTGGACAGCATATATAAATATGACTATTAAATTAAATTAAATTATGATTTGGAGGAATTGCCTCCAAATTGAGCCAACTGAGTTTTGTTCAGCTTCACACCAGGTTATTTAATACTGGTCATAAGATCTAATGTTCTGCTCTGCGCCCTTGATGATCTGTAAACAAGATAATCTGAAACACTGTATTTTTATTACTTGACTTCCTAGTGTTTTGACGGACATTGCTTGACAAGACCAAATTATAAACTGTGTAGATATAGTTTCAGAAGGGGACTGGACAATTTCTGGAACATTAATTAAACCAGCACAGCGAAACAGTAATGGTAAGGCAATAAATACTTCAAAACAATCTTTTTAATCAAGGGAATAGAATGAATTATTGTGAAAACTAAATTGAATACAGGAAATGACTTTCACAAAAACCCATAGCAATTTCAACATATTTAATTATTACAGGAAGGTAGGGTGTTACCTTATCTTAGAAAATGTTACAAACAAAGGGGAATTGACTGGCTTATCACAAATGATTTTTTTTATTGGCATGTCCGAAAAGATTTGTGTTATCACTCTTTTAAAATGTAATCAATAGACGTTTAATAATATTACACATTTTAATTATTGATGGGCATAATAATGTAGTATAACTTTTCAAGAAACATCCTTACCTATTCTACCTTTTTGTAACCCTTAACATCTTTTTCCCCTACTGTATTAATATTTTTATTAAGGAAATTGTTTTTATTGTTTATCACCTTTTAAAAAGAATATGTTTTGAGGCAAGAAAGTACGGTAAGTTTAAAAAGTATGGTACATGGGTACAAGGTGGTTTGGGATGTCTAACTCGGTTAGTACACCCTATCATACGGTAGTTGCAACCATTCCACTTGTCGTCTCACTACTGAATTGTTTGGTAATTTTTAATGTGCCATTACATCATTTCTGCTGTGTGGTCACTATATGGGCTCATAACCTCCAAAATGTATCATTAACAGCTCTGATCCGATCTCGCAAACCAACAATATCTCATTTTAGGTGTATCTTTCTTCCTGCTGCCTCTCTTCCTGCCACTATTGTTCTTTTCCAGTAAGTTCAACTCAGATTTTGCAAACTAACAGCTGTGGACTCTTTTATTGAAACATTCTGTCTCATCTTAGGTCTTTATTTATTTCTACTGCACCCACTTTCCCATCAATATTGTCTTATCCTTATCTGGACAGTTCTGTATTCTCATTAGATGTGCATTGGTAGGATATCTTCAGTTAACTAATTTTTTTAAATTGTAGTGTTCTTCTTTCATGTCTCGATCATACCCTGGACTGCCAAATAGAAGCCACATTCTTAGCTTTGTCATTGTCCAAACCCAAGTCCTCATCGGTACATGCTGTTGTGAACCCGCCCAGCTTCTTCCCCAGTCTCTGCTGGTAACTCAGGGTGCACACCGAAGCTAGAGGCTTCTCGATCTGGTTAGCATGGCCTGGGAAAGGGTCTCCTTTAAGGAGGGCAGGGGCTGATCGAACTCTCCCGAGCGGAATGAGAGTTAAAGGCTGGTTCTCTGCTTGCCCAAGTGGCAATCTACTATCCCTTTTGAGATTAAGGCTGGCCACACCTTGCAGGACAAGTTTCTCATGAGAACAAAGCCCCCTTTTTTCCCTTCTAGACTTGGGGCAGCTTGATGCCCTTGAATTGCTAAGGCAGGGATGTGTGGGATGCTCCATACCTTCATTCCTCATCTTGCAAAGGCTCCATGTTGCAAAGCAGCTGGAATTCCTGGAGCAGCGTTTTCGCGTTGCTGGACAATGATCCAGTGTGTGCATGTTAGCAATTCTACCCCTTTTAGACTCCCAGGTGTAATGGGGGAGAGCTTAGAAACTTACTAACAAAAATAATATCTTTTTGTAGTTTTATTGTGAAGAAACAACATAAGTATAGAGCTTAGAAAAATAGATGTTCATCTTAGCCATTTGATTCATCTAGGGGTGCATCTCTAAATAGATAGGATATTTTCAAAGTACATAATAAGCACTGCTAGTTTTGCGGCCTTAGCCGCCCATAGCACAAAATAGCTTTGATGGTTCAGTCAGACAGCTTGGCTAACGGAATCCTAAGCTTTTCATGATTTGAATCCTTCAGGATTCTAAGTTAAGTGTGTTTACATTAAGATCCCCTTTTATAGGGTTCTCATGGGAACCTTTGAAATTCAATGTGCGTTGTCTCTGCGTCAATGCTGTGATTGATAGATCACAAAGCACCCCAAGAGTATGATCTAGGGCTCTGCACCTGGTTTCATATCTTGGCTTGGAAATTCCCTTGTGGTGGGAATATTACCCCATAACCCAAACAAGTTGCAATGGTTTGCATTCTTGCTAGTTGTTGACTCTTCAGAGTGCAGTGTTTACCTGCTAGCAAGCAGAATAGCTTTCTCTAGCAGAGAAAGGCTGCGTCTGCTAAAATGACACAAGACACTTCAAAATGGATTCTAGCTGGCTGCTAGAATTGAACCCCAAAATTAGCTTAAAGCTAAGCAAAGCATTGACATGTGATTACATATCAAGCATCATATTAAAACACTTTAAATTTAATGCATCTTGAGTTATGGAATCCTTTACACATGCCTCTGGCAGCAATTGGTAGACCATTAAATGAGCTGGATTCTGTATCTCTCCTCATTCACACTGTGTTGTTGCCCACCAGCAGCCCTCACTTGAGCATGTTAGTCTTGCATTTAGGGACTCCAACCCTCAGCCTATTCAGTGTCTTCAATTGTAGCGAGAAATCAAGATTGATTTCCTTGAGCACCCACCTATCTGCTTTTCTGGCTATTTAAAATATATATAAGGCTGTCCTGCAACATCACATTTCAAATCAGTTAATCTTTTGTCTTCCCTCTCTTTCTTTTACATAGTATGGATGATTTTAACCTTTGTCTACAGTGATAATCTTTGCTATCTTCAACTCCTCCCCTTTTAATTTCAAAAGTCAAAGTGACATCTTTTGGTAAACATGTGTACATATGTTTGAAAAGTTTTGCAGCCTATATAAATTTTCTTCCTTAGGTTGACTACCCAAGGAAGAGGTTTGGAAATCAGAAGACAGCTTTCTAGTCTGCATTTTGTGGAGTAGGCATGGCAACATTAGTTTACTTGAGAGGTTTAAAGGTGTATCTGTTTCTCTGTTGTATGTTTTACACTTACTCATATCTTTGCTTCACCATTTTATTAAGTCAAAAAATAGCTCTTGTAAATATTTTGGCACAGATGGACTACAGCCACATACCAGCTGTTCTTGCGTCTGTTTTCCCTCAGCACCAATGACCATATGCTCGTTTTCTGGGATCCTCTACCACTGGGTAGTTCTAGATGAGAGATGTTTTTTGTTGGAATTCAGGTGCAATGCATATGTACTTCACCTTCCATCTTAAAAAGCCAGGAAATTTAGTTCATAAAAAACCTCAGGTTTTGAATGTGGGATTTTGTGCTTCTGTAGCCACAAATCTGTGGTGGCTTAGTGGCTAAGATGCTGACCTTGATGACGGGCAGGTCAGTAGTTCGAGACCCGAGTGCTGCATGGCAGAGTGAGCTTCCATCTCTGTCCTGGCTCCTGCCAACCTAGCAGTTTGAAAGCAAAAAATTGCAAGTACTGTATTTTCTGGCGTATAAGACTACTTTTTAACCCCGAAAATCTGTGCCAAAGTCGGGGGTCGTCTTATAGGACAGGTACTTAACTGCAGCTTATTTCCCCTTGCTTCATATGTCCGGCGCATATGGTGGGGGGTGCCGCGGCTGAGTCCCTGCTCTGTGCGGGGAGTATGAAGCAAGGGGAAGCAAGCTGCACACATCTTCCTGTACCTCGAGGAGGAGAACGTGAGCGTGGATTGGCTCTCCACCAGAACCTGCCCATTCGACTCGGAGGGCTGCGCGTCTTTGTTGAGTGTGGGTTAATTTTTATTTGGTGTGCATTGGAAGAGGGGTAGTCTATATTTTAACTGGAAAAGTTGGGGGTAGTCTTATACGCCCAGTCGTCTTATACGCCGTAAAATACGGTAGATAAATAGGTACCACTTCAGTGGGAAGGTAAACAGTGTTCTGTGCAACCCAGTGTCTAGTCACGCATGCCGCATGTCCATGGAAATGTCTGCAGATGCAGAAAGGGCTGGCTCTGGCTATAAACAGAGATGAGCACTGAACCCTAGTGTTGGATATGACTGGCTTTCAAAAAAGAGAGAATCCAAAATTTTTGAGTTTTTGCTTTAATCGATAGAATTGTCCCACTCCTTACCTTATCTCATTTTATTATATCTTGCTATCTCAGAGACTGTATTTCCCTTTCTGTGCCTGCCTAGGTAATTAAGATCATCAGAGGAGGTCTTTCTCTCAGTCTTACCACCCTCAAAGGTGCATTTGTTTCAGAACATAGGAAAGGGCCTTCTCTCTTGATGCTCATAGACTCTAGGACAGGGATTCTCAACCTGTGGCCCGTGGGCTGGATGTGACCCACAAAGCCATTTCATGGGTGCCCCCCACCGCCCCCATCACATCAGGAAGTGCTATGTGGTGAAAGAAGGGCAAAATGGCTGTCCGGCCCCTGAAGCTGTCTGAGGGAGCGTGACCCGGCTCCTGGCTTTAAAAGGTTGAGAACCCCTGCTCTACAGTAGGACTCCCTCCCACAGGAAATTAAACTGACTCCACCTTTGCTATTCTTCTACAAGAAGGCAAAGACCTTTTCAGGCAGGCTTTCTTTCAATGACTGTTTCACTAAGGAGGGTGTTATTTTTAATATTTTTCGTACTTATTTTATCTTCAAGTCTCTAATATATTTGTTTCATTCTTGTAAAATTTATTGTTTTTGGCTTTTAATATTACTTCTTTTTACACTTTAAGACAGCTAGGATCCTTTTTAGGAAAAAGAAGGCATATAGCGTATTTGCTGGATTTTAAGACCCACTCCCCCCCATAAAATACACTGGAAATATGGAGTGTGTCTTGTACTGTATATAGTGGCCTATTGGTCGTCTTATACTTTGATGCATCTTATACATTGGCAAATACAGTAATTATTTTAAGTAAATAAATAAATATTGTAGAACTTAATGAAAAGCCCTCTGGATAGCAGTTGGGGGAGAACAAGTGAAGCTGGGTGAAGGTGACCTTCTTTCCTCTTTTCTTTTTCAAATAATTTTCCAGAGCATTAGCCAAATAATTAGTTGGTCACTATTGTCAACCACAAATTCCTACTGACAAATGGATAGAACTCCTTTTAAGCAAGTGATCAGGCTGTTGAAGCAGAGAGAAATCGATTTGTCCCTCCTTTGCTTAGCTGTTGTATTTTTGTCCTCGCTGCTGTTGCTGCGGCTTCCGTGTCTAGGTCAGACATGAAACTGCCAAAATGAAGGAACCTTTTGGTGAGTTAAGTCTGCAGTTCCTTGCACCTGACCTAGTGTGAGATAGATTAGTCAGCAACACAACATTGCCTTTACCAGGGTATGCCCAATAGTGGTTTAAAAATACCAGTCTTCAAGGAGGCTCTTTCTGTGCACCCCATCCTGGCTGCTGTGTAAAAGGTTGTTTCATCCTGGCTGCTGGCAAATGAGAGGGAGGTATTTTGGATGTGTCTTTCTCCGTGTGAGAGTAATACTTGTCCTAATATTTGGGATCCAGTTATGTGCACCTTAGTCCAAATTTTGCGCTTCCCTCGTGCCCCCTTCTCTCTGCTGCTTTGCATCCTAGGCTGAGGCGTTCTACTCTCCATGCGTTTTGCCGCCGGCACGGACCTGAAGCCCAGTTAAGTTAGTGTCTTATTGGGAAGATGGCAAACCTGCTTCCTAGCAGGGTTCGTGATAGCAATCCCTTATCTCTAAGTTAATGTCCCCTTTGTGAGCTGCATCGCTCTCAAGGTTATGATGGTATGTATGCACAGCCTTATTTTCGTCTTGCAAACCTGTTATCAGTTCTCCGAAAACTCCCCTTCTTCTCCAGCAAAGACACGCAACTCCGAGCTTGCCTTTTGAGATTTTATTGAAGCGTAGTTTTCATCCATATTATACAGGATAAACATGCGAAGAACTAATCTATTTCTACTCTAACTTTTGTTGTTGTTCAGTCGCACAGTCGACTCCGACCCTTTGCGACCCCATGGACCATTTTCCTCCAGGCGCCTCTGTCCTCCGCCACCCCCCTCAGCCCTCCCAGCTCTGTGCCCATTGTGTCTACAATACCATCTAGCCATCTCATCCTTGGCCTCCCCCTTCTTCTTTTGCCCTGCACCTTTCCCAACATCAATGCCTTCTCAAGTGAATCCTCCCTTCTCATTTGATGTCCAAAGTATTTTAGCTTCATCTTTACTATTTGACCTTCCAATGAGCAGTCAGGGTTAATTTCTTATAAGATTGACCTATTTGTTCTCCTCGCTGTCCAGGGGACTCTCAAAACCCTCCTCCAACACCACATTTCAAAGGCATCTATTCTTCTGCGTTCAGCCTTCCTAATTGTCCAGCTCTCACATCCATACATTACTACTGGGAAAACCATTGCTTTGACTATTCTAATTTTTGTTTGCAATGTGATGTCTCTGCTTTTCACTATGTTCCCCAGGTTTCTCATCGCTTGTCTCCCAAGAATCAGTCACCTTTTTATTTCATGGCTACAATCCCCATCTGCAGTGATCTTAGATCCTAAGAAAGTAAAATCTGTCACTGCTTCTACTTCTTCCCCGTCTATTTTCCAGGAACTGATTGGGCCTGTTGCCATTATCTTGGTTTTCTTGATATTGAGTCTCAAGCCAGCTTTTGCACTCTCCTCCTTCAGCCCAATCAAGAGATTCTTTAGGTCTTCCTCACTTTTTGACATTAGGGTGGTATCGTCTGCATATCTCAGATTATTGATGTTTCTCCCAGCGATTTTAATCCCATATTGTGATTCCTCCATCCCTGCACTGCGCATTATGTGCTCTGTGTATAGGTTGAATAAGCATGGTGACAAAATGCAGCCTTGTCTTACTCCTTTTCCTATTCCAAACCACTCTGTTATTCCATGTTCTGTCCTAACTGTTGCTTCTTGGTTCATGTACAGATTTCTCAGGAGGCATATGAGGTGCTCTGGTATTCCCATCTCTTTAATTACTTGCCACATCTTGTTGTGGTCCACACAGTCAAATGCCTTAGTGTAGTCAATAAAACAAAAGTAAACTTGTTTCTGGTATTCCTTTGTTTTCTCCATGATCCAGCGTATGTTGGCGATGTGGTCTCTACCCCCCCCTGCCTCTTCTGAAACCCGCCTGCACCTCTGGTAATTCTCTCTCCACATGCTGCTGAAGTCTATCCTGTATTATCTTGAGCATCATCTTGCTGGCATGTGGGATGAGCGCGATTGTTCGATAATTTGAACATTCTTTGGCATTGCCCTTTTTTGGGATTGGGACGTATACTGATCTTTTCCAATCCTGTGGCCACTGTTTTGTTTTCCAAATCTGCTGGCATATTGAATGCAGTAATTTGACGCCATCATCTTTTAGCGCTTTGAAAAATTCAACTGGGATACCATCATCTCCACTAGCTTTGTTGTTTGCAGTGCTCTTTAGGGCCTTTATGACTTCACTCTCCAGGATGTCTGGCTCAAGTTCAATTTCTTCATCATTGTGATTATCAGGAGTGTTGAGGTCCTTTTTGTAAAGTTCCTCTGTGTACTCTTTCCATCTTTTCTTAATTTCTTCTGCATCAGCTAGCTCCTTTCCGTCTTTGTCCCTTATCATGGTCATTTTTGCTTTAAATGTTCCCTTGATTTCCCCGATTTTTTTGAAAAGATCTCTGGTTCTGCCTCTTTTGTTGTTTTCCTTCATTTCTCTGCACTGTTCTTTTAGGTAGTTTTCCTTATCTCGCCTTGCTTTTCTTTGAAATTCTGTGTTCAAATGATTGTATTTTTTCCTTTCTCCTTTGACTTTTGTGTTCCTTCTTTCCTCTGCTATTTTAAGAGCCTCATCAGACAACCACTTTGCTTTCTTACTCTTCTTTTCTTTTGGTATGGTTTTCTTTGCTGCTTCCTGCATGATGTCCCTCATCTCCGTCAATAATTCTTCTGGTACTCTGTCTACCGAGTCTAAGCCATTAAATTTGTTCATCACCTCCACCGTGTATTCCTTAGGGATGCTGTCTAGGTGATATCTTTCTGGTCTCCGTGTTTTCCCTAATTTCTTTAGTCTAAGCCTGAATTTTGCGATCAGTAGGTTGTGATCTGAGCCACAGTCTGCTCCAGGTCTTGTTTTTGCTGACTGTATGGAGGTTCTCCATCTTTGGCTGCAGAGTATGTAGTCAATCTGGTTTCGGTGTTGGCCATCTGGTGATGTCCATGTGTAAAGTCGCCTCTTGTGTTGCTGGAAGAGAGTGTTTGCTATGACCAGTGCGTTCTCTTGGCAGAACTCGATCAAACTTTGCCCTGCTTCATTCTGTACTCCAAGACCAAATTTGCCTGTTATTCCCTCCACTTTTTGATTTCCTACTTTGGCATTCCAGTCTCCTAATATAATTTGGACATCATTTCTTGGTGTCTGTTCTATGAGGTGTTGTAAGTCCTCATAGAACTGGTCCATTGTGGCTTCATCTGCACCAGTGGTTGGTGCGTATATTTGGATCACAGTGACATTGAAAGGTTTGCCTTGAAATCTGACTGACATCATTCTGTCATTTTTGAGATTGTATCCCATTACTGCTTTTCTCACTCTTTTATTGACAATTATGGCTACTCCATTTCTTCTAAGGTTTTCTTGCCCACAGTAGTAGATATGATGGTTTCCAGAGCTGAATTCACCCATCCCTGTCCATTTTAGCTCACTGATGCCCAAGATGTCAATGCTTATTCTTTCCATCTCATTTTTTACCACTTCCAGTTTTCCTTGATTCATAGACCTCACATTCCATGTCCCTATGCAGTATTGTTCCCTGCAACACTGTATTTCTCCTCTCCCTTTCGTATCCCTCCCTCTTTTCAGATCTGCTGTGCTGAGCATCCCCTTGTTTTGCCTTTTGTTTTGGTCCATAGGGCTCTCTTGGCAAACTTTGTGGCGTGCCTTGCCGGTCTCTACGCCAGTCTTTTCCTATCCCACATGTTATCACAGTTTAAATAGTTTTAAAACAAAGTATTATCATGCACCATATCACAGTTTATCACTTAGTATCAAAGTAAAAGTTGAACTAATTAATGAAAGGGAAAGAAAGAAAGAAAAAGTCCACTATATCAGGTCTCTATGTAAGTCAGTTTCTTGTACAGTCACTATGTCAGTTGCCATAAGCCATCTATGTTTAGTCAACTATATTATTTCAGTTCTATTACTTATCCTTTGCATGCACGCAGCAGCTCTTGCCTCCCTCCGGCCGCATGGAGTCGGTCAAAGGCGCCGGCTCGGGCCTCGCTGTGATGGTGGTTGTGGATGGTATCTCCTGGGGGTGGTCGGGGGTCTCCGGAGGTGTCCTTCTCTCTGGCCCCAGGTCTTTGGATGGGGAGGGAGGGGCTGGCTCCTTTACTCACCTCCCCTGTGGGCCTCTCTGGATGGAATGAGCAGTAGAGCTGGGCCCTCCTGATTCCTTTTCTTCCTCTCCAGGCCCAGGTCTTTGGATGGGGAGGGAGGGGCAGGATCCTTTACTCACTTCCCCTGTGGGCCTCTCTGGATGGAATGAGCAGTAGAGCTGGGCCCTCCTGATTCCTTTTCTTCCTCTCCAGGCCCAGGTCTTTGGGTGGGGAGGGAGGGGCAAGATCCTTTACTCACCTCCCCTGTGGGCCTCTCTGGATGGAATGAGCAGTAGAGCTGGGCCCTCCTGATTCCTTTTCTTCCTCTCCAGGCCCAGGTCTTTGGATGGGGAGGGAGGGGCAAGATCCTTTACTCACCTCCCCTGTGGGCCTCTCTGGATGGAATGAGCAGTAGAGCTGGGCCCTCCTGATTCTTTTTCTTCCTCTCCAGGCCCAGGTCTTTGGGTGGGGAGGGAGGGGCAAGATCCTTTACTCACCTCTCCTGTGGGCCTCTCTGGATGGAATGAGCAGTAGAGCTGGGCCCTCCTGATTTCTTTTCTTCCTCTCCAGGCCCAGGTCTTTGGATGGGGAGGGAGGGGCAAGATCCTTTACTCACCTCCCCTGTGGGCCTCTCTGGATGGAATGAGCAGTAGAGCTGGGCCCTCCTGATTCCTTTTCTTCCTCTCCAGGCCCAGGTCTTTGGGTGGGGAGGGAGGGGCAAGATCCTTTACTCACCTCCCCTGTGGGCCTCTCTGGATGGAATGAGCAGTAGAGCTGGGCCCTCCTGATTCCTTTTCTTCCTCTCCAGGCCCAGGTCTTTGGATGGGGAGGGAGGGGCAAGATCCTTTACTCACCTCCCCTGTGGGCCTCTCTGGATGGAATGAGCAGTAGAGCTGGGCCCTCCTGATTCCTTTTCTTCCTCTCCAGGCCCAGGTCTTTGGGTGGGGAGGGAGGGGCAAGATCCTTTACTCACCTCCCCTGTGGGCCTCTCTGGATGGAATGAGCAGTAGAGCTGGGCCCTTCTGACTTAGAATCTAAGAAAATAATAAAGGAGAAATAGCTAACCTCATTAGCTTGTAATTTGCAGGCTTTAATAGCTCTAATTCGAGACGTAGATTTTTCATGGTCCCGGTTGAGGGTAAGATAGGCTCCCGCCTATCTAAGGAAAGGTTCCTTTTGAGGCATAAAACCCCTGATCTTATATATCTTTTTCCCTACTCACACCTTCCTTTATAATGTTAAAGATGCAAGATGTGTTGACTATTGTCATGTTTGTTTTAAATTCTCAGGTGTTTGTATGTTACCTCATTCTCATCCCCGGGATTCCCCTTTTGATTGGCATCCCTATTCTCAATCATGTGCTAATGTATGGAGTGTGCTGAGTGTATTGGAATGTTAATGACATAAATGACTTCTCTATCTGAGAGTTAGTCTTTCTCAACCAAAGAGAATATTAAAACTACAGTGCAACTTAAATGAATATAAAGTAATTCAAAGAAAAGTAATGACCCCTATGGATTTTCATGACAATACTATGTATGCAAGTTCAAAACTCTTATGAGGATGCCGCAATGATGAGGATGCTGGAGAAGGGTGGTTTAGTCATATCATGTTACCATTGAAAGCTTTCCCTTGGAAATGGATCCCAGTTAGCACTATAAGGCAGGCAAGGTTCACTATATTTGCCAATGGATGCAATAGATGCTATTTTATTTATTTATTGGGATATTTATATCCCGCCCTTCTGGCGTGGACACCACCCAGAGCGGCTCATAAAATTAACGTACCCAGAAGTATTAGGACCAGAACATCCTAGAGGAAGAATGGGTAAATGCAAGCACATTGTGCAGAAACATCCTCACTGGAATGGTACATTTACATACTGCCTGTGCCTTCGTTGGATCCAGTGAAGATGGCAAATATAATCTGTCAGAAAGTCTCTTTTAATTAAAATTAAAAAGGAAAGTTGGCAAATATTAAGCTATGAAAAGATGACCTCAATTGAAGTGCATAAAACTTCATTTTCTCGATGAAGAGGAGTATCTTTGCTTTCATTTTCATGCACACTCATTTCTTTTTCTTCTCCTCCAGCTGTGTTTGTTCATACTTCCTGGTTAAGCTGTTGAACCTGGACTTTATTTTTTTTTAATTAAACATAAAATAAAAATCATATGTTAAAAATTGAGTTTGGTATATCTTAACTTCAGTACATAGATACTTTTATATACCTTTTTCTATTTTGTCATGTACCCACATATCAGTTAGAGACATATCAGTAAGAATATATTTAAACAAAAAAAATGCAACATATAAAGTAAAAACCCTAAATTTTTTAAAAAAACAATGGTGCACCCATCACCACTTGAGATGCTGTGCTTAATTTCACATTCATACTCATATAATCTCTTTACAATCCACAACCTCCTTCCATGTTCAAGGGTATGTGTGAGGCCTTGGCGAAGACGTTCACCGAACAGTTTAAGGCCTTCATCCCTGCGGCCTCTGCGGTTCCGGGACCGACCACCGCAAGCCCCAGGGGTGAGGGGCCTGCTGTCGCTCCCCTGCCCTCGAGAGGGTCAAGCAGTCACTCCGTTGGCCCGTCCTCACCACCGAGGCACGATCCGGACATTGAGGCGATCAGCGCTCACCCCGTTGACCCGCCCAGGCCGTACTGGCACGGTCCCGATGTGGGTTTGAGAGTTCCTCTCTCATCCTCCTATCATTCCAGCGCCTCTTCGGAGGAGAAGGAGGGAGACATCGATGCAGAAAGGATGCTGGATCAGGCCATCGACTCTGCTGAACCACCGCGAGTTGACGACCAGAGCTCCCTCACCGCCATGCTTACCCGTTTGGGCAGGGCTCTCAACCTATGGCTTGACCAGCCGCCACTGGAAGGGGAGGGCCAGATAATGGCGAAGCTGGATAAGAAGACCATCAGGCTGGTCCATATCACCATGCTTCCCTCCATGTTGACGTCAGCGAAGGCAACATGGAAGAAACCGGTCTCGGCCCACTCCGACTCATCCAGGCTTGACGGTTTGTACCGAGTCCTGGACGTGGAGTTCCTCCAAGCTCACCCACTACCCAACTCCTTGGTTGTGAAGGCTTTCCAACACAAGACGGCAGTTAGTGGCTTTCCGGTTCCTTCGACTCCGGAGGGGAAGAAGTTCGACTCGGTGGGCCGCAAGTTCTATGCCACTGGGTCTCTCTTCCTCAGAGCTGCCAACTATTCTGCCGCCATGGGCTTGTACCAGTCGCACCTCTGGGAGAAAGTCAAGGCTGTCACCGCCACACTGCTAGCTGAAGCCCAGAAAAAACTTGAGACTCTAGCTGAGGAAGGGGATTTCCTGTCGGAGCAACAGATGAGAACGGCGAGGCATATCAGTGACTATGCTGCAAAAGATATGTCCTCTGCCATCCTGCTCAGACACCGTGCGTGGCTCAGGGAGACCTCGTTCGACGACTCCATGAAAAAACTCATCGAGGAGTTCCCCTTTGATGACCAGGGCCTGTTCGGACAGGACACTGATAAGGTCCTCAACGAAATGCGCCAGACCAGCTCCACCGCCAAGTTCCTGGGACTCACCACACCGTCCCAAGCCACGAAACCGAGGTTCCAGCCCTTCACCCAACGGTACCGAGGGAACCCACAGCAGCAAGGGGGTTCAGGTGTCCAGCCCAGGAGCACCTATTTCAAACACAAGTGCCAACACAAACAATGCTACCAGCCCTACGGACAAGGCAAACGGAGTGACCCCAAGCCCAAGTCTAGGGTTTGAGGACGCGCAGGCCAAGGCTCTCTCACTCCATCTACAATACCTTCCTCTCCGGAACGTCCTCCAGGTGTGGTCCAGCATCACGAACGACCAGTGGGTCTTGAAGATCTTGTCTGCTGGCTACGCCATCAAGTTCGACCGAATGCCCCGAGTAGGAAAACACTGCTTCACCACCCCATCCTCCCATCTGGAGGAGGAGCATCAACTCTTCTCTCCAAGGGAGTCGTCGAGCTAGTACCACTGGAACAACGGTTTCTACTTGAGGTACTTCATCGTCCAGAAGTAGGACGGAGGACTCTGACCAATTCTGGACTTACGCCGTCTCAACAAATGCATCCATACCAGAAAGTTCCATATGGTGACTCTACAAACCGTCCTTCCACTCATCAACAGGGATGACTGGTCCACGGTACTGGACCTCAAGGACGCTTACTTTCACATCAGCATCCTCAAGCAGCACAGACGGTTCCTTCGATTCCGCATAGGGGACTCTGTGTACCAGTACCGCTGCCTACCGTTCGGTCTGGCAACAGCACCGAGGGTGTTCACCAAATGCATGGCTCCAGTAGCTGCCTTCCTCTGCCTACAAGGAATCAAGGTCTTCCCTTACATCGACGACTGGTTGATAGTCTCGCCCACCAGCTCGTCCTCCATTCGGAACACAGAGTTCACCGTTCGCCTCATGGAGAGTCTTGGCCTCAGAATCAACTTCACCAAATTGAAGCTGGAACCTTCACAGCGGATGGAGTACATTGGAGCGGTACTAGACTCCCGCGAAGTCAGGGCCTTTGCACCACAGAAGCGCCTGCAGGACATTGCATGATTGGTGCAGGACTTCAGAACCAAACCGTGCATCAGGACACGGAAAGCCCAAAGACTACTGGGTCTCATGGCTTCAACCACGGCAGTGATCCCGCATGCCAAGTTGAAGTTCCGATCGTGGTTCCTTCACGAATTCGATCCTCTCAGAGACAGCCAGTCCAAGAGATTAGTACCATCTCCAGAGCTGGTGGACCAGCTGGTGTGGTGGACCACACCGCTGAATGTGGCCATGGGGAAGAGTTTTTATCCTCCACAGCCCTCTGTTCAACTTCTCACCGACGCCAGCAATCTCGCCTGGGAAGCCGCGTGCGGGGCGCTGAAGGTCAACGATCTGTGGTCCCTCCCAGAATGACGCATCACATCAACTATCTGTAGCTGCTGGCCATTTGGAAGGCCATGCGGTCCTTCGAGATGGTCCTCTACAGGAAAGCCGTCCAGGTGGCCTCAGACAACACCACGGCAGTGGCGTACCTGAACAAGCAGGGAGGGACGAAATCCCCCAAACTACTCTATCTAGCAGTCCAGCTCTGGGAGTGGTGCCTAGAGAGACACATCTTCCCAGTTGGGGTGCATATTCAAGGCACACTGAATGTTCTAGCAGACCATCTCAGCTGCCTCACCTTGACCACCCACGAATGGGAGCTGGACAACAACGTCTTCCGCACCCTATGCAAGGTGTGGGGAATGCCGAGCATCAACCTTTTTGCATTGGAGACCAACCGCAAGTGCCTCAGTTACTGCTCCAGGGCGGGCATCGGCCACAACTCCGAGGGCGATGCCTTCATGAAACGGTGGGATCAGGACTTCATATATGCTTTTCCTCCCTTTCCTCTGGTACAGAAGGTCCTCACCAGAATGCACCAGCAGCGTGCCAACGCGATCCTCATAGCCCCGGCGTGGCCACATCAACCATGGTATCCTCTACTACTACACATGTCTTCAGAGTCTCGCATGCTGCCAGACTCCCCGACGCTCCTCCAGATGGAACAGGGGCAGCTCCACCATTCGGACTTGCCCAGCCTCCATCTCATCGCGTGGAGGATAACCCCAGATTATCCAGAATCTTGGAGTTAGCAAGACGTCCGTCTACTAGGAAGTCTTACGCTTCAAAGTGCAGACATTTTCGACGTTTTCTGGACTCTCAACGAGTACCTCTACATGAAGTTGACATACAGCAAATCATGGCATACCTCCTCCATCTGGCAGAGTCAGGCCTCAGCATTACCTCCATATGGGTCCACCTGGCAGCGGTCATCGCCCACTCCCCGGCTGGATCATCTGCATCTGGTGCCTTTCGGGACCATTCGGTAAAGCGCTTCCTGAAAGGGCTATGGAATGCTTCCCCCCCCGGGTCAAGCCCCCGACAGCCCAATGGTCGCTATCTACAGTGTTAAACGCCCTCACTAGGGCCCCATTTGAACCACTGGCTACCACGGACATCCGTCTCCTGACTTGGAAGACTGCCTTTCTGGTAGCCATCACCTCGGCCAGACAAGCTGGAGAACTGGTTGCTCTGCGTGCAGCTGCACCCTTTCTAAAGTTCTATAACGACCACGTGGTACTCCACGCCGACATCACCTTTCTACTGAAGGTTGTCTCCAAATTCCATTTGGCACAGACCATCACCTTGCCGACCCCAGTAATGCCCAGGAGAGATCGTGGCACACATTAGATGTGAAACGAGCCTTATTGTTTTACACCAACAGAACACGGGAGTTCAGAAAGACACAACGTCTGTTTGTTGCCTATGGGGGAAGGTCCAAGGGTGAACCCATCTCTGCTCAAAGGTTCTCCAAGTGGATCACATCGACTATCTACCTGGCTTATGAGTCTGCCTTGATGCCCCCTCCGCCACACGTCAGGGTGCATTCCACCAGAGCAGTTGCCACATCCACAGCCTTTTTGGAGGGCACCCTGCTTGAGGACATTTGTAAGGCTGCCACTTGGTCCAGGCCCTCTACGTTTGTCCAACACTACAGGATGGACGCCAGACTTGGTCGTGTCGTCCTTGCCAGAGGGCTTCAGGCTCCTCACCCTTGAGGATCCATCCTACAGCACTGACGTGTTGTCTTCACAGATCATCTCATCCGACTGCCCACCGACCAAGTAAGTGTGAACTTGCTAATCTCCCATGAGTGGGGATTCACAAACTATACGAAGGAGAAAGTTGGGTTTCACTTACCAGTGATAACTTTCGTTCTTCGAGTATATAGTTTGTGAATTCACACTACCCACCCTTCCTCCCCTCTTAGGCGGCACGGATGAGATAATTTGGTTTATCCTGTGCTTGGCTTAAGTATGGAACTGAGGTGAAATGGCACCAAAGGGTGGGTGGTCCTACTGCCAAAACTTTTAGCCAATCAGCTCTAAAGCCTCTGATGGACGTTCTGCACAGACGCATAACCCAATAGTGTGAATTCACAAACTATATACTCGAAGAATGAAAGTTATCACTGGTAAGTGAGACCCAACTTTTTGTTACATATGATTGCTTCTGTTTTATCCCAATTTATCCTTAAACCTGTTACATCTTCAAATTCTTTCAAGTGTCGTTGTATTCTGTTCATATTTTATATCGGGTTCTTTATAGTAAGCACTTGGGCTTTAGTCTGTAAAATAAAATAAAGTTTTACTGTGCTGGCAGGAAACCTGATTATCTGTCCCTCCCTCCTGTTATGAATCGCTCAGTTGAATGGTCCTGGTGCCTACAACCTATCCTGTGGGGAGGAGCATCATGGCAGACTGAGCACATCGTTTCTCTCACCACTGCCTGGAAAGGGGAGCCACAAATGTGGATATATAATGCTAAACTGTTACGTTTTTGAAGAAAAATGTTTCTGGAAGGAATGTGAAGTTGATGGATTGTAATTGGAGGTATTTGGAGCCTGGAGGACAACGGAAAGGAGTAAAACTGTTGCAGCTGTTTCTCAAGTGCCGAGAGCTGAGTTAGTGGTGCTGTTGGAGAATGGAGTTTATGAGCAGAGGTGACAGCAAAGAGAAGCGCTTCCTTGGGAGCTGGCAATAGCTGTGTTCGAGAGAAGTGAATTTTGGCAAAGTCTGGGGTTCGGCAGTGCTTGGAGGAGACTCGAGTGGCGGAGTGGAGCAGAGGAGAAAGGAGGAGAGTCGAGCACGATCTCGCGTGCAGAGTTCCAGGGTGGAAGGAAGTGGCGATTTTGGTCTCGGCTGGAGTGGCGCTGCCGGAGGACAGAGGACGGAGTTTAGGAGGGAGGTCTCGGCAAGGAGAAGCGCTTTTGTGGGCGGCTGAAGTCTCGGCGCCACTTGGAGTTTGGGGACGCTGGAACGCAAAGTGGTCAGGAGAGTGCTCTGGTTGTGTCGGGCGGAGAAGGAGTCGTTACTCTGTGGGGATAGGGGTCTGAGGGGAGTCAATTGGGGGGGTGCGGAAGTGAGTCCCAATTGATCCCAAAGGGCCTTAAGCCGGAGCAGGAGTCTGGGCAGCCCGTGTTGACCAGTGCATTGGTTGGATGTGCGTCCCCTGAAATACTACTGAACGTTGGCTGAAAGTGTGGAAGTCTTTAAGGAGCTGTTATTTCTTCTACCCTTGGAACTTGGACTTGGATTGTGTTGAACTTGTTTTACAAGTGGTGTGCTGGAAGGGCAGAGGATATTCTGTTTGATTGATTGTCGGGCAGGGTCCTTCCATGAGCCCTGATCATTGGACCATTGTGGGGGTGTAAAATAGAGCTGGTGCTTAGGTGGTGGAGGGCAATTTGTGACTGTGATTTTGACTGCGGCAGAAAGAAGAGAGAAAGTGAAGAAGAAAAAAAGAAAATTAGTTTTCACAGCTGCTGTGCCAAGGACAGTGATAAAATCAAGGCTAGCCCTGGAGTTGCTTTATCATCAAGTGCAGCTGTGTACTGGTCAACTGGTTGGACTATAGGAACAATTATTTTTTTCTTTCTTCAAGATCTGTGTTTTGTATATATGCCTTGTGTAGAGTAATGAGCTGGATTAACTTGAAAGTCCATAGTGGTTGAAGTTAATTATAAAAGGGATTGTAAGCTATGGTTGTTTATGTATTGGGGCATAAGGAGATATTTGTATAGGGTATTGGCTAAAAGCGTGGATAAAGTTGTATAGACCTGGTTAGACTATTTTAGAATAGAGTGAATGAGTCGAAAAGAAAAAAGAAAGCAGCTGAGAGAAGAGATAGAAATAGATCCAATTTGGCTAAGAACAGGTAGATTAGTAAGAGCAGGCGGTGAGGAACGAAGGAAGTCCTTAAAAGAAGAAATTTTGGAAGCTGAGCAGCGGGATAGGCTTAGAGCAGGCATGGCAGCAAAGAAGAAAGTACAAGAGAAACAGCAATTACAACGGTTAGATATAAATCAAGAAGATCAGCAAATTGAATTTAAAGAGGCCAATGCTCGGGGAGCTATAAAAAAGAAAGTAATAGAAGGAGATGTAGAGGAAAGTTTGGAAGGGGATAGCCCTGATGTGAATGAAGGTAGAGGCTCTATCGAAATGAGATTAGATAGTCTTGAGAAGTATCTTCAGACCAAGTTTCAAAATTTAGAAGAGCAGCGAGCGAGGGATAATCAAGAATTTATTAAACTGCAGCAAGAGAGTTTTGAGGCTTTTCAGCAAAAAATGCTGTCAGTGGTGACAGGTTTGATGGAATCAGCTAAAGTTGAAATTGCCAAGATAATGGAAGAGGTGAATGATGTAAAAGAAGGAATGGGTTCAATTTCAAAGGAGGTTGAAAATGTAAAGAGACATGTCCAAGAGGTGCAGGAAAAAGCTAAAGGGAGAGAAGTAAAAGTGGATGATCATGAAGTGAGACTGGAGTTACTTGAAGACCAATCTAGAAAAAGAAATATTATAATTAGGCATGTTTCTGAGGCCCGCCCTGATCAGCTGAAGGCCAGAATAATGAGTTGGTTAAATGATTTAGGTATGGATAGGAAGTTCGAGGCTGAGGATGTATTAAGTGTGCATAGATTAGGGTCTAAGAAACATAATACAGCAGACAGAAATGTGCTATTGAGGTTTGCTAGTGAAGGTTTGAAGGTGATGTTAATGCGACATATCAGGAAATCTGGGTCAAGTATATTGAAAATGGAAGGGAGTAGTATAGAGATCTATAATGATATTTCTATTGGCGAGAGAACATGGAGAACACAAATCAAACCAGTAACCAGGAAGTTGAGGGAAAAAGGAATTGTTTATTTTTGGCTTCCCTTAAAAAAGCTAAAATTCATAGTATCTGGAAAATCATACGTGTTGAGGGATGGGTCATATGTCTTAGACATACTTGCAGAGGCAAAGATAATCGACCGAAACTCCAAGGAATGGGAAGATCTTAAAGAGGAGCTGATAATAGCAGGGGTTTATACAACATATGACAGGGAAGAGGAAGAACGGATGAAGGATATGAGGGTGGCGTTGTCTAGCCAGGATGAACTAGGTAGTGTGGAATGATATAACGGTGTAAAAATTGTAATTGAAGTAACTGTAAGGCACAATATAAAGCGATGATAGAATCCTCATGTGGAAATGGTGGCATGAAAAATTAAATAGTATTTAGAATGGGTAATTAGGCAGGAGAAGTGGTGGTTTGGTTTGTGAGTGTTGTCTCCCCTCCCCCCTCCCCCCCTTGTTTGGCAGGGGTGTTTTTCTTTTTCGTTTCGAAATGGCGGGGAGGGTGATGATTTATTGTTTTATGTTTTGTGTTCAGCTGTTTGCTTATGTTTTGTGGGTTGGATTAGCACATGCTTGTAGGAGATGGAATTGTAGCAAGCGAAAAATAATAAAGAATTATGAAATCGATTAGGGTGTTATCATGGAATGTGAAAGGCACGGGCAGTATTATTAAGAGGAAACGTTTGGAAGCGGTAATTAGGAAAGATAGGCCAGATGTGATATGCTTACAAGAAACGCATCAAAAAAGTGAGGATGTAAATAAATTGTATATAAAGGGGATAGAATATTATGAGAAGGCATTGGGTACGTCTAAGGCAAGAGGGGTTGCCATATTAATATCAAAAAAGTTAGGATTTACAAAAGTAAAGACAGTTGTAGATCCAGAAGGGAGATTTCTTATAACAAGGGGATTTATTAATAATGAGGATATAACCTTTGTTAATGTATACGCGCCAAACGAAAAACAGGAGGAATTTTTAGATAAGGTGTATCAAAGTATAGAATCAGAAAGGGTGTCCAAGTTAATAATGGTTGGAGATTTTAATTTGATCAGATCAGGTTTGGATACTACAAATGTGGCTAAGCGTACATGTACTAATAGGGTGATGGATAGGTGGTTAAAAATAACGGGATTACAGGATGTTTGGAGGAAAATTAGAGGCTCAGAACGGGGATATACATTTTTTTCGCATGTGCACAATTCTTATTGACGAATTGACTATGTTTTGGCTTCAGAAAGTATGATAGATAAGGTTGAAAATATTGAAATTGGTATGATTAAGGAATCTGATCACGCTAAAATAATTACAGAATTTAAACTAAGTGATGACAAACAAAAAAGGGGTACATGGAGCTATGATACAAGGTTATATAGAGATCAAAAGAGTAAGGAAACGATAATAAAAAGATGGGAAGATTGCTGGGAAATTAATGATACAAAGGATGTAAATGATGGAATATTATGGGATACCATGAAGGCAATATTCAGGGGAGAAAGCATTAGGCTCTCTTGTATTAATAATAGGCAAAATAAGGAAAAGGAAAAAGAGTTAGAGGACGAAATAAAGAAGTTGCAGGATATTCATGCAAGAACGGGAGATAGGGACATATTCGATAAAATGCAAAAATTAAAAAGAGAATTTATTGAAAAAGATATTGAAAAGGTAAAGAAGAATTTAATTTATTTGAAAAGAGATTACTTCGAGTACAGTAATAAAAATTCTAAGCTATTAGCTAGAGCCGCTGAAGAAAAGAAAGATAAAAGAGGAATTTCAGTTTTGATAGATAAGTATGAGATGCGGTGTAGCGGCTGGGGTGTAGTAGTAATGGTAGGAAAGGAAAAACACTCCCAAGTGAAGATCGTTGTGATGTTAATTCCGTTTAATCCGGAAGTAGCATGTAGAAAATAATGTAATCATAAGAAGATACTTGTGTCTCTTATTCAATTCATAAGCAGTACACTGAGTAATACAACTGTAATTAGATATCAAATTGTATGGTTCGAGAAAGTATCTTGCGGCTTTAAATGAATTATAAGCTGTGTCTTTAAGGAAATGTAGACTGTGAAATGGCGATGTCCTTCCGGTAACTGGACATTTCGTTGCACTTTATCAAGCGTCTACAACACAAAATATATACAATGTAATACAATATGTCCAAAGGTTTTTAGAAAGTCTATGTTCAATTTAACATTGTTGAAACATTAATAGATACTTTCTCGAACCATACAATTTGATATCTAATTACAGTTGTATTACTCAGTGTACTGCTTATGAATTGAATAAGAGACACAAGTATCTTCTTATGATTACATTATTTTCTACATGCTACTTCCGGATTAAACGGAATTAACATCACAACGATCTTCACTTGGGAGTGTTTTTCCTTTCCTACCATTGATAGATAAGTATGGCAGAAGGTGTAATAAGTTAGTAGATAAAATTCAAATTGTCAAGGCTTTTTATCAGGAATTGTATTCGAGGAAGGACGTAAATACGGATGAATTAGAGCGATATTTAGATAAGTGGTCAAGAATAAATTTAAGCTTGGAGCATAGGAGTTACATGGATGAAAAGATAACACAAAAGGAAATAAAGGAGGTCATAAAAAGGTTAAGGATAGGCAAGGCTCCAGGCGAGGATGGTTTATCGGTGGAGTTTTATAAAGATTTTAAAGAGATGCTGTTACCAAAAATGGAAAGGATTTTTAATTATATTTTGGAGGGAGGGAGAGTTCCTAAATCGTGGTATAGTACAATTATAATTTTAATTCCAAAGGTAGGGAAAAATCTGGAAAAAATTGAATCCTATAGACCGATTTCCCTGATGAATCAGGACGCAAAAATTTTTACGGCCATTTTAGCTAATAGATTGAATAATTTTAGTGGTAAATACATTAATAAGGATCAAGTGGGATTTATGAGAGATCGGTATATGTCGGATTTGACGAGAAGGATGGTTGACTTGACAATTATTGCTCAGGAACAAGAGGAGCATGTGGGTTTCTTCTCCCTGGATATATTCAAAGCTTTTGACTCGATCCAATGGATAACTATAAAGGAAATTATAAAGAAATATGGATTCGGACAAAAATTTTGTGGGGTAATTGAGCAGTTGTATCAGCAAGGCTCGGCTAGGGTTAAATTAAATGAGGAATTAACAGGGGAGATTAAATTGGAAGCGGGCACAAGGCAAGGAGATCCATTGTCGGCATCTTTATTTATAATGGCCATGGAATTGTTAGCTAATGTAATAAGGGAAGATAAGGAATTAATTGGAATTGAAGGTATAAAAATTAGCCAATATGCTGATGACACCCTAATAACAATAAAAAATCCACAGAATACACTAGGGAAGATATATGGGCATTTAGAAGAATTTCAAAGGGTGACGGGACTTAAGGTAAACTGGGATAAGTCAGAAGCAATTCTTTTTAATGTGGATTTGGACATACAAGAAAGTTTAAAAGCTAAATTTAAAATACAAATTAGAGATAATATAAAATACCTGGGGATAAACATTTCAAATAAATATGATGATTTAAAAAGGTTAAATTATGATAAATTGGAAAAAGAATTAAAAGAAATGATTTTACGGTATAAGAAGCTAAATTTGTCGTGGTTTGGACGCGTTTCGCTATGTAAAATGAAGCTTTTACCCAAATTAAATTTCTTATTTGATACCCTGCAAATATATATGAAAGAGAAGGAATTAAAGGTTTTTCAAACTATATTAAATAATTTTTGTAACGGTGGAAAAAGGGCCAGGATACCAAAGTTTTTATGGTATTCATCACAAAAAAAGGGCGGGTTAGGAATTCCAAATATTAAAAATTATTATTGGGCATTTCAACTGAAGAATATTTGTAAAATTTTAGTGAAAGAAGAATCGATTTGGGGAAAAATTGAATTGCGAGAGAAACTGGGTAAAGAAATATTAATGTTTTTGGGCAAAGGGAAAGCAAAAATTAATGCTACAAATAAATTGTTAAAAGCTCTTTTAAAAACTTGGACATTACTGAAAAATAAATTGGCACCAGGGTTGTCCCCAATATTAGGCCTGAGTGATATGAAATCATTCCCACTGAGAATGGATAAGAGCGTAGTAGAAGTATTGAATAAGAATAATATAACTCTATTAAAGGATTGGATAACAGCATGTAGAGACAAGGAAAGAAAGTTAGATATAGGTAGACAACTTAAATTGAATTGGCTTCAATTGATGTCTATTGACAGTTGGAATAAAAGATATTTAGATGAAATGAGCTTGGATAGGGAGCGGACGAAATTTGAAGAGTTGGTACTTAGTCTAAAAAGTGGGCAGGTAAAAGTTAAGGGGTTAGTAAGCAAAATATATAAGGTTTTAGATGACTCAGATCAGCATCAGAAAGCTTTAAAAGAAACATGGGAGCTAGATTTGAATATCATAATTACAGACGAGCAGTGGAATGCTAAATGGAAAAGGAGAATAATGAGGTCTTTGTCTGTAAGAATAAAAGAGCACAATTATAAATTATTGTGGAAGTGGTACTTGACTCCGGTACGACTATACCAAATTGACAATACAAAGTCGAAATTTTGTTGGAGGTGTAAGGGGGAAATTGGAACATATGAGCATATGTGGTGGGGGTGTAGAGAGACGAAGTCATTCTGGTTGAAGGTGGAACACGAAATTGGGAGAATTCTAGATGTAAGAATGAAATTGGATGTAATTTTAATTTTGTTAACAGATGTGGAGGTGGTAGAGCAACAAAAAAGGGAATTGTTAGCAATTATGTTATCCAGTGCTAGACAGTGTATAGCGCGATATTGGAAATGTGATGTTACCCCAAAAATAGAGGATTGGTATAAGGAGTTGTGGAATACTGCGCTGAATGATAAGCTCACCTGGGAGTTAAATTTAAGAAAAGGGTTAATTAATGAAAGCAAATTTCAGGAAATTTGGAAATGTTTGATAGATTATACCTTGATTAATGGTCATGGGCAACTGCCGGTGCCAGATTACATTGCATTTTTGAGATGATAATAGATAAAAGGGGAAATTCTGTCTCCGTAGCATTGTATATAGCACGTGGTGATATTTTGTTGTTTCTTTTTTTTCCTGTTCTCTCTTTCTTTGCTTATTTATATTACTGTGTATTTTGTCTTTTATTTTCTTATATTGTTCTGTTTGTTATCTCTTGTTTTTTTAATTATTGGACGTGTATCGAGAAATAAATTTTTGAAAATCAAATAGAAAAAATAAATAAAAAAAAACATTAATATTTCTGTTTAGCATGGTATTCATAAGGAGCTCTTTATAATCTCTTCCAGCAGTTCATATTTTTGCTTCTACTAATCTCTCCTTTAAGTGAAAAGCAGAGAAGTACTTCAATTGGTGTGTGTGTGGGGGGGGGGGGACTACCTATGAACATCTGAGAGTTCAATAACAAGACTGAAGCTGCCTGTTGTAAACCCCCCTTCCAATTTAAGGTGTTACATGTTAGCTTGTGCAAGAGCAGATCATACATTTTATATACATTACAGGTCTTCTTTGAGACATCAGCATACATATACAAATACTATCACATAAAATGTGCAGAGCAGATGACAGCATACAGATTTTAATACTGCATGAGCAATATTGAGGTGCTGCAGGCAAGTAGCAAAGCAAATGGCTTAAAATTATATAAGAGTTCTAGTCAGATTGCTTCTCAAATTAAAACCTTTCAGTAGTAATTTAACATTACATAAAATTTGTTTTTGAAGAGGGGAGGGAATTGGAATAAGGTCTTTCACCTTGTTAACTGAAAGGCTGGCAAGTCGGCAGTTCGAGACCCGGGTGCTGCATGTCGGATTGAGTTCCCATCTCTGTCATCTCTTGGGGATATGAAAGGAGCCTTATTTGGGCATTCCCTGAGCAGAGTTTCTTCCACAAAAATCCTTTCAACCCAGAATTATTTCTGACACAAAATTATAATTATAGTATGTTTTTTGTTGTTGTTGATTCCCAGGATGCCTAATATTTCATACGAAAAAGCAGTATATTGAGCAGATTCTACTCTAGTCCCAAACTAGACTAGATCAAATTTATTGAATCAATACTTGTGGAATTGTTAAGTAACAGCTGAGTTAGTCTGTGCAAGCATATGGGGGAGGGGGACCACCACCAAAAAAGAGAGAGAAACGTTAAAATGAATTCCTTTATTTATGGATTTGTTGGATTTATATAACCGCTTTTTTGCCTAAGCAAAAATTTGAACTTTCATGGAATCATAAAATAATGAAGTTTGAAGGGACCTATAAGGCTTTGGAGTCCACCCCCCCCTGGTTGTTGCTGGAAACCAGGTTAAAGCATATCAAACAGATGACTACCTAACTTTCTCTTGAACATCACCAACTCCTGATATAATTGGTTCCATTGTTGTAGTACTCTAACAACTTTTCTTTGATATTCAACATAAATATACATGTAATTGGTTTCCTGTAATTTGCACACCTTATCCTCAATCATTACAGGCCTGCACGCTGGAATGACTAAGAACAGATCCTGCCCCTCTTCTGAATGATAACTTTTCAAGTACAGTAAAACCCCGAGTTATGAAAAAAATGGTTCCCTGGCCTCTTTCTTAACTCGATTTTTTTCCATAACTCGAAGTATCCCCATAGGGAGGGGGGGAACCAAAAAAAATGTAATTTAAATGGGATGATCTCCTTACCTTTGCTGTTGCTTCCACATGCTTCTCCAGTGGGAACCACATCGCTGCTGCAGCTCTGCCACCTCTGCCACCTCAGTGGGGGGGGGGGGGGTTGTGTGTCAGGGGAGCTGATCTGCGCTGTTTCCGACATCCTCTGAACTACCCAGGCACTGCTGTGTGGCAAAATGCCAGGGAAAATGCTGCAGGTTTTGCCTCTCAGTAGTGCCTGGGTAGGTTGAAGGACGTTGAAAACAGTGCAGATAGGCTCCCCCAACCACCACCACCCCGAGGTGGCAGCAGTGGTGGAGAAACCAAAATGGGAGGAAAAAACTCCATCACGATGGAGGTTTTTTTTTTACCCATTTTGTGCTCTGCGCCATTCCTGCTACCTGTGGGCGGGCGGGTGGGGGAGCCGATCTGTGCTGTTCCTGACATCCTCCAACCTACCCAGGCACTGCTGCAAGGCAAAACACTGGGGGAAGTGCTGCAGGTTTTTCCTCGCAGCAGCACCTGGGTAGTCAGAGGATGTCGGAAACAGTGCGGATAGGCTCCCCCACCCCCAGAGGTGGCAGGAGTGGTGGAGAAACCAAAATGGGAGGGAAAAAACTCCGTCACAATAGAGGTCCCCCCCCCCATTTTGTGCTCTGTACCATTCCTGCTGCCTGGGGGAGGGGGAGCCGATCTGTGCTGTTCCTGACATCTTCCGACCTACCCAGGTGCTGCTGCAAGGCAAAACACTGGGGGAAATGCTGCAGGTTTTCCCTCGCAGCAGCACCTGGGAAGGTTGGAGGATGTCGGAAATAGTGTGGATTGGCTCCCCCAACTCCCCCAGAGGCAGCAGGAGTGGTGGAGTGGTGGAGAGCATAAAATGGGCAGGAAAAAACTCCATCATGACAGAATTTTTTCACCCATTTCGGGTTCTCCACCACTCCTGCCGCCTCGGGGGGGGGGTCCAATCTTCCCAGGGGCTGCTGCAAGGAAAAATCTGAAGCTGACGAAGAAGTTTCCCCCCAGCTTTTTGCCTTGCAGCACCGCCCGGGGACCAGCCCCCTCCACTGCCGTCATGTTAAGTCACTTCTTGAGACTTCCAGTGGTCAGGGTGGTTGATTTTTAGTGATCAAAATGGCAGCAGTGCCATTTTGATCTCTGAAGACTTGTGTCAGGGTTTTGTACTGAATTTTGTAAATCAGAGCATTTTTGTAAATCAGGACATGAAATTCAGCACAAAACCCTTTCATAAGTCGAATCATTCATAACTCGAGGCATTCTTAAATCGGGTTTTTTACTGTATTAGAAGAGTTCTATCCTTTCTCTCTGAAGTTGTCTTTTCTCAAGGTTAAACATGCCCAGTTTCTTCTGTCTTTCCACATAGAGCTTGTTTTCTGATCATCTAATCTTGTTGCCCTCCAGCGAATTTGTTAGAGTTTGTCTTCATCCGTCTTACATTGTAAATTAAAGCCTCAGATGGACTTGATCAACAAAAGCTCAGATTAAAATATAGCAGGTATTTTAAAAAATACTGTACCGCAATGCTCTTGTCTGTCTCTCTGTGTTTTGTTGTTGTTGTTGGAATCATTTGTATAATTCTCGTTGATTTGATGGGTCTTGTCTAGTTGAGAACAACCACTGTGTTTAGCTGAATGGCATGCCAAATCCTAACAAATGACATTTGTTGTTGCCTCTTTTGGGTTTGTCTTGTAGCTGGCTGTTCCTGGTTTCCTGACTGACTCATATTAGCTTGCCTTTTCACCATCTTGAGTGGGTCTAATATTGTAGTTGAAGGAATCCATCTTCTAACTACATGAGTTCTAATTCTCTGCATTTTAGGTTTGAGCAAATCTGGTTCTAACAGAGATAGTTGACTTGGTTGTATGTTCTGAGTGGAAGTTAGATCTATGTAAGTATATGTCACAATCGGTGGATTCCTTATATAACATAGCAATAGCAGTTACAATTATATACCACGCCATAGTGCTTAGAGTATTCTCTGAGCAGTTCTCAAGGTAATTAGCATTTTTGCTCTCAACACCCTGGGTACTCATTTTACTGATTCCAAAAGGATGGAAGGCTGAGTCAACCTGGAGTCCCTCAGGACTGAACTCACAAAATGCACAGTTTTGGCTGCAGTACTACAGTTTAACCACTGCACCACGAGGGCGCCTTGTGGTATGCTAGTTTGTCCCTTGTACAGTTTCATTGGAGTATCCATCAATTTATTTGCATACTGGCCCAGGTTTAGTTTAGTGGAATGATGTAAATTATTTGAAGTTTTTGCTGGAGTTTCTCTTAACAGTTCTGTGGTGTGAGTCCAGGTAATAAAAATGTCATTGATGAATCTCAGATAGACAAAGGATACAGGGATTGAGGAAATGTTGTTTTAGGTCAGGCATGACTGTATTTACAGACTATGATGTCATATGTGTGCCGATAGCTATATTATTAATTTGGAGAGAGAGATTACTGCAAAGGTGAAATAGTTATGTGATAATAAAATAAAATAAATCTATCCCACTTTTTATAGGAGCTTCATTATTCAGTAAAATGGTTTAAATGTAAGGATCATTTAAAGCAGGGGTTCCCAACATATGGCCTGTGGGCCTAATCTGGCTTGTGGAGCTCATTAATACAGCTGACGGTGGCCACCCAGGCACCTCCAGAAGCTACCACCGTGATGCGTCACTTACTGTGGTGGCGGCAGCAATCACAAGTTTTTGTAGCTTCTTGCACAGCCTCCGCTGCTTCCCAGGGAGGGCAGTGGGAGGCTTTTCATAGCATTTTAACTCCATTTTGGGATTTTTTTCACCACTTCTCTGCTGCATTTCTGCACCTAAACCACGGCGGTTGGGGACTTCCCAGTGCAGAAGCTGTCACTACTGGACTCCCCCCCCCCCTTTGGCCAGCCCCCGGCCTTGAGAGAGATGAGGTCTTTTACCTTAAGTCTGGAGGGAAGGTGTCGGTCTGAGTCTAATTTTGTGTATGTTCTTTTGGCTTTTTCTTAGGGTATTATCTGAAATCTTGATTGTGTGGTGTATTTGATATTTTTGGAATTTTTGCACTGTTGTATTTTGTATTTTTATTGTATTGCATTTCTATTGTATTGTATTACTGATGTGCTGTTAGCCGCCCTGAGTTGGTGTAAGCTGAGGAGGGCGGGATATAAATAAAAATCTATCTATCTATTCCCAACCACCGCAGTTTGGTTGCTGAAACACAGTGGAGAAGTGGCAGAAAAATCCCAAAATGGAGCAAAAATGCTCTGCAAAGGCTCCTGCCACCCTGGGAAGCAGTGGAGGTTGTGCAAGAAGCCACAAAAATGGCATGATTGGCACTGCTGCTGCTGCCGCCGATGCTGAAAATGTAAGCAGTGGGCACAGCCACTCCTCCAACCTACACAGCTGAGTGTTGGTGATGGGAACTGGCTCCTGGTGGGAAAACGTTGGGAACCCCAGACTTAAAGTATCAAATACTTTTACATGTTAAAGTAACTATTTCATGACATTTCTGTTTAAAACCCAATATTTTCCTTGATTTGTCAAGGTATTATAATTTGGTTCCATAATATAAATTGTGTTTGCCCCTAGAGACATAATCACCATTTTTCTGAATGTTTGTAAGCTTGCGTATAGATGGGTTTACAACAGACATTGGTCCTTATGTTTCTTGAAGGGCAGTACAAAGATATGTGGCCAATTCAAATGCAATGGTACCTCGTACAAAGATTTTAATCCATTCCAAGGGGCTTGTTGTACGAAAATTTGCTATACGATGCATGCATCGTATAGTGATTTTCCCTATGGGATTCATCGTACAACAAATATCTCTATGGGGAAAATTGTACAACAACAAAAAATCATTGTACGATTTCCCCCCATAGATATGCATTGCATCGTATAACAATTTTAGTTGTTATATGGGGCACAATGGTTTCCCCCCCCCAAATTCTTGTTGTTGTACGATTTAATTACTGTATGAGGCATTTGTTATACAGGGTTCTGCTGTGTATGCTGTGTTATCCCTGGGATCAATGTACCACATTACTGATAACATCAATGGTGAATGTTTGGTTCTCCAGAAAGATTTAATGCAATCTTTTCAGAAAGTCAGAAATGGTGGTTCTTTGGTTTTGTACTTTGCCATTTTTCACTTTGACAGCCCTAGACTATTCCCAGCTGCTAACTGTAATTAAAGGAGCTTGCTTTTGGTTGATTATTTATTTAGCAAAACATAATTGAAAAAACCCGAAAGAAAACATTCTTGACAAATAACGAATCAGTCTCTGCAGATGCAATGTGATTTTACAGTGCAATACAGGTGATGAGGTAATTATGATATATGTGCACAATGTGTGCTTGTTTGTTTGTGTGCATGCATGTTTGGGTGTAATACTGTAATTCTACTAGCAGCTCTATGCAGTGCATATTTACTCAGAAGTAAATCACAGTGTGTACATTGAGGCTCATTCTGAAGTAGTAGGACATAATTGAAAACATTAAAGGTTTTAAAGAGAAGGATAGCATTTGTCACTTATTTTGAACATTGCACTATTCTTTTTTGTAAGAAAGTTGTTGATGACAATAGCTGATGACCCACTGCATTAATCATCAATAAACTAGGTCAGTGTATGATTCATAAATGAATCTGTTCGTTTGGTTGCCAAGAGATATGAGGACAAAGAATTATTTTTTATAAAGGATGTTTAAATATGACCATTTTAGGACCATTTTTTCATATTAATGAATCATGTAGATATTACTACCTGAAAATAACACTTGGTTGACTTGATAGTGCATGCCATTGTACGTATCTGAGAAAGAATTTATAACCCTTTTAGAGACTTGAAAGAAATGCTGTAGAACAGGGGTCACCAAACTTTTTGCGCCGGGGGCCTGACCACGCCCCATGGAAGTGGGTGCATTTACAGTTGACATAAATGCGCTCACTTCTGCAGTTATGTCAGCCACGGGTACATTTGTGCAGGCGCATTTTACAGCTGACATAAACTTGCCCCCTTCTGCTTCCCGGTGCGGGGGAGATGGCTATGGGCTGGTTGGAGGTGTGTTGTGGGCCGCGGCTGGCCCATGGGCCATAGGCTGAGAACACCTGCAGTAGAGCCTTGGCAGTTTCTGTTATAAATGGCAGTTTCTCTTCCACAGCATGTGAGTAGACTGGATAGTAAGCAAGTCTCCCTGCATTCAGCATCCAAGTACTGTACATTATTATTTGAAGCATTAAACATTCTGCTTTCTCAGTCCTTTTAAATTCTGAAAACCTAATTGCTTCTCCATGAACAGAAATACATCTTTCAGAAAGACATGGCAAATGGAACCAGAATTGGAAATTCAAGCATACTGGAGGAAATAGCTTGCATCAGTTTAAGCATAGCCACCACTGAGAACTACTGGAACTCAATATCTGGAGAGTCAAAACTTTACCTCACCCTAGTTTAGAGTAGTTTAGATGTTGAGGGAAGCTTTCACAGTGAAGGTACTGTCTCATTTTTTAAACATTTCCATCACTTGATATGTAAACCAGGAAACAATTAGGAGCCATATACTGTCACAGATTGGTGCAATGCAATCAGGAAAAAGAGACTTCTGTCAGATGTCAAGATGCTGCACTTCAAGGTCATATTTAGAGATGTCAAAATCAAATAATCTCATTTGTTTTACATTTCCCAGAATCCCATAAGCATTGTCTAACTGTGTTCCATCACTGCATTGCAAGGCTTTTTTTATTTCCCACCAGGACATTTATTTGCATTTTTGTCCTTTTAAAAAAAAATACTCTTTTTATATGCATTTTTCATTAACTACTGTGCCTTTTAATGATATTCATTTCCCAACTGTATGAATGGTTTTGTGAACATTTTTGCTTCACTAAAATATATCATAAGTCTCAGAAATGTGCAGATTTCTGAGGTGAGAAGTACTTCATGCCCTTTAAGAATTGCAAAATTATTTTTTTATGGAGGAAAATGCAACCTAAGCAATTTTCTTTTCCATCTATATTGTAATATTAAGTTGACTATTCCCACAACTGAAGAAAATAGCAGAAGGCAACTTTAGGTGGGTTCTTGTAAAAGCATTGTGCTGTCTAGTTATGCAGCAAGAAGCCATCCTGAATTACTTTATCTGTTTCCTTTTTCAGCAAAGTAAGACTCTTCTACATAAGTTTGGAATGTAATTTTGCTTGATTTTTTAAAATCAGTTTTTCTCAATGAGGGGTTTATTAATTTATTTTAAAACTTTGCAGAATATTTGTGTCTGTGATGCAGTGCCTGTATATGCCATAGTCTTGCTTGCGTATGCATTACAGATAAAGACTGCAGGGCAAAAGAAGAAGGGGCGGCAGAAAATGAGATGGCTAGATGGTATTGTTGATGCAATGGGCACAGAGTTGGGTGGGTTGAGAAGGATGGTGGAGGATAGGGGTGTCTGGCGTGCAATGGTCCATGGGGTCACAAAGAATCAGAATCGACTGTGAGACTTAACAACAACAAACATTAATTTTCAGTATGCTCTTCTCATGAACTTCTGTTCTCTAGCAAAGCATACTTTGAACAGTGCAGACAAGTTTGTAATTATAGAGAAATAGATGATTTTCCTTTGTTATTAATGTCCTTGTTTTGTTCAAACAGATTATTTTGAATTAGTATCAACGATCCATGTACTTTAAAGGGATTCATCCTACTAATTTAGTGTTCATTATTGGGACAATTGCAAGTGTAACAAGGTAAAGACATTTAATCAAGAGCCCTGTTTTCTACTATTGAACTTGGTGACCCCCATCTTAAACTGAAAAACCATGGAAACAGCATCTATTTGCAAGGAAACAAAATATAAGTTTTCAATAACTTCTTGACCTCTGCAGTTGTTTTAAGACAAACAATACTTGTGACATAAAATCAGTCCACTTCAGTGCTTTCTATCTCACTTTCAATAAAAGTTATCAAATAATTACTAAGTTAACAGGAAGGAATTTAAAATAAAACCTATTGCCTTTTTTTAAAAGACAGAGTTCATTCACAACTTATAGGCCATAATTATGAAATGTTTATTGAAAAACAAACAAAAACTGAATGGAGAGAAGGAATAAAACTCGAGCAAATGGAGAGTAGAGTCTAGATCCCAGCGATTTTCTATTACTTTGAAGTATAGCAAAATCTTGGCAGTAAGGATGTAACAAATTATATATTTTTTCTCTTCCACAGTGAAGAATTTAATCCATGTTGCAAAATTAAAACTCATATATCCCTATTTTGATTCAAAAGCAATATTTCATCCACCTTATTTCTGTATTTAATAATTAGCAGTAGAGGTACACTGAAACCCCATATAACGGGGGGGGGGGAATCATACAACAAAAAAAACATACAACAAAAAAATCATATAACAAAGAGGATTTTCGGAAACCATTATACCCCATATAATGAATTTTTTCGTTATATGAAGCAATGCATCTTTATGGGGAAAATTGTACAATCAAAATCTCTATGGGATGCATAGTACAGTACAAAGAAACTTTTTTGTTGTACAATTTTTCCCATAGAGATTTTCGTTGTACGATGTATCCCATAGGGATTTCCGTTATATGAGGCATGCTTTGTATAACAAAAATTCATATAACGGAAGACATCGTGGAACCAACTTTTTTTGTTATACGCTGTCCTACTGTATATTTATTCTAAATAACTTTGAAGCATTGAGTCTTTTCCTTTAGGATAGTGGTAGAAACGATTGGACTGGAGAGATGAAATCATCTATTAACTCTGCAGCCATTTTTATATCTTCTCCACATGTGTGTGTGGAAGGTGGAAAGGAGAAATGGAATCATACTCCCTGCTTTTAAGTAAAGCACACTCAGTTTGGAAGCAAAAACAAAAAAAGTTTGTACACATGTAAAATTCTCTTCCAAGGCTTCCATCAAGTGTATGGTGTTTATTAGAGAATAGGACCAGGGAATGACCCTTCAAGGTCACATTGACATGTTGATGTGACATGAGGCGTATTCACCTATTACAGCTCCAGCTGATGATCTTGAAAAAAAGAGACTGAAGCATAACATTTAAAGCTAGTAATCACAGTTTCTCACCAGCTGTTAAGTAATCTGTATTTAGAAAATCATGTCATCTGCTCCATCTCTCTTCAAGATGTTGGATGACCTTTATCTATAATACTGTATGTATTAGTCTTCCTTTTTATTTTCAACATATTAGTGTTATTCCTATAAGCATGTGCAGATGGCACAATTTTGCACCCACTATATCTGCAGGCAGAAAAATTGTCAGTATTATTCCACTGATTTTCTCAATGGAAAGAAAAAATTCTCCAACAGTTTCAAAGAGATGAACCAACCATATCTCAGAAAAGGTGTCAGTTTCTCACATGCTCACCATTAACAATAGGTATGGCATTACTCTGTCCATTTTTCCAGAAAGATTTTGGGAAGTGGTAACATACACAATTGTGTTATGTTGGCAGCCCTGCTTCCATTTTGCTTCCTCCATAATGTCTTGTAGTTGGATGTGGGTCATCAAGTGGGAACTGACTGACAGCAACCTTAATAGGACATTCTAGATAAGTGAGAGAAGGAACTCCGGTGGTTCAAGTGGTTAAGGTGCTGAACTCGACAACTGGAAGGTTGGAGTTCGATACCCAAGTACTGCATGACAGAGCAAACTCCCGTCTCTGTCCCAGCTCATGCTAACCTAGCAGTTCAAAAGCAAGAAATTGCAAGTAGATAAAGAAATGGAACCTGCAGATGCAGTCAGTGCTGGCCCTTTGGCGGTATAGAAACTGAAATAAATAAATAAATAAATAAATATAATAAATAAACAGAGATGAGCACTGAACCCTAGAGTCGGATACGACTGGCTTTTGAGCAAGGGTGACCTTTACCTTAGTAAGTGAGATATTCAAGTAGTTGTTTTACCAGTTCCACTCCCCCAGTGAACAGGTGGGGGTTGGAATCCTAACCATAGGCTTAGTCTGTCACTATGCAGTGCATCACACTGGAAGCTCTCTAGTGTCCTCTACACAACACCATTTTGGGATCAGTGATAGTGGCAACTCAGCTTCCCCCAAATTGTGCAACTTGTCCAAGGGTTCAGATCTGCTTCCAAGGAGAAGATTCAGCCTATGTAGCCTTGGACAAGTTGCACAGTTTCTTATTCACAGTGAATAAGGTGAAAAAGAGAATAGAAAAAAGAAATTTCAGAATTTTTCATAGAAAACTGCCTTGAAATAAATGCTTATATTCAAAATTCTAGGTTCAGCACCTTTGTCCAGTGTAAATGTTAAACAATGGAGAGGCTATACAATAGCTCCCAACTTTATCCATTGTGTTAGTGCTCAGTCCCTGGGAAGATAGGGAAAGACAAAGCTAGTTCTGAGCCATTATTTGTCCTACAATTTCCCATGAAAAGAGTTCTGTTTTTCTGCTAGTTAGTACCAACAATTAATTATTAGTATTATTAATGGAATTATCATATCAGAACTTCAGTCTAAGCTCATATCTGGCCCAAAACTATGTACCATGCACATGTTCTTGAACCTCTAAGATTATACTCCAAATGTTGTAACATCCAGTGGTCATCCTCTTGGTGAGTATCCGGTACAAATTAGTGCACCACACTCCACATTCCCAGGCATGTTGTCTGGTCCTCAGCCTCCGATATCACACCAGTGACCCTGGCCCCAGCACCTGTGGGACCGGCACAGGGTGGCCCACCTATTTGGCGTGCACTGTACCTCATGCCAGTGCCGCAGCCGGCGGGCATGCCATTCGTCCCAGCAGCTGCCGGGTGGCCCTTGCTCAGCCTGGGCACTTCGAGATATAACTTAGTCCCGCGGTCAGCTATGCCCTTTGGCGACCAATCTCTCTCGCTTGGCGACCACCTGCTCCTGGCTACAAGAGACAAAATCTGGTGCCGCAAATATGTATCCAACTGAATCGTGATTCGATGAAGGTGGATAACGAAATGGAGAATGACCGGAACAAGGAGCTGGTCAGGCGTAAGAAGCTGCCCTGCATATGGGCCAACTGGCTCCCCGTTTACTTGATTTATGCGGGTGTCTCTATTAGGGCCCACCCAGACCTTGCCTTGCCCCTTATACAATATCTAGATATTATCTACTGAGCCTACTTCGACTTCCCAGGCCAGGTGTGACTTTTGTATGATGAGAACTTTAGAACGTGGGTAGCATTAGGCCCAACATGAAGTGGGATGAATAACATCCCCAACTTTGGCTACAGTTTATGACCCCTTCCCTCTCTGTTTTGGGTGATCACTATGATTGTGGCCGTCCTTCCCAGGCACAACTTCCTCGCCCTATGGCGGGGCAGGTGGTTCAGCAATGCTTGCAGTGTTGGGAATTTGCCTCTACCGGTTGCTGCTGTCATAAACTGTGCAGGTTCCTGCACGAATGTTCCATTTGTGCCAGGCCTCATCCCACTTCATGCTTCAAGGTGGGAGCTGGCCGGCCTCAGGGATGGGACCCTGGCGCACTCAAGTGCACTACCCCCAACTCCGCCTCTCCTGGGAAAGGGCCCTAGCCCAATTTGGCTTAGTGCATTTGCGCAATGGCTCCAGGCTTACCCCAATGTGGCCAATGCCGCTTACTTGCGTGAGGGCTTTTCCTTGGGCTTTGGCATCCCTGCAGGGGAAGCACACTAGTCGTGTGATGCGCCTAACCTTCAATCAGTTAAAGGCATTGAACACATTGTTCATGAGCACATTGATAAGAAGGTCTTATTGGGCCACGTTGCCAGCCACTTTGCGACTTCACCTTATCTGAATCTGCGTATATCTCCGCTTGGTTTAGTTCACAAAAATCCTCTGACGGTTTCTGCTTAATTCACCACTTGTCTTACCCCAAGGGTGACTCCATAAATGACCCCATACTCTCAGAGCATTGTTCTGTATGGTATTCGTCCTTTGACCAGGCCTTGTGCATGGTCTGGTCATGCAGCCTGGGAGTGTTGTTGGCAAAATGTGATATCAAGTCAGTGTTCTGCCTCCTCCCTGTTCACTTTGATGACTTTAAACTGTTTGACTTCCATTTTGGTTGTCAGTTCTTCATCGACAGGGCTATGCCATTTGGCTGCTCCATTTCTTGTTCGGCCTTCGAGCGGTTTAGTACTTTCTTACACTGGACCCTGGTCTGTCGAGCCGGATCTGCCCAAGTGTTCCATTATTTGGAAGACTTTCTCTTTGGAGTCTCCCAGTCATCGGGGACTTGCCAGCACCTCCTCAAATCCTTCTAGGAACTGGCTGGGGTACTTGGTGTTCCCTTGGCACCTGAGGAGACTGAGGGCCTGTCCACCTGCCTTACATTCCTAGGCATTGAATTGGATACCCAAGCACAGTCGTCCCATTTGCCCAAAGACAAGGTGGACCATATTGCGTCCAAGGTGCAGCCGGTATTGACTGCTCACAAGTTTACCCTCTGAACTGGGCTCCTCAACTTTTCCTGAAAGGTAGTAGCTCCCAGCAGGCCTATTGCATACCACCTGTGTGATGCAATGGTTGGCCTATCAAAACCCTTCCATAAGACTATGGGCACTGGTGGGATCAAGGCGGACCTTAACACTTGGTTGGACTTTCTCACGGGATTCAGTGGTGTTTCCTTTTGGCACTCTGACCTGACCATGGATGCGTGACTGAGGTGCAATCCGATGCTTCGGGAGCACATGGCTGTGGCATTTTTTGGCAGAATCAGTGGTGCTGCAGCCCATGGCCAGACAGTTGGCACTAGCTGGACCTACTGTGGGACCTCACTTTTTTAGAACTCTTCCCTATCCTTGGGGCTGTACGCCTGTGGAGCTCTCAGTGGGCCAACTCCATCATCACCTTCGGGTGCAATAACCTTGCTGTCATCCACATCATCAATACGCTCACGTCCCAGTCACCCAGGGTCATGCATTTGGTTCACGCCTTTGTCTTGGCCACCTTGCACCTAAATATAGTATTTAGGGCCCGTCACGTTTCAAGTGCAATATCGCTGATGCTTTGTCTCGCTTCCAGATGGCGAGATTCTGGGCCCTCGCTCCGGGTGCCCACAAACTTTCATTGGAGCTGCTGGTGGACTTGTGGATTCTTGGTGAGGGGAAGTAGATAGGGCGGTTGTTCCACACAGCCTCGTCGGTGGTATTTTTTGGTGCCCTTTGGGTCAGCAAGCTAGTTGTGGCTTGTCATCTCGACCGCTCCCAGAAACCCTTGCTTTTACAGGATTTGGTCCTTGAGCCCGACCAGGTACTGCTATGCATTCGCAGCTCCAAAGCAGACCAATTGGGAAGGGGTTCGACCGTGGTCGTTCGCCATTGCTCAATTTCTGACATTTGCCCGGTCCTGGCCTTGTTGGCCTATTTGGCCTTTGTTCCAGCACTGGGAAGGTTCACCCTTAACTAGATATCAATTCTGGAAGATCACTGGCTCCGCCCTTGTGGCAGAAGGTGTTAAGGGAGCTAGATATGGTACCCACTCCTTTTGGAACAGCGCTGCCTCCACCTACGCCCTACTGGGGTACAGCCAAGATGACATCAAACGGAAAGGGTGGTGGACATCTGGCCGATTCAATGCATATAGTCGACAAATTGTTGACTGACTTTTTGCTGGCACAATTTTCTTTTCTTTTGCAGGTCCTCTTTTCCAGGCAGGGTGCCTATGAGTATGGCTGGTTGGACACAGCTTTGTCTATTGGGCCGGGCAGCATGCCATGAGGTGTGGTGTGAATCTCAGTCTGCAGGATCGGGCCTTTAACACATGGAAGGGTAATAGAGGGATGCGCTGGAGTCACTTGTTACCATTCATCATTGATTTTCTCTGGTGCCCACCACTGTATATTTTAGTTTTGCTCCTCGGCGGTAATGATTTAGGGGTGGTCACCGGCCTTGAATTAAGCACGGCTGGGCGCCGGGATATAATGATTATCCAGCAGTGGTGGCCATCCACAAGGTTTATGTGGTCATGCATTACTCCCCACTCCGCTTTCAGGGTGCCTTGTGATCCCCGGCGCACCGACTGCACTCGGAGGGGAGTTAATCTTTCGGTAGCCCATTTCTTTCGGGAGATGGGGATCGGTTTGGTGGTGGAGTACCCAGCAATCAGGATTGAGGCTCTGTGTCTTTTCAGGCGAGATGGTATCCATATTTGTGATGCAAATTTTCCTGGCTGCTCTGCACTCGGGCAACCAGTCCGAATTTTTGGGCTGGGGGGGGACAGGGTACAGTTTATTACTGCCCCCGTGTGGCGGGTAACATGGTAAGAAGTATTTAATTCTAGTCCAAATTGATAACACTAAGGAAAAGCATCAGTGGCAACAGTCTAGGACAGAAAGAAGTGAAGCAAAACAGACTTTTGGAAGAAAATCCAGATATTAAAATTGGGACTAACTAAGCTGGACAGCTTGCTAGTCAATAATTTGGTTACTTATTCATATGATACAACTTGGGCTGCTAATTGAACAAGGATAATATTTAAAATAGTAAATAAATAAACCCATTACCGTGTTGCCATGCCCCAGTGCAGAGCAGCTACTTTGAATAAGTTATGCCACAGTTCCAGTTGATTGTTAATAAAGTGGCCAGTTGATTTAACCCAATAAATGTCTCCGTCTCTTATTCGGGGTATTGGGGGGAGGTAAAGGTCTTTGTGATAACACTTCCATATCCTCAGTGCTCTATATTGTACCTTATAATATTTAATATTATTACATAATTTCATTGCCTAAAATTAAATCCCGACTAGACTAGAGAAAATCACACATCCATGGGGGTTTGCATAAATCAGCGGTGATTTGATGGAAAATAAAAACAACAGAAAGACAGTTCTGCTGTTACTAATGCCTGCTATCATATTTTGGACACAAAATTTGGCAAGACTTGGTAAAAGAAATGTTGGGACAATTTGAAGGCAACAGGAAAAGAGGAAAGTGAAATAAAAGATCAATTGACTGAATAAAGTAAGACACAGCTTTGAGTTTGTAAGAGCTACGCAGTGCTTTTAGCAACATAATGTTTTGAAAGTCCCTCATTCCATTAGTTGGACATTTCTTAATGAAACATGACAACAAGAGCTTTTCATTTCCCCCTGTTACTTCAATGCAATGAGTGTGCAGGGCTTCACAAACTTGAGTCCCCATCAACTGCAGTTCCAGGAGCCACCTGTAAGCACTGCCAGTAAAGAGTCTGCCTATCAACATCTAAAAAACAAAATCACTGAACTAGAATGTTAAAAAGAAAAGAAAATTCAGTTACTTTCTTAAATTATTATGAAAACCTGCTTTAGTAATGCAAATCTTAGTCCTTGCTTTGCACAGGGTGGGGTGGGGGGGATGTTGTTACCTAACACTGGTAGAAACAAGGAACCAAAAATAGATGCAGGGAAGTGTTATGGATTCTCTCTTGGCTCCCTGCAGCAACAGAATTTTTAACTAAGATCCAATTACAGAATATTCATTATTGATGATAATAAGTGAGCTGTGAAGAACTTGCATTTATTTTTTGATCCTAGGCAGTTGGAAGTTTTTTAAACATATAAACCCAGCAATTTTTAAAACAACCTTAAATGTACCGGGGTTTCCAGGTTGTATTCAAGAAATGAGAATTATCCCAACTGTGTATTTGTGTGTGTCAATGAGTGTGTTTTATTCTATTCCTCCTATCCTCCAAGGAGCAAGGAACAGCATCCCTGGTGTACTGGAAGTAAACATTCTATGTGTGCATGTGATACTAGGTCCAGTTAGTATATTTCGGGTTCCGGAGTTCAGAATACCTGTAAAAAAATCCATGGTAGTAGATGCTTATTAATACAACATGATTTTTCTACTATTCCTTCCATCCCTGAGGTGGGAAAGTTAGTTTAAAAAGTGTTAGTTAACTGTAGTAGAGCCCAAAAAATTATTTAGATTAGTTTAAGTCAGCCTTTTTTATCAGTTGAGTTGATGTTGAAATTGTATTTCATTTAGAAATTAAGTCTTACCTAGAAAAGGCAAAACAACCTATTCATTAATTTACTCCTCCTCTTTCCCTTGATGTGACATGAAAAAAGGAAATACTGTAGCTACATGAATTTCTGAAAAACTAGTTTTCTGACCACACTACTAAACCCCTTTTCGTGCTTTTCCTTTCCTTGTCTCTTATAGGCTTATATCCTGATCCTCCTCCTCTTCCTTTTTAACATTAATTCCCAGTGGATTCCAACAATACCAGTTTCCTGAAAGAAGGAGCCTCTACGTAATGTGTGTAAAAAAATAAGACCATCATTCTAGTGCAAAGAACACACTCCCTTCCAAGCCATCATTATTACCAGTTAGTATATATTTTTTTTCAAATGAAATGCTACTAGGTTTGCATTTATTAATTTAAGGTCTCACTCTGCATGTAGACCAAGATGCCACTTTCAAAGATCAATAAAGCTTAATCCCAGGAATGTTGTTCATATACTTGCTGTTGCTTATCAGTGCAAACCAATACAGATTTAATCAGCAGTAAACACTACTTGGTTCTTACTCATAGGAATCCAGGTTTACTTATTTATTAGTTACAGTGGTAACTCGCTTAATGAGCATAATGCATTCCACGGGATTGCTCTTTAAGCGAGTTTGCTCTTTAAGTGAAACACCATTATAAGAGACCAATTGTGACTTCTGGTGGGGGCGGGGGATTGCAAACCCTGATTTAATTGTTAAGCAAATTTTTTGGTTGGTTTTAGTTGTTAAGTGAGGCGACCATTCAGAGAAAATTCTGCTCTTTAAGCGAGTTAGTCTCTAAGCAAGGCACTCTTTATGTGAGGTTTTACTGTACACCTATAATCAGTATTTTCTGAAAATATTTTAGATATTTTTCTGAAAGTAATATTCTGAAGATATTTTATGTAGAGAGAAGGAAATTATAATTTGATGACCATTAAAGTGCAGTTCCATACCTGTGCACCTGGAAGTAAACCCCACTGGGTACTGTGGGACCTATTTTCCAGTAAACCTCCATGGGGTTATATAGACTTTTAATCATAGAAATGAAGCCTTTGGTGTAAATTGCTGCATTGGGGAGCATATTCTCTCTCCCTCATGGTGCTTAACTTCAGGTGGGTTTCAGGTGTTGGAACAGAACTCATGTCTCTCTCTCTCTTTTTTTTTAAAAGAGGCTCCTTGCTTATGGTCACCCATGCTCTGGTTACTTCCCGACTAGATTATTGTAATGCGCTCTACATGGGGCTGCCCTTTATGACCATTCGGAGGCTGCAGCTGGTCCAGAATGCGGCAGCCCGGGTGGTGATGGGATGTGGGCGATATGCCCATGCCTCACTGCTACTTCGGGAGCTGCACTGGTTACCAGTTTGTCTCCGGGTGCAATTCAAGGTGCTGGTTTTGACCTTTAAAGCCCTATATGGCAGTGGGGAGGGGAACGGCAGGGGTGTCAGCAAGACAGGGAAGGGAAAAACACCCCAAAGAACGAAAATATATGACAATAATATTTAATAAGTGGAAAAGTAGGTAAAAATGCAGGTAAAAATTACTCAAGAACCGGACAAACAGTACAATAACAATTTAAGTAAAGACACCATAAGGTTGCTCACGAACTGGACAAAGTAAGACTATAAAATGTCCAAAACGGCTCATGAGTCAGCAAGTGGAACCTAATGGAAAGGTGAAAATGTTCGTGGAGCACTAGTAAGTGGGAGAGCTAGTCCGAAGCTAGGATATAGTAGTAGTCCATGTAAAAGGACCAGATTCACTCCGAAAATTGTAAATGACGGCCAGGTGGGCTGTATCAACATAGAAAAGTCCGGTGATATCAAAAGGTGCTTCTAGGAGCTGAATCCGAGGTCCAAAGAAAGTCTGAAAGTCCGGTTCAGGGAGAGAATAAAGCAAGGACAGTGGGACTGTCAACAGGGCTGGGTATATGCCACTACACAGGAACGAGGAAGAGTAGTACAGGTCAATATTCCTCCGGTAGAGAATATTTCGAGAATCTTTATCAAGATCTGTAAAACATCGAAATTCATGTCATTATCCCATTCATGTCATTAACCATGCATATCAGAGAGTTACCAACCAATCCAGACGGTCTATGTTTCAACGGAAACTGAAAAATGTACATAACAATAAAAAATTTT
The DNA here is from genome assembly GCA_035047305.1 of Bradypodion pumilum. Lineage (NCBI taxonomy): Eukaryota > Metazoa > Chordata > Lepidosauria > Squamata > Chamaeleonidae > Bradypodion > Bradypodion pumilum. The sequence goes on from JAWDJD010000002.1 coordinate 85,405,582, forward strand.
GGTCTATTGATTTCACCCCGCTCGCACAACAAATAAAGAAAACTGTACACCGTCATTGGCATATCTTGGATTCCATTTCTGGTTGTAAAGACAAACCTACCATAGGTTTTAGGAGAACTAGAACTCTCGCCGGTATCCTTTCAAAAACCGATTGTATTCCTCCTATCTCCCGTGTCTCGGTTCTTCCCGCTGGGCATTTTTCTTGCGGCCATTGTAAGTTTTGTCCTTATATGTGGAGAACTGATATTATCTCCATTCCTAATTGCACTTATATACATCACCTTTTACAGTTTTCTAATTGCAATTCTCGCTACATGGTATACATTTTACTTTGTCCTTGTGGGCTACCTTATGTTGGACAATCCTCCAGACCACTCAAAACTAGACTCGGAGAACATATCTCACGTATTCGTAATAAGGTTCTTACAGCACCTCTTGTATCCCATTATATTGACAAGCAGCATGCTCCAACAGATATTAAGGTTGCTGTTTTGGAATTATTTTCACCTCGTAAATTTCATCTAATCAACAAAGAACGTTTCCTGTTACAACGTGAAGCTTTTTACATTCATCGTTTCTCCACTTTGCATCCCTATAGTTTAAATACGGAACAGGATTATTCCGCTTTTCTCTAATTTGATTTGGTTTGTCTGCAGTCGCCCTTTAAGAGAATTACCTTTATCATTGTTCCATTGCTAATCATTGGTATCCCTTTCACATGTCCCCACACTAAAACTATATATAGCCTGCATTTTTACAGTTTGTTTAACGCTTCCACCCTTCATCAGTTATTACTTAGAGGTGTTGTCTGCGCGTGATTACAGGTATTATTCTTTTCATGTTTTCTAATTATTTATTATGTCCATATAATGTTTTGGGTGTTGTTCATGTTTTCTACTGTATATTTGTATATTTTTATGTTGCATTTATTTGTAGTTCATTGTCACTTCGGGTTTCGATGTTTTACAGATCTTGATAAAGATTCTCGAAATATTCTCTACCGGAGGAATATTGACCTGTACTACTCTTCCTCGTTCCTGTGTAGTGGCATATACCCAGCCCTGTTGACAGTCCCACTGTCCTTGCTTTATTCTCTCCCTGAACCGGACTTTCAGATTTTCTTTGGACCTCGGATTCAGCTCCTAGAAGCACCTTTTGATATCACCGGACTTTTCTATGTTGATACAGCCCACCTGGCCGTCATTTACAATTTTCGGAGTGAATCTGGTCCTTTTACATGGACTACTACTATATCCTAGCTTCGGACTAGCTCTCCCACTTACTAGTGCTCCACGAACATTTTCACCTTTCCATTAGGTTCCACTTGCTGACTCATGAGCCGTTTTGGACATTTTATAGTCTTACTTTGTCCAGTTCGTGAGCAACCTTATGGTGTCTTTACTTAAATTGTTATTGTACTGTTTGTCCGGTTCTTGAGTAATTTTTACCAGCATTTTTACCTACTTTTCCACTTATTAAATATTATTGTCATATATTTTCGTTCTTTGGGGTGTTTCTCTTTCCCTTCCCTATATGGCAGTGGGCCAGAATACCTTAGAGACCGCATCGTCCCAAGAGTGTCTGCCCGTCCAACTAGAGTGGACCGGAGGGGCTCTCTAATGGTGCCATCAGTTAGGGGTGCACATCTGTCTAGCACCCGAAGGAGGGCCTTCTCCGTGGCCGCACCAACTCTCTGGAACCTCCTGCCAACAGATCTAAGACTTCAAAGAGAATTGCTGCCCTTCAGGAAAGGATTGAAGACCTGGCTGGCAGGGCAGGTGTGGGGGGGGGCCCGAATGGGATCACGGTCCCCGCCTGCTGGCTTACGTAAAGAATTAAGAACTCTCTCTTCCTTTTTTAGAGTGGGTGGGATGGATGGGTGGGATAAGGAGTTTTTAAAGTGTTTTTATATGTTTTTAGAATTTGTTGTAATGCCGCCCTGAGTCGGGTTCTGCCTGAGTGGGCGGTATATATAAATACGACTAAATAAATAAAATAAAATAAAATAAATATTAAGCTTTTATTAAGAACTGAAATAATACAAAAACAAATAATGAAAATAATACAAAAAATAATACAGTAACAAATCTATACATTATAAAAAATACCTAAAGCAATAAAACAATATAACCCGACCACCTGTGCTCTGTCGGGGGATGTCGGCAGGGGTTTCTTGATCATTTACCTTCAATTCTGTTTCCAAAATTGGATCATGTCAGGGCTTGGGTTAAACTTGTTATCACCTAATAAAGCGAAGTTGACAAAGGGACCCCAAATCTCCCAAAATGGTGTCTTTATTGGTAACCCCTTTTTCTGGTGAACTTGGATAGTTAATTTCTCATTGAGAGCCAATTGCCAAACATCTGCGTACCATCTAACTTTATTTATATTATTTCCACTCTTTCATTCCTTGGCAATTAGCTGTCTGGCTACCATCAATAAAGATAACAATAATTCTTTTTTATTATTTTCCAGATGTAAATCATCCACTTCACCTAGTAATACTATCTTTGGACTTAGCACTATTGTTATTTTTAATATTTTATTCAATTCTTCTTCTATAACATCCCAGAAATTCCTCATTTTATCACACAGCCACCACATATGAATGTAAGTCCCTTTTCCTTTATTACATCTCCAGCATAAATCAGAGTTTTTATTATTTATTTAATGTAATTTGGCTGGAGTGAGATACCACCTCCAAAGTACTTTACAATTATGTTCTTTTTCCTTTATTGAAAGTGGTTTCATACTTCTATGGGTCCATTTCTTTTTCCAGTTCTCATCTTTTATTATGATTCCCAAATCCTCCTCCCAAGTTTTTTTAAGCCAGTGCTGAGTATCTTCACTAGAATTTAGCAACTGATAAATCTTACCCACTAAACCTTTTAAATTCTTTTTACCATTCCTTACTTCAAGAGTCAGATTTTCAAAGGGGGTTGATGCCCGATTTATTGTATTGTTTTCTCTCATCTTTCTATTCCACGCCTCCATCTGTAGTTCTTGCAACCAGTTTAAGCCTAACTCCGCATAAATACTTTTTCTTTGGAAGATGGTATTACAATTATCAATCCAATCCGTGATTAACAGAGCTTTTTTGCGTGTTAAAATTTCTCTTGTACATATTGTTACCTCTAAAGGACAATTTTGTTGGTCTAAAATTTCCATTATGGGCGAAGAATTTGGAGATAATATTGGTTTTAATCCTTTCCATATTCTGAATATATTCTTTAAAGAAAAATTACAAAATTGGGGATTAGTTTTTATCTCACCTAAAAATAATTCGCCCTTTCAATTTCTAAACTCTATATAATCTAATTCATACTTTTGTGCACAATTTTGACTTAATAGTTTAATAATTCTCTTTAAATTGAAAGCTCTGTAATAGAGTTTAACATTCGGGATATTTAGCCCTCCCAACTTGTTTTTTAAATACCATAAACTTTTATTAATTCTTGGCTTTTTTTCCGTTGTTACAGATTTCATTTATCAATTTCTGCCAGATTTTAAACTCTGTTTCTTTTATTTGTATTGGTAAATTTTCAAATAAAAAGTTTAGTTTTGGCATAATTTTCATCCTGCACAAATTTATCATCCCAAACCATGATATTTTCAATGATTTCCATTGATCCTTAATTCTTTTTATTTCCTCTTTTAACTTATTAAAGTTGATCTTATACAAATCCTTAACTTCATCTGACACCATTATTCCCAAATATCTCATTCTATCTCTTATTTTAAATTTATATTTCTCCATTACTTTCTTCTTTTCCCCCTCCGATAGATTACAAGTAATAGCTTCTGTTTTATTCCAATTTATTTTTAATCCTGTAACTTGCTCGAATAACTTCAAATGATGTTGAATTTTATTAATATTTAGAAGAGGGTCCTTGACCACTAGCAAGGTGTCATCTGCAAATAGACTAATTTTTTTGTTTTTAACACCTGTCAAACCTTCATCTTGTCGAATACTTCTTGCTAACAACTCCATTGCTAGAATGAAAAGTGATGGGGAGAGCGGGCAGCCTTGTCGGGTACCAGCCTTAATCTCGATTTCTCCACTTAATCTATTATTCATTTTTATTCTTGTCACTGAATCATTATATAATTGATCAATCGCATGTTTAAATTTAGAACCAAACTCTAATCTGCAACATATTTCTTTACTAGTAGACCACTGAATAGAGTCAAATGCTTTGTAGATATCTAGTGCCAAAATACAAACTTTTTCCTTACTCTTTTTAACCAAATCTATAATATTAACTAACCTACTTATCAATCCCTCCATCTGTCTGCCCTTCAAAAAACCAGCTTGATCCTCTCCTATATAAAAGTTTAAAAAGCTATTAAGTCTATTATTCAATAAAGAGGTGAATATCTTAGCGTCCTGATTTAATAAGGAGATAGGGCGGTAGGCATCAATTTTTTCCCTATCTTTACCTGGTTTTGGGATCAATACCATAATTGAACGACTCCAGGATTTTGGCATATTTCCCCCCTCTAATATATAATTATACAATTTCTTTAATTTGGGAATCATTACTTCCTGACATTGTTTATATATTTCCGATGGAAAACCATCTTCACCTGGTGCTTTGTCATTTTTTAAGTTTTTAATCACTATTTCAATTTCTTTGTTTTGAATTTCTTGCTCCATATAATCTGAATGTTCTTTTTTTAATTTTATATTTAAATTTTGATCTAAAAATGTTCCTAAATTTGTCACATTAACACTTTTCTTTGTATAAATCTGCAAATAACTTTTCTGCAATATGGAGTTTCCCCTCTAGTTTATGTACTATGAGACCATCCTCATCTGACAGAGCTTCTATTTGTCTCTTGATCTTCTTATTTTTTGCTCTTTTTGCTAAAGTTTTCATATCCTTACTATTAAATTCAAAGTCATTTCTCTTTAGATATACCAAATCCTTTCTTGCTTTGTCAATTTCTAAACCTATTACCTCTTTTCTTAAAGACTGAAGTTTATTCCAATTCCTCTCATTACCATCCTCTGCATGTCTTCTTTCTAATTCTTTTAATTCTTGATCTCTTTTAACTATTTTCCTATTTAATTCTCTATCAATAATATTTTTTTCCTGAATGCAGTCTCCCCTTAATACCGCTTTCATGGCATCCCATAAAATATGTGGTGCCACTTCACCCGTATCATTGATCTCCCATTTTTCTACCCATTTGTCCATCAATCTTTTCTTTATCACTTCATTATTTAGGAGTTTTGTATCAAACCTCCATCCATATATTACTTTTTGAAACATGGGGCGTGGCATCATGGTGGAGTAGGAAGACAGGTTTCCTGTTACTTGCTGAAGGGTGAGCCGTGAAGAACGGAAAAAGGAGTGGTGAATGCGAGCATGCAGACCAAATAAGATCTAATATCCTTTCTTTAAATAATTTACTATTGAATGATCAAACTTGGAGCGGCTAAAGGCTTAAGATTGCTTAGATCTCCGAAGGATTGTAAACAGTGGGCTTGAGGAGCCATCGGCATCCTGACAGAATATGGCGGAGTTGTGAAGATATTAGAGAGGAGAGACTGATTCCTCCCCCTCCATCCTCAAGGTTGAAGTTGGCTCGCACAGAGCTTCGGAGCCTAGGATCCCCCCAGAACTCATGTCTCTCTCATGTGAAAGAATATTAAATAATAACTCTTGAGCTTGTATAGAGTTTTTGCTCACTCTTGCAGAAATTGATTTTTAAGCCATAGCATGTTAAATGGATAGATTGGCACTCTTTTATTATGCCACAAGACGGATACCAGAGTAATGGCAGGGTTGACTTTAACATCTCAGAGAAGTTGGGCTTTAGTTTCTCCATAAGCCTAGCTATTCTCTAGTTTAAAAATTAACTTCATTTTGCTGCATACACCTCTTTAGATGAGCACTATTCATGACCACTTAACACAGATTAGCTGCCTTAAAACAATCTTCAAGCATAAGATCTCATTTTAGAAAGCATTAGTACTGTCACTGACTGATAAAATGGAATTGTACAATGAAATTTAATTTTTCAAAATGCTCAGAGGCACATATGCTGGCTATTAACAACAACTTCAAACTCAAACTGAGAGATTTGTATGTGCAAAGCAAGAACAAGTTATCTGTACTAGATACTGTCAGAAAATAATTAAGAAGCAAGGTATGTGGTGTATGGAGGGCCTGTCACTGAATGTAAAGAAACAATTTATCATATACTTGACTACCCCAATTTAGCATCAATTTGTTATATGTGCAACTTGAAAAGATCTTTTCTTTTAAAGCAATGGGTTAAATCTAAGATCTTACCTCCATTTTTTAGCAATAGCAATTACACTTCAAGCACCCCATAGTGCTAAGTGCACTCTCTAGGCAGTTCACAAGGTAATTAACATTTTGCTCCCAACATGCAAGGTACTCATTTTACCAACCTCAGAAGATGGAAGGCTGAGTCAACCTTGGAATCCCTTCAGGAATAAACTCAGACCATGGGCATAGTTTTGGCTGCAATACAATAGTTTTCTTCCATATTATAATTTTTCTTTCCCTCCATATTATAATTTCCAGTCACCTCCAGATTTAGAAATTTAAACTACAATGCTATGTGAAGAGAAGCAAACTACCACAAATAAACTTCTGAAAAGACACTGAGAGTGGAGTTTCGTCTTTGAAGCCAGGAGGGAGTATATTTGGTGGCGGAGCGGATCGAGATAAGAGGCTGTGGCAAAGTGAAAGGCTACATCTTTGCATTGGCATAACCTTGATGTGGAACTCTTTTCAAAGGGGACATTCACTTTGGGGAGATAAGGTTTCCATAGTGATCCTGAGGAGGAACACCTGCTTCTGTCATTGGCCTGGGAATATTATCTGTTGGGGCATCCCAATCTTTGAAGGTAAAAATATCTTCCCAGGGCAGCTTCCCAGGGCAGCTCCGTCTTTGTTAAATGGGAAGGTGGCTGTTTTAAAGGACTGTGTTTCAGCCAAGCTACCATATTTCCCAGCTTTCAGAAAGGAAGCATCACCATATTTCCATCAGTGTGAAAACCCTCCGTCAACAGCTATTCAGGACTTTGTGGCATCTGAGAAGAGGACTGGAGGTTAACGGGCCATCAGAACCCTCAGGGAGTGCCTTTGGGTGGGTGTGCGGGGGGGGGGCTTCAGCACACATACTCCTACTTATCAGCAACTAGAGTCATTCCAGAAACTTTGGATACCAATTAAAGCAGTTGCCCATAGCTGCTAATTTACTTCCTGAAAGCCAGGAATCTGTAATTTTTCAAATGTGATCTCATTTGCAGATGTTTAGGAGTTGTAATTTTTAGGCTTGACCCCTTGGTCTGCCCCTTGCACTCACAACATAGAAAAATATGAAATGATGTAGTAGTAGCAGCAGCAGCAGCAGTAGTGGAAGGAGGAGAAGAAGGAGAAATAGTATGGTCACATACCGTAACAGATCTGAATCTTGGTGTTGTGAAGATGTATGTTTGATGGACACTGTGGCTCTCACCCACCTTTGTTAAGTGTTCATCATTACTAATGCTGCAACATTATATCTGAGAGTAATGGTGTGAATGCCCTGGCCGTTTTAGTACAGATTGGTGTGCTCTAAATAGGATCACTGGAAGTTGGTGGAGGAGTGATAAGCCATTTGTCATGATCTTCTTGTCGAAGAAGCATAGTAACCTCAATCCACCTGTTTCCAGTATCATGAAACAGCTTAATAAATTAGCCGCTTCGAATATCGGCAAATTGATTTTTTATTTTGCTAGACTATTGCTTATGCACTGAATCACTTAGATTCAATTCTTTTTAAAATGTTTGCCTTGTCTGCAGTGCTGCTTGAGAAACTGTCCACAGCTCCAATTTTGACTGGCATTTCACACAAAAGCTTTTTTTAAAAAACTAAACTAAGTGATTCAGTACACATTTTCACTTTCCTTTCCCCTCTGTAGAGGAACAGGGAAAGTATTCAGTTTGCTGATATCTTGAAGTGCTTCTTGACAATACTGAATATCGATGTCATAAGGATCCTTGGCAGCTTTGACAACTTCAAGGCTCAATTAACAACTTTTGGACTGGCCCAGTTTCTATGACAAGCTGCTGCCTCTCTGACTGGCAAGCACTGGGCTGGGTAGTTCAATGGCATATGGCAGCTCCATGTATTCTGTGAAGCAATTTATTTTGAGGGATGGTAACTGTCCTGAACAAGAAATGGGATTCTTAGAGATGAATTGGGCATCACACTGGCTTTCCGACTTTGAAATGAGCAAAGACATCAGGGTGAAATATGACCTGGCATACGCATGAACAGAACAATTTTAAAGATAAGCTACAGTTTATTGCAGGGGTGTCCAAACTTTTTGGACTGTGGGCTGGTCACGTGGTTCAGGGAGCTGGTCACTATGGCTCGCAGGCTGAATCTGGCCCCCGATGGCAATTCATGTGGCCCGCGAAGCCCTTGTCGCTCCTGAAAGTGGAAGTAAAATGTGCCGGTAGTTTGGGCAGGGGTGCCTTATTTCTTCAGTTCTTGACCCCAGTATTAGGTGGAATTGTGGAGTTGAAAAATGCTAACTTTTGTCATAGTCTTTCAAAATGCTTTGCTGCTACATTGTTTTCTATGGAGACAATTGAGAAAGGGCAGGTCTTTGTGCTGCCTTTTCCTGATTGGATGCCATCACTTGACCTTAAATGTTGCTGCTCTCAAAGATACAATTTTAGTCTGGAGTATATTAATTCATAATGGGTGTCAGTGAGCTGAATAGTTGTCATCTGTCTAATTCATTCTAGGAGGGGTCTGCACGTTGTGTGACCTAGCAAGCTCAATACAGTGTACAAGCATGGTGTTTTATGTTGCCAAGCTATGTGATGATCCCTCTGTTTCCAGTCTGAAATGGGCAATAAGATTAGGATTGTTGGGGAGCTTTCATGGGCTGCCATAAGTCTGATAAAATTAATATAGTGGATTTTATGTTTTCCTGGACTGCTTGATCTAGAGCTATGGCAAGCAATTGAAAGAATTTGGTTTCTGGGCAAACATGAGCTCTGCTTCCTCACAGTTTAGAAACAAGCCATCAGTATTTAGGTTTTTAATATTCATGACAGAAGGGACTTTATGTGTTTACATGGATGAAGCACTAGACATTAAAATATTAGGAAGAGGGTTTCATACACTTGGCCAGTGCATTTGAAAAACCACACCAAGAGGACATGAAAATAATAATTCTTTCTTAGGCACAGCAAGAATGTGTTTGGAGTTGAATAGGGCAGATTTTTGCCCAGGGGTTGGAGGATCTTCAAAGTTCACTTCTGTTGGTCAAGATTGTAAAACTGACCTTCCATTTAACACTGTTGTGCATGTGTTTCTGAAGATTTAGGCTTTCTGGCATTCCTAAGCAAATAACAGATTTTTTATTGTGCCATGTGGAGCAGAGCATTATCATAGGAAAAAAGCAGAGGAAATGAATGGATTCCTATGATGGATTATATAGTGGGAGCAATTTTTGAAATATTCATATTCGTACTAAGGCTTCTTAGTTTCAGATGGGAAGTTTCAGATGGGAATTAGTAAAGTTAGTCTTTTTACTATGAGTTGAGTTGGTTGAGTGTTGCTGAGAAACAGCAAAGCTGCATTAAATGAGATTTAGGTTAAGCCGTGAGATGGATTACATTTGAAGTCATCAGGTACTGCCTGCAAAAGTTGCTACTTTATCCATGATAACTATATGATTCATCTGTGATCAGAAATTCTTAGTTATTGAGCTCCTGGTAAAATAATAATAATTTTAAACTAGCATCTCATGTTACCCAAATGTTGGTGAGCATGCTGCTACAGCTTGTTTATTGAAGCAGTGGAATGCATCTACCTCTACAGTATGTTAGTGTTCGTGGGACTTACATTTGAGTAGTCATATAGGATTGCAAGACATAAGAAGCTATTGTTAAACTATTGCTCCCAAAATTTCAGTATTCTTTGAAGAATGTACTTCTTCCATGTCTAGACCAGACATGAAACTGCTGAATTGAACTTACCTTTTAGTGAGTTCATTCTGAAGTTCCTTTGGTCTGACCTAGTGTGAGACAGATTAGCTGACACAAGGTGACCATTGCCTGGGGTTCACCCAATTGTGATTCAAAAATGCCACAGTCTTGAAGATTGTACTATGAGTATCTGAAATGTTCTTTAGGTCACATATAGGGTTAAACTGTAGCATTAGGGAATTATATATTTTTTTCCTTCAACAATTGTGCTCTGGGGTTCAACACTGGTCACGGTATTGGCTCTAATGCATTCAAACATCCATTTTAAACTCTTGGAGCAAATTAAAGAACTTTGGCTGAGTTGTCATTGGTATGTAGATGACACTTAGCATGATTTGTCTGTTGCATGTGAGTGAAATATTGGCCATCCACAACCTGAATCATGCAGTGATGGGCTAGAGGAGGCTTCATTAGGTGAATGGAATCCCGGAAAGGCTACAGCCCTGTAGATAGTTGGTCTCAGGTCTAGGAGTTAACTATTCGACCTGCACTGGATGATATTGCACTCTTTTTACTTAATTTTGCCCACAAAACTTAATAGGAGCTATAGAACTCTATAGAAATTCACCAAAACCCCAAGAACTAGGAGGAAGATGCTTGGTGCAATGTGTTCATAATATTAAACCATTTTAAATTATATCAGCAATTTATTTCTAAACAGGTAGAACTCCTTTATGTATATGTATTTCAAATTTGTCTTTTCTCTCTCTTTCTCGCTTGCAGCTCCTTTAAACTGGAAGGAATGTCAACATTTGGAGGTGTATTGACCAGTTCTCCCATGACAGACTTGACTCTGCAACTTGTTTTATGCCATATTCAATTATAACAACGGGGACCCTTCTCAGAGCATGGAATCCTTAAGCCAGAGCACAACGGATCACTGGTGTAATCTGCATTAACCCACTGGCCTCATAATCAACAGCTACATGCAGAGCCCTGACAAAAGCCACAACCTTAAGTACCATTCACTCTGACTGTAGAAGAAAGAGGAGTTCCTTTCTTGACCCTTTACAGAAACACTCATCTCTTATGCCTGCCGTGAAAGGAGTTCAATGCTAAAAAACCGAGAAGACTAACAATGTGATCTAGCCGATGCCCAAAATTGCATCCTGAAATAGACATAGGTAGACAAAAATGTGAAGCACTTGGATGAATCCAGAGAAATCTATATATTTACTCCCTTTAAAAAGTACTATTTTGTGAAAAGAGAAGACCACTGTAGTCTCATTTTGCAAATTCAAAGCCATAGAGGGCCAATGAATCTAAAATGCTTGGAACAATCTGTTTTCCTGTCCTCTGCCAAAATTATCCAGCTATTACAGATCACATCTCAATGCATTTCTAATATTTGCACTGCCACTACCATTTGGGGGGAATGAGGTAGGCCATCATTTGCACAGATGGCCATATGAAATTTTAACCTGTGGGAAAATGTAACTTGATGGGCTTCTAGGAGAAATTTAATGAAATCCACCTGAAAAAGTGAAGAAAATTTAATGCCCTATCTATTCGGACTTGGAATCTTTTCTCACACTGCACACCTCCTTTTCCTTAAGATTGAGATAAATTTTTTTAAAAAGCATCAACAGGCCAATGTGGATTTTAGAGTGAATCTAATTTTAATACTTTTTTGTATTAAAGACAAGAAATTACTTAAACAACTCACATATTCCTAATAAAAACTGAGATGATCCTCCCAGTTAATACAAGCAAGAAGGGGGAAACATTTATATTACATATTTGACACATAACATTTTTATAACATTTTGTCCTTCATGGAAAATGTACCAGCTAAACAGGCATTTCAGTTTATTTTTCTAAATAAATGTGTGTTTGTATTATTTGCAATCACTTAATTTTGCTGATTCTCATTATTAGCCCATGCTCTGCCCTCCCCCCTCCTTCACCAAAAAGGTAGATTTCAAGACAAGAACTAAAACACTTGTTTTGCCATGTTAAATCATAATGATTTGCAGACTGAAAGCTTTAATATAAAATGTTGTTTGTAGTCTCATAAAGTATATTTCTACTGGAAAATATGTATGGAAACCAAGAAAGGCTGTATTTTAATCTTTAATTTCAATACATAGGTTATTTTTAATATTCCACAGAAGTATTTTGTGAGTTTGTTCCCAAGTTGTAGGAGAAAATCTTGACACAAGAAATTGAGAGAGTTTTCATATGTCTCAAACATTATCAGCCTGCATGCACACGAGACAGCTCACAGTCTAGTACCTGACCTCTATATGTTTAAAAGGACACTGAGGCTCAGTGCAAAAGAACAGTGTATATATGTTCCATGTGTGTTGTAGGTTCATACCTATACAGCAGTACTACAATGGGAGATACTCTTCCAGTAGAATCCAGCAGTGATTTGAACCAACTGGCGGGTGTAGAACATTCCTACTTATAGCACATTGTGGGGACTAGGATAGGGTTGGAAAAGGAGTGGCAGATCAGTTGTAAAGTATCCACCTGGAGTCACTCATTTCAGGCTTCCTACTGTAGTTGCTTAATCCAAGATGCCAGTGCGTGCTCTTTACCAAGTGGCCGAATGCAGTTGGTGCAGTTTGGCCAGTGGTGGGCTCAAAAAAAATAAAAATACCACACTGTAGGCATGGCCAGGGGGAAAGCCCTGTGTTGCACCCGAATTAGGACTACTTTGTTTCAAAACTTGGATGGGTTGGGCCAGCCAGAATTTCTACACCTGGTTCTGGCAAACTGGTGCAAACCTGCTGATGCCCACCACTGAGTTTGGCCCTTAGCAAGAACTACTGCATATATCTATGACTATTAGAGCATAGGTGTCTGCATGTCCTTTCTCTCACAGCTAAGAAGGGCAGCATTAGCTCTGTGCTATCATTTTCAGCTTATTGCTGAACAATAGTAGATATGCTGCTTTGGTTGCACTAGTTTTGGAAAATTGGAAAACTTGCAGAAAACTTATTTCCATTATTTTCAGTCTCGCTATGGAGCTTCAGGTACATTCAAAGGTGATACTCCTCTTATATGTCACTCCTGAATGTTATCAGTGCAATGTAGAAAGGAGAAGAGAGCCATTTTAAAATTGTGTTACTCCAATCAATGTGGGCTTTTCCTTTCATTTATTGATGCATATAGTCGTAAATACCAGTTTTACAATCAGCCTTCCTTTGTTAGAGGTGACTTTGGATACAAACACATGTGATCCTTTCTACATATATTTTATTCCTTTAGATATTGGTATTTTGAGCCGTTCTTATTGATTGCCATTACAGTCTTCTCTTTGCAACAATGAGGGCTAAAATATTAATTGGTTTTTATGTGAAAACTAGGAATCTCAGGATTCTAACAAATGTTCACTATTTGCAAAAACATACCTGCGGCCATGTAACTGTATGTGGCTCATCCCTGCTTTAGATCTCAGAAATGCAAATTATATTCATCACGATCTGATTCCTAAATTACACATGGCATCATGTGACTTTTGCATAGCTCTCTGGACTTGCTTCTAGACTATAACACATGGTGCTGTTAAAGATGCAGTTGTTGGTTTGTTCTCATACAATTGGGAGAATTAAATATTGATAAATTGGCTTATTTTATTCTGCAAACAGGAAGAGTTAATGTATCCACCCAATGCAGTATTTTATTATTATCAGTTCATATATTTCCTTTGATGCTAGAGTTGTTTTAAATAAAAGTATATTTTTCCTTTTTCCAGAGCTTTGTGTCTTGCGTATAATGTTATAAATACAAATCCTCTAAAACCACCACATGAATAAAACTATATGAGTTGATGGTCCAGCTCAGGAGGGCAAAGATAGCACTGACTTGTTCCTTATTTGCAGGAAGGTTTTTGAAATGTGGGACAACATCCATTTAATCTGTAAAATCCCTATTCTGTTGGCCTCCAATCATGGCCAGCTGCCAGGGAAGATCAAGCAATAGTCTACCATATCTGGAAGGCAGCAGACTGGGGAATACTATCTGTGGTCTGTAGTGTCATAATATCAGAAAGGGTAACAGAGGATCCTGCCTTGTATTCTAGTAAAGTTAAAGGTCACCCTTGCTTGAAAGCCAGTTGTATCCGACTGAGGTTGGGAAAATGAGTACCCAGCATGTTGGGGGGAAATTCTAATTAATTTGTGAACTGCCTAGAGAGTGCACTAAGGGCTATGGGGCGGTATAGAAGTATGATTGCTTTGCTTTGTTTTACCATTAAGAATGTCCTATTCCTTAAAGGTTTTACCTAGAGACACATTTTGCTGACAGTAAGTAAGAAATCATTAGCATTTCAAGAAGTCAGCATTTGGACAATAGTAAAGGTAAAGGTTTCCCTCGAAAGCCAGTTGTATCTGACTCTAGGGTTCAGTACTCATCTCTGTTTCAAAGTCGAAGAGCCAGCGCTGTCTGCTTCTGCAGATGTTTCCGTGGTCATGTGGCAGGCATGACTAGACACCAGAGCACATGGAACACTGTTTACCTTCCCACCAAAGTGGTCCCTATTTATCTACTTGCAATTTCTTACTTTCAAACTGCTAGGTTGTCAGGAGCTGGGACAAAGACGGGAGCTCATTCCGTCCTGCATTACTCGGGAATCAAACTGCTGACCTCCCGCCTTCCAGTCAGTGTCTTATCCACTTGCAATTATTTTCAGGCAAAATCATTTTTTAATGGCATAGGTAGATGATGAGTTGAAGTGATGTAACCCAAGAACTAATCTAATCAGTTCCAAGAATAAAAATCAAAAATACAGTGGAACCTCAGGTTACGGAATTAATCCATTCCGGGACGTTTTCTGTCAAGCGATTTTTCTGTAACAAAGCACAATTTTCCATAGGAATGCACTGAAAATTTAAAAAATGTTCCAGTGGTTAGAAAACAACAACAGTAATAATAAGTTGTAATTTTTCTGCTCAAAATTCTTTCTAAAGTGTCAAGCACACAGCAAAAAATTCCAAAGTGCATTTAAAAAGAGTTTGGAACAGAAAAAACAAGTTGTTTTGGCTTTTTAGTGAGCTTCAGAGCTATTTACCCCCAAGGCATATCCATTACATTTCTGTCAGCTCCATCTAGTGGCCAGCCCTGGTAATTACAGGAAAAGTCCCTGCCTAAGAGCTGATGGGGGTGGGGGATTTCCAGCACTTCCTGGTTGCAGGGAGAGCTTCTGCCGGAGCCAAAAAACAACGAAAATTTTCAAAAATGGAACGGAAATGCTCCAAACACCCTCCCACCACACTGGGAAGCATCAGAACTCCCCCTTCCAAAAAATGTTCCATATCGTGAGTCTTTTCCCATAAATCGGGATGCCATTTCCTCAGAATTTCTTTCTGTAAATTGAGTTTTCCGTTACCCTAGGTGTCCATAACTCGGGGCTTTACTGTATCAGATAGGGCCTTAATGCCATACATGGATCCATTAAACCTCCAGACAAGAATGTCAGTGTTACAGTAAATTATAGTAATTTGGGTTAATATGCTCGAAATCCAGTCATACCTGACTCTAGGGTTCTGTGCTCATCTCTATTATAGCCAAAGAGCCAGTGCTGTCTGCATCTGCAGACACCTCCATAGACATGTGGCAGGAATTACTAGACACTGGAGCACGTGGAATGCTGTTACCTTTCCCACTGAAGTAGTACCTATTTATCTACTTGCAATTTCTTGCTTTCAAATTGCTGACCTGCAGGAGCTGGGACATAGATGGGAGCTCACTTCGTCATGCAGCACTCAGGTCTTGAACTGGTGTCCTGCCAACCTTCCAGTCACCAAGTTCAGCATCTTAACCACTAATACACCGCAGTCCCCATTATGTCTCTAGTGAAGCTATTTGCCCCACATCACTGTCAAGTAAAAGAAAAATAGAAAAAATTCTGCCTCCTGTCTCTTCCTCCTTCCAGGAAGTTTTCAATTTAAACCTCGGGTTTCCAACTTTTTCAAGCCTGGAGCCAGGGTCATGCTCTCTTAGTCAGCTTTGAGGGCCATACAGCCATTTTGCCCTGCCTGCACAATGGGGGTGGCCATTTTGTCCCACCAGCTCCAGAGGGGCAGCCATTTTGTCCCTTGAATGTCCTTGGAGGGGTGGGGCCCCCACATGAAA
The DNA here is from genome assembly GCA_035047305.1 of Bradypodion pumilum. Taxonomy (NCBI): domain Eukaryota; kingdom Metazoa; phylum Chordata; class Lepidosauria; order Squamata; family Chamaeleonidae; genus Bradypodion; species Bradypodion pumilum. The sequence continues at coordinate 85,421,694 of JAWDJD010000002.1, forward strand.
TGGTGCCATGGGCCAGATCCGGCCTGCAAGCCTTAGGTTGGGAACCCCTGAGTTAAATAATCCTGAAAGGCATCGTTCATCACTGCTGCCCTACAGTACAAAGCCTAAAAAACTTTGCTTCCTCTCCTACACAGAAGAGTGAAGGAAGCTTTCAATTTCTCGGTATTGTTACGCTGACCACTTAACCCTCTTAACGATATTGAAAATGGAAAGCAGATGGCTTAAACTCTCATTTTTCACAATAATTAAGTTACTTAAGCTGGCTGTGTAAACAAATTAACAGTTTTAGGGAAATGAAAGTTGAAGCCATCTGCTTTGGGATGATCTCAGCAATTGCACATGATGGAAGTGATCTAAAACCTAGTGATCCTACCTACACATAAAAATAGTAATCCTTCACCCCACCACACCCCCAACAAAGAGCAGGAACACATAAGAGACAGATGGTTTGTAATCTCATGTACATTGTGTGTTTAAAATGGAGCAAATAAGCCAATATAAAAAAATGGGTGAAACAATGGAACAGATGCTCATTCAAAATCCAGGAATTATCTTTTAATACTATTAAATGGCATAACATTGCAAAAATTTGTGTTTTGTGTCATATGTGATGCAAAGGCATACCCCAATTTGCCTACTTTATACAAAGTAAGGCACTTCAGCTCCATGAATTTGTTTGTATGGTTGTGTGTTGAATTCACACAATACGAGTGTTGTAAACCTCTATCTTTAAAAAGGTAGCAAGAGTATTGGTCCTAAGAAGAGAGTTTGATTATCTGTTTACTGAAATTTGTAACTGTGGCTTCCAATACACTTAAAGAGGTACTATATGAATTCAGCACAAAAGGATGGGTCTCCTAATGAAATGAGCTTCAGATTTACAAAACGCCCATTTGAAAGAGACCTGGATGGCTGACATTATTAGAAAAAAGATCATGTTTGCATTTATGAAGCTACTGTACGAGAATATTGCCTAGAGACAACAGCAAGCCCCAGCTTGACTTTGCTTGACATCACATATTCTGACAGCATGAGAACAGATGATCAAAAGAGATGGACTTCCTCCTGCTGCTGCAGAACTGTGAATGTGAGTACAATTGTATAAAAGTGGATGTGTTTCCGAAGCACTGCCAGATATCTGATACCAGACAAGCCTTTCATGTAAAGGAACATGTGCTTCATGAATACTTAAATGGTCATGTGTACTCTGTTTCCATGATGGCATGGGTCTCATTTGTGTGTGTGCTGAAGCACGTATCATGTATGCTGGTTACTACATTAAGCAAAGCAACACTTACTACTTATTTCATCAAAATGACAACTAAAGCAAAAACCAATATTGTGCTAATTACTATTGATAATGCTAAACATTTCATTAATGTTAAGTTAGGCTACTATTAGCTTCAGCTAGAGGGGAATTTGAATGCATTACATCTTTGTATTTTAGCCAGAAATTGTAAAGCTCCATTGGAGATTCAAATCTATTCTTCCCTTATTTACTATATGTACACACAAAAAAGCTCATAACATTGGCTGCAGCTTCTCCTCTGCAGTGGGGACGCTCGTTGTGTAAACAGACAGACTGACTGAATGAATGCATATTCTGCCCCATTTAGTGGCAAACTGCTGGCAGATTCCTATTCAGATTTCAGGCAGTTCGGGGGGGGGGGAGAGAGACTGGGGGGGGGGGGCAATCTTCAACAACTCTTCCACTTCTCTGCAGGCACTTACTATTCAAGCAGCAGAGACTCCCAAAGTCACGGGTTCCCAACCTTTTCAAGCTGGGGGCCAAGTCACGCTCTCAGTCAGCTTTGAGGGCCAGATGGCCATTTTGCCCTGCCTACACAATGGGGATGGCCATTTTGTCCCAATAGTTTCAAAGGGGTAGCCATTTTGTTTCTCAAATGCCCTTAGAGTAGGGTTGCCGTAAGTCCCATTTTCCTGGGATTTTCCCGGATTCAAGCTGTCCCGTCCGGTTCAAGGAAAAGCATGTAAAATCCCGGTTCAAGGAAAAACATGTAAAAAGCAAGAAATGCCCGTGTATACGGAGGATTCCTTTACATGACTGCAAAGGGTTAAATTCATAGAGTCAGCATTCCTAGAGAGGAAGGGAACACTGTGGATAGGAAGTGAAGAGTTGTCTCACTTCCTATCCACAGTGTTCCCTTCCTCTCTAGGAATGCTGACTCTATGCATTTAACTAAGGACCTCTTCCAAAATAAGTCCCTTCCTTTTCTCCTTCCAGAGGGAAATGGGGACTCCAAGAGCTGCATTCCCGTTCCAGACCTCTTTTTAGAGCTTTCTTCCAAGGGATCCTGGTGTGGGGTTTGAAGGTGAGTCCAACTCAATGGGGTGTGTTTGTGAAGGGTAGGGTAGGGGTGACCTCAGGGAGAGGAAGGGCAATTTCAAGAGTGGCTCAAGAAATGTTTACTCAAAAATAAAGAAACAGCCTCTTGACTACAGTTTATTTTAAACTGACGGAGGCAACCTGCCCTGGTCGGGGATTCTGCGGGGTCTTAGAGTTTGAAGAATGCAATGACGTCACATGGCAGTCCTGGTTTGGCAAGATAGAATTATGGCAGCCCTACCTTGGAGGGGTGGGGGCCACATGAAATGGTGCCACAGGCCAGATCTGGCCCACAGGCCTTTGGTTGGGAACCCCTGCCCTAAGTGTTTCACAGGGCATATTGGAGTGTAGGGGGAGGGACAGGTGGATGAAGATTTTGCCACTAGGATTCACCCAACAGATCAAAAGGCAGGTTCCTATAGGGCATATAAACTGAATCCTACCTGTAGTCTTCAAATACAGAGAGAATGGAAGTGAGAACCCTTAGCCTCTTAAAAAAAATATGCACGCAACAGAGTTTTCATCCCCAGATCTATGCATTTCTCACCTTCCATAGAAGGGAATGAAGTACTTACTAAACAAATGGTCAAGAGAAACAAGGTCAACTACAATTAGTCAGAAGACTTGGGAAAGTAAAATAAAGTCACATTTAATCTGTTTCAGACTGAGTTGTTGCTAAACCCAAGATTAACAGTGGAGAAAATGCCTGAATGTACAAGTTAAAACAATTTTATTCAGGAGTAGATTAACATTTGTGAAATCTTTCTGACAGTGTTTAGAAAGGATTTGTATGTATTGTTACAAATATTATCTCTGAACAGTTTAAATCTCAAGGATCTATACAGATTTTAATCTTGGGTAGTATATCAAAATGTACACAAATGCCATGATGACTCCTGAAATAAATGAGAAAACTGGTGAAAAAGTGCAAAAACAACAGAAATAACCTGCCCAGTGGTTTCTCCATCTAAATAGTTTATGGCTGCAAATTGAGCAAGTCAGAAAAATTGGTTCCAGTCTAAAGCTTGGAAAATAATTTTGATTCTTATGGTTCTGAAGGAAAAAAAAAGAATGCCTTAAAAAAAGAGTAGCATAATAAATCTGAGAACAAGATTCTACCATAAAAGCACCAGAAGAGTTTGTAGGTATTTGCCACAGTAACGATCAACAATCCTTTCAATAAGGCAAATAAGATGTCTGTGTACTAGTCATGTCATGTGATATACATCAGGGCAGCCTAAAACTTTACAAGAAATCATGTCAAATGTTGACTGAGCATGGTGAATGATTTAGAACCTTTGCTGCCACGGTTAGTAATCATAGCCAAAGGCTGATGAAAACAAGAAATTGCAAGTAGATAAATAGGTACCGCTTCATCAGTGTTCCGTGTGCTCTGGCATCTCATCATGCCTGCTACATGACCACAGAAATGTCTACACATGCAGACAATGCTGGCTCTTTTTGACTGTAAATGAAGATGAGCATTGCACCCTACAGTCAGATATGACTGGCTTTGAGCAAGGGAGACCTATACTGTGGATAAAACCCTGTATGCCTTTGCCATTTGACAGATCGCAGCCACACATCAAATTCTCCATGTCAGAGCCAGGTAGTCAAATCACATATAGCTGACATTCCTGGGGCTTCCCACTTAAATTTCATAAGTAGAACACATCATTATGTCTATTCTGCAACATACAAAACGAGAACTGCACATATAGATACATGTGTGGACATTTCATACAGATACCTGCCAAAAATCTTTTATCACAGACTAGATTTTGTTTGTCTGTCTGTTTGTATGTTTTTTTTTAAAAAAACTCTGCAACATTTTCTTTTTTCTCTCCCCCCCCTTTTGTTTTTGAAAAAAGAAAATTCTGTTACTGTTCTTCTATAGTTGGTCTCCACCACCTTCCCCTCCACTGAAAATTTGGATAATTTGTTCTTATTTGAGTCTGTTTTTTCAGTTGTTTATTTGTGTGTTTTTGTGGATGTTTTTGTGTATTATTTTCAATACTTTAAAAACAATAAAAATTGATATAAAATCTCAAGCCCAAAATAGTCAGTAAGAGTAGTGACTGTTTTTTGGAGACTTGTTTCTTTAATTTACCTAATTAAATTTAACTCAAAATCTAAATATATATCAGTTAAAATGCCTCTGACTTGATTTTAGTTAGCTGGTGGAATTAAATCATCAGCCAAATAACTATTCTCCACTTTCAGGCTTCCTTGTTTCATATATGTTTAGCTACAACTTAGGGATACACAGAAAGAGCCTCTAAGATTGTGGTGTTTTTGAAACACAGTTGGGTATACACCAGGCAATGGCCACCTTGTGCCAGCTAATCTTTCTCACACTAAGTCAGGTGAAAGGAACTACAGAATGAATTCCCCAAAGGTGGCTTCATTTTGGCAGTTTTACATCTGGACTAGACAAAGAAGAAGAAGCTACAATGTGTAAATTAGCATAGGAAAGCTGAAGTGTATTTATATGAACTACTTCTGTTGTAAAGTGAAAGTGTTTTTACAATGGTTTCAAATGAGACTCATCAGCTTTAGAAAAAAATCTGTTTTGGTTGGCATTGAAAATTACTAGACCTGCTTACTGGTGTAGATCAATATGGTTGCCTGCATTTCAGAATATATTATATTTCCTTCCAAATGCAGCAGAGGCCACAGGGTTGGAAAAGGTCAGTTTACATCCCAGTTCCCAAGAATGGCAGTGCCAAAGAATGTTCAAACTATTGTACAATTATGCTCATCTCACACACTAGCAAGGCCATGCTCTAGATCCTACATGCTAGGCTTCAGCAGTACATGGATCGAGAACTTCCAGAAGTACAAGCTGGGTTCCAAAGAGGCAAGGAAACTAGAGAACAAATTGCGAACATTAGCTGGATCATGGGAAAAGCAAGGGAGTACCAGAAAAATGTCTACCTCTGCTTCAGTGTCTACACCAGTGGTGGGCTCCAAAACAAAACAAAAAAATACTACCACACTGGGTGTGGTATGGTGGGTGTGGCCAGGGAGAAAGCCCTGTGTTGCACCTGAATTAGGACTACTTTATTTCAAAACTTGGATGGACGGGGCCAACCAGAATTTCTGTTATTGGTTCTGGCAAACTGGTGCGAACCTGATGATGCCCACCACTGGTCTACACCAAAGCCTTTGATTGTTCAGATCACAACAAACTGTGGCAGGTACTTAAAGAGATGGGAGTCCCAGACCACCTTGTTTGTCTTCTGAGAAACCTATGTGCGGGTCAAGAAGCAACAGTTAGGACCAGATATAGAACAACTGTTTGTTGTTTGCACTGTTCATCTTGCTTATTCAACTTATATGCAGAGTTCATCATGCATGATGCACGGCTAGATTAATCACAAATCAGAATTAAGATTGCTGGGAGAAATATCAACAACCTAAGATGTGCAGATGACACCACCCTAATGGCAGAAAGTAAAGAAGATCGAAAGAGCTTCTTGGTGAAGATGAAAGAGAAAAGTGCAAAAGCTGGCTTGAAACTCAACATAACACTCGCCCACCCACCCGGCAGATCATGGCATCTGACCTCATCACTCCCTGGCAAATAGAAGGGGAAGAAATAGAAGCAGAGACGGACTTTAGTTTCTTGGGATCTACAGGTAACATCACTGCAGATGGTGACTGCAGCCATGAAATAAAAAGACACTCTTTGGGAGGCAAGCTATGGCAAACCTAGACAGCATAATAAAAAGTAGAGATAGCACCCTGCTGACAAAAATCTAAATAGTTAAAGTGATGGTCTTTCCAATAGGAAGACTGAGTGCAAGAGAATAGATGCCTTCAAACTGTGGCAATGGAGAAGACTTTTCAGAGTGTCCTTGGACTGCAAGGAGATAAAAACAGTCAATTCTAAAGGAAATCAACCCTGATTGCTCCTTTGAAGGATAGATACTAAAGCTGTAGGGCTGCAGTGGCTCAGTGGTTAAGAAGCTCATCTTGTTAGCTGGAAGGCTTGCAAGTTGGCAGTTCAAGACCTGGGTACTGCATGATGGATTGAATGCCTGTCTCTGTCCCAACTCTTGGGGACATGAAAGGAGCCTCATTCAGGCATCCCCTGAGTGGAGTTTCTCTAGCAAAAATCCTTTCAACCCAGAATAATTTCTGAGACAGAATTATTATTACTAAAAGCTGAAACTCAAATACTGGTGACCAAATGAGAAGAGAGGACTCACTGTAGAATGCCTGATGTTAGAAAAGATTGAAGGCAAAAGAAGACGGGGGCACCATAATCAGATGTCCCCTAGACAAAAATAAAACTTATATCCCCAACTTAAATGGCAACTGTGGAGAAAAGCCACAGTTAAACCTGCTTATCACAGAATCCAGCAGCTGTGTATACTTCAGGAGGGAAATTGATTCATATGTTATAATATAAACATCAAAAAGTTGTTGAGTGATAATCCTTCACATTTTGGCAGGCCTACTGGTAAATGTCAGTACATTTTGCAGTCCAATCCACATATGTCCAACACAAACACACAGAAACACACACACTTGCATGATCTCAAGAAATAGAAATGCCCAAGTTGGCTGGTTTTCAGGTTTCCATCTTATTGAAAACTTTTACCAATTGCCTACAGTAAATCTCTTGACAATTACAGCTCTGACTTCTATGCAGCTATGGAGGTATCCACCATTCCAGTGCTCATGCATTTTAATAGCATTCATGTAGAGTTCCCGGCAAACACCAGAGTAAGTTTCATTTCTAGTAGAAAGCTTGGCTGTCAACCAATTCTGGGTCATGAAAATGTCTTGCCTGGTTTTTCTCCAGTTGAGCATAATTGAGGTGCAAGTCTGGCAGGTAGAATGAAGAATTACTGAATGTAGAATTCAAAGCACACACATACATCTCTAATGGAAACTGAAGGCAGATCCTAGATGTATTTATGTGTGTTTTTAAAATAACACTGACTCCACAATTGTGGTGGAACACAGAATCACAGAATTGGAAGAAAAACCATAACCTACCATAACCTAGTTTACCATCTTAACCACTAAGCCACCATGGCCCCTTTGTGACCCCTTAATTCTTTCCAAAATATCAACATTTTCATGTAAATATATAAAACACACCTGTATCATACCTGTCAACCTTCCCGGATTGGCCGGGATTTCCCAATTTTTGGCGCCGATTTGCGCTATTTCCTGCCCGCAGCTGCCAAAACCCCGAAATTGGCAGCGGGGAAAAAGAGGTACTGTGCATCCCTTCTGCACAGATCACCTTCTACGCATGCGTAGAAGGCTTTTATGCTTGCGTAGAACCCTCCTATGCATGCGTAGAAGGCGATCTGCACAGAAGGGGATCGTAGAAGCCTTGTACACATGCATAGAAGGGTTCTACGCAAGCGTAAAAGCCTTCTATGCATGCGTAGAAGGTGATCTGCGCAGAACCATTCTGCGCAGGTCCTGTATTTTCCGGAGCCGCAGTTGACAGGTATGACCTGTATGTAGAGGAGCTTCAGTTCTTGAGTGTCTGCCAGGCTATTAAATTCCACTGATAATCCTAATAAGATATCCGTTCTTTTTGTTGTTGTCGCACAGTCAATTCCGACCCTTCACAACCCCATGGACACACCAGGCACCACTATCCTCCACCACCCTACTCAGTCCACCCAGCTTTGTGCCCATTGCGTCAACAATGCCATCTAACCATCTCATTTTCTGCAGCCCCCTTCTTTTGCCCTCCACCTTTCCCAGCATCAAGGCTTTCTCAAGTGAATCCTCTCATAAGAACAGCCTTGCTGGAACAGGCCACAGCCCATCCAGTCCAGCATTCTGTCTCACACAGTGGCTCACCATTTGCTTCAGGGCATTCGCAAGCAGATGCCTTCACCTGCTTAGGATTCCCTGGAAATGGCATTGAAAGATATCCTGCCTATCTCTCCAACCCTGAGGTTGTCTTTAGGTATCCATAATTATAGCCATTGATACCCTTGTCCTCCATGAACTTGTCTAATCCTTTCTTAAAACTGTCAAGACTGATATCTGTCACCACTTCTTCTGGCAGGGAGTTCCATAGACCAGTGATTCTCTGGGTGAAAAAGTACTTTCTCTTACTTATTTGAGAACTAGTATGCAAATGTTTCATGGAGTGCCCCCTAGTTCTAGTGTTGTGCGATAGGGAAAACAGTTTTTCCTTATCTACTTTGTCCACACCGTGCATGATTTTATAAACTTCAATCAGGTCACCTCTTAGACACCGTCGTTCAAGAGTGAAGAGGCCCAACCGTTGCAGCCTCAGATGATGAAGAAGGTGTTCCAGTCTCTCTTCTCATTTAATGTCCAAAGTACTGTACTTTAACTTCATCTTCAATATTTGTCCTTCCAAGGAGCAGTCAGGGTTGATTTATTTTAAGATCGACCTATTTGTTCTCTTTCCTGTCCAGGGTACTCTCAAAATCTCCTCCAACACCACATCTCAAAGGTGTCTATTCTTCTGTGCTCAGCCTTCCTTATGGTGTAGCTCTCACAACCATACATCACTACCGGAAATACCATTGCTTTGACTATGCGGACTTTTGTGTGCAAGGTGATGTCTCTACTTTTAACTATGTTGCCCAAATTTCTCATAGCTTGCTTCCCAAGAATTAGTCGCCTTAGTTCTTTGCTAGGATGTAAAATAGTGTCGTGTTTCATTAAGTAGGTGTACTGCAACTCTGCTCACTTCTTCTTTTTTTAGTTTGGATTTTTAAAAATTATATAGTGCCCAAGAATTCTATAGTACCCGTATAGTGAAATCAAATTCAAAACACATCAACCAGCCAAGTAACTCTTAAAACAGTAATATATTAGGATACCAGAAAATAAATAAATAAATTGTAAAATAAAAAATAAATAGGAAAATCACAGAACAAACACCTGCCACAAGCAAAGGATGTTAGGCTGGTGCATACCTGTCAAGTTTTGGATTTGAAAATAAGGAAAAATTTTGGCCACACCCCTCTGTGGGTGTGGCCAAATCTGTGGGCGTGGCCAAATATAGCCATGTGACTTGCTGGGCTCTTGTCATGCCTGCCATATGGCCATGAAAATGTCTGCAAACACAGACAGCACTGGCTCTTTGGCTGTAAATGGAGATGAGCACTGCACCCTAGAGTTGGATACGACTGGCAGATTTTACTTTCTTAGGATCAAAGATCTCTGCAGATGGTGATTGCAGCCATGAAATAAAAAGGTGACTGATGCTTGGGAAACAAGCTATGAGAAACCTGGGGAACATAGTTAAAAGTAGAGGCATCACTTTGCAAACAAAAAATTGCATAGTCAAAGCAATGGTATTCCCGGTGGTAATGTATGGGTGTGAGAGCTGGACCATTAGGAAAGCTGAGTGCAGAAAAATAGATGCCTTTAAAATGTTTTGTTAGAAATAAGTCGATCCTAGAAGAAATCAACCATGACTGCTCATTAAAGGTCAAATAGTAAAGATGATGCTAAAGTACTTTGGACATCAAATGAGAAGAGAGGATTCACTTGAGAAGGCCTTGATGCTGGGAAAGGTGGAGGACAAAAGAAGGGGGTGGCCAAAAATAAGATGGCTAGATGGTATTGTAGATGCAATGGGCACAAAGCTGTGTGGTCCAAAGAGCCCTTTCCCCATCTTCTTGGGGGACTTTTGTTTTTTTTCTTGTTTACTCAGTGGCTTAAGTGACTAAGATGCTGACTGGGAGGCAGAAGGTCAGCAGTTCGATTCATGAGTACTGCAGGACGGAATGAGCTCCCATCTTTGTCCCAGCTCCTGCCATCCTAGCAGTTCGAAAGCAAGAAATTGCAAGTAGATAAATAGGGACAACTTTGGTGGGAAGGCAACAGCGTTCCGTGTGCTCTGGTGTCTAGTCTTGCCTGCCACATAAACACGGAAATGTCTGCAGACGCAGACAACGCTGGCTCTTCAGTTTTGAAACAGAGATGAGCACTGTACCCTAGAGTCAGATCTGACTGGCTTTCGAGCAAGGGAAACCTTTACCTTACTCATTTTTAATTATTATTTTTTCCTGGGAAGCAAAGAAAGTGCAGAATAGTAAACCAGCCCCCTAGGGTTACCAACTGCTTGTAAGCAGCTTGGCTTTAATGAACCAACCCTGCACATGGCTAGACACTCCACCCCACCCCCCCAATTAGGGTGGAGGAGCAAGGGATTAATTCCCCCAAATTAACGAATCTATTTGTTCCTCACTGCAACCAATTGAAGCACCAACACCTGAGAATGTTCGATCCAGCTTAAGGAAGGGATTTAGCACCATCCCCCACCCCCACCCCTCCCAAGTTAACTCTAGAACAGAAACGAACCCCCCCTCTCATATAGTGATCAAGCACCATTTTTTTAAAAAAATAAGGGATATTGCGGGGAAATTAATAAAACGGGAGGGGGGTGGGAAGAGGGGTAAAAATAAGGGGTTTCCCTGGGAAAAATGGGATACTTGACAGGTATGGGCTGGTGTCCAAGAAGGATGTCAGAGAGATCATTTGGAAGGTTATTCCATAGATAGGAACCCATCCTCTCTCTCTCTCTCTCTCTGGCAGTCACCAGTAATTCTGCTGTGGACAGCAACACTCAGAGAAGACCCTCCACAGATTACTTTAAAAATTAAGGAGAGATGTATGGGAATGGACAAGAGAATGCTTTCTTTCAGTTAGCCCAGGGGTGATCAACATTTTTATGCCTAGGCCTGACCACGCCCACCCCCCGACAGCTGAGTCAGCCAGACCATGTCCCCCAGAAGCAGAAGCAGGCACATTTATGGCTGCCATAAATGTACCCCTTCTGCGTTTACAATAGCTGCGAGCATGTTTGTGCATCTGCGGGCGCATTTTACGGCTGACGTAAACACACATGCTTCCATCTCCGGGTACGGCAGAGGCTGCAACTGGCCAGATGGAATGGCATCCTGGGCTGGCTACGGCCTTTTGGCTGTAGATTGGGAACCCCTGAGTTAGCCTGATCATAAATCATTTGGAGCTTTAAGGTTCATTACATAGAGTTTGAATTGTGTCCAGAAACTGACTGGCAACTGTTCTAAAACAATGGCACTTGAAGATTACAAACCTTGGTCTCAGAGAAGCAAAGGACACACCAAAATCACTTCAGTCTTCTTTTAAGTTAACCTAGTCTTACTGGTCCTCATTGAAACAAAGAGCCCAAGCAACAGTTCTATATAGTTACTGCCTCACCTGCATTTGATGAAGAAGAGAGACATGTTGACAATTCCCTCCATTCCTCAGAAAAATCTTCCCATTGGTTTTCATACATATACTAAAAGCCACCTAAGAGCCCAAGGTAGCCCTGAGGAAAGCCAAAACTGTAGTAACTAAGTAGGGAAACAGTTCCTCAACACCGCCTTCTGGAACTGGTTATCCAAATGAGAGTGGAAGAACACTGTAAAAAGGGCCTTCACCCCTAAAATCACACAGATTGTCCCAGATAGCGCCATGGTCCATGAAGCAGCTGAAAAGTCCAAAAGAACCATAGGGATAAATGTCTTGGGATTAATGTCCTCAATGTCAAGCTGACATTGTGTTGTGTATTTAGATAACATTAGCATTATTATTACAAATTATCGCATGTTAAAATGGCGATTTGCGCCATTTTAGTTTAATGTACTTTTGGCGTGCCTTCCCATTTCAAGGTGTGCTCTTATGTATAATATCTGATTGGGTACTATTTTGGATCCAAGCAGGGATTCGTTATTGCTTGAATATAGCATTACTGATTGGTTAATTAAGGTTGTCCAAATAGGTTGCTAACTTGTAACATTGGCTAACGGCCGCTCAGACGCTATATAAGCACTGCCTGCAAATAGGGCGTTGGCTCTTGGTTCACATGCTTACACATCACACACACATGTGGATTACCTTCAGTTTGACGCAGGTGCAGAGCTAATCCTGAGCAGCAAAATAGGGGAATGAGCGCAGCCAACTCAGGTCCAGTTAAGCTGTAGTATTGTACCAAGAGTAGTAAATAAACCGTTGCATCGTTGTTTGAATCACCGCTCGTTGGTCACTTCATTTTAAAGTTTAAGACACAACAAATTGCTAAAAGGGAAAGGGGGGGAGGGGGATGTTTTTATGAACAGCTATTTGTTTTTTCCTATTTCCATTTGCTAGGTATTCAAAAAAGCACAGGCTATGTTCCTTTATTTAATGTCTAATTCATTTAATCTGAGCAAGTTTCATTTTTATTTTCAAAAAGAGCACAAAGCAGCAAGACATACCATTTCCTATCAATCTTTTTTACAAACTGGATTAAAAGTAAATTACCAGTAAATTATAAAAATTGTATATAGGTATAATTTGCATTGGAGAACTTTTTAAAAGGCTTCAAATTTGAAATTCTGTTTGCATCCAGGATATAATGAATTAGTTTTTATATGACAATACATTGTCAATTAATCGCTGTACTATCCTCTGCTCCAGGGTGCCAATGTATATTTCTGAGCTATTTCCCAATTTGTTGGATATATTAACATAATCCCATCCAGCTGCAGTATGCAATAAATACCCTGGCAGCTTTTCTATCTCATAGTGTTTATATTTACATAAAAGTCAATCTTCCCTGTACAATTACTATATTTATTCTGGTAAATATTATCCAATCTTTTTATCAAGAGGCTGAGTTGGTGTGTCTTGAAAAATAATTATAGAGTGAGAAGTAATCTTGAAGTATATTATTTGCACATATTTCATTTTCCTCCTAGTACAAACAAATGAAGTAATTTACTCATTGCTATAAGGAATTAAAAGTTTCTATCCTATTGGTAATGATGGTGGGCTTCCTAATAAATTCCAGTGTGACAAGGCCTGTAGTTTTCCTGTACCATTAGGGAGAAAATGAGCAAACCAACTAAATTAGGCCTTAATTTGCCCTAGCCCTCTGTGGTCCACACTGCTGCTATCAAGCTGGATGTATTTATATACTTTGTCTGTGTCCCCTACAAGCTCTTATAACCTGGATAATGTTATGCTTTCTGTGGACTACCTTACTAATACAGCCAGTTTACCGTATTGGACAAAGTGGAAGGACAATTAAGTATGTGGGACACAGATTAAGGAATTAGATCAAAGTTCTGTTTGGGTTTTCAGGATAGGATTAACCTGAACTCCTGAGGAAAAAGAGTGGGTTAGGCTTCCTTCCTTTGTTCATCATTCACTTCATAGAGAGACTGTCAGTTTGAACAGGACAGCTTCCTCTTGATGTCAAGCCTCTACAATACCACATTATCTATAGACAGCCTCTTTGTTGTTCAGTTACACAGTCAAGTCCAACCCTTTGCGATCCCATGGACCACCGCACACCAGACTCCTCTGTCTTCTGTCATCCTCCACAGCCCAGCCAGATCTACGCCCATTGCATCAATGATTTCATCCATCCACTTCATCCTCTGTTGCCCCTTCTCCTTTTGCCTTTGATCTTTCCTAGCATCAGGGCCTTCTCCAGTGAGTCCTCTCTTTTCATTTGGTAGCCAAAGTACTTGAGCTTAAGCTTCAGTATTTGTCCATCCTATGAGCAGTCAGGGTTGATTTCCTTCAGGATTGACTGATCTCCTTGCAATCCAGGGGACTCTCAAGAGCCAAATTTGGGGGCCAAATTGGAGTTGTGAGGAGCATGGAGCAATATGGCGGGTACCAAGGAGTGGGCCACACCCGGGGAACATGGGACCAATGCTTGTTATCTGTCCCTCATTCTGGCCCCTTGGTTACACCTCTCGGTCCTGAGCAGCTGATCCAGAGTGACCCCGCCCTTAGGCTGCTGCTGATGAGATGCCAGGTCGGTCTGCAACAAGGCCCCCCTAATCCAAGATTCTATTCAGGAGGGGCGGGCTGACCTGGCATGCATACCAAAACTTGGCTGAGACCGGAGGATGGTGTACCTCTGTCAGAAATATGTCCAGCCAGGTTCAGTATTTGGCACCAGACTAGGGAGGAGGGGAAGGGTGGTGCCATTGCCATTGTAGCCAGGGAGTCTCTGGGAGTTGCTAGGGCTGCTGCTCCACAAGTTCCGGGTTGTGAGGCCCTGCTCCTGCGGTTGGGCCCTAAGGGTCAGTTGGGAGTCTTACTCCTGTACCTGCTTGCAGGGTAAGGGACTCCCTGCCTGAGCTCCTCGAGGCCATCTCAGTGTTGGCGTTGGAATTCCCTAAGCTGATGGTCCTGGGGGACTTCAATTTGCCTTCACTGGGGACTGGCTCTGAGGTGGCTCAGGAGTTCATGGCTTCCATGGCAGCCATGGGCCTAACTCAGATAATTCAGGGCCCGACCAGGGGCAGTGGCCACATGCCGGATCTAGCTTTTTTGTCAGAGTGGTGGCTGAGTGATCTGATATTACAGAAATAACAAAACACCTGTGCCATGGTCAGATCACTTTCTGGTGACTCTAGACTTTTTGGGGGTGACGTTTCACTGTAGGGAGGCAGGGCCTGTTAAGCTAGCCCGCCCCGGCAACTAATGGAACCTGATGTATTCCAGCGGGAACTGGGGGATTTTCCTCTTGATCGGTTAAGCGATTCACCTGAGGCGCTGGTTGACCTGTGGAACAGGAAGATGACGGCAGCCTTGGATGAAATCACGCCACTATGGCCTCTCCGGGCCCATGGGGCTAGGTCATCCCCATAGTTCACTGAAGAACTGCGGGAGCTCAAACGGGTGAAAAGACACCAAGAGCGCCGCTGGGGGAAGACTCGGACTGACTGGACACTGGTTAGAACTGCTATTAGGGCCTACCTGGTGGCGACAAGGGTGGTGAAGCAGCAATATTTCACCACCATTATTGCATCCGTGGATAATCGCCCAGGCACCCTGTTCCGGGTTACCAGGTCTCTCCTCGGTAGAGAGGTGCCGGTGCCTGGTTGGCATGGTTCGGCTGAGGTTGTCGCTGATTACATGACGGATAAAATCACTCAGATTCACTTGGGACTGAACCTCGGCATGGATGGGGAGAGTCACAGTCTTGCCATGTCATCTGGCAATGGTTTGATCCAGTTGTCCCTGATGAAGTGGACAGGCTCCTTGCTGCTGTTTACGCTACTACCTGCCTTTTAGATCCCTGTCCTGCCGGCCTGGTGAAAGCATCTAAGGCAGTGACAGGTGGCTGGGTCGGGGTGATAATTAATTCATCTTTACGGGAGGGGGCATTCCCTCCACCTTTAAAACATTCTTTGGTGCACCCCCTCCTAAAAACAACCTGGTCTCGACCCAGCAATTCCAGCCAATTATAGGCCGGTCTCCAACCTTCCCTTTTTGGGAAGGTATTGGAGAAGGAGGTGATGTGGCAGTTGCGGGGGTTCCTGGATGAAACGGATTATCTGGACCCCTTTCAGTGAGGGTTCAGGCCTGGACATAGTATGGAGATGGCATTGGTCGCACTGATGGATGATCTCTGGTGAGAAAGGGATGGCGGTTGTTGGGGTCTGGATGGGGGACAACGGATTACAACTGAACCCTGGCAAGACTGAGTGGCTATGGATTACGGGCCCGGTGTTATCTCAGGAGCCACCATCGTTCGTTTTGGATGAGGCTAGTCTGCCCCAGACAAATCCAGTGCGCAAATTAGGGGTCCTCCTGGACTCACGACTGCTGCTTGAAGATCAGGTAGCGGCCATGGCCAGGAGGGCTTTTGCCAGTTGCGCCCGCTCCTAGACCGGGACTCCTTACTCATGGTCACTCATGCTCTTGTCACCTCTAGACTACATTATTGCAATGCGCTCTGCATGGGGCTGCCCTTGATGACCATCTGGAGGCTGCAGTTGGTCCAGAATGCGGCTGCTCAGGTGGTGATGGGGTGCGGGCATTATGCTCGCGCCTCACCACTGCTTCGGGAGCTGCACTGGCTTCCAATTTGCCTCCAGGTGCAAATCAAGGTGCTGGTCATTACCTTTAAAGCCCTATATGGTAGTGGGCCAGGATACCTAAGAGACCGCATCGCCCCAAGAATGTCTGTCCGTCCAACCAGAGTGGACTGGAGGGGCTCTCTGCTTGTACCATCTGCTAGAGGGGCATGTCTCTCTAGCACAAGAAGGAGTGCCTTCTCTGTGTCAGCTTCAGCCCTATGGAACCTCCTGCCAGTGGAACTAAGGCTGCAGACAGAATTGCTGCCCTTCAGGAAAGATCTGAAAACATGGCTGCCGGGGCCGGTGTGGGGTCCTGAAGATGTCGTGACCCCCACCTGCTGGTTGGTTTAATATCAAAGTAATCTCCCACTTTTTAATGTGTGTGTGTGTGTGTGGGGGGGGGGGGTAGCGGGGTAATTTGTTTTAATGGGGTTGTTCTTGTTTTGCTGCCCAGAGTCTTTGTGAGTTGTGCGGCTATATAAATATATACTAGCATATTTTGCCTGGCGGTGCCGGGCTTTTTAAAATTGCATTGGATAGTAAAGAGTTTCTTTTTTTTTCTTGAACAAATGGTGCTGGGCTGTTTTAAATGGTGTTGAAAGGTTTTGTGATTTTGTGGCTTTGAGGCGCTGCGTCTGCCTGCGGTGGACTTGCACTCCCAGTGTGTGTTTATTTTTATTTTTTGTGTGCCAGCTTCCTCATTGCTGGGCTCTTTAAAATGGTTTTGGCAGATTTTTGTTTTATGTTTATGCAAATGAGGTTAGTTTTTAATTTTGGTTTTTTAAATATTTATTTTTACGCATATTTTATTTTTTGTTTTGGTTTTTTGGTTTTTCCAAAGAGGAAAGGATAATAAAATATTTTATAATTATTGTATTTAACCAAATAATGTGTTACTATGTGTTTTTTTAAATAGTTGTGCTTTGGATAATCATTTTTTAAATGTGTAAGAATATGGTTTTTTTTTAAATCAATGTTTCCATACTGTGTTTAGATGCTGTTGTTTTTGAGTGAAAAGTTTTTTCTGTTTTTTTTTTGGGGGGGGGGTATTTTTTGTGATTAGTGTGAATATTTTTGAATATTTTGATAACTTATTTGATTAATTTGGGAATTAATCATATTATTTTCAATATTGTAGAATGTTTTTCTCTTGTGGCCTCTGGGTGGGGGTGGTGACTTTTCATCTACTCTACAATTTTTCTCTACTGTCCTCTGGATGTCGCTTCCTCTTCCGGTGAGTATTTTCTTTATTTTCTCAGTTGAGTTCTGGCCGTCATGGAGTGAAGACGTCTCCTGGTAAGCTCTCTGGTTTTTTTTTGGGGGGGAGGTTGTTTTGGGTTTTTTTTGGGGGGGGTCTGTGTGATGTTTTTGTGTTAACTTTTTGGATGTTTTTGTATTTCTTTTTGACTGTTTTTGACTGTTTTGGGATGTTTTTGTGTGTACTTTTTTTTGGGGGGGGTCTTTTTTTTCATGGGCCATTCTCGACCCCTGGCCCGTGGAAAGAAAAGGGTGGGGGTGGTCTTTTTTTTCATGGGCCAGGCTCGATCCCTGGCCCATTGAAAGAAAAGGGCAAGGGTGGTCTTTTTTTCACGGGCCAGGCTCGCACTCTGGCCCGTGGAAAGGAAAGGGTGTGTGTGGGGGTCTTTTTTTCATGGGC
Organism: Bradypodion pumilum; assembly: GCA_035047305.1. Taxonomy (NCBI): domain Eukaryota; kingdom Metazoa; phylum Chordata; class Lepidosauria; order Squamata; family Chamaeleonidae; genus Bradypodion; species Bradypodion pumilum. The sequence continues at coordinate 85,439,557 of JAWDJD010000002.1, forward strand.
CAGGCTCGATGGCTGGCCCATCGAAAGTAAGGGCAGCGGCGGCAGGGTTTTTTTTCATTTATTTTTTGCACGCCGGCTGGCCTGTCTAAAGTAAGGGCAGCGGCGGTGGGGGGGGGTTTCGCATGCCGGCTGGCCCGTTGAAAGTAAGGACAGTGGCGGCAGGGGGGGTTTGGTTTATTTTTCACGCTCCGGCTGGCCTGTCGAAAGTAAGGGCAGCGGCAGCGGGGGGGGGGTTCTTTTATTTTTCACATGCCAGCTGCCTCAGTGTTCTGCACGCTCATGGCACACAGGACGCTGGGGCTTGTAGTTTGGCGTGCACGATTTTTGTTACTGCAGCAGTTTTTTCCTGTGGCTTATTTTTGATTAGTCGCGGCGCATTTCCGAACATTCCTTTTGCCGCGACGCTCAGCCTGATTGGCTCTGGTGTGGTGCAAGGAATGTTGGGAATTGAAGTTCCCTTTTTTTGTTTGCATCCGGGGGGCTCCTGCCCCCCTTGCGCAAATTTCAACCCGACAATTACCTGCGAACCCTGTTCGGGCGAGTGCACGGAGGCTCGGATGGGGCTAGTGGGGCCTGGCTAAACATCCTTTGTTACATTCCAACAGTTAACGCACCATTTTATAGGTATAGATATAAATAAAATAAATAAATAAAAGAGTCTCCTCCAGAACCACCAGTACAAAGGCATCTATTCTTCTGCACTCAGCCTTCCTTATGGTCCAGCTCTCACAGTCATACATTACTACTGGGAGGACCATTGTTTTAACTATGTGGACTTTTGTTGGTAGGGTGATGTCTCTACTTTTTATTATGCTGCCTAGATTTCTCAGCTTGCCTCCCAAGAAGTAAGTGTCTTCTTATTTCATAGCTGCAGTCCCCATCTGCAGTGATCTTAGATCCTAAGAAGGTATGTCTGTCACTGCTTCCATTTCCATTCCTTCTACTTGCCATAGCCGAATGCCATGATCTTGGCTTTGTTTTTTGGGTTTTTTATGTTGAGTTTCAGGCCAGCTTTTTCTCTCTCCTCATTCTCTCTTTTCCCCCTTGGAAAAAAACTAAGACAGAAGGGGCAGTGCTTCTCTTCAAACATTATAGTAAACTGTATCCAAAACACCTGAGTAAGGCTCAAATTAAACTGACAGCAGTAAAATGAAGTCTAACATTTTATGTTGTTTGTTTCACCATTGGAAGATGTGCTTGGATTTTGTAATCTTGATGGCTGCATTATAAAGGAATTTCAGTGGATACAGCTTTTATAGTCACTGCACAACAGAACTCTATCTTCTTTTTCACTGTTGAAAGAACATGAATCCATCCCCATTTGCATCATGTTGTCACCCTTTTGAAATAACATACTAGAAAGTATGACATACTAGCTGGGTGCCCAGCTGCACCTGGGGCACTTGTGGGCACCCTGGCCTTCCTTCTGGTTAGGGGGTGTTGCAGGGGCTCCGGCCCTCACCATGGGCCCTCCATGGGCATTGGGGATGGGGGCGGTGTCCAGGGGTGCTGGGGCCGGGTGATGTGCTGCCGTGCTCCTTGAGCGGCCACGCTTTTCTTGTCGCGTCGCCTCTGGCTGCATCCAGGCCAATTGTGGTGGTGTACGGTTCTGCCCTCTCTGGCCACACTCAGCACTGGAGGTGCCCATTTTGGGGTGGGGTGGGGTTTGCCCCCCCAGGGGTGTTTGGTTCTCCCACGTGCCTTGTCCCACCTTTTGTTGTTGTTGCGGTTGTTGCTGCCCTCCTAGTTGTCTGTATAGCCTGGGGGCATCTGTTGCTTTGTTGAGGGAGCAGCGTTCACCTCGGGCGGCCTTGCTCCCAGCACTGCATTGGCATTCTCTGTCTCTTTCCCCGGCAGCCGCGGTGTCATGACCGTTCCGCCTCAGTTGCCGGCTGCCTCGTCTTGGGCCATCTACGCTTTAGGCACCTCTGTGTAGGGCATGCAGTGGTGGTTGGTTGAGTGTCCATGTGGCCTTAGCACCGCCTCTCCCACGCTTGTGGTGGCAATCCTGATTGGCCTTGGTGTGCCACAGGGAAAGTTGGGAGGTGTAGATTTTGCTTTCAGACCAGTTTTTGGGGTGCAGGGCCCTCCATGGGTCTCCAGACCCTGACTGCCTGGTGCGCCGGTGGTCAAGGTAGGTGTGTGCCAAATGTTGTGAGGGATGGTTGAGGGATGTTGAAGCCTTTGTCTGATCCACTAATGTTACACCTCTCATTTATGTATATAGATATCATTTACTGAGTATAAGCTGAGTTTTTTTAGCCCAAAAAAATGAGCCGCAAAAAGGAGACTCGACTTATACTCAGGTCAATGACCACGTGGGTCCCAAGACTGCACCAGATTGAGATGTGCCAACAATTTTATTAACTGTACCATATTTTCATGTATTTTGATTATTGAAACTCACTAGCAGCTGCTGCATTTCCCACCCAGGTCAATCTATTTTCTTGGGTTTTCAGGTAAAAATTAGGTACCTCGGCTTATATTCGGGTCAGCTTATACTCGAGTATATACAATATCTGAGCATCAAGCAAGCAAGCAAGCAAGTAAGTAAAAGAAAGAAAGAAAGAAAAAAGAAAGAATTTAGATTGCTTCACTACAGAATTAGCAAGAATTTCGACTATATGACCTACTATTGATTTCCACTTTGTGATTCTGTGAATACAGGAGTTCTGAGTTAGTTGGAGGTACTGTACTAGTTGTAAGTTTCCATGTTTCCATGTTCATCTAATTTTCTTTCAAAGACAGCAACTGCTTGTAGAATGGATATCAAACAATGTAGTAAAACAGTGGGACTCAATGCAATTTATGATTAAATGGAACAGAAAAAACATAAAATGAATTAACATATAGAAAGATTAAAATAAAATTGAAATGTACACCAATGAAAAAAATACAACAGCCAAAGTTGAAAGTGGAATTTTAGTATAGCTTCTTTTCTTCTTCCATGTCTTGGTCAGACATGAAACTGCCAAAATGAAGTCACCTTTTGGTGAGTTCATTCTGCAGTCCCTTTTGCCTGACCTGGTATGAGAAAGATTAGCTGGTAACAAAAGGCTGCTGTTACAAGGATACGCCCGATTGTGGGTCAAAAATACCACAAACTCTGAGGATGTTCTTTCTATGTACCCCTTTAGCAAGGCTAAAGACACACTGTTTACAGTATATCAAATGACCATTATCCTCTCTTGTAGTTCTGCCAGCACAACATGAATAATGTCACTGCACTCTGCTTCAATTTCTGATTGTGTGCAACTTCATGTAATTCTACAAATGCTGCAAGCAACACAAATTGAATGCAAGAAGTTTTTAACTACTGGCAACCAGTAACTGCCAGTGATGCTCTGTTTACCTAGCGGGGTTATGAAACAGGGTACTGGCCAATGTTTGTATATAACTCCATTTCACATAGTCTTGCAGATGATTTGTTCTATATAGTGTTGGCTTAGTGATCCTGATTGTTGTCTTCTCTGTATTACATGTGTTTACATTGCCAGAGTAAGAACTAGCCAACCAGTCTACAATAATAAATGGATAGGCAGCTAGAAAGATAGTTGGTTTATCAAGAGAGGAGAAAATGAATGATTTTGTGTTGCTTATTAGTTAACATCTTACAGAGGGAACATCCAGGATTATTCTTTCAGTTACTGAGAATTAATCTTTGCCCAATAGTAGGAAGAACTTAGAGGAGGTTTTGAGAGTGGGGGTGGGGGAGAGAAGCAACCCATAAACACAGAACATTGAGTTAATCTCCTGAAATCTGGTCCAGTGTTTCGTTAACATTCATCTTTCTGACAGGGACACAGGCTGTTACCCAACAGATGAAAATCCCCTTTGCTCCTTTGCAGCATGTGGAACATGTTGCAAAAAAAAAAAAAAAGTGAGGTCGTGAACTGATCAGCTTTCCAGTATATTATGTAACTGACGATTCAGAAAAGCTTTAATACAGTAGGCTCAATCTAAGAAACACAGCTGTCATGCATATCCTGTTCATTTACAATGAAGGCTTGTGTAGAGAAATACATTGTACATTATTCTTTTTTTTAATATAAATTTTATTTTTATTTTCAAAACAGATAAACAAAAAGAAACAAAGAAAAAATACACACACACACTTTATATAAAACCAAAGCATAATAAAAATACATCAAAATGAGCTTGATACAAATTTTGTACTTATTATTCATCCTTGATTATGATATAAAAACAAATAAACAACAACTACATTTAACAGTTGACTCGTGCACCCTCTGCACTCGGGGCCTTTTCTTCTATTCTACAAATATCAATTCTCAATTTTAAATTTAATATACCTATCCCTATTTTCAAAAACTTATACTTCTTGACCAGGTCTGAAAACTTTAGATTTTATAAAGACATAGTCAATAAAATCTCCCCATATCTGTAAAAATTTAGTCTTCTTTATCATTATCCTTATAGTTAATATTTCTACATAGCAAGAGAAGTGGGATGCTAAGCTTATAGACTTACTTCTTGTTCAGATGAGCCAGAACTAGGGATGAAATGGTTCCTCTGATTGTCATCATTTATTGTTTTTATACTTGTTTTTGTTTTTTACTGAATTCCTAAGTGGGTAGATTTCTGTAATTCATTTCAGAAGTAGAATGTGTAATTTCACTCTGCAGCTCCAGTCCTTTTGTATCTTTCCCTTCTCTTTTTATTACAAATGAAAATGTGCAGTTTATAGCAAAATGGAAAAAAATCACTACAATGTACTGAGATTTCATTGTGAGTCTTAAATCAGTACAGTAATACCTCATACAATGTCCAAACTTGGTTCCACAAGTTAGGACGTTGTATGAATTCCGACTTTGTATGAGGCATGCAAAATCCTAGCTGCGATGCCTCATACAACATCCAAATTATTGCCACCGATGCTTTGTATAACGTCGTTCCCTTGGTTGTGAGCGGGGAGGCGGGGGCTAGAGGCTGGCCCCAGCTGTAAGGTGGCTGGCGTGGCCCATAAGAAGACCTGCCATGCCGGAGTCTGGCCCCCGCCTCCCGGCTCTCACCAGGGGAAGTGACCCTTGGGAGCGAGACTGGCCCCAGCTGTGAGGTGACCGGCGTGAGCAAGAGAAGCAACCGTGGGGGAATCCCCCAAAATATCCAGCGCCAACCACCGACTCTCCCGCACCCATTGGTCTGCTGCTTGTTCTTGCCTCCCATGGCTGCCACGGACGGAGGCAAGCGGCCCCAAGCACCCTCGCCCAGTGGCGCACAGGACAGGAGGAATGGGGCGAGGAGGAGGAATGGCGCTTCCGGGGTGGGAGGAAGTTGGAGAACTAAGGGGCAGTGGCGGGAGACCCGACCAGTCTCCTCCTCTTCGGGCACGATGATAGCAGCGCCGCCCCGCTTGAGAGGAGCGGTCCCTGGGAAGAGCCCCAAGGAAAGGCCATGGCTGGCAGGCCTGCTAAGCAGTGCTTGCTTTCTCTCTCTCTCTCCCTTGTTGGGAAGGTAACAGCGTTCCGTGCGCTCCAGTGTCTAGTCATGCCTGCCACATGACCACGGAAACATCTGCAGAAGCAGACAGCGCTGGCTCTTCGGCTTAGAAACAGAGATGAGCACTGCACCCTGTAGTTGGATATGCACCAAGGGAGAGAGAGAAAGCAAGCACTGCTTAGCAGGCCTGCCAGCCATGGCCTTTCCTTGGGGCTCTTCTCAGGGACCACTCCTCTCAAACGGGGCGGCGCTGCTGTTGTCGTGCCCAAAGAGGAGACTGGTCAGGTCTCCCACCGCCGCCCCTTAGTTCACCAACTTCCTTCCACCCCATAAGCGCCATTCTCCTCCTTGCCCCATTCCTCCTGTCCTGTGCGCCACTGGGTGAGGGTGCTCGGGGCCACTTGGCTCCGTCCGTGGCAGCCATGGGAGGCAAGAACAAGCAGTGGACCAAGGGGTGCGGGTGAGTCGGTGGTCGGCACTGGATATTTTGGGGGATTCCCCCATGGTTGCTTCTCTTGCTCACGCCGGTCACCTCACAGCTGGGGCCAGTCTCGCTCCCAAGGGTCACTTCCTCTGGTGAGAGCCGGGAGGCGGGGGCCAGACTCCGGCATGGCAGGTCTTCTTATGGGCCACATCAGCCGCCTTACAGCTGGGGCCAGCCTCTAGCCCCCGCCTCTGTTGCGGCTTCTTTCTCATGTAAAAATCCTAATGCCTCATACAACGTCCAGCGACGGTGTATGAGGCATCTTTTTTCCAGGAATTGGGCGATATTGTATGGATCCGGCGTTCTATGAAGTGGACGTTGTATGAGGTATTACTGTACATTCATTTATGTATGCCAAACCATATGTTAAAGGGATGGGAATTCCTTTCAGTTAACCTGTTCTTCTTTGTGCAATGCAATTTACAAACAGATATGTGCCTCAGCAATGAAGTTTGCAAATTAAGGCCATGTGTGTCTTCTAGTGACCAATCATAAAAACAAAACATGCTCAAAGGCAAAATAGGGAGGGATGTGTTAGGACAACTAGATGTCTTTTATCACTGAAAGGAACACCACTTCTAAATATACACTAAATTGGTTGTGTAGTTTGACTCTTGGGTCACATCAGTTTTAGTTATGACCTGGGAAAGGAGAACATGTCTCCTTCCAGATCATTTCCCAGATGGTTCTTTACCATTCAGAAAATATCTATTAACCATTTGGACACAGTTATCCAAATGGAAAGAAAAGTGGAATTATTAACAGGCATGGTCAATAGGTTTGGTCAATTGGAAGTGATCCATCTAATAACCCAGGGTTCCTCAAATTGGCTCTCCAGATGTTCTTGGACTTCAGTTCCCAGAAGGTGTGCTGACTTGTTCTGGTGTCCAAACATTTGCTTCTGACTTCATAATGCCACGTTGGAGTCTAGATATTTTTTTAATAAAAAAAGACACATTATTTACAGAATTAATAAACAATGGCAGCTGCTTCCTTGTTTCCTAAGGCAACATTGACTGTGAAATGTAGTCATGTGCTTGGTTTTCACAGTCTGCCTGAGCTGAATGAGATCAATATTAGTGCTAACTGGCTGTTTTTAGCTTTGTAAGCTACAGGAAGCTATTCTGTAACCAGCGGTAAACATCAGCTTTGAGGTCTGAGAACATCCAGCTAGCTTGTGTAAAAATGCTGCTGCTCCATGCAATCTGACATGTTTGGTCATCTTTCATTAACCAAAGCATCCTTCTAAATAAAAAGGCAAAAACAAATGTGGAAACTGCGGCTGGAAATGACAATAATGCAACTGGCATGGGACTAATAAACATGCAGATGAACAAACAGCACTGACAGATTTAGATAAGGTGTCAAAATCCTCATTGCTAGCAAAACAAATCTATTTCAATGGAGCTCATCCAAGGCAACAGGGCAAATGCTGATTGACAGATTTGCTTTATTGTTTGGCGGCATCCAGTGAGGAAAGCAGCTTGAAAGCACAAACATTCATACAAACAGGACATGAGAGAGAGAGAGAGAGAGGAAGTACTTGGGACTCGTGTTATTTTATCAGAGCATTGGAATGTACATTTTCTCATATCTGTTTCATTTTGCAGAGGTAATCCATTTGCAATGTCCATAAGAAGATTGATTTTATCAGCTGTCTTCCATTAGACACAGATATATTGCAGGCACACCCCCCAATAAAGGACTCAGACACCAATGAAAGTGGATAACGGCATTGGGCCACATTTATTGATTCATGCCCTAGTCCGAATTATAAATTTCTATTGGTAATTGACCAATCATAATTCTTAAGGCAAGCAGGCCGAAGTAACACTGGTAAGGTACCACCCAAAATTGCCAACGACAATTGCTACAATGTATCCATTTGTATCAATTTGTTTGTTGACCACAAACAAATTGTTGACCGTAGTCAATATCTAACTAATGACCCCACCCTCTGACGCGTATCCGTAAAATCACGGGGTGATGCATGCTGTCTAGCTATAGCCATCACCCCGTCGCCTAGTTCGTCGTAGACCGGACAATGTTTAACCAACTTATGCCTGTCTAGTGTTGTCCAGTCAATTGCGAACTTGCCGGATACCTGTGGGTCATAATGTTTACCTTACCAGTGCTACCTGCCACATGGAGGGGCTTCAAAGAAGGCTCGACGCCTCCCCCAGACCGTCAGCTCGGTCAACAGGCCTGCTCGCCAATCACCCAACAGGAGGTCCATACCTCCTCGCGACAGATGGACCCCATCCCCTGCATACAAGTCATAACTTTGGAGGCTAATAGCGGGGTGACGACTGACCCTCCCCCAAGCCCTGTCGACAAGGAAACGCGCCACTGCCCTATTCACCATGCGTCTAGCGCGGTCAAGGGCCAGGAGGTCAACACCCCCTCTGTAGGAATGGCGCGGGATCATGTCCGACCAAACAAGGGTTGTGGCGGGCCAGACGTAATGCAGGTAGGCGAGGTCCTCGCAAATTGCATGCTTCAGCGACAAGCCGGTGACCTGGCCCAAATCATTGCCCCCCAGGTGTATGATCAGAATGTCAGGCGGGTCAGCATTCTGGCCTGAAAAAAGGAAAGGCAGCAGCTCCCGCCATAACATCCTGGGCTTACCATGCCATGTGAGACTTGCGTATGCACCCAGTCCCAGTCGGGGTCCCCACTCTGTCGCCACAGCATAACACGCTGCCCTGTGCACGTAGCTATGGCCCACCAGCCATACTGTCATCGGTGTAATACGACACCCCGGGTCTGTAAAGGAAAAAATGAGGGAAAGTAGGTAAGGTGACTGGGTTGGTACTCACGGCGGGAGTGGGCGCACATAAAATTGAAAACATTGCGAACCCCACCGTCCCATGCTACGTATGTCAGCCCCTGAGTACCCAAAAGCCGCAGCGGTCGAGGCCGCCCCTATACGGAATGAATGAGTGCCATAGCGGGCGCCTGGGAGGCCCACACTGGCCAGCGCTTTGCCCGTCACCTTCCAAAATTGAAATTTAGTAAGGGGAGACCCATCTTGGTGACAGAAAAATGGGCCATGGTGCGTGCCACGCAGTGCCAGGAATTCCTGTAGGGCACCAACCGGACAGATGTCTGCCAAAGAACACCGTAGCAGTCGCACACCACTGCCGACGCCATGCTGATCGGTCTTAGAGGAACGTATCCTCAACTGAGCCCAGTCTTTGGCTACACAGACATCCTCGAGTTCCAGTGCCCTACGACTTGCATCCGCCTTAGACAGCATCACAAGCTCGCTGATGCGGAGCGCTCCAAAAAATGCCACCGTTGTGGCTGCATGGAACAGGGCTGCCTCATATGCATCAAAACAGAGGCAAGGCCAGCCCCGGGCCAACTGGGTAAGGACCCCTGGGGAAATCGGGTGGCGGTCATCCGGGCAACGCCCGCGCTCGCGCACCCACCCCTCCAAAACATGTCTCACACGGAAGTCAGAGGTGATGTCCACATGACCCCCCACCTTGGCCATAAAAGCCAACGCTGAAAGCTTAGATGCTATGGTGCGAGGTGCAAGGCCCTGAGAATGCAGGTAAACCATGAACCGCAGAACATGGGTTACCGGGATCGGCCAGGTTCCTGGCAATTGAAATTGAGAACAGAATGCCCTGAAAGAATTAATTGCGTGGTGATACGCCTTACGGGTGCGTGGCGCTAGCGACAGGCCAATCGCCCGGTTCACCTCTCCTTGCCAATGGTCCATATCTCCTCCGGGAGTGGCGAGGGAAATTCCTCCGCATCCGGGGCCAAGGCACGGAACCGGGAGATCTGTAGGCGGGACAAAGCGTCAGCAATATCATTATTAACCCCTGGGACATGCCTGGCCCTGAACAGTACGTTGAGGCGCAGGCTGCGCAACACAAATTGGCGCACTAGATCCATAACCCTGGGCGATTTGGAAGTCTGTGCATTTACAATGTGGACCACAGCCGCATTGTCACACCAGAAATGCACGACCGAGTCGGGCCACTCCTGGCCCCATAGCATCAAAGCACCCAGGATAGGGAAAAATTCCAGATATGTGAGATCACGCAGGCGACCGGTGGCCACCCACCATAGGCCCACTTCCCATTGAAGTACATCCCATAACCGAGGGCTCCCGAGTCATTAGACTGAATCTGAAATTGAGGGGAAGCCAGGAGGTCATGCCTCCAAAATGAGACCCCATTGAACTCCCTCAGGAACTGTAACCAGACAAGCATGTCTGCCCTGATACCCCGGGTAAGCCTAACCCTATGGTGAGGCCTGGATAATCCTGCCATAGCGTCGCACAAGCGCCGGGCAAAAGCCCTGCCCGGTGCGACCACTCTGCAGGCGAAATTAAGGTGACCATGCAGCACCTGCAGTTCCCTCAGTGATGCCTTGCGCTTGGCCAACAAGTCCGAGATAAGGGCCACTATCCTTGACACCTTATCCCGCGGTAACCTAGATGCCTGCGCTATCGTGTCAATCTCCACCCCCAGGAAGACTAGCTGTGTAGATGGGCCCTCGGTCTTTTCGGGCACTAAAGGGACACCGAGTTCCTCCATTAGCGTCTGAAATGTGTTGAGGAGATGTGTACACGTGTCCCAGCCCCGTTCACCCCCGAATAAAAAGTCATCCAGGGAATGGGCTACAGACCGGGACCCTGACCTGCGGACGAAAGCCCACTCTAGGAAGGTACTGAAACGCTCGAAAGCCGAGCATGATATGGAACAGCCAAAAGGCATGGCCTTATCAAAATAATATTCGCCCCGAAATTTGAAACCCAGCAATTCAAAGTCCCCCAGGTGCACTGGCAAGAGGCGAAAAGCCGACTTAATGTCGCACTTAGCCAGCAGCGCACCCGGGCCACATGAGCGCACCATGCGCAGCGCGTGGTCAAAAGATGTATACCTGACCGAGCAAAGGTCGTCAGGGATAGCATCGTTGACCGATCGGCCGGCTGGGTAGGACAAGTGATGGATAAGGCGAAACTCGCCTGGTGACTTCTTGGGAACCAAGCCCAGGGGCGATACCTTGAGGTTAGTGAACGGGGGTGCAGGGAAAGGGCCAGCGACCCTGCCCGCATTGACCTCCTTATTAATGCTGGCGGCAGCCACCTCCTCCCTCCCCCTAAGGGACAAAAGGTTGGGGGCATCCTGAGGGGACCTATATCCCATGAAAGGAATACGGAACCCCTGTCTAAAGCCCTGAAGGAGATAATCTGCATCCTCCCCCTTCGGGTACAATGCGAGCCAACGCTCCAGCATGTCCACATTAATTGGGGAGGGAGCCTTTCGGTGAACCAGCTCCATCTGCGGCAGTCTTGCCAGCCCACTGTCCGCCCCTCCCTCTGCCCCGCGTCCCTCCAGGCCTGGGACAGGCAGAGGCTGCATGGGGGCCCGCACAGGTGGGACACTCATGTCTGTACTTGCAATTTTTCTTATTGCATGAACCATTAGACGAGAAAGTCCAGCACAGCAGGCGGGCTGGAACCCCCTGCCCCGCCACTTGGCGGGGAACCTGTGCTGGAGCCACTCGCTGGACCGCATGTCAACAATGGTATCTTTCCCCTGGCGCGGGGCGCGTGGGCGTCATGTCCAGAAGCCAAAGCCTCTGGCATGGCTCATCCCACCTCATCTCAGGGGGCAGGGGAATTCGCATACGGAATTCCTCGTCATAAGCCAACCACGACGGGCCCGGAAAATCAACCATCGCCCGATAGATATTGTCCAAATACTGGACCATCGGAATTGCCAGATCCGGCCGGGCCCTCAGGTACACCACCATGTAGATGAGGTAAGCCGGCAGCCAGTTGGCCCACGTTCGTGGTGGCTTGCGACGACGTGCCTGTTCCTTATCCTTCTCATCCTGCCCCTCCCTCTCTTCCTTGGTGGGCTCCCTGTTTAGGAGTGAGAAGATATCAACATACTCCCCTCGCCATATTTTCTCTCTGGTGGCCTGTGCCAAGTGGTCACCCAGTGGCAAGGAATAGCCCGCTGTCGGCAAGGCCGAGACAGGCACAGCAGGAACTGCGGGCATCTGGAAAGGGGCTTGGACTAGCCCAGCCACCCCTAAAACATTCCCCACAGGGTAGGAAATGCTCCCCACCCCGGGGCCCTGGGTGGTGGTTGACGTCGCCTGTTGGTGCGTCAGCGGCTGTACCGCCGCACCACCCATGCGAGGCCAAGGCCATTGGAAAGCCCCCCCAAAGTAGCCACATGTGTAGGTGCACTAGTTTGTACGGCATACTCACATGCTGCACCCCCGCGGGCTGCCCCCACCGGGGGTTTCGGCCCACTGGGGGCGTCGGAGCTCACGACCGCTGTAGAGCTCGCCGCCGGGGCTTGACCCGCGCTGGCCTGTTGGTTGGGGAGCTGCGAGGCAGTGGCCGAAGTTGCGCCACGCGCCTCAAGCTGCTCGACCCGTCCCGTCGCCTGCCGCTGCCCAGCAGACAACGCGTCAAAGTGCACCCCAAAAGGAGCCCCAGCATGGCTGGCCCGAGCAAGGGAAGCCTCGAGTGCCACCACGCGGGTCAGCAAGGCCTCCACACTGGCGTGGGGCCACGGGCCAGCCGGCCCGCCCGTTACGGGCGTGGGTACAGGTCCTTGCACCCCGGGGCCCGAATATGGCCATGACCCCACACCCAGGCCCGGCAGGGCCGGCGTAGGCACCTGCCAAGGGAGGGGACCACACCACCCCCCAAGGCTGGAAGGCCCTGGAGTGAGCTGCGCCCCAATAGAGGAAGGCCCAGTAGAATGAGCACCAGGAGCGGCGTCCGCCGCTTGCGGGCCACGGGCCGCAGCCCATACTGGACCCCTGCTCGGGTCCCCAGCCTCCGGCCAAGGGGTAATAGACCCCATCCCACCGGTCCCGGTGGGAGCCGGCAAAGGCGGCTGGTGGGAAGGCGCAGCCGCGGTCCTCCGACCCGGATTGCGCCTCCGAACCGCCCGAGCCGCGCTCGCGGCCGCCTTCTTCTTCGAAGGCATCTCAGTCGGACCTAAGGGAAGCCGAAAAGAGGAAGGTCAGCAGCCAAAAGGCTTCCCGATCAAGGTAAAAGCGACGGAGTAAGAGGAAAAACTTCTCCGCTCCGTCGCTTCGCAAAATGGCAGGTCGGCTGCCTCGTGGCCACCCCTTTTATAAGGGAGCTGGCCACGCCCCTAACTACCCGGATGCCTTCGTCCTGTGGGGGGCCCCCCGCAAAGAGCACGGTGGCCATTTTGGCACCGCGCTTGCATTTTCTGGATGGCTTTCAACAGGCTGAAAATAAAGTTACAAAAACATCTTGTTCTCTGTATCATGACAGCAGTATGTAGTTCATGATATCTGACAATGCCAGCAAATGGAACTAGGGGAAAAAAACCCAGCAACTGATAACATCCAGTAGCTGGCAAATAGCTACCCATTCACCTGCCTTCTGCTTTGGTAGTTGCCCAGGGAATTAGGACAAAGTTTTCCTTTCAAACAGTCCTGAGTGAATCAAAGAGTGTAGCTACACAATGATTAAAGAAAAATAATCAATTCACTACAAATTCACTCTCAGAAGGTTAAGTTTCTCCAGGGGAATTTGTTTTATTTGCCCAGACAAGGAAACAGGAGAGAGAGAAGAGGAGATTGCCGACCAGCACCTATGCAGCCTGTTAAGGTTTTGCAACCAGGTAGCAGTTCAAAAGCAAGAAATTGTAAATAGATAAGCTTGGTGCAATAACTTTTGGTGGAAGGTAAACAGCATTCCATGCACTCCGGTGTCTAGTCATGCCTGCCACATGACCACAGAAACATCTGCAGATGCAGACAGCACTGCCTCTTTGGCTATAAACAAAGATAAGCACTGAAACCTAGAGTCGGATACAACTGGATTTCTAGCAAGGACAACCTTTACCTTTACCTATCCACCTCACTGAGTTATTTAAACGGTCTATACAGGTATAACAAAAAATCATGAGGAAGCGGTATGGGTTACTGAAAATTAATTCATATACTGTATTAAGGTTCCTGGCTCTCCCTCTTGTTTATTTCTGTAACTAGATAGTCCAGAACCAGGTATGGCCTCTCTCTCAACTCTTGTTTGTTGCTCCTTTAAATCATCACAAATTCCCATCCTTACCATCTCAGGTTTTGGCTGTGAACGCTCAGTCAGTCTAGCAACCCTAATAAACACCTCAAGTAAAATACTTCATATTTGGTAGAAGGTTACACCCACCAATTTGCCATCCCTAAGGCAAATATAGATATATAGACATGTTTTTATGCCCCAGTGTGTATTTATTCATCTCCTCAAACCCACCACTGTCTGGAGGCAGTAATAGCAGGTAAGTATTCATTAAACTATAATTCATGGAATCTCACCAGCAGCATAGACACTGGCTGTGGATTCTGGAAGCTGTAGTAGCAGAACATTCCCTGTTTTGAGTTCTCTGCAGGTTTGTTTGGAAGGTAACTTCAATGTGGACCAAAGGCATTTAAAATACATGCTTTCTAAGAATTGATTGATGTAAAGAAGATGAATGTTCTAACATGAAAACTGGATTCTCTCTGAGAAAGTTGGCACTATCAGGGTTGGAAAGAAAAACCAGTAATGGTTTCTAATTGTTGTTACAACAACATATAGTTCTGTGCAATGTTTCTAGGTTTTTAAAAATTGTCATAGCTAATATAAATGGAGCACCAGGTTGATACTTCATCCATCATCCAACAGTGGTATGATGTACCAAATGTTTCTCTTCCTCCTGACAGCTGAAAAAATATGGTCAGGATGGAGAGAGATTAAATTTGAAGGAAATAATCTTTCAAACCAAAGTGATTTGCATCTCTGTTCACAACACTTGCTCAAAACTGTAACTGACAGCAGGGTAATTAGAAAAATTGATTCCCACAAGATGTTTTCATATTTGAGATGAGCTTAAAGCTTATAGGAAAGCAATGTGTGTTCCCATCAGTCCAAATGTTTGGGTTTTTTTTTCATTTCCATATGCAGATAAATGGATTATTAGCTCCTTTCTAGGGGAGGAGAGCCAGCCGGGCGAGCGAGCGGCGGAAGGGCCAGCCGCGCGGCCGCCGGGCAACCACCCCCAGCCGGGGGGTGGGGAGGAGAGCCAGCCGGGCGAGCGAGCGGCGGAAGGGCCAGCCGCGCGGCCGCCGGGCAACCACCCCCAGCCGGGGGGTGGGGAGGAGAGCCAGCCGGGCGAGCGAGCGGCGGAAGGGCCAGCCGCGCGGCCGCCGGGCAACCACCCCCAGCCGGGGGGTGGGGAGGAGAGCCAGCCGGGCGAGCGAGCGGCGGAAGGGCCAGCCGCGCGGCCGCCGGGCAACCACCCCCAGCCGGGGGGTGGGGAGGAGAGCCAGCCGGGCGAGCGAGCGGCGGAAGGGCCAGCCGCGCGGCCGCCGGGCAACCACCCCCAGCCGGGGGGTGGGGAGGAGAGCCAGCCGGGCGAGCGAGCGGCGGAAGGGCCAGCCGCGCGGCCGCCGGGCAACCACCCCCAGCTGGGGGGGTGGGGAGGAGAGCCAGCCGGGCGAGCGAGCGGCGGAAGGGCCAGCCGCGCGGCCGCCGGGCAACCACCCCCAGCTGGGGGGGTGGGGAGGAGAGCCAGCCGGGCAAGCGAGTGGCGGAAGGGCCAGCCGCGCGGCCGCCGGGCAACCATCCCAGCCGGGGGGGTGGGGAGGAGAGCCAGCCGGGCGAGCGAGCGGCGGAAGGGCCAGCCGCGCGGCCGCCGGGCAACCACCCCCAGCCGGGGGGTGGGGAGGAGAGCCAGCCGGGCGAGCGAGCGGCGGAAGGGCCAGCCGCGCGGCCGCCGGGCAACCACCCCCAGCCGGGGGGTGGGGAGGAGAGCCAGCCGGGCGAGCGAGCGGCGGAAGGGCCAGCCGCGCGGCCGCCGGGCAACCACCCCCAGCCGGGGGGTGGGGAGGAGAGCCAGCCGGGCGAGCGAGCGGCGGAAGGGCCAGCCGCGCGGCCGCCGGGCAACCACCCCCAGCCGGGGGGTGGGGAGGAGAGCCAGCCGGGCGAGCGAGCGGCGGAAGGGCCAGCCGCGCGGCCGCCGGGCAACCACCCCCAGCTGGGGGGGTGGGGAGGAGAGCCAGCCGGGCGAGCGAGCGGCGGAAGGGCCAGCCGCGCGGCCGCCGGGCAACCACCCCCAGCTGGGGGGGTGGGGAGGAGAGCCAGCCGGGCAAGCGAGTGGCGGAAGGGCCAGCCGCGCGGCCGCCGGGCAACCATCCCAGCCGGGGGGGTGGGGAGGAGAGCCAGCCGGGCGAGCGAGCGGCGGAAGGGCCAGCCGCGCGGCCGCCGGGCAACCACCCCCAGCCGGGGGGTGGGGAGGAGAGCCAGCCGGGCGAGCGAGCGGCGGAAGGGCCAGCCGCGCGGCCGCCGGGCAACCACCCCCAGCCGGGGGGTGGGGAGGAGAGCCAGCCGGGCGAGCGAGCGGCGGAAGGGCCAGCCGCGCGGCCGCCGGGCAACCACCCCCAGCCGGGGGGTGGGGAGGAGAGCCAGCCGGGCGAGCGAGCGGCGGAAGGGCCAGCCGCGCGGCCGCCGGGCAACCACCCCCAGCCGGGGGGTGGGGAGGAGAGCCAGCCGGGCGAGCGAGCGGCGGAAGGGCCAGCCGCGCGGCCGCCGGGCAACCACCCCCAGCCGGGGGGTGGGGAGGAGAGCCAGCCGGGCGAGCGAGCGGCGGAAGGGCCAGCCGCGCGGCCGCCGGGCAACCACCCCCAGCTGGGGGGGTGGGGAGGAGAGCCAGCCGGGCGAGCGAGCGGCGGAAGGGCCAGCCGCGCGGCCGCCGGGCAACCACCCCCAGCTGGGGGGGTGGGGAGGAGAGCCAGCCGGGCAAGCGAGCGGCGGAAGGGCCAGCCGCGCGGCCGCCGGGCAACCATCCCAGCCGGGGGGGTGGGGAGGAGAGCCAGCCGGGCGAGCGAGCAGCAGAAGGGCCAGCCGCGCGGCCGCCGGGCAACCACCCCCAGCCGGGGGGGGGTTAGGAAGAGGAGGAGGAGGAGAGCCGGTTGAGCAGCGGAAAGGCCAAGAAAAGACCAACTGAAAGACGGGAAGAGGGCAGAGAAGGAAAAGCAGGGGGCAAGACTCAGATTCCCTGGCAAAGGATAAGTATCTGATATGCAGATGTAGAAGACTTAATATAGAAACTGACATAGAGACTTCATACTAACTAAATACAGAAACTGACATAGAGACTGTGTTTTAAAGTGTGATAATATGCATGATAATATGTTGTCTTAAATGTTTTAAACCTCTAAAAAACTGTGATAAAATGTATGAGGAGAAAAAAATGGCGCAGACACCGGCAACCACGCCATAAACCTTGCCAAGAGAACCCTATTGACCAAAACAAAAGGCAAAACAAAAGGGCAGGCTAGGTGATACAGGATGCTTAACACCTCAGAGGGGAGAAAGGGGAGGGACAGGAAGGGGGGAGGGGAAATGCAATGTTGTAAGGAGCAATACTGCATAGGGACATGGAATGTGAGATCAATGAACCAAGGTAAACTGGAAGTGGTAAAAAGTGAGATGGAAAGAATAAGCATTGACATCTTGGGCATCAGTGAGCTCAAATGGACAGGGATGGGGGAATTCAGCTCTGGAAACCATCATATCTACTATTGTGGGCAAGAAAACCTTAGAAGAAATGGAGTAGCCATAATTGTCAATAAGAGAGTAAGAAAAGCAGTAATGGGATATAACCTCAAAAATGACAGAATGATGTCAGTCAGATTTCAAGGCAAACCTTTCAATATCACTGTAATCCAAGTCTATGCACCAACCACTAGCGCAGATGAAGCCACAGTGGACCAGTTCTATGAGGACCTAGAACACCTCATAGAACAGACACCAAGAAATGATGTCCAAATTATATTAGGAGACTGGAATGCCAAAGTAGGAAATCAAAAAGTGGAGGGAATAACAGGCAAGTTTGGTCTTGGAGTACAGAACGAAGCAGGGCAAAGATTGATAGAGTTCTGCCAAGAGAACGCACTGGTCATAGCAAACACTCTCTTCCAGCAACACAAGAGGCGACTTTACACATGGACATCACCAGATGGCTAACACCGAAACCAAATTGACTACATACTCTGCAGCCAAAGATGGAGAACCTCCATACAATCAGCAAAAACAAGACCTGGAGCAGACTGTGGCTCAGATCACAACCTACTGATCGCAAAATTCAGGTTAAGACTAAAGAAAATAGGGAAAACAAGAAGACCAGACAGATATCACCTAGACAGCATCCCTAAAGAATACACGGTGGAGGTGATGAACAGATATAATGGCCTGGACGCAATAGACAGAGTGCCAGAAGAATTATGGACAGAGATAAAGGACATCATGCAGGAAGCAGCAAAGAAAACCATACCAAAAGAAAAGAAGCGTAAGAAAGCAAAATGGTTGTCTGATGAGGCTCTTAAAATAGCAGAGGAAAGAAGGAAGGCAAAAGTCAAAAGAGAAAGGAAAAAATACAACCTTCTGAACACAGAATTTCAAAGAAAAGCAAGGAGAGATAAGGAAAACTACCTAAAAGAACAGTGCAAAGAAATGGAGGAAAACAACAAAAGAGGCAGGACTAGAGATCTCTTCAGAAAAATCGGGGAAATAAAGGGAACATTTAAAGCAAAAATGAACATGATAAGGGACAAAGACGGAAAAGAGCTAGCTGATGCAGAAGAGATAAAGAAAAGATGGAAAGAGTACACAGAGGAACTCTACAAAAAGGACCTCAACACTCCTGCTAACCACAATGATGAAAAAACTGAAATCGAGCCAGACATCCTGGAGAGCGAGGTTAGAAAGGCCCTAAAGAGCACTGCAAACAACAAAGCTAGTGGATATGATGGTATCCCAGTCAAATTTTTCAAAGCGCTAAAAGATGATGGCGTCAAATTACTGCACTCAATATGCCAGCAAATCTGGATAACAAAACAGTGGCCACAGGATTGGAAAAGATCAGTATACGTCCCAATCCCAAAAAAGGGCAACGCCAAAGAATGCTCAAACTACCGAACAATTGCACTCATCCCACACGCCAGCAAGGTGATGCTCAAGATAATACAGGACAGACTTCAGCAACATGTGGAGAGAGAACTACCAGAGGTGCAGGCCGGTTTCAGAAGAGGCAGGGGGACTAGAGACCACATTGCCAACATACGTTGGATCATGGAGAAAACAAAGGAATACCAGAAACAAGTTTACTTTTGTTTCATTGATTACACTAAGGCATTTGACTGTGTGGACCACAACAAGATGTGGCAAGTAATTAAAGAGATGGGAATACCAGAGCACATCATATGCCTCCTGAGAAATCTGTACATGAACCAAGAAGCAACAGTTAGGACAGAACATGGAATGACAGAGTGGTTTGGAATAGGAAAAGGAGTAAGACAAGGCTGCATTTTATCACCCTGCTTATTCAATCTATACACAGAGCACATAATGCGAAATGCAGGGATGGAGGAATCACAATATAGGATTAAAATTGCTGGGAGAAACATAAACAATCTGAGATATGCAGACGATACCACCCTAATGGCAGAAAGTGAGGAAGACCTAAAGAACCTCTTGATTGGGCTGAAGGAGGAGAGTGCAAAAGCTGGTTTGAGACTCAATATCAAGAAAACCAAGGTAATGGCAACAGGCCCAATCAGTTCCTGGAAAATAGATGGGGAAGAAGTAGAAGCAGTGACAGATTTTACTTTCCTGGGATCAAAGATCACGGCAGATGGGGATTGCAGCCATGAAATAAAAAGGCGACTGATTCTTGGGAGACAAGCCATGAGAAACCTGGGGAACATAGTGAAAAGCAGAGACATCACATTGCAAACAAAAATTAGAATAGTCAAAGCAATGGTATTCCCAGTAGTAATGTACGGATGTGAGAGCTGGACAATTAGGAAAGCTGAACGCAGAAGAATAGATGCCTTTGAAATGTGGTGTTGGAGGAGAGTTTTGAGAGTACCCTGGACAGCGAGGAGAACAAATAGGTCAATCTTAGAAGAAATCAACATTGACTGCTCATTGGAAGGGCTAATAGTAAAGACGAAGCTAAAGTATTTTGGACATCAAATGAGAAGGGAGGATTCACTTGAGAAGGCCCTGATGTTGGGAAAGGTGGAGGGCAAAAGAAGAAGGGGGAGGCCAAAGATGAGATGGCTAGATGGTATTGTAGACACAATGGGCACAGAACTGGGAGTGCTGAGGGGGATGGTGGAGGACAGAGATGCCTGGAGAACAATGGTCCATAGGGTCGCAAAGGGTCGGAACCGACTGTGCGACTGAACAACAAGCTCCTTTCTACAAATAATGCCCCTCCATGAACAGCCAGTGCTTGAACACAATTTGTTTTCTGAATTCTGTCAAATTAATTTTTGAAAGCAATCTTGTTTGAACTGGTCCCCAAGATCTCAAAAAGGTATGAAACATCAATGTTATTGCAGAAAGTCATTCATTAAAAAACAAAAACACCTGAATGATATGGCAGGACCAACTTTTGCACTTCAATGCTCAAAGCTACTCATCAACATTAGAGATAGTTCTACACATGGTGGCTCAGGCTACACACCTGAAGTGAAGCTTAAGCACAGCTGACTGGACCAGAGCTTGGAAAATGCCATTTAACTACATTGAGACTCAAGGCATCTTCTTATCACTGCTCAGGTATGGCAGGCTTCAGCATGTCATTCTTTCTTTTCTTTCTAAAAAGCAAATGGGCTTGGGTATTAGTACCAGAAAAGAGATACACTCTCATATTGCTTTTGAGACTACGTAGCAGAACCAACTCTACTTTTATGCAAAGTTAGGCAACTACATCAGATTGCAGAATTTGGGTACACCATAGAGGGGTAGATATTTTTTGTATTTGATATATTGAGTGTTGGGGGGATTGTTTTGTTTCCTGTTTTGTTGACTGTCAGGAATAGTGTGATTTTTTTTGCAGATGCTACCTCAGCTATTGTGAGGAATCACAATATGGGATCAAAATTGCTGGGAGAAACATCAACAATTTGAAATATGCTGATGATACCACCCTAATGCCAGAAAGTGAGGAAGACCTAAAGAAGCTCCTGATTAGGTTGAAAGAAGAGAGTGCAAAAGCTGGCTTGAGACTCAACATCAAGAAAACCAAGATAATGGCAACAGGCCTGATCAGTCCCTGGAAAATAGATGGGGAAGAAGTAGAAGCAGTAACAGATTTTACTTTCATAGGATCCAAGATCTCTGCAGATGGAGATTGCAGCCATGAAATAAAAAGGCGACTGATTCTTGGGAGACAAGCTATGAAAAACCTGGGGAACATAGTGAAAAGTAGAGACATCTCACTGCAAACAAAGGTCCGCATAGTCAAAGCAATGGTATTTCTGGTGGTAATGTATGGCTGTGAGAGCTGGACCATTAGAAAGGCTGAGTGAAGAAAAATAGATGCCTTTGAGATGTGGTGCTGGAGGAGAGTTTTGAGAGTCCCTTGGACAGCAAGGAGAACAAATAGGTCAATATTAGAAGAGATTAGCCCTGAGTGCTCATTAGAAAGTCAAATAGTAAAGATGAAGCTGAAGTATTTTGGACATCAAATGAGAAGAGAGGATTCACTTGAGAAGGCCTTGATGCTGGGGAAGGTGGAGGGCAAAAGAAGTAGGGGACGGCCAAAGATGAGATGGCTAGATGGTATTGTAGATACAATGGGCATGGGGCTGTGTGGACTAAGGAGGATGGTGGAGGACAGAGGTGCCTGGAGAGCGATGGTCCATGGGGTTGCAAAGAGTCGGAATCGACTGTGCGACTGAACAACAACAACCTCAACTACCAAAATAACATTGACTTTGCAAGGAGGAGTATGTTGGGGATGTAAGTCTTCGCCTCATACCTTAACTGGTTGCAAGGCATATTGTGTCTGTGGTGCCTTTAAGACCATACTGCAGGGGCGCACAGGTTTTAGGACTTTTCCCTGGTGTGCTCTGTGAGTCAGTGTATTTAGGTAGGAGCAGGATTCCAGACCTTCAGTTACAATGCTCAACTTTATCTACTGACAGTCTGGATGAAGACTCCTGCATGTTCCAGAACCAGCTACAGGGACTGAACCTTTGCACTGATCCTGATTATGGCATTTGCCTGATATGCCACCTGTGCTTGCTGGACAGAGAAGGACTACTTCTGGCAAGCCTACACCAAGAAGGACAGAGGCTGTAGTACTCTTTGGCATTGTCTGTAATTGCAGCTTTCATTTGCATTTACCCTGCTGGACTGGACTGCTACCAAACAGTATAGACTTGTATATAGCACAACTGGACTGTCTCAGTGAGGTTAACTGAGCAACCTAAAAGGACATATCTGTCTTGTGTTGCAGTTGTTGCACTGTATATACTTGCACCTTTTGCTTCATGAGTAAACCTGCTTTGAGTTGTTTTTTTGCACCAAGACCTGCTTGCCTGTTTTTCTCAAAAGGGACCACCTTGCCAGGTGCGCATCTTTTGCTGGCCACTGCATACCACTCTGCTAACCATTTAACATCAATAGGCACCACTTGCTGCTCAGCCACAAACAAAAAATGCATTAGGTTGATCCCACTAGGCAGTATTCCATTAAGTGGCATATTGGCTTATCGACTCTTCTATTTAAGATGTAATTTCTTGATCATGTACACTTGTAACCACTTGATCTATAAGTCAAATGAAAGGTAGTTGGTAGTAAAATGAAGGTAAATTCCAAAAGATCAGCAAAGTTCAGTCTCCAACATTTACTGAAGAAATTGTGGAAATGGTAGTGGGCCAGGTTACCTTAGAGACCGCATCGTCCCAAGAGTGTCTGCCCGTCCAACCAGAGCGGACCGGAGGGGCTCCCTAATTGTTCCATCTGCCAGAGGGGTTCGTCTCTCTGGTACACGAAGGAGGGCCTTTTCCGTGTCCGCACCAGCCTTGTGGAACCTCCTACCAGTAGAGCTGCGGGAGCAGACGGAGCTGCTACCTTTCAGAAAAGACCTAAAAACCTGGTTGGCAGGACAGGTGTGGGGCCCAAATGGAAGGATGGTCCCTGCCTGTTGGCTTATTAAATAAGTACCCATTTCTTTTAATTCTAATGCAGGCAGTTTTAACGTGGGTTGTCTTTTAATGATAAATGGGATAGGTGGGTGGGTATGTTGGGTTTTAATGGTTCAACTGTTTTTATGTATGTTTTAACTTGTTGTGAGCCGCCCAGAGTCAGGTTTACCTGATTGGGACAGCATAAAAAATTGAATTTAAAAATAAATAAATAGTCATAACTAATAATGGCCGCAGTCCTGTTGCGTAATTTAAGCTACCTTGTGAATTTTGGTCTGCTACTTGCCAGTAAATAGTGAGCCCTTCTATGATTCTAACTTGTGTCTGCACACACTGCCTAGAAGCATGCCCCCTGTCCCCTGCCAACTGAACCTAGGGCTTTATATTTCCCAGCAAGAGGCAGATTGAAATTTACAATTTTGCTTCCATTATGTAGCAAATATGTCTGGCTGAAAGTATTTTGGCTGTGTTTATATTCATAAACATATTCATGAGAAGAGATAACCCAACTTGATTCCAGAAAAGAAAACAGAAAAGACTCAGAAACCTTTCAGGTCAAAAACAGCTTGTAAGTATTTGTTGTTTTGTACAGTTCTTTGTTTTTCCATTTCATCGGGGAAAATGAACCACTTTGGCTGGAGAGTAGCTATAGAAAATATTGCAGACTAGCTCCATGTAATTTAGGTTCACTCTAGTGTCCCCTACCAGGAAGCAGAGTCTATTAGCACCATGGGCTATGCAAGTTAACAAAACAAGTGATCAGGTTGTTCATCTGATTATGTTACATTTCTCTTTTGATTGGAGTTGTGGGATGCTGCCAGTACTGAGCTGTATTTATACTTTAGTTCAATTTATAATCCCTTGAGTTTCCAATTCGTAATTGCATCCGACAAATCAATGCTCCAGTGGAAGCTACATAATAGACTTGGCTCGTATTAAAGCTTCCAGCATGTATTTACTTTTCCAATACATGACAATTTTCATACAGCTAGGTATAAGAGGAAGGCTTTGTCTTTTCATATGAACTCTTCAAGAGACAAATGTTGAAGGAATTGGTAAATTTTTGTTTTTTAGTCCAATCTTATTTTTATGCTGAATTCTGAATTCAGCAAAATTTATGGTTTGTCCAGTACAGTGGAACCTCATATAACGATTGCATTATACAACGAATAAATCATACAACAAGTGGAATTGGGGGGGGGGGGGAACCATTGCATTGTACAATGATTTTTGTTGTTGTATGATGCAATGCTTCCCTTTGGGATACATCATATGACAAATTTCTCTATGGGGAAAATCATACAACATTTTTTTCTTTGCACGATTTTCCCCATATAGATATTTGTTGTATGATGCATCCTATAGAGAAATTTGTTATACGATGCATGCATCATATAGCGATAAAATCGTACAACAACTAGCCCCGTGGAACAAATTAAATTCGTTATACAGGGTTTTACTGTACTAGTAAAACTGAGGCATGTTTTATAAACAAAACCATGTAGTCTGAAAACTGTGCACAATTTAAAAGCAAGTGGTGCACAAGATGAAAGACACAGAACATAGATAACAGAAGCAACAACCAGTAATCATGTTAATCACTCAGTAATTATTTCTTCCTTTCATATCAGCTGGGTACAAATAGCTGTTCCAAATTTTCTACCTTATTTGTGGGCAGAAAAATTGAGGGATGGTTTTACTATATTTCTTCAGGACAAGAGGAATTATCCAGCAATTCCTCTGAGGTGGAGCTCATCATTAACAGTGATTGTAGACATAATTGTTCAAAGAATGTCAGATTTTTAACATTGCCACTACATTGGACATCAACTATGATGGGATATGAGTGTTTGCATAATGCACCCCATGAAGTTGCAAGGCACATAAGGTCTCTAGCTCTTTAAGGTTTAGCTCTGTACCTTACACAGCTGCTGTAATGATTCTGGAAGAATCCCTACTCAACTGTATTTATGTCCACACTAAGCTACACTGTTTGGCTTGCTTGTTTGGGCACTCATACTGCCTTGGACTCTGTCACTGGCTACAATGTCCACCTTGCATCCTGCTTGATGCCAAGAGTCTTCATTGATCTGCTGCTGCTCTTACCCACTGCATGGAAGAAATCCCAGAGTAAGAACTGACTTCCAACTTGCCTTGGGAGAACTCTGCTGGAGCTGCTGTTTGCAGCAGAGAGACTCCTCAAGGGTAAGCCGTCTGTCTCTGCCCTTGACCCTCAGTGTTTGTTTATGGACTACTGCACCAGCTGTGTGAATATTACTTGAGAGACTTGTGCTTATCTCTTTGGACTATAACTGCTACCCGGTGAGGCAACCGGGAGACGCAAGAGACTGCTCAGCTTACTGTTTTGTTTTTCCTGCACTGTAAATATCATTCACCTTCTGCTCGTGAGTAAAGCTATTTGTTTTCTGATTTTGACAAAACCAAGGCCTGTGCTTCTTTTGTCCACCACCCATAAGGCAGGCAAGCACCTACCCAAGTGCTCGCCATCTGCGGGTCCCTCTACGCTCCACTCTGTGGCCCGTGGGCCACCCAGCAGACCGTCAAACTAGTATCGTGGCAGTCTGGCCTCTGTTTTCTTCTCCCACAGTGCCTTCGACTTAGAAGTGTTTAAGTTTAAGAGCATTCTGGCAGTGGGGTTGATAGGAAGACAGCTGCTGAACAAATGATAAGGATTTTCATTGGTGCTTCACCTGTCAATCTCTTTCTGTTTTGTACTTCCTGGTTCTTCTGTAACATCTTCACTTCTGTTTTCTTTCTCAGTGAGATAGGTTTTTTTGTTACCTTTTTAAAGTGCTGAAGCTATATTTATATCATTCTCTTTAAGAATGATATAGTTGGACTATATAGCCTTGGAAAAGGGAATTAGAGAGGAAACCGCCTTGTACAGTTCTGCAGACAAGAAGATCAGTGATCACCAACACATGGTTTAAGATGCCACCTAGATGACTTTACACTTGGAAGTCCCCAGCCAATAGCCCAAATAATATGGTAAGAAATCAAATAGACTTTGTTCTTATAAACAGAAGATTTTGTACAAGCATCTTGTCAGTAAACACCTATCCTGGAGCAGATATTTCATCAAACCATTACTCGTTAATATGTTCTCTCCACCAAAAAGTCCATAAAATCGTAACTAAAACAATGAAAACTAGTTTTGGTGTCAATGTCCTTAAGGACAAAGAATGTAGAACAGCGGCGAAAGAGATAATGAGAGAAGAGTTAGACAAAATGAGAAAACATCAAGGGGAAAGATGTGTAAAAGAGAAATGGGGGATAATAAAAGAAATAACCCAGAAAGTTAGAAACAACTTTGCAGCCAAAAACTAAATCATAAGAATAAGGAATGGATAGCAGATGACATATTCAGTTTAATGTAAATAAGAAGAACCTATAAGAATCAGGACAAGGAAAAATATAATGATCAGCAGAGGATGATTAGGCACAAAATAAGACCTGCAAAGGAAGCTTATATGTCTGACAGATGCACCGAGAAAGAGAAATACCAAATTAAGCATGATTTTTTTCAATGTACATAAAAAGATTAGGGAGGTTACTGGCAGAAGACAAAATAAGACACATGCATTGTTAAAGGACAAGGACAGGAATCTTGTGGTGTAAATAAGAGATAAGATCAAAGAATATATAGGAGAGCTGTTTAGTGATAAAGGAGGTGAACAGCCTGTCATAAATGGTAATACTGGACCATCAATCCTGGAGAGTGAGGTTGAAAGAGCTTTGCAAAGATCCAAAGATGGGAAAGCAAGAGGGTCAGATGACATCTCAGTAGAAATTTTGAAACTTCTGTTTGAAGTTAACATCAAAGAACTGATAGACCTTTTAACAGTGATTGGTTGCTATCAACCTTTGTTACATTGCCGAAGAAACCAAACGAGAAGTCCTGTGAGGAGTACTGAATGATTAGCTTAACGAGTCATGCTCTTAAGGTCTTCTTGAAAATCATCCATAGTAGAATTTATAAGGAGTGTGAAGAAAGCACAGGTGAAACACAATTTGGCTTTCTTTTGGAATTCTATTGATACCACAGAGGCACTGTTTACACTGCAGATTCTCATACAAAGATGTAGAAACATGAGATGTGATGTATATGCATGTTTTATAGATTATGCAAAAGACTTTGACAGATGCTAGCATGAGAAGATGATCACAGCACTGAGGAAAATAGGTGTAGATGACAAAGATATTGGAATCATCACCAACCTTTATTGGAACCAGACAGTTCAATTCACCGTTGAAGAGCAGCTGATGGAGCAGGTTAAAATTTGCAGAGGTGTGCAACAAGGCTATGTGTTGTCCCTGACGCTGTTTAATATATATTCGGAGAGTATTTTTTCAGAAGCATTATCAGATTTAAACATTGGCATTAAAATTAATAGGAATACCTGAATAACATCTGAAATGCAGATCTTCAATTGATGCTGGATCAAGTTAGAGCTTCAAGAGCAGAATATAGTTTGGATCTCAACATCAAGAAGATGAAATTTCTGGTTAGGAGCTGAACACCAAATCAGGGCAAGCTAATGGCAGGAACACAAGAAATCGAAAAAGTGGATAAAACTGTCTATTTGGGGAGTGTGTTAAATGAAAATTGGGATCCCGGGGTAGAGATTAAAATATGAATAGAAAAAGCAAGATCCACCTTCATAAATCTGTGACACTTGTTATACAGTAGAGATCTAACTCTTGCTACAAAGATCCAAATAGTGAGATGTTACGTATTCCCAGTGTTGCTATATGGCAGTGATGGCAACCCTTTTAGAGACCGTGTGCCGAAACAGAGGATTGGGGTGAACTCTGTGCTGGGGGAGGGAGGAAGTGCTCCCACTGGGCTTCATGTGCCAACGGAGAGGCCTGTGCATGCCACATCTGGCATGCATGCCATACATTCGCCACCACTGATATATGGAGTTGAAGCTTGGGCATTGACTAAAGCATCTGAAAAGAGAATCAAAGCTTTTGAAATGTAGATCTACAGACGGCTGCTAAGGATATCATGGGCTGACCATGTGACTAATATAGAAGTATTGCACCAGACAGATAATGAAAAAGACCTGTTTAGGACCATTAAGCAGAGAAAGCTCCAATACCTTGGTGATACCATGAGAAACAACATAAAATATAGAATACTCCAGCTCACTCTACAAGGAAAGATACCTGGGAAGAGAGGTGCTGGACATAGATGGACTTCATGGCTGAAGAACCTGAGAAACTGATGTGGCATGTCCTAGGAAGAACTGTTTAAAGGAATTAAGAACAGGAATACTATCGCCATGATGATAGCCAATATCTGGAATGGATACAGCACCTGAAGAAGAAGAAGTGCTCTTTGGACTATGCTGATTTGATTTGCACACCACTTCAGACTTTCTCATTTCACTTTGGATTGGCTCAGAAACAGACAAATCCCCCCCCCCCCCACTTCACTTTGTTTCTCAAATGATTTTCAAATCTGAAGCAAATGCCTGATTGCAATTCCTTGGCAAACAATAAAGTTTTCAGCTGACACCAGAACCATTGCAGACACACATTTATTGCCATCTTTTCCTTGATGTGTAATGTACTCAAGATACTTAGAGAACAAGCAGATTCTAATATAATTTAATTTAAGGAAATTAATGGGAAGAAAGTTCCTCACTAGCCCCTGCTATCAGTGACCCTTTACATATCCCTTAGTAATGTGAGATTTTTCTGAAAGTAGACTTGGATCTTACAGTAAATTAATGTAAGGAAGTTCAAAGAATGGAAGAAAGTAGTTGCAATGGAGACGATGTGGAATAAGAAATAAGTTCCCTGGATATAATCCACAGTGGCTCAAGTCGCTAAGACGCTGACTGGGAAGTGGAAGGTCAGCAGTTCGATTCCCGAGTACTGCAGGACGGAAATGAACTCCCGTCTTCGTCCCAGCTCCTGCCAACCTAGCAGTTCGAAAGCAAGAAATTGCAAGTAGATAAATAGGGACCACTTCGGTGGGAAGGTAACAGCGTTCTGTGCACTCCGGTGTCTAGTCATGCCTGCCACATGACCACGGAAACATCTGCAGAAGCAGACAGCGCTGGCTCTTCGGCTTAGAAACAGAGATGAGCACTGCACCCTAGAGTCGGATACGACTGGCTTTCGAGCAAGGGAAACCTTTACCTTTACCTTTACTTTATTAGAGTCCTGAAATCATTTGAATCCAACCCTCAAACATTTTAATTACCACACTGGTTCAAATCTCTCTTACATGCTTTGGTGTAAGGGACCGAAGACAATGAAACAGCCGAAGGGTTGGCTTAACACAGGTTTATTGCATGATGATCCGGAGGAACATGTGGTAATGGCGGATGAGTAGCTCAATATATACAGCTGGCTATACATTTGAATGTGGCTCGTCGACAGACTATTGGTTGCTGCCTGCGTGACGTCGTGGGAGGTCACGCCCTTCTTGACCAGGTGAAGAGGTGGCGGGGAATCTTCCCGTGCTGCTGAACCAGGTGAATCTGAGCCATGAGAGCTGAACGCTCGCTATTGCCATCTAGTGGTCACTAGCTCGCATCCCCTTATCAGGTTTACATTGATACAGCTGATGGTTATAATGTTGCACACAGAAAGGTTACATTGTTAACACATGGCAAAGGTACATTGTTAAAGGCACAGCTTTACAGAACACAACATCCCTCCCCCCTAGGATGAGACGAAGTCTCTCAGCCAAGATGGCTTGTTGCATGTGCGTTTGGGCCGTGAAGAGGGCTGACCCCCCCGGGGGCGCTACTGCTTCTTTGTTCCCTGGTCCCTTGTCCTGAAATGGGAGAGGGAGACTTGTTAGTGGCTTGCCGCTGTCTGGCGGCCTTAGGGGAAGGGAAAAACTCCATTGTGGGCAGACCGGGGGCAGTCGGGGACAACGAAAAACCCCTCTTCTCGCTTGGACGGGTGGGGGACCACTCCGAAACCCCCCCCGGTTCTGAAAATCAAAATCTAACTTAGTAGGGGTATCCGCATTTGTGGGGACATTCTGCGAGATATGTATGGGGTCGGGTTCCTCCTCCTCCTCAGAAAGATCCCCTAGGATATCTACGAGAATATCCCCCTCCCCCCTTGGTGGGGACCCGCGGCCCCCTTTCCCTCCCCCTTGGGCTGAACGGGTGGGGGAGAACCCTAACGCTGATTTTTCCTCTATTTGGTCTGTGCCCTGCTCATCGGAGACCCTGCGTCGGAGCTGATCCGCGTGCCGCCTCCACAGGAGCCCTGTGCTGGTTTCCACGCGGTATGACACGGGGCCGGTTTGCTCCACAACTACGCCCGGTACCCAGGCTGGGCCCGTGCTGGCATAGTTCCTGCAATGCACGGGGGCGCCTACACTGAAACTCTTTGTAGCCTCTAGCCCGATGTTCCTTCCTTTGTCCTCTGCCCTCGTGGGGTCTAGCCTAGTAAGGATGGTGGTCAGTTTCCTACGCATTAAGAGTTCTGCGGGGGAGTATCCTGACGCCAACGGGGTCACCCTGTACCCTAGCAGAAACTGGCACACTTGCAGGTTCAGATCCCCGGGGCCCATGCGCCGCAACGCGTCCTTCGTGGTGCGGACGAGGTGCTCTACTTTATTTATTTATTTATTTATTTATTCAATTTATATCCCGCCCACTCAACACAAGGCCGACTCTGGGCGGCTAACAACATAAAAAGTAACCCCAGGGCAACCCAAGGAGTTTACAGACAATATTCACAAATACAACAATAATCCTAAAAACAGTTAAAACAGTAAAAAAAAGTTAAGACTACCCACCCCCTAAAAAGCAAGGGCTGCAGGATCGAAAAGGCACCATGGGGAAGAGTTCCTCTACACCAACCACCCCATGGTGGTTACCCTTCCACCCGCACCCCACACTTGACCTGCCAGCCAGGTTTTAAGATCCCTTCTGAAAGGCAGCAACTCCGTCCGAAGACGTAATTCTGTTGGCAGGAGGTTCCAGAGGGCCGGTGCAGACACGGAGAAGGCTCTCCTCCTTGTGCCAGAGAGGCGAGCCCCTCTGGCTGATGGAACAATTAGAGAGCCCCTCCGGTCCACTCTGGTTGGACGGACAGACGTCCTCAGGGCGATGCGGTCTCTTAGGTAACCTGGCCCACTACCATATAGGGCTTTAAAGGTCAAAACCAGCACCTTGAATTGCACCCGGAGACATACTGGCAACCAGTGCAGCTCCCGGAGCAGTGGCGAAGCATGAGCATAACGGCCACACCCCATCACCACCCGGGCAGCCGCATTTTGGACCAGCTGTAGCCTCCGAATGGTCGTCAAGGGCAGCCCCATGTAGAGCGCATTGCAATAGTCTAGTCTGGAGGTAACCAGAGCATGGGTGACCATGAGCAAGGAGTCCCGATCCAGGAGTGGGCGCAACTGGCGAATCACCCGAAGTTGGGCGAAAGCCCTCCTGGTCACAGCCGCCACCTGTTCTTCTAGCAGTAGCCGTGAATCCAGGAGGACCCCCAAGTTGCGCACCGGGTCTGTCTGGGGCAAAATAGCCCCATCCAGAACCAACGATGGAAGCTCCCGGATTAATGCAGGACCCCCTATCCATAGCCACTCAGTCTTGCTGGGATTCAATTGTAGCCCGTTAGCCCCCATCCAGACCCCCACAGCTTCCAGGCATCTGGAAAGGACTTTGACAGCATCACTGGGGTCCCCATGGGCCGAGATGTACAACTGAGTGTCATCCGCGTACTGATGGTACCGCACCCCATGGGAACGAATGATCTCACCCAGCGGTTTCATGTAGATGTTAAATAGGAGAGGAGAGAGCACCGAGCCCTGAGGAACCCCCCATTTGAGGGGCCTAGGACTGGACCTCTCACTCTCCAACCACACCGACTGGGACCGACCCTTCAGAAATGAGGAAAACCAGGACCACACAGTACCCTGGATTCCCAAACCTCGGAGCCGTTCCAGAAGGATACCATGGTCAACGGTATCGAAAGCCGCTGAGAGGTCAAGAAGAGCGAGGACGGATGGGTGACCACCGTCCCGCTCCCGCCAGAGATCATCCATCAGTGCGACCAATGCCGTCTCGGTACCATATCCAGGCCTGAATCCTGACTGAAAAGGGTCCAGATAATCCGCTTCATCCAGTACCCCCTGCAGCCGACACGCCACTGCCTTCTCCAACACCTTCCCTAAAAAGGGGAGGTTTGAGACAGGCCTATAGTTAGTTAGGACAGCTGGGTCGAGGGAAGATTTCTTCAGGAGGGGGCGCACCAAAGCATGTTTTAAAGGTGCAGGAAACACCCCCTCTCGCAATGATGCATTGATCACAGCCCCAACCCAGCCACCTGTCACTTGGCCATTGGTGGCCGGGTTAAACGGGGCGGAGGTGATGTGCCGAACGACGTTGATCTCCATGAATGCCCTAAACTCGGAGGACGTGAAACAACTAGCGTTGTCGCTAATTAATGTGTCGGGTATGCCGAACGTGGAAAAGAGCCTCCGCAAATGCCTAATGGTCTGGGCCAACAAGGTGCTCGTGACTGGGATAACCTCCAACCACTTGGAGAAGGCGTCCACTACGAGAAGGAACAGGGTGCCTCTGAACGGGCCCGCGAAATCAACGTGCACCCGGGACCACGGCCCCTTAGCCGTGTCCCATTCCCTGTGGGGAAGGCGGGCCTCCTCTGGTCTGGAGCATTGGCAACTTTCACAAGTGCCGACCATGTGCTCGATGTCGGCGTCCAGCTGGGGCCACCAGAAGTAACTCCGGGCCAGCGCCTTGGATCGCACGATGCCGGGGTGGCTGACGTGCAGCAGTTTCAGCACCCACGGCCGAAGGGAAGTGGGAATCACTACCCGCTGCCCCCACAAGAGGCACCCCCTCTCTAGGGACAGTTCTAGTTTTTTTCT
Organism: Bradypodion pumilum; assembly: GCA_035047305.1. Classification (NCBI taxonomy): domain Eukaryota; kingdom Metazoa; phylum Chordata; class Lepidosauria; order Squamata; family Chamaeleonidae; genus Bradypodion; species Bradypodion pumilum. The sequence continues at coordinate 85,472,409 of JAWDJD010000002.1, forward strand.
GAAAAATGGAGCGAACTCCTCCGCTGGGGAGGATGCCGGCCACCCTTTCTGCACCCAGGAGCTAACTGCCGCTAACGTCTTGTCCTTCTCTGTCGCTTTGGCGATGTCGGCGGGCACTACGGGGGGCGAATCCAGCACCTCTATCATGAGAACCTGATGGTCCCGCTCCCCCTTGCTCACCTGGCTGGGCGTGAGGGGAAGGGGAGACCTAGATAGAGCGTCCGCATGGCTGATCTCTTTCCCGGGCGGGTAGACCAACGCGTGCTGATACGCGTTGAGAAAAATGGCCCACCTGAGCATCCTCGGGGACAGGATCTGTGGGGTGGGCTTATCTGCGGTAAAGATGCCTAGCAGGGGCTTGTGGTCCGTTACAATGGTGAAGGGGCGGCCGTACAGAAAATCGTGAAATTTTTTCGTCCCCGCGACTATTGCTAGTGCCTCCCTGTCTGTCTGTGCATAGTTTCTCTCCGCTTGGGACAGGGACCTGGAGTAAAATGCTATCGTGGCCTCCCTTCCGTTTTCCAACACGTGGCACAGCACCGCCCCCACCCCCACTGGAGATGCATCACAGGTCAGAACTACTGGGCGTTTGGGGTTGAAGTGGGTCAGTATGGCGTCGGACGGCAGGAGGCTTTTTAGCTCGCTAAATGCCCTTTCTTGGTCATCGCCCCACTTCCATGCCTGGTCTTTCTTTAGCAGTTTGTGTAGCGGTTCAGCCACCGCTGCCTTCCGGGGGAGGAAGGAGTGGTAAAAGTTGAGCAGCCCTAGGAACGACTGCAGCTCGGGCTTGGAGGTGGGGCGGGGGGCTTTCTTAATGGCTGCCACCTTGGACTTGGATGGTTTTATTCCCTCAGGAGTCACACAAAACCCTAGGAACTCAACCTCGGTTGCGAAGAAGACGCATTTGTCCTTTCGCAGTCTCAGCCCCGCTTTTTCGAATATTGTCAGGACCTTCCCCAACCTCTTGGCCAATTCAACCCGACTCCCCCCCGTTATTAACACGTCATCAAAATAAGGCAACACCCCCTCCAGTCCCTTCAGGAGGCGTTCCACGAGTGACTGGAAAATTCCAGGCGCCAAATTCACGCCGAACTGGAGGCGCGTCACCTGGAACGCCCCCTTATGGGTGACTATGGTCTGCGCAGCAGCTGCGGCAGGGGACACCGTAAGCTGCTGGTAGGCCTGAGCTAAGTCGAGCTTAGCGAAACACTTTCCCCCGTGTAACCTGGCCAGCAGATGGCTGACTACCGGCACCGGATATGCATTCGGGCGGATCGCCTTGTTGATGGTGCACTTGTAGTCGGCGCATATGCGGACCTCCCCATTGGCCTTTAGTGCGGTTACAATTGGAGTTTCCCACTCCGCGGAATCAACAGGCACAAGGATTCCCTGGCCCACCAATTTGTCCAGTTCCGCCTCTATCTTGTCCTTAAGTGCGAACGGCACCCGGCGTGGTTTAAGACAAATTTGGCGGACCTCCGGGTCGAGGTCGAATGTCACTGGGGGCCCCTTGAATTTCCCCAGTCCTTTTTTGAAAACTTCGGGGTGCGCCTCGCACACCTCCAGAATTGGATCAGTCCCAACGGCGTGCATCCCAACGGCGTGCACCCCCCCAATAAACAAACCCAGGGGCTGGAACCATTGAGTCCCGAGGAGGCTGCAATCTCCCCCTTTGAGCACGACTAGGGGCAGGGACGCGGTGTGCTTCTTGAATTTAACCTGAAATTCTCCAACCCCCAACACTGGAATGCTGTTCCCTTGCACGTCCCATAGTGTGGACCTCAATGCTTTGAGCTTGGGTCGCTTGTGGGGGGCAATTCCCAAAAACTCCCTCTGGGAAATTATTGAATATGAGGACCCCGAGTCAATTTCCATCCTAATGGGAACCCCTTGGACTAGTACCTCAACAAAATAGCGGGGGTGTCCTGCAGACACGCTGAACACTGGGGCGTCGTCCTCGCTGCCGTCAGAGATGCGGCCCACGCTGTCCTGCTTCCACGTGGCCTGGGCGCCGTCCTTGGGTCTCGTTGAGCGGTCTTGTCCCGCGGAACGGTCTGCGGAGCTCCTCCGGGTCTCACGCTTCTTCCTGCACACCTTGGCGATGTGCCCGCGGCGGCCGCAGTTGTGGCACTCGGCCTTCCAGAACGGGCACTTTACGCGGTCGTGGGCCGCTCCACAGCCGTCGCATCGCCGGCTCTCCTTCCGGACCCTCCGGACGTCCTCGTCGTCGCTGCTCTCTGTGGACGACCTCGAAGTTCGCCGGGCCGCCTGTACCGGAGCCTCTGCCTTGCTCGACTTCGGCCACCAGTCCTGGAGTTCTTGGACCCCGGCCTTCGTAGCTTCTGCGGCCTGGGCCGCTCTGACGACCTCCTGCAACGTGGGAGGCGGCTCTTGGTTCATTAATGTGCGCTGGGTCTCGGCGTCGTTCAGGCCGCACAGCACACAGTCCCGGAGGGTGATTTCGGCATTCTCCCATTTGCACGGGCCGGCCGCCAGCCGCAGGGCCGCCACGAATGCGGCGACCGTCTCCCCGGGCGCTTGGACTCGCCTCCAGAACGCACTCCGAGCGGGAAACATCGCCGTGGCGGGCCGGACGTGCTCACGCAGCATCTGCATGAGTTCCTTGGCCTTGAATTCGCTCACCCTCCTCGGTGCAATCAGGTCCACCAAGGTCCTTTTGGTTTCTTGTCCGAGCATCCTGGTGAAGATGGCCCTTTTCTTTGCCTCTTCCGTGACTTCGGACTCGATCAGTGCTGCCTGGAAGTCCATCTCGAAGATCTCCCAGTCGCCCGGTTTCCTGATTTCGAAACCGGCGCATGTCTTGGTCCCGTGGGCTGCCATGATCCCACCTTCGTCGCCAACTTGGTGTAAGGGACCGAAGACAATGAAACAGCCGAAGGGTTGGCTTAACACAGGTTTATTGCATGATGATCCGGAGGAACATGTGGTAATGGCGGATGAGTAGCTCAATATATACAGCTGGCTATACATTTGAATGTGGCTCGTCGACAGACTATTGGTTGCTGCCTGCGTGACGTCGTGGGAGGTCACGCCCTTCTTGACCAGGTGAAGAGGTGGCGGGGAATCTTCCCGCGCTGCTGAACCAGGTGAATCTGAGCCATGAGAGCTGAACGCTTGCTATTGCCATCTAGTGGTCACTAGCTCGCGTCCCCTTATCAGGTTTACATTGATACAGCTGATGGTTATAATGTTGCACACAGAAAGGTTACATTGTTAACACATGGCAAAGGTACATTGTTAAAGGCACAGCTTTACAGAACACAACACATGCAAACGCACACACATGCGCACACACTCACTAACTCACCAACACTTAATTTTGAGACAAGCTAATACAATTACTTAATGAAAGATTTTCAAGTAACATCGTCAAATTTTGAGGATTCTTCTGCCTACACTTTGTTGCATTTTAGAACAGTGCTAAAGTGGATATTGATTTTTTTCTTCAGTGTTTGTTGAGAGGTGATTCATATGAAGTGCCAATGAGTCAGCCTCCTTCCCTCTAGAGCAGAGCCAATATCTGGGTCAGAATTGAATTGCTGCAACATAATGAAAGATTTCTTTTAAGAATCTTGTTAGCCACTTAGTGCCTTTAATCCTTAAAGGTTATATGAGTCACTTTAGATTCCCATTCTTGCTCCAACTGCCAAAAACTTCCCCATGATTTAGATGCCTGTTATTTAAATAACAAAATGTTTGGTAGAAATTCTGTATCAGGATCAGAAGAAAACAATATCTGAATGTCAGGGAATTCTTTTGATCATGTGCCTAGTTGCACATTCATTCCAAAGAGGCATGAAGCAAGAATTATAAATACTTCATAATGTCTCCCTTTGATCAGTTCTATTCACTTTTTCTTGTCTGTTTGTTTAATAATGCTGCAGTGAAATAGTATGCTTCTCCTTTAAAATGATACAGTAATACCTCATACAAAGTCCGCTTCATACAACATCGGATTCATACAACATCATCTAATTCCTTGAAAAAAGTTGCCTCATACAAAGTCGTGTGACTTTGTATGAGGCATTGGGTTTTTCCCAGGTTGTATTGTGCCTGGGCAGTATAAAAGGCAGGACACATGTGTGCATTGCTTTTGTGGGTTTTGCATGAGGCGAAGAGTGTTTAGGAGTGGTTTTGAGCACGGTTTTGGATTTTTTTGAATTTTTTCATCAGAATTTTTAGAAGCATTCCTGGGATTTTTGCAGCATTTTTCAGGTTCTTGGACAATCAGGGTTGTTTGACATGTTTTTGTAATGTATTTAGCCTTTAGACAATGTTTTCTTAAAGTTCTGTCAGTTTCCTGTCTGTTTCCTTGACTTTGCCCTGGAGTCTGTGCTGTTACAGTACAATGTATCTCTATGGAAATGACGTTGCATGAGGCATCGTGGCAAGGATTTGGACGTTGTATGAGGCATCACAGCTAGGATTTTGCATGCCTCATGCAAAGTCCAAATCTGTATAAAGTCCAAACTTGTGGAACCACGTTTGGACGTTGTATGAGGTATCACTGTATAGTGCAAAGATAGGCCATAATATATTACAATAAATTAATGGTGTTATCAAAATGAGAATTTGTCCCACAGTTTGGTTCAGTTTGAGGACAGACTGGTTTCCTCTTTTTTCCAGGTGACCAAATGAAGGATGTGCCATAGTGGTTAAGACGCTGAACGTGATGAATGGAAGTTCGGCAGGTCAGCAGTTCGAGACACAGGTGCTTCTTCCCTGCCAGAAGAAGTGATGACAGCTGTCAGTCTTGACAGCTTTAAGAAAGGATTAGACAAGTTCATGGCGGACAAGGGTATCAATGGCTATAATTATGGATACCTAAGGACAACCTCTGGGTTGGAGAGATAGGCAGGATATCTCTCAATATCATTTCCAGGGAATCCTAAGCAGGTGAAGGCATCTGCTTGGGAATGCCCTGAAGCAAATGGTGAGCCACTGTGTGAGACAGAATGCTGGACTGAATGGGCTGTGGCCTGTTCCAGCAAGGCTGTTCTTATGTTCTTAGGATGGAGTGAGCTTCTGTCTCTGCCCCAGCTCCTGCCAACCTTGTTCAAAAGCAAGACTTGCAAGCAGATAAATCGGGAGCACTTTGGTGGGAAGGTAAACTGTGTTCTATGCAATCTGGTGTCTAGCGAAGCCTCCCACACATCCACGGAAATGTCTGCAGATGCAGACAGTGCTGGCTCTTTGGTTATAAACAGAGGTGAGCACTGAACCCTAGAGTTGGATATGACTGGCTTTACCTTTACCTAACTTGGAGCAGAAATGCTACTTTTATGTACCCTCTTCTCAACTTCTGTTTCTGTACTATGTTGGTCTTTAACCATAATAAAAAATTGATTTAATTTGATTTAATCATCCCACTATTGTATTCCTATGTGTGGATGTGAAAGCAAGAAAATAAAAGATTCAGCTGAAATCTGGTGCCATAGGAGAGCTTTGTGATAGACTGGCCTGCTAGAAAGACAAACAAGTGGGTCCTAGATCAAATCAAACCTCAGCTATCTCAGGAAGCAAAAATGATGAAACTGAGGAAGTCATATTTTAGACACATCAGAAGAAAGTAAGACACAATAGAAATCACAATAATGCTAGGAGAAGATGAAGGCAGCAGAAAAGAGGGGAACCAAACATGAGATTGACTTCCTAAAGAAACCACAGGCTTGAGTTTACAAGAGCTGAGCAGTGATAATGAAAGACATTCATTCATTTATCACTTATTCATAGGGTTGCTATTTTGGCAGCAACTTGATGGCACTTAACAAAAGACTAACATTTATTTCAGTGTGAGTTTTCTAGATTGCAATCTATTTCAGCAGACACATGAAGTGAGATATTTAGGTAGGACACAGTGGAGATGAATGTAGGCACATGAATGAAATATCAAAGTGATTATCACATTATGAACACAAGCAATGAGCCTTGGGAATGTAGTAGATTGCATAAACATCTTAACTATTATTAAAATAGCCGCGTGTCTCTCTGGTAAGCATAGGATTGTATTTGAACTGCAAAGATTTTGAACCAGACAATCACTTCTGTTTTTTTATTCAGTTTTTAATGTAGTAAAGGTAAATGTAAACATCACCCTTGCTCGAAAGCCAGTCTTATTCGACTCTAGGGTTCAGTGCTCATCTATTTATAGCCAAAGAGCCAGTGCTTGCAGATGTTTCCATGGCCATGTGGCAGGCATGGCACCAGAGCGCATTGAATGCTGTTTACCTTCCCACCAAAGTGGTATCTATTTACCTACATGCAATTTCTTACTTTCAAACTGCTATGTTTGCAGGAGCTGGGACAGAGATGGGAGCTCACTCCATCATGCAGCACTCAGGTTTCAAACTGATGACCTGATGACCTTCCAGTTGTCAAGTTCAGTGTCTTAACCACTAAGCCACTGCAGTCCCTTTTAACATAGTAGGTCATCATAAATATGTCTGTGAATTATATATATATATATATATATATATATATATATATATATATATATATATATATATATATATATATATATATATATATATATATATATATATATATATATATATATATATATATATATATATATATATATATATATATGCTTACTGATATATTTAAGCCTTTAGACCCATGATGGTGAACCTCAGCACTCCAGATGTTCTTGGACTTCACTTCCCAGAAGCCCAAGACCCTATGAATCCACATGAATGGGTTTACTGCGACTCATCTGGCCTGTACATTTTACTTCCGCTTCCAGGAGTGACGAGGGCCGCATGGGCCGAATGAGTCGCAGGAAACCCGTTTGTGTGGATTCAAGGGGGCTTGGGCTTCTGGGAATTGAAGTCCAAGAACATCTGGAGTGCCAAGGTTCCCCATCACGGCTTTAGACGTATTCTGGAATTTTTGTATGTAAAATTCAGCTGTCTCTTTCTTCAATTTTCCTTTGTGATTCTTTTTTCATCTATAAAAGTCACTTTCTTACATCCTATAGTTTTAGAACATGTAGACCAGTGTTTCCCAATCTATGTTTCACTGAACACTGGACTTCAATTCCCAGAAACCTAAGTCAGTACATTGGCTGATCAGTGCTTTGGGGAATTGACTTAGGCTTCTGGAAATTGAAGTCCACAAAAATTGGGAAACACTGATGTAGACAGTCATTATCTCTAGTTTGAAAACTGTTTCTGCTGCTTGAGCTGACTTTAGCTCTTGTGGCAACAAAACAGGTTAAAAGGGCAAAGCTAACAAAGGGATACAAAGAATAACATGGTGATAGGATTAACATCATCCGCCTAATACAGTGGGAGTTCAAATGGTTGCAACTTTCCAGTCAAGCAAATCTGATGTTTTTCACCTGTTCTATGTCATCATTTATAATTATATGAACACCTCAATATTTAGCAAGCTGTTTATGTGAAAAAGGACAAGTAAGCTGATAAATATGAAAAGGTCCCAATGTTAGCTCCACTGAGTCTCAAGGTTACTAAAATATGACTAAGACTTCTTTTTGATAATAGCTGTGAGATTCAAAATCAGCATTAATCTTCCGCTCTAAGAACAGTAATGAAACAGTTACTCTGAGTTAACGCAACAAATATATTGTTCCCATGAGAGCTTTTCTTTCCAGTCATCTTCCTACATCCACAGACCTTTTATGCATTTAAACTGCTATAACTATGTTTATGTGTAAGCAGCTGCTAATGAAAAACGCTTAAATAACTGAAATTCTAATTAAGACTGAAGTATGTGTTGTAAGCTAATGAGTTCATATATCACTGGTTCAAAGAGATGTTAAAAATAAAATGTAAAGACTGATAAAGGAGGCTCTATAAGACACAGGTCTCTTGCTACTGCAATGTGAAATTGCAATTCATAAATACAGCTTAGTAACCATGGCTTTTCCCACCATATACTTATTTCATGCCAGTAAATCATGGAGACTGTCCAGATGGATTTATTGCTTGCTATTCGGGTAATTTTTGATGCTGCTTGGTTCAAATCAACACATGCCAACCATACATGTTTTGATTTAGAGCACTTCAACCCACCCCTTTTTAGAGCTGTCCTCCTCTGTGTGTATGTGTGCGCCCACACACATGCACGTGTGCATGATACTAATTATCTAACTGTAGCACATGCAGTTATTTTGCACTAAAATAAAGCTGTGGGCGGTGCTATCTTAGGTGACAAACCTGTGAGGTTGTGATATTTATGGTAAATGGATGATGGAGAACACCCTTTCTTTCAACCTCTTTAACCTTTAAAAATATTTGTCTAATGGACCCAGCACAATTCTAGATACAAAATAATATGTATACTATTTTGATGTAGGCAGATTGATTGCACATGGAGCCAGCAGGAGGGCCAAACACTTCTTTATTGCAGCATGGTCAATCTGTACATGAGGTAATGGCGGAGACGCAGCTCCTTATATATGATACAATGCATTTGAATTCCATGCCAACGGCACCCATTGGTTGTGGTACCAGTGACATCATTAAAATGTACTGCATACCTGACAAAGTTCACCTGTGGCGGGAAGGTTTCCCATGCTTGTCGCTGATTGGGTGATTGGAGCCACATGGGCTGAGCTCCTTCAGTTGCGCTATAGCTGGCAGCTGAGTTGCGTGCAGTGGCAGATGCTGCGCTATAGTTAGCAGCTGAGTTGTGTGCAGTGGCAGATGAATTGCATGCACACACAACATCCCTCCCCCCTAGGATGAGACGAAGTCCCTCAACCATTGTGGGGGTTGGCGGACACACTGTGGTCAACTAGCTGATTCGACTGTGCTGCCGGTTTCGGCCGCTGCACCTGAGCCTTCCCCCCGGGAGAACTACAGGGTCCCATTGAATCCTGGCAAGGGCAGGGATGGGGTATCTCTGAACAGGGGAGGATGAGGGGACCTTTGGGAGAACTCAAAGCCCCGCTGCTCACTGGGACAAGTGGGGGAACACTCGCATAACTCCCCCCATCCTGAAACCAAAAATCATCAAACTTGGTGTCTTCATCTTCGGGTTGGGGAATTGACTCTTGTGGTTCTAGGCAGCCTGTTATGCTGAGTCCTGTATTCCCCCCCTTGGTTTAAATGGGTGGGGGGTGACCCTAATGCTGACTCTTCTTGATCACTCTCCCCCGTGGTCCCCGTGACTCTTCTCCTGAGCTTATCAGCATGTCTCCACCACAGTAACCCCGACCCTGTTTTGACTCTGTATGATACCGGCACGGTTGTTCCACCACCTCCCTGGGTACCCACGCTGGCCCTGAGCTCACATAATTTCTGCAGTAAACTGGGTCACCTGCCCCGAACACTTTCCTCTGCTCTACTGCCACATTTGTACCCCTATCCTCCACCCTGGAAGGATCCAAGTGGTCAAGCAACATTGAGAGCCTTCTTCACATCAGAATCTCTGTGGGGGATTGTCCCGACGCTAGCGGAGTTGACCCTATAGGACAGGAGGAATTTGCAGAGCTGTAGCTCCAGGTCCCCCGGACCCATCCTCCTCAGTGCCTCCTTTGTTGTGCGGACCAGGCGTTCTACCTGACCATTTGTGGCAGGGTGAAATGGGGCAGAGGTAATGTGCCTGATTGCATTCCGCTCAAGGAATGCCTGAAATTCAGCGAATGTGAAAGTGGTTGTTTAGTGTATGGGACCAAAGACAACCGGACAATCGAAGGGTTGGTTTAACTCAGGTTTATTGCATGAGGTTCCAGTGAAGCATGAGGTAATGGCGGTGATACATCTCAATATATACAGTAGCTCTCTACATTTGAATCTTGTAGCACGGTAGCTGATTGGCTGCTACCGGCGTGGCCTCGCCCAGGCACGCCTCTTTCTTCTGCTGCTGAATGCGGGGAAGGTTTTCCCGCGGCTGTCCGTGATTGAGCAATGTGAACCATGTGAGTCTGAACGCTCGCAGCTGCCCTCTATGGGCTGTCTGCTCGCGTTCTTTTACAGCTGGTATCGTTTGTATCTGGAGTGGTTACATTCTTGCCTTTACAGTATAATGAACATGCATACATACATACATAACATCCCTCCCCCCTAGGATGGGACGAAGTCCCGCAACCATTGTGGCTTGCCGCACGTGCGCTTGGGACGCGCTTGCGTCTGACCTAGTACTGGAGAGCCTGTGATCCCTGACTCCGCGGGTGCTTGTCCTGCAACGGGAAACGGGGATTCGTTAGTGGCTCTGTGGGGCGTCCGTGTCTGCCTCGCGCCCGGGGATGGGAAGGGAATGAATAGTTGGGAGGTGAACCCCTGCCTGTTGCTCTCTGACCCCGGGGACCCTCCTATTGTGAACCGCGGAACCGATGAGGTCGCCCTTGTGGTTCGGCTACCTTCTGATTCCTGCTCGGGGGACCTTGAGACTGTGGTGGGCGGACTCGCTGACGCCTCCCGTCTTGGGGGTGTCGGTCTCCGGGGAAATGGCGCTATATCGCATTCTGACTCACAGGGGCTACTGGGACTGTAGGTACCAGGGGCTGAACTGAAACCCCTCTTTTCGCTAGGACGGGTGGGGGACCACTCCGCTAACTCCCCCTGGTACTGTAAATCAACGTCTAAGCTTCTATGGGCATCTGTGTCTCGGGGAAACTCCCGCGGGGTATGTGTGTGGTCGGGGCTTTTCCATTTTTTCGGGGACTCCCGCAAAAGATTTCTGTGGATCGATTCCCTTTCCTCCCCCCTTGGTGGGGACCCATGCTCCCCTTTTCCTCCCCCTTGGGTTAAGCGGGTGGGGGAGTACCCTAACGCTGACTCGATACTATTCTCGTCTTCGTCCTGCTCTCCGGGGACCCTGTGCCTGAGTTGGTCCACGTGCCGCCTCCACAGGAAGCCTGTACTGGTCTCTACGCGGTATGAGACGGGGCCGGTTTGTTCTACTACGGTGCCCGGCACCCAGGCTGGCCCCGCGCTGGCGTAGTTCCTGCAATGCACCGGGGCGCCTACGCTGAAACTCTTTGCGGGTACCACCCCTATGTTCCGCCCCTTGTCCTCTACTCTCGTGGGGTCTAGCTTGGAGATTCCCGTGGCCAGCTTCCTGCGCATCAACAGCTCCGCGGGGGAGTACCCTGACGCTAGTGGGGTGACCCTGTATCTTAGCAGGAATTGGCACAATTTCAGGTCGAGGTCTCCGGGCCCCATGCGCAGTAGCGCGTCTTTCGTGGTGCGCACGAGGCGCTCTACTTGGCCGTTGGTGGCCGGGTGAAAGGGGGCAGAGGTGACGTGCCGAATGGCGTTGCGCTCCAAGAATGCCCCGAACTCGGCGGACGTGAAACAGCTGGCGTTATCGCTGACGAGGGTGTCGGGTAAACCGAACGTGGAAAAGACCCTCCTTAACTGTTTAATTGTTGTGGCCGAGGAGGTGCTCGAGACTGGAATGACCTCCAACCACTTGGAGAACGCGTCCACCACGAGGAGAAAAAGCGTTCCCCTGAACGGGCCAGCAAAGTCTACATGTATCCGGGACCAGGGGCCCCTAGCCGTGTCCCACTCCCTAGGTGGCGAGCGAGCCTCTTCTGGCCTTGAGCTTTGGCACGCTTCGCAAGTGCCGACCATGTGTTCAATGTCGGCGTCTAGCTGGGGCCACCAAAAGTAACTGCGGGCCAGCGCCTTTGAGCGGACGATCCCCGGGTGGCTGATGTGCAGCAGTTTAAGCACCCTCGGCCGGAGAGGCGTGGGGATCACTACCCGCTGTCCCCACAAAAGGCAACCCCTCTCTAGGGACAACTCTAGCTTCTTTTTGAAAAATGTGTCGAATTCCGCTGCTGGGGAAGACACGGGCCACCCTTTCTGTACCCAGGAGCAAACTGTGGCCAGCGTCTTGTCCTTGCCTGTCGCTTGGGCGATGTCGGCCGGTACTACTGGAGGGGAGTCTAGAACCTCTATCATTAAGACCTGATGGTCCCTCTCTACTCCGCCCACGTGGCAGCCATCCCGGGGAATGGGGGACCTCGACAGGGCGTCGGCATGGCTGATCTCCCTCCCGGGCCGGTATACCAACGCGTGCTGATACGCGTTGAGAAAGATGGCCCACCTGAGCATTCTCGGGGACAGGATCTGGGGTGTGGGCTTATCTGCGGTGAAGATGCCTAACAAAGGCTTATGGTCAGTCACTATGGTGAAGGGGCGGCCGTACACAAAATCATGAAATTTCTTGGTCCCCGCAATTATTGCTAGTGCTTCCCTGTCTGTCTGGGCATAGTTTCTCTCCGCTTGGGACAAAGACCTGGAGTAGAACGCTATCGGGGCCTCCCTACCGTTCTCCAGCACGTGGCATAACACCGCCCCCACCCCCACCGGGGATGCATCGCAAATCAGGACCACTGGGCGTTTGGGATTGAAGTGGGTCAGTACGGCATCTGATGCCAGGAGTCGCTTCAGGTCATTGAAAGCCTTCTCCTGGTCGTCGCCCCACTTCCATGCCTCGTCCTTTTTTAACAATTTGTGCAGCGGTTCTGCCACGGCTGCCTTCCGCGGGAGGAAGGAGTGGTAGAAATTGAGCAGTCCGAGGAACGACTGTAACTCGGGCTTGGAGGTGGGGCGAGGGGCCTTCTTGATGGCGGCTACCTTGGATTGTGCTGGCCTTATTCCCTCGGGCGTGACACGGAACCCCAGGAACTCAACTTCTGTAGCGAAGAAGACGCATTTGTCTTTTCGCAACCGCAACCCCGCCTTTTCGAATATAGTCAGGACCTTTCCCAACCTTGTTGCTAACTCGGCCCGGCTCCCCCCTGTAATCAATACGTCATCAAAATAGGGCAACACCCCCTCTAACCCCTTCAGGAAGCGTTCCACAAGTGACTGGAAGATCCCGGGCGCCGAATTCACGCCGAATTGGAGGCGCGATACCTGGAACGCCCCTTTGTGGGTGACTATGGTCTGCGCAGCAGCTGCGGTGGGGGTCACTGGGAGTTGCTGGTAGGCTTGGGCCAGGTCAAGTTTAGCGAAACACCTCCCCCCGTGTAACCTGGCCAACAAGTGGCTGACTACCGGCACCGGATACGCATTAGGGCGGATCGCCTTATTGATGGTGCACTTGTAATCAGCGCATATGCGGACCTCCCCGTTGGCCTTGAGCGCTGTTACAATCGGAGTTTCCCATTCCGCAGAATCAACAGGAACAAGAATCCCCTGGCCCACCAACTTGTCCAACTCTGCCTCTATTTTGTCCTTTAGTGCGAAAGGCACTCTGCGCGGTTTAAGTCTGATTGGGCGTACTGCAGGGTCCAGGTCGAAAGTCACTGGGGGGCCCTTGAATTTCCCGAGCCCCTTTTTAAAAACCTCGGGGTGCGCATCGCACACGCTCTGTATTGGATCAGTCCCGGCGGCGTGTGCTTTCACGGCGTGAACCCCCCCAATGAACAATCCCAGGGGCTGGAACCATTGAGTCCCGAGGAGGCTGCATTTACCTCCCTTGAGGACGACTAGGGGAAGCGTTGCGGTGTGCTTTTTAAACTGAACCCGGAACTTCCCAACCCCCAACACTGGGATGCGGTTCCCTTGCACGTCCTTCAGAGTGGCCCTCAACGCCTTGAGCTTGGGCCGCATGTGGGGGGGGGATTTTCATAAACTCCCCCTGGGAAATAATGGAGTATGAAGAACCCGAGTCCACCTCCATTCTAACAGGGGCCCCTTGGATTACTACCTCAACGAAGTAACGGGGGTGCTCCGTGGAAACGCTGCAAACCGGCGCGTCGTCCTCGCTGTCGTCGGAGATGCGCCCTACTTTGTCCCGCGTCCTCGTGGTCCGGGTGCCGTCCTTTGGCCTCGTGGTGCGGTCCTGCCTCGTGGTGCGGTCCTGCCTCGCCGAGCGGTCTGGAGAACTCCTGGTGGCCTCGCGCCGTTTCCGGCAGACCTTGGCGATGTGCCCGCGCCGGCCGCAGTTGTGGCACTCGGCCTTGCGGAATGGGCATTTGGCGCGGGCGTGGGCGGCGCCGCAGCCGTCGCAGCGCCGGCCCTCTCTCTGGACCCTCTGGACGTCCTCGTCGTCGCCGCTCTCCGCAGACGAGTTCGAAACTCGCCGGGCCGCGCGCACCAAGCTCTCCGCCTTGGCGGTCTTCGGGCGCCAGTCCTGGAGCTCGTGCACCCCGGCAGAAGTGGCCTCCGCGGCCTGTGCCGTGTCGAGGACTTGTTGCCACGAGGGAGGCGGCTCCCTTTTCATCAGCGCGCGCTGAGTCTCTGTGTCCCTCAGACCGCAGAGCAGGCAGTCCCGGAGGGTGATTTCGGGGAGCTCCCACTTGCATGGGCCGGCGGCCAACCGCAGGGCCGCGGCGAACTCATCGACCGATTCCCCAGGTGCCTGGACTCGCCTCCAGAACGCGCTCCGAGCGGGGAACATCGCTATTGCTGGCCGGAGATGGGCGCGCAACGCCGCCAGGAGCTCTGTGGCTTTGAGGTCGCTCACCTTCCTTGGCGCGATCAGGTCCACCAAGGTCCTCTTGGTCTCGTGTCCGAGCATGCGGACGAAAATGGCCCTCTTTTTGGCCTCATCTGAGACTTCGAGCTCCACCAGCGCTGCGTTGAAGTCTATTTCAAACAGCTCCAAGTCTCCCGGCTTCTTGATCACGTAGCCGGCGCATGTCTTGGTCCCGTGGGCAGCCATCATCCCACCTTCATCGCCAATTTAGTGTATGGGACCAAAGACAACCGGACAATCGAAGGGTTGGTTTAACTCAGGTTTATTGCATGAGGTTCCAGTGAAGCATGAGGTAATGGCGGTGATACATCTCAATATATACAGTAGCTCTCTACATTTGAATCTTGTAGCACGGTAGCTGATTGGCTGCTACCGGCGTGGCCTCGCCCAGGCACGCCTCTTTCTTCTGCTGCTGAATGCGGGGAAGGTTTTCCCGCGGCTGTCCGTGATTGAGCAATGTGAACCATGTGAGGCTGAACGCTCGCAGCTGCCCTCTATGGGCTGTCTGCTCGCGTTCTTTTACAGCTGGTATCGTTTGTATCTGGAGTGGTTACATTCTTGCCTTTACAGTATAATGAACATGCATACATACATACATAACAGGTTGCATTATCCGAAATTAACACAACAGGCAGGCCAAAACACGTGAACACCTTCCTCAGGTGTTTGGCTGCGGAGGACGTGTTTCGCATCAGAATGACCTCCAGCCTTTTCGAGAATGCGTCAACCACTAGTAGGAACATTGTCCCCCTGAAGGGCCCCGTGAAGTCCACGTGGATTCTAGACCACGGTCCGCGGGCTGTGTCCCACTCCCTGGGGGTAGCCTATGCTCCTCAGGCTGAGATTGTTGGCAACTCTCGCACCCACTCACCAGCTTCTCTATGTCTTTATCTATGTTGGGTGACCAGAAATAGCTCCTTGCTAGAGCTTTTGACTTCATGATTCCCGGTTACTTGTGTGGAGGAGACAGAGCACCTTGGCTCGAAAAACCTTGGGAATTACTACTCTCTGGCCCGAGAGGAGGCATCCTCTCTCGAGCGAAAGCTCGAAATGTTTCCTGAAGAACTATGCGAGTTCTTTGGATGGGGACGTTACGGGTCACCACTTCTTTACCCATGCCAGTGCTTGGGACAGAACCTTGTCTTTGGACGTTGCCTTGGCGATATTCGCAGGCACGATTGGGGGCGTTTCGAGGGACTTGATGAGCAGCACCTGGTGCTCTTGCTCAACCTAGCACTCGGATTCCCCCAGCTCTGGCAGGGGCGACCTGGAAAGTGCATCTGCGTGAGCGATGTCTTTCCCTGGGCGATGCACCAGTGTGAGCTGGTATTTATTTATTTATTGTTAGATTTCTATACCGCCCACACAACCACAGCCGACTCAGGGCGGTTCACAACATGAATAAAACAGATAAAAACAGAGTTAAGAACCCACCCCTAAAAAGGGGTGCAGGTACTGAGGAACTGTGGGGGGAGGCATAATCCTCCATACCAACCACCCAACAGAAGCCACCCCTCCACCTGCACCCCAAACTTGGCCCGCCAGCCAGGTTTTTAGTTCTTTTCTAAAGGGCAACAACTCCATCTGGAGATGCAGTTCTACTGGCAGGAGGTTCCAAAGGGCCAGTGCAGACACAGAAAAGGCCCTCCTTCTTGTGCCAGAGAGGTGAGCCCCCCTGGCTGATGGCACAATTAGAGAGCCCCTCTGGTCTGCTCTGGTTGGGTGGACAGACGTCCTTGGGGCGATGCGGTCTCTGAGGTAACCTGGCCCATTACTGGGTCAGTCTGGGGCAAAATGGCCCCATCCAAAACCAAAGATGGTAGCTCCTGGGATAGCGCAGGACCCGCTATCCATAGCCACTCAGTCTTACTAGGATTCAGTTGTAACCCATTTGCCCCCATCCAGACCCAAACAGCCTCCAGACAACTGGAAAGGACTTTGACTGCATCACTGTAGTCTCCACGGGCCTAGATGTACAACTGTGTGTCATCCGGGTACTGGTGGTACCGCACCCCATGGGAAAGGATGATCTCACCCAGCGGCTTCATGTAGATGTTAAATAGGAGAGGAGAGAGAACCGAGCCCTGAGGCACCCCATATTTTAGGAGCCTAGGACTGGACCTCTCACTCTCCAACCACACCTACTGGGTCCGGCCCCTTAGAAATGAGGAAAACCAGGACCACACAGTGTCCTGGATCCCCAATCCTCGGAGCCGTTCCAGAAGGATACCATGGTCAACGGTATCAGAGGCCGCCGAGAGGTCAAGAAGAGCAAGGATGGACGAATGACCACCATCCCGCTCTCGGCAGAGATCATCCATCAGTGCGACCAATGCAGTCTCAGTACCATATCCAGGTCTGAATCCTGACTGGAAGGGGTCCAGATATTCCGCTTCATCCAGTACCCCTTGCAACTGACGCGCCACTGCCTTCTCCAGTACCTTCCCCAAAAAGGGAAGTTTGGAGACAGGTCTGTAGTTGGTTAGGACTGCTGGATCGAGGGATGGCTTCTTCACAAGGGGGTGCACCAAAGCATGTTTCAACGGTGCTGGAAACATCCCCTCCCAAAAAGACGCATTAATTATAGCTCTGATCCAGCCACCTGTGACTGTCTTAGAGGCTTTTACCAGCCAGGCGGGACAGGGATCCAATAGACAATTAGTGGCGTGAACTGCCACAAGGAGCCTGTCCACTTCATCTGGGGCAACTGGATCAAACCAATCCCAGATAATACCACAAGACTATGCACTGGCTCCCCCTGGACACTCCCCATCCATGCCAAGATTAAACCCTGAGCGAATCCGATCGATTTTCTCCACTAGAAGGTCAGCAAAGTCCTCAGCCGATCCCTGCCAACCAGGCACAGCCCCCCCTACCAAGGAGGGACCTGGTCATCTGAAACAGGGTGGCTGGGCGATTATCAGTGGAGGCAATAAGGGTTGTGAAGTATTGCCTCCTCACCACCCCCATCGCCACTAGGTAGTTCTAGCTAGTGTCCAATCAAAATCGCACTGGGTCTTCACCCAGTGGTGCTCAAGGCGTCTCTTTGCCCGTTTGAGCTCCCACAGATCTTCCATGAACCATGGGGATGACCTAACTCTATGGGCTCTGAGAGGCCATAGTGGAGTGATTACATCCAAGGCAGCTCCCATCATCCCGTAACACAGGTCAACAAGTGCCTTGGGCGAATTGCGTCGCCGATCCAGAGGAAAATCCTGCAGTTCCCTCTGGAATCCATCCAGATCCATCAGTTGCCGGGGGCGGGCCACTTTAATAGACCCTGCCTCCCTATGATGCAGTGTCACCCCCAGGAAGTCTAGAGCCACCAGATAGTGATCTGACCATGGCACAGGTGTTATGGCTAGCTTCTGTAAACTCAGATCACTCTGCCACCGATCCGACAAAAAACCTAAATCTGGTGAGTGGCCACTGCCCCTGGTAAGGCCCCGAATTACCTGAGCCAGGTCCATAGCTGCCATGGAAGCCATGAACTCCTGAGCCACCCCGGTATGTGTTTAGGAAGATCACCCACCATAACATTCTAGGGGACAAGATCTGTGGGGTGGGCTTGGCCGTGACAAAGATTCCCAGGAGTGGCTTGTGGTCCGTGACAATGGTGAACTGCCTCCCATACAAGAAGTCATGGAATTTCTTTGTCCCTGCGATGATCGTGAGGGCTTCCCTGTCTGTCTGGGCATAGTTGCACTCTGCTTTTGAGAGGGATCTTGAGTAGAATGCAATCGGTGCCTCCCTCCCGTTCTTGAACATGTGGCAGAGGACAGCCCCAACCCCCACCATTGAGGTATCACACACAGGCACTATGGGCTTCTTGGGGTCGAAGTGAGTTAATATCGCCTCGGAAGAGAGGAGCCACTTTAACTCACTGAAAACTCGCTCTTGAGCCTCCTCCCACTGCCAGACTGCATCTTTTTTCAGTAGGTGGTGTAACAGCTCTGCCACCGATGCCTTCCGCGGGAGGAAGGAATGGTAGAAGTTTAGGAGCCCCAAGAATGACTGCAACTCAGACTTGGTGGCTGGTGTGAGGGCATCCTGGATGGCCGCAACCTTGGATTTTGAGGGCTTTACCCTGTCGGGGGTGATCCAAAACCCCAGAAACTCTACCTTGTTTGCGTAGAATATGCACTTGTCCCTTCTCAGGTGTAACCCAGCCCTCTCAAATACAAGTACCCAGTCTAACCTCTGGGCTAGCTCTGACTCATCTCCAGCTATTATCAATACATCGTCAAAGTATGGCAACACCCCGGGGAGACCCTCAAGTAGGTGTTCCACAAGTGCCTGAAATATCTCGGGAGCTGAGTTCACACCGAACTGGAGGTGTGTCACCTTAAACACACCTTTGCGCGTAGCTATTGTCTGGGCAGCTGCGGCCACAGGTGTGACTGTTAACTGCTGGTAAGTCTGCGCTAGGTCCAGCTTCGTGAAGCATTTACCCCCATGTAACTTGGCCAGCAAGTGGCTAACTACCGGCACCGGGTAGGCATTAGGGTGAATTGCCTTATTGATAGTACACTTGTAATCAGCACAAATCCTAACCTCCCCGTTAGATTTCATGGCAGTTACAATCGGTGTCTCCCAGTCCGCGGAATCCACCGAAACCAAAAGCCCCTGACCCACCAGTTTGTCCAATTCTACTTCTATCTTATCCTTTAGTGCAAAAGGTACTCTTCTTGGCTTGAGGCATACGGGCTGAATGGAAGGGTCAATATCAAAGTCCACAGGAGGCCCTCTGTACTCCCCAAGTCCTTTCTCGAAGATCGCGGGGTGTGCGTTGCACACGTCTTGGATGGAGTCGCCTCGGATGGCATTGATGCCAGTCAATGCAATGCCCAGCGGTTCGAACCACTGGGTTCCCAGGAGACAACTGGATCCCCCCTTAAGAACCACTAGGGGCAACTTCCTTGTGAAGTTTTTGAAATGGACAGTGAAGTCCCCCACCCCCAGGATTGGGATGTAATTTCCCTGAACATCCCGCAAGTTTGTTCTGAGGGGTCTCAGCTTGGGGCGGTCCCTAGGGGGTATTCGCAGAAACTCCATCTGCGAGACTATGGAGTAGGGAGTTCCTGAATCCACCTCCATCTTCACCTGGACCCCCTGCAACAGCACCTTCACAAAAAACAGGTGCGCCGGTCCGACACACGTCTCACTACGGTGTCCCCCGCATGCACATTCCAGACGGCCTTGAACTTTCGGCCATGGCTGGTCCGGTCAGGGTCTCGGCTTCTGTGTTGTCTGCACACCGTCGCGATGTGGCCCAAACGTCCGCAGTTGTGGCACTCTGACTTCTTGAAGGGGCACTTCTTGCAGTCATGCGCGCCCCGCACCCCTCGCAGCGTCTGCTTGCTTCGGCAGTGCCTCTCCTCTCGGAAGGCCTTTTCTGCACCTTCTGGACCTCTGGTTTGCTCTCACTCTCGCTGACATCCAACGAGGACGTGGTGGTGGCTGCTGCAGTTCTCGGCTCTCGCTCCCTGCGAGACAAGCAGCTGTGGGCCTGCACTGTGGATGATGAGTTTCTGGAGGCTGCGGTTCTCCCCTGGCACATCCATACTCTGGCCAAACACTTCTTTATTGCAGCACGGTCAATCTGTACATGAGATAATGGCGGAGACGCAGCTCTTTATATATGATACAATGCATTTGAATTCCACGCCAACGGTGCCCATTGGTTGCAGTACCAGTGATGTCATTAAGACATACTGCTTACCTGACATAGTTCACCTGTGGTGGGAAGGTTTCCCGTGCTTGTCGCTGATTGGGTGATTGGAGCCACGTGGGCTGAGCTCCTTCAGCTGCGCTATAGCTAGCAGCTGAGTTATGTGCAGTGGCAGATGAATTACATGCATACACAACAACTATTGTATAATATTATTTGAAATTAAAGTAATCCAAAGTCTTGTGTTGACCCATCTCATTGGAGAATATTTTTTTGCCAGTGAAGATTAAAGGATTGTTCAAGAGAGATATAAAATAGACCACACTAAAGATTAGAACCATTTAAGCATGAACCAGATTGCTCCAAATTCCCCCATCTGGACAGACCCATTTTTATTTGCTCTGTTTGTCAGATATAAGCATATAATATAGTGATCTAAAAGTGTTTAAAACTAAAAATTTCACATTCTTTATCCATTATTTAATTTGTTTAGTTATTAAACATTTAATTTGGCCCAATACTAAAGTGAGGATTTTTATGACATGTCATATTTTTTCTGAAACCTTTATTTTAATGTTTAGGTAAATTAAAACATGCTTTTCTTTCCTGATTCTTAATGATCATTTGACTTTGTTTCTGCAGCCATTCATTACCATTCAAACCTTTCCATTCTCTTCTCATAAAAAATACAACAATATACCTACTGTACTTTGCCAAGTTCTGGCTTCTCCTGTTTGAAAGGCCATTTTGAGGACCAATATTTCAGCCCCTGCAGCTTGGATTGTTTCCAAATAAGAAAAGTAGGCAGGACCAACTTTCTCTTTCAAGATAAACAAGGTTGGTCTCTCCAATGTATATGAGCTATATTTAAATCTAGGGACATTCTGGAACAGGGTATAAAACAATTTTACTTTTATAAAACCATAACTCAAAATGCCTTTGTCCACACCTCCCCAACGTTGGCACAGAGCACGTGCAGACTGTCTACTACAACTATGCCAATCTGGAACAGTTTCAAGGTTATATATTTTTGTTTGGGTCATTCCCAGTTTTAGAATCACCTTATTGAATGTTGATTTACTCTGCTGGCAGAGGATCATTGCTGCACAAGTAGTGATTGCATTGTTTGCACACAAAAATGCAAAACAATGGGTTAAATCCAGTGTTGCTCCCACCATTTCCCTTTCTCAACAAGGCCCTTTGCGCTATTAGATTAAACTTTTTGGGCCGCAGGCCAGTCACATGGTTCATGGGGCTGGTCACTATGGCCCACAGGCTGGATCCATCCCCCAACACCAATTTATCTGGCCCACAAAGCCCTCGTCGCTCCTGGAAATGGAAGTAAAATGCGCCCACATGGGGAATTTTAATTCTGCTTCCAGGAGCAACTAGGGCTTCGTGGGCCAGATGAATTGGTGTCAGGGTCTGTATCCGGCCTGTGGGCCATAGTTTGGGCACCCCTGTATTAGATCGTGTAGTCTGCAACATTTTCCAGTCCTCTGGATAAGATTTTCAGGAAGTCCAGATACTGTAGGTGAGGGAGGGATGCATTGTATTGCATGGTGTTGCATCTCATTTTTCAAAGGTGCAAATTTCAAACAAGCCACCTCGGTTTCTCATTCGCAGTAGTGAATGTTCCCACTTCTTCGGAAGCCCACACAAATGTAACGGCCGTTCTGACTGTATAAAAGCACAGCACCTTGCCCATTGTATCATTCCGATTTCCTGAGCTGTTAATAAATCACTTGTTGTTTGACCCCATCTTGCTGGTCAGAGAACTTCTTAGCACTGGACTCAACACCTATCTACTGAAGAAAACTGTTACAACAGCTGAATTACAAACACTCCAAAGTAAAACAATAATGATGTTGGTGGTGGTGATGATCTGGGATTAACCAGTTTGGAGGATCTGTTTTGTTTCATTTGGTTTCCAAATTATTAACCAATTGTCATGAGATACAAATGGCATGAACATAAATTGAAAAGATTCTGTACCCAGAACTGAACCAAATTTAACTAAGAATGGATACATTGAGTATCCAAAATATTTGCCAATCTTCTGACAGTCACTCATGGTTTGATTTTAAAAGCCCTCCTGAGCCAGTATTTGGATCGTGAGGATGAAGTGGAAACAGATGTATACAAAGAGGATTGGGAGGTTGTTTTTTCTCGAGTTTGTATTTTTAAAATGACCACCTAAAAAGCAAGGGAAATAATAAATGGAAGTACAGTATCAGAGACAGAAAGTCTCATTAAAACTTCTGGCAGGCATATCACTCTTTCTGCTTTTGCAGAGTTACAATAATTCACTGTAATTCACTCTTCCTACAAGGACTATATGTCAGCACAAAAATTACAGTAGATTGATTCAATATGCCCTTACAATCTATTATCTGTGCAGACCAATATATTTCTTGTAGTGGAGGTTAAGTTGAAGTTGCCATAATTATTAGTTTTTCAATGGTTTCCCTCACCAGCTGGCACAACTGGCAACTGTTATTTCTCTTGAGTTTAAATTTTTAATTATTCTGTGTTAGAATACAATGAAGATTTTTTTTAAAAAATAAGTAAATTAGAATCAGAATTTGGAGAAGAATTGGCTTCAGTGTAGGACTAGTTTCATGGCATAATGACCAGTATTCTCTTCTATATTTACACAGATGTGGAAATAAATCTATGGGAGCTGCTATGATGATCTCACAAGATGCCAGCTGCACAGAGCTAGGCATAGGACAACCAACTCATCAGATTGTTGCAACAACACCCGCAGTTAGAGTTCTACATGCATATATATGGCACAGTATACCAGCATGCGTTTTGTGAGGCAAATGATAATATAGAACAGGCATTCACAACCTACGGCTCACAGGCCAGACATGGCCCCCGATGCTGTTCCATCTGACCCACAGCGATGACCCTTGAAGCAGACATGCCCAATGCATGTGCAAATGTGCCTGCTTCCATTGAATCCAGCTCAAGGCGCAGTCTGAGGGTGAGTACTCCGGCCTGTGGCATGGAAACCTTGAGAGCCCCTGACACAGAGGGCCCTCCAGTACATGCAAAGAAGTCAACTGGACTGACAGGTAAACCTTAGTTCATACCTGTCAACCACGGCTCCGGAAATCTGGGACCTGCACAGAACGGTTCTGCGCGGGTCGCTTTTTACGCATGCGTAAAAGCCTTCTATGCATGCGTAAAAGCGACTTGTGCAGAACCGTTCTGAGCAGCTCACTTCTACGCATGTGAAGAAGGCTTTTACGCATGCGTATAAGGCTTCTACGATCCCCTTCTGCACAGAAGCCTTCTACGCATGCATAGAAGCGAGCTGCTCAGAAGGGATACGCAGTAACGCCTTTCCCCCCGCTGCCAAATTCCGGATTTTGGCAGCTCCGGGCGGGAAATGGCAAAAATCGGTGCCGGAAAACGGGAAATCCCGGCCAATCTGGGAAAGTTGACAGGTATGCCTTAGTTCAAGGTGCCAACTGGGAAATATGACCAGTGGAAAACTGTACTCCCAACTTATGGCTCGACACCCAGGTCCTTAAAACTCTCAGTTTATGAAAATGTTTTTAGAAAATCCATAACACTTTTTAAAAATAAACCTCAACCAAATAGAGTTTAAATAAATATTTTAACAGAGTATTGAAACCAATAACATGGAATATATTTTGTTGTGTGTGCATTTTTTATAGCTTGTAGAACAAATGTTGGTTGTTGTGTTCTAACAGTGTACCCTTCTACATGTGATAACAATGTATCTGAACCAATGTAACCTTGCCTACGAGTAACAATGTAACCTTCAGCTGATCACTATAAACCCTGTAATGGGACGCGAGCTAATGACCACCAGCTGGCAGCAGCGAGCGTCCAAGCTCTCTTGGTTCAAACCCATCAAAGGCCACAGCGCGGGAAGTTTCCCGCCGCTACCTACACCTGGACAAGAAGGGCGTGACCAGCCATGACGTCACGCGGGCAGTAGCCAATGGGCTATCGTGGAGCCACATTCAAATACGTTACTACCATATATATAGAGCTGTTCGTCCGCCATTACCTCATGTTCCCTCTGTCCACTATGCAATAAACCTGAGTTAACCCAGCCCTTGGCTGTTTCCTGTGTCTTGACTCTCATACACTAAACTGGCGACGAAGGTGGGATCATGGATCCCCAAGGAGCCAGGGCACAGAGCGGGTTCAACATTACCAAACCGCAAGACTGGGAGCTTTTTGAGATGGACTTCCAGGCGGCACTGGTGGAACTCAAAGTCAAAGAAGACGACGAGAAAAGGAAGAGGGCCATCCTCACCCGCATGCTTGGGATGGAGACCAAGCGAACGCTGGTGGGCATTATTGCGCCGAAGAAGATGGGTGAGTTCAAAGCCGATGACATCATGAAACTGCTGCGTGAGCGTTTCCGACCCTCGAGGGCAATGTTTCCCGCTCGGAGCGCGTTTTGGAGGCGAGTTCAAGCGCCGGACGAGTCGGTAGAAGCCTTCGTAACAGCTATGAGAGTAGCCGCCACCCCCTGCAGATGGGACCACTTTCTAGAGATGGCCCTCAGGGACGGAGTTCTGTGTGGCCTGAAGGACAAGGAAGTGCAGCGCAGCCTGATGAACAAGGAGCCACCACCCACACTGACAGAGGTTGTAGAGGCCGCGGAAGCCGCGGAATCCACGAATGCTGGAGTAGATGAGATGCACAAGTGGCGTGAGTGGCGTCCGAGGGCCGGCAAAGCAGAAAACTCGTTGCACGGAAAGTCCGGACAGTCGGTGCACGCAACCCGACGGACCTCGAAGTCGTCTTCGGAAAGCAGCGACGGCGAGGAGGTCCAGAAGGTCCGAAGGGGAGGGCGCCGTTGCGATGGGTGCGGAGCGGCCCATGAGCGCGTGAGGTGCCCATTCAGAAAAACCGAGTGCTACAACTGCGGCCGTCGGGGGCACATCGCCAAGGCGTGCAGGAAAGGGAAAGAGGGCCGGAGACAGTCACAAGACCGTTCGGCCAGACCGGACCGTCCAGCGAGGTCCAAAGATGGCGCCCGGACCACGAGGAAGCAGGACGGCGTGGGCCGCATCTCGGACGACAGCGAGGGCGACGCTCCTGTGTTCAGCGTGTCTGCGGGACAGCCCCATTACTTCGTTGAGGTACTAGTACAAGGGACCCCTATTAGGATGGAAATTGACTCGGGGTCCTCCTATTCTATAATTCCCCAGAGAGAGTTCTTGAAAATCGACCCCCACGTGCGGCCCAAACTTAAAGCGTTGAGGGCCACACTGCGGGACGTACAGGGGAACAGCATTCCAGTGTTGGGGGTCGGGACATTCCGGGTTCGTTTTAAGAGACATTCTGCGGAACTTCCCCTAGTGGTGCTAAAAGGGGGGAGTTGTAGCCTCCTCGGGACGCAATGGTTTCAGCCTTTAGGTTTGTTCATAGGGGGGGTGCATGCCGTAGGCGTGGACCCAATACAAGCGGTGTGCGACGCACACCCCGCCGTTTTTAAAAGTGGACTGGGAAAGTTCAAGGGACCCCCTGTAGCCTTCGACCTAGACCCGGAGGTCCGCCCGATAAGACTCAAACCGCGCAGGGTGCTGTTCGCACTAAAGGACAAAATAGAGGCGGAACTGGACAAACTGGTGGGTCAGGGGATTCTTGTTCCTGTGGATTCCGCGGAGTGGGAGACTCCAATTGTAACAGCACTGAAGGCTAACGGGGAGGTGCGCATTTGCGCTGATTATAAGTGTACAATTAACAAGGCGATCCGCCCTAATGCATACCCGGTGCCAGTGGTCAGCCACCTCCTGGCCAGGCTGAATGGGGGAAAGTGTTTCGCTAAGCTCGATTTAGCACAGGCCTACCAGCAACTCCCTGTAACCCCCGCCACAGCGGCGGCACAAACAATAGTTACACACAAGGGGGCGTTCCAGGTGTCGCGTTTACAGTTCGGCGTGAACTCGGCACCTGGCCTTTTTCAGTCGCTCGTGGAACGCCTCCTGAAGGGGCTGGAGGGGGTGTTGCCATATTTTGATGACGTGTTGATAACGGGGGGGAGTAAGGCCGAGCTGGCACATAGATTGGATAAAGTTCTGACCGTGTTCGAGAAAGCGGGGCTGCGACTGAGAAAAGACAAATGTGTATTTTTCGAAACAGAGGTTGAGTTTTTAGGGTTCCGTGTCACGCCCGAGGGAATTAGGCCGTCCAAATCTAAGGTAGCCGCTATCAAGAAAGCTCCTCGCCCCACATCCAAAACCGAACTACAGTCATTTCTGGGGCTTCTCAATTTCTACCATACCTTCCTTCCACGGAAGGCGTCTGTTGCCGAGCCGCTCCATCAGTTACTTAAAAAAGAGGAAAAATGGCTGTGGGGTGACGAGCAAGAGAGGGCGTTCACAGAGTTAAAGCAACTCCTAACATCCGAGGCAATCCTGACTCATTTCGATCCCAAACGGCCAGTAGTTTTAGTCTGCGACGCATCCCCGGTGGGGGTGGGGGCGGTGCTTTGCCACGTGTTGAACGATGGAAGGGAGGCCCCGATAGCGTTTTATTCAAGGTCCCTGTCCCAAGCAGAGCGGAATTACGCACAGACCGACAGGGAGGCATTAGCGATAGTAGCGGGAACCAAAAAATTTCACGATTTTCTGTATGGTCGCCCGTTCAAGATCGTGACTGATCACAAGCCCCTGTTAGGAATCTTCACTGCAAATAAGCCCACGCCACAGATCCTGTCCCCAAGGATGCTGCGGTGGGCTATTTTTCTTAACGCATACCAACATGAGTTGGAATACCGGCCCGGGAAGGAGATCAGCCATGCAGACGCGCTCTCACGGTCTCCGTTGCCCTTGTCGGACGATCAGAAGGCAGGGGTAGGAAGAGACCGCCAGGTATTGTTAATAGAGGTCTTAGATTCACCCCCAATAGTACCGGCCGACATTGCCAAGGCGACGGGAAAGGATAGAACACTGGAGAAAGTATGCTCGTGGGTACAGAAGGGGTGGCCGGCGTCATCCCCAAGCATGGAATTCGACCCATTTTTTCGAAAACGAATAGAATTGTCATTAGAGAGGGGGTGCCTCTTGTGGGGCCAACGGGTGGTGGTTCCTACGTCCCTGCGACCGAAGGTGCTAAAGCTGCTGCACGTCAGCCACCCGGGAATCGTCCGTTCCAAGGCACTGGCCCGGAGTTATTTCTGGTGGCCCCAGCTGGACGCCGACATAGAGCATATGATTGGCACTTGTGAGGCATGTCAGGGCTCCCGACCGGAGGTAGCCCGTCTCCCGCATAGGGAATGGGACGCAGCAAGGGGACCGTGGTCCAGGGTGCACGTAGATTTTGCTGGCCCGTTCCGAGGAACCATTTTTCTCCTGGTAGTGGATGCGTACTCGAAGTGGCTGGAGGTCATTCCGGTAAAGAGCACATCCTCCGCCACTACCATTGGCCAGCTAAGGAGGGTCTTTTCCACGTTCGGTTTACCCGACACTCTGGTCAGCGATAACGCTAGCTGTTTCACGTCCGCTGAGTTCGCGGCATTCATGGAGGCAAATGCAATTCGGCACGTCACATCCGCGCCATTTCACCCGGCCACGAATGGCCAAGTGGAACGGTTGGTGCGCACAACAAAAGATGCGCTGCGGCGCATGGGCTCGGGGGATCTAAATCACCAAGTCTGTCAATTTCTATTAGCGTACAGAGTGACCCCCTTAGCGTCCGGATACTCGCCGGCTGAGCTGCTGATGTGGAGGAAACTGACCACGATCTTGTCCAGGTTAGACCCGACGAGGGTCGAGGACAAAGGGAAGAACATAGGTTTAGCGGTCTCGAAAGGTTTCGGCGTAGGCGATCCTGTACACTGTAGGAACTATGCCAACGCAGGCCCAGTCTGGGTGCCAGGGACGATAGTAGAACAGACGGGACCAGTGTCGTACCGGGTGGAAATGAACACCGGTCTCCTCTGGAGGAGGCACGCGGACCAACTGCGGCGCCGAGTGAGTGAGGGACCGATCAGTGGGGCTCAGCAACCGGATTCAGCGATAGGGTTCTCCCCCACCCGTTTAGCCCAAGGGGGAGACAGAGAAGGACACCAGTCCGAAGCCAGGGGGGAAAGCAGTGATCCCGACTCATATCCTTTTGACACGCCAGCTCTATCCGAGCCCGGGGAGGGGGAAAAGGAGCTTGCGGCCGCCGCTGCCGCTTCCCCCGAATTCGATTACGATTTTAATTTTGCTAGCCGGGGGGGTTTTTTGGAGTGTTCCCCCACCCATCCAAGCGAGAAGAGGGGTTTTTCGTTAGCCCCCAGTGCCCCCGGTTCTTCCCAAACAAAGCACACACCGCCCAACAAAGCCGCAGAGCCGCGGCAAGCTACTAACAAGTCATCCTCTCCGATTACAGGGCAGGAATCCAGGGAGCAAGGAGGAGGGAGCGAAGCCGGGGCAGGGCAGCCCGCGCCGAGACCCCAGCGTGTTCGAAATAAGCCATCTTGGCTGAGAGACTTCGTCTCATCCTAGGGGGGAGGAGTGTTGTGTTCTAACAGTGTACCCTTCTACATGTGATAACAATGTATCTGAACCAATGTAACCTTGCCTACGAGTAACAATGTAACCTTCAGCTGATCACTATAAACCCTGTAATGGGACGCGAGCTAATGACCACCAGCTGGCAGCAGCGAGCGTCCAAGCTCTCTTGGTTCAAACCCATCAAAGGCCACAGCGCGGGAAGTTTCCCGCCGCTACCTACACCTGGACAAGAAGGGCGTGACCAGCCATGACGTCACGCGGGCAGTAGCCAATGGGCTATCGTGGAGCCACATTCAAATACGTTACTACCATATATATAGAGCTGTTCGTCCGCCATTACCTCATGTTCCCTCTGTCCACTATGCAATAAACCTGAGTTAACCCAGCCCTTGGCTGTTTCCTGTGTCTTGACTCTCATACACTAAAGTTGTAGTAATTTACAGACAAAGATAAGATGTAGTTGGAAATAAATAAATGCATGTCACATGTAGGATTTTCTTTAGCCATGTTTTGGATGCTGCTTTTAAGCAAATTTTTTAAAAACTAACTAATCAAAAGAATTGTTTCCTAAGAGGATTGTGGGAATGCTTACATACAGTACTTCTAGGAAATACATATTAAAATTTAATTGGATGTGACAACAAAAGAAAAATCTTCTACAAAATTATGCATCCTGCTACTGGCAAGGCATTCTAGCATTTTAATGTTTATTTTTTTTCCACCATCAAACCAAGAAATATTGAAGACTGATGATCAAAAAAAATGCTAACTTTCTGAAGATGACCTGCATTATATTCCTGAAAATAAAATTAGCATCCCTCATAAAAAATCGACGTAATTTCTGCAGTGTCCTTAATTTATGTTTAACTAGTGCTTAGCATTCTTATACAGGTACATTGAAGACAGCACTGGCTGAAGAGGCAGGCTGTTGGTGAAAAGCACCTGGCATTAGGAAAAGTAATTGTCTTGAAATGACAATCCCCAGACAGCTGAAACATTCTAAATGTAATAGTCCAAGTAATTTTTCACCAACAGTACGCACTGTGGGTAACATGGTCCTGTATAAGCAAACATCCCTACTTGATGATGAGTATTTTAGAGCAATCCCAGCATGCAATGGGGTATTAATGTTATTTCTATTCCTGATTAAACAATAGAAAATTATTCTGTCTTACAACATCTAGGGTCACCTGTCATGGTTTTTATGTATTAAGCCTTGTTGTTCGGGGTCTCTAATTCTCTACTCTCACCTCACCGCCTTCTTCTTGCTATTTTTGCCTTTCAAGCAAAAGCATGTATGTTTAAGATCACCATTCTTTGTTTGAGCACATGGCAATCTTTATGAAAATCTTTGTGAATCAACTGTAAGTGAAGAATACTTTTGTTTTGTTTCTAAAACATCATGTGGAGTTTTAGTGTATGGGACCAAAGACACCAGGACAGCCGAAGAGCTGGCTTAACACAACTTTATTACATGCTGGTCAGAGGGAACATGAGGTAATGGCGGATGAACAGCTCAATATATACAGTGGCTATACATTTGAATGTGGCTCCTTGATAGCCTATTGGCTACAGGCTGCGTGACGTCATTGCAGGTCACGCCCTTCTTGTCCAGGTGAAGGTAGTGGCGGGAATCTTCCCGCGCTGTTGTTCTAGGTGAGTCTTGGACCAATGAGCTTGGACGCTCGCTATTGCCATCTAGTGGTCACTAGCTCGCGTCCTATTAAGGTTACAGTGATTCAGCTGGAGGTTACAATGTTACACATAGAAAGGGTTACATTGGATACACATGGATAGGTACATTGTTTAAAGGCACAGGCTTTAGGACACAACAGGAGTGTTTAATTGCTGGACTAGAGAGGGGAGTATAGGTCTTGTAGAACTCGCAACTCAAACTAATTGTAAATCTGTCCTGCTTTACTGTTGCATAAAAACTTAATATTTGAAATTGGTGGAATGCAGGTAAGCCTTTACCCTCTCCTACAAAATAAAGAGGCCTGATGATGAAAATAAGGAAGAATGCTTTACCCATGACACAAATGGGATTGCCATTTAAAAGGCAGAAACTGGATTGTAGCACACGTAGTTCTGACTCCCATATCATGTGTGACACCATAGCAATGGTTAGGCAGTGTGCCAATAATCCTGAGTCATCTTTAATGGCAAAATTGCCAGGGCCTCATAAAAGGCCCGACCTTTCATAAGGTTTGAGCACTCATCTCTGTCCCAGCTCCTGCCAACCTAGCAGTTTGAAAGCAAAAAATTGCAAGTAGATAAATAGGAACCACTTTGGTGGGAAAAGATCTTGGGGACATGAAAGAAGCCTCTTTTGGATGCCCTCTGAACAGTTTCTCCAGCAAAAATCTTTTCAACCCAGAACACTTTCTGACATAAAATTATCATTGTTATTATTGTTATTATTATTATCATCGTTGTTGTAGTTGTCATCATCACAGGCAGGATGTGGCCCATGGCACCATTTCATGTGCCCCCCCACCGCCTCCACCACACCAGGAAGTGACATGTGGTGGAGGAAGGCAAAATGGCCACCTGGCTCCTGAAGCTGTCTGAGGGAGCATGACCTGGCCCCCAGCTTTAAAAGGGTGAGAACTCCTGGTCTAAATAATCCACTTTTTACAGTGACAAGGTACAGAGAGGCACTGATTGCATCAGAATTTTTGGAAACCTTAGAAAATCTCATGCAAAGCAATGCTGAGATCCACCTTGAAAGAAAATTATGCCTAGATATTATTGTTATCTGTAACAAGGGAGGGCGAGGAGGTAGTGTTATAAGCATTATTTTTTATAGCCAACTAGTAACCAAGAAAATAAGATTCTTGGTGGATTTAAACAGTACAGGTAGCAATTTGCGTTTGGGTGAAGCTCTCCTAGCAGTCATGGCCACAAGAAGGTCCACCATTGCAGAGTTAATGGGTGGGGCAGGGCAGCTGTACAGACAGCTCAATCTTTCTGAAGAGAACAAAATTATGCTGTCTGTTGTGTATTGAGGCACATGTGCAAGTAGCCCAAGGAGCACTCTTGCAACAGGAAAATGGCGGTTTCCCGCCATTCTAATTAGAAGCCTAATGTGGTGCGAAATCCCTGCAAAAGGGTGCGCTAGTTATGCTAAACCAAGCACTGTCATCGGTTACAGTTTTGGATCCTGTTCCATATTGGTTAACTTCATATATTCCCTGTTACGATTGGTTAGTTGCATTTGTCTGGTGGGTCACTACTTTGTATCCAGTAGCCACTGACAGGGAGACACTATATAAGCCCCAAGGATAAACAAGTGTGGGGCCGGACCAGATCTAGACTTCCTACACCCTACAGGTAGCCTGGTAACTATAAGCCTGGGTCCCTCCATTATGCTACAATTCTCGGTAACTAGTTTATTGCCCCATTGCCAGGCAAGAGTCCGGACGGACCAACTCCACTAGGATTGTATAGCCATCTCAGGATCCGGAACACCTTGTAAGCTAACTTCTAACTGATTGTTGAAATAAAGCCTGTTGCTGTTTGTTCATCGTTGTCTTGGACTCGTGCTTATAAGGGCCAGATCTAACACTGTCAGATGTAGCAATCTTTGAAATGCATTTCAAAATGAATATTGGTGTTGTCATGCATGACACTAAAGGCTGGATGGTATTTAGGACTAGAGATTCATTGTACACACAGTCATTTTCCCTGCTACTCCACGGGGATCACCACTGTGGAGTTCTAAACTTGAAAGGTATGTGTCTCAGTTTACAAAGGGGGAAAAACCTTTGCACATAGGCAATTTGCACAGACTGTGGAAACATTAAATAAGAAAGTGGTTCTTTTTGCATTCTGACACTAGAAGTGAGAAATCTCATGGAGGTCAGCAAATTATCGACAGACTCTTTTGCTATCTTGTGAGAATTCTTCATGTCCCCAGTGAGAGGATGGCAAGAGATCACAGAACTTTTTCTTCTGAGAAGCCTCATTTTGAGTTTGCTGGTTTGGTTGTGGGGCTCTCCTAATTCCCTCTCGGCTTAGCCCATGAATGATGATTAATTTCCAATGTTTATTAAAATGTTTTTTTAAAAAAAACCAACAACAGTGCCGTAGAAAACAGCTCATTATAGAAATACCCTCATGATCATCAAATATGATATTTGTTTTGACACTTTGCTTCAATACACGTTTCCATGCCTCATACAGTAATGGATTCTCATTACTTGCTTTTTGGTGTGGGAAAATATATACTAAAAGGGATTTTGTTTCTTTTGTACAAAATGTTGACTTCATAGCCAGCTTAGTAATACAATTTCTTCTTGTTTAGAAAGTAACATAAATTTAATTTAAAATGTTTTCTTTTTTCCATTCTGGGCAAAACATTTGCATTCTTTCCATCTTCTTTTTTCCACACTAGAAAAGTAGTAACATAAATATTGCAGTATTTTTGCCCTAGACAAGAACAAAACAAAACTGTTTTCTCCTTTGTGAGATTTGGGAGTGAAAGACCTTTTCCCCCCCTTCAGAAATCTCTTTATTTGTAGATTCCCATCCCCCAAAGAGATAATAGTTTGTGCAGAATAATTACAATTCCTAAGCAAAATGGCATATTTGCACAAGACTCCCTAGAAAGAGCATTCCACTGTTTAGAATTTTGCAGTTTCTGTTGCAAAAAATATATATTGTGTAACTTGCTCTTAAATTTGTAATAAATTAGGGTACAGTAAGCTGAGTGGGTGGCATACAAATCCAATAAATCAAAGCAAATCAAATTGTGGACTGAGGTGGCTTAGTAGTTAAGAAGCTGAACTTGACAACTGGAAGGTCAGCAGGTCAGTAGTTCGAGACCTGAGTGAGCTCCCATTTCTGTTCCAGTTCCTGCCAACCTAGCAGTTTGAAATCAAGAAATTGCAAGTAGATAAATCTGTGCCACTTTGTTGGGAAAGTAAACAGCGTTCTGTGTGCACTGGTGTCTAGTCATGCCTGCCACATGACCACAGAAATATCTGCAGAACTGAACTCTTTGGATATAAACAGAGGTGAGCACCACATACGACTAGCTTTCGAGCAAGGGTGACCTTTACCTTACTTTTACCTAAGCTAATTGCACAGATTTCTAAGATTTCTAAGGCAAAAATGCTCTTCATTACATTTCCAGTTTCAAGATGTGCATGATGGATAGTACAATAAGGGAAAATTCTATCAGGCTTAAATTTCCGTTCCCCTAGCCCCAGCTCTCTCCATGTTCACTGAACTGCCTGTCCAGGTTACCAGGCCAAATTCAACCCAACACATTGCTTTTCCATATTTAATCTGGAATGGAGGTTGAGAGGGCATCACTTGAGTGGGCAGGTTTATTTCTCATCAGTTTCATATTACTGCCACTCACAACAACTTCCAGTGTTAGTTTCATTATTAACTGACAGGAAACATAACTGACAGTGACATGCCTCTCTGTTCTGTCTTTTCTTTTTCTTTTTGTGGATATCCCCCCTGGACACTCTGTGTGGGAAAGCTACACCATAGGAATTTGAAGTTTCTTTTAATTCTGAAGGGCTGAACTGTATGTCTTACTAGATAAATGTGAATCCTGCGGCAAATTTTGTAAAGGTATTTGTTTTGATTGCAACAGAACTGCAGGGCAGACATTTTTTTCTTGTCATTTGAGATATGAAGCAGCCAAGATCCTAAGTGCCTGCAACTGTCCTCACTCATGACTGATAAACAACATGTTGTCAAAACATCCATCTATCCTTCCTTCCTTCCTTCAAGGTGCACTGGTTTTAGGAGTGCAACAGACAGGTTATGTATCTTTCTTCTCATTGGCTCTCTGACCCAGCCAATCACATTCTTTGCTTAGCCAAAACAATTGTATTTCCGGTAGTAATGTATGGTTGCTTTGAGAGCTGGACCATTAGGAAAGCTGAGCATGGAAAAATAGACACCTTTGAAATGGGGTGTTGGAGGAGAATTTTGAGAGTCCCCTGGACAGTAAAGAGAACAAATAGGTTGTTCTTAAAAGAAATCAGCCCTGACTGTTATTTGGAAGGTCAAGTATTGAAGATGAAGCTAAATTACTTTGGACATCAAATGAGAGGATTCACTTGAGAAAGTCTTGATGCTGGGAAAGGTCAAGGGCAAAAGAAGAAGGGGGAGTCAGAGAATGTGATGGTATTGTTGACACAATGGGCACAGAGCTGGGTGGGTTGAGGACGATGGTGGAGGATAAGGGTGCCTGGTGTGTGATGGTCTATGGGGTCGCAAAGGGTCAGACTCAACTGTGTAACTGAACAACAACAAAAGGTGTGTTAGAGTATGGCAAGGAGGTCATTGCAGGTGGGAGTTTACATGTTGGACAGTTTTGAAGAAATTCATAAAGATACTGGATTTGACTGGAGAGAGAGATGTATGTGAGTCAGTTTATGTGCTGTTTGTGAGAGAAATGGAAAGGGAAGCTGGAGCCTGGAGTGTAGTGTCCTTGTAAATGAAATGGTGTCAAGAGTACATAATCAAGAACAATTGCAGTGACTACTGCAGCTTATACTGATCATTGAACTCTTCAAGACATACAAACTTGTTATAATCTTGAGAGTAAAAAGGTGCTAGTCCTTTTTACCTCTGCTTGAGTATAAGTGGTTTTCTGCAATGGTGGTATAAAGATTTAGAGACAATTTATATCTCTGGTGGAATTCCCTATTTCCCATTTAAAGCATGTGGTGTGGAGTCAAAGAACAGAATTGGGATGTATAATACAATTTTCCTGTGGAGAAATCCCTGTTCAGAACAACCACACTGATTAAATACTTGTGTACTTGTAGCACTTTCACCTTGAACTGGCCCAGCTCCTTTTTCATCCTGCCAGTTGAGAGTTTATTTAGGGACAAACACCCCCAAACCTTTTGCTCCTATTATTTAGGGTTGCTCCTTTAACTGTTCCACTCAGCCAATGCCCTGTACCCCAGCTGATTTGTATATTTTGATTTGTTGAGTGAAAAGGCTTAATTAGTGAAAAATCTGGCTGTTGCTTCTGTATAGTATGCATAAACATGGGTGTTATGATATTGGTATATGCTAAATTTCATTTCAACTTTAATTTATACCCCGCCCCTCTCAGCACATGGCCGACTCTGGGCAGCATTACAACATATTATACAATCACAATAATAACATGATATAATCAACAATAACAAAATACAAAGCGAATAACAAGTTGCATTGCATCACAAAAACATATCAGCATATCGTCATCACAAAACATCACAAATCACAGTATCAGTATCAAAAAGCATCAATATCACAGTAAACAAAGCATTACAAAAGCAAAGTAACAAAACATCATTTTCAAGAACACAATACTTATACTGTGTGTGAAATCCAGACAGTCCGAAAAATCACCGCACTTGTCCTCCTCATGGCCGGTGGAAAGGGCCGGAGGGTGCGACAGCACAGCTGTGTTTTTTTTTATTATTCCTTCAATGCCGGGGAAATGAATGGTGTCTGGTAGCGGCGGTAGTGGTGCAGTCGAAGTTCTTAAGTCTGGCCACCACACTGCTCAGCTGGTCCTCATTTCCTCCAGGCAGGCGAGCCAAGGGAAGGGCATCCAGTAGTGGCACAGTTGAGCTCTTAAGTCCGGACACTGCACCACTCAGCTGGTCCTTATTCCCTCCAGGCAGGCGAGCTGAGGGAAGGGCGTCCGGTAGCGGTGCGGTCAAGCTCTTAAGTCTGGCCACCGCACCGCTCAGCTGGTTCTTGTTCCCTCCAGGCAGGGAGCAATGTTACTTAAATGCCCTTAAGTAACATTGTGCTTTAAATAAATAATTAGAAGAATAGTCTCTGAAAAAAAGAAAAGAAGAAAAATCTACTCATTAATAAATGAACTCATCAAATGCAGTGGAAAAGCAGTGAAAAATTCCCAAAACAGAGCAAACATGCTTCGAAAAGCCTGCTGTGGGGAGCGGCAGAAGCTGTGCAAGAAGCCGGGAAAAAGGTGCAATTCCCACCACTGTGGTAAGTGATGTTTTCAGACTTCCAGTTGTGGTGGTGGTGGGGCTTTTGGAGGTGCAGGGGTGGCCACTGTGGGCCATATTAATGAGCTCTGTGGGGTGTATTAGGCCCATGGGCTGTAGGTTATGAATGCCTGCTTTAAAGAATGCCTGTGAAATTGCTAGGGGGAGGGGGTTGTTGCTGGTGGTGGGAATGGTCTTATTTACCCTTCCCGTTTTTTCAGTAAATTTTACTCATTTCTTGCAAACTAATATTTGTGGATTACTTTATTGAATCAACCCATCTCTTTTTAGGTCTTCCTCTTTCCTTAACCCCCACCCACCCAAAATGATATTAACCTTGATCTTCAGTGAGAATTTGCTCCATCTCAGCTGTGGTGACATCTATTGGAAAACATGCACACAATATGTATGTAGAGTTTATAGTCCAATACAGCGACTCTTCCTCAGGTTGCCTAACTCAAAGAAAGGGTTTGAAAATGAGCAGTTTACTTTCTAGTCTGCATTCTGTGGAGGGCATAGCGATATTAGTTTACCTGAAAGGTTAAAGAGTATGTCTGTTTCTCTGTTATATGTATTGCACTTAGTTGCATCTTTGCTTGTTATTGAACCCAAACAGGCCTTCAAAAATATTTTGGCACAGAGCGATTAAAGCCACTTCCCAGTCGCCCTTGTTTCTGTCCTCTTCCAGTAACCTTAATATTGATCATGTGCTCATCTTTTGGCATCCTCTAACACTGGGTAATTCTACATGATGGAAGTTTCCATTGGACTTTGTGTGTAGTGTATGTATATTTGAACTTCCATTTTTAAAAGCCAGGAAATTAATTTTTTGAAAAATACTGCAGTTAATAAATGTATCCATGGCTGAAAAAGCCAGGAAATGGCCTGATACTGCTGCATTTGTGCCCCTGTTGCCAGCAGGAAAAATGATGCCAAGATTTACATAGCAAAGGGCAGCCTGAAGAGTGCAGGACAGATAATAACAAGCTCAAGTTACAGGAAGTCATATGTAGGCTGAATATCAGAAAAAACATATTAGCTGTTAGACTAGTACAACAATGGAACCAATTAATTTGGGAAATGGTGAGCACTTTGATGTTGAAGGCATTCTAGAGAAAATTGGACAACTATCTGTCAGATCTGCTTTGATTTAGATTTCTGCATTGAGTAGGGTGTTTGACGTGATGGACTCATAGGCCCCTTCCAACACAATTATTCTATGATTATATAAATGCTGACAATACAAATGGCAGCAGTCAAGATGGTCAACATTCATGTAGAACCATTCACAGTGCACCATTCACATAGAGACACCAAGCAAAGGAAAATTCCAGAAGCTGACTCTGTAATCAGTTAGCCACTTCTCACACTAAGGAATTATCATAACTGTCTTTTGACAAGTGCGAACCTTAATGAGCACAAGAGGGTGTTCTGTAAACCATCTTGACTGTACCATTTGTGTTGTCAACATTCAGGCTGTCCATTGCTAAGTTAAACTTGGCCTCTTTTTTCCTGCTGGCAACACAGGCACAATGTTATTCTGCAATATTTCCTTGTGTTTTGAATAATTAATATAGAAGTATAATATTCCACTGTTGTGTGGGTGGGAAATGCCACTATGTCATGCTTTTGGCTCAATGGAAGCAGAGAGAGACACAGCAGCAAAAAAGCAGAGTGGTTTTTAAAATATCCTCTATTCAAATTATACCAGATAGACTATCAAGAGAGAAGAAGGAAAAAGCAGGAGAGAGAAAGCCTTTCCCTTGGGTTGCAGTATTTTATTCCCCAAAATTTAAAGCTCATCAGGTCTGATTCTTTCCAATCATACAGTATTTTAGACCAATCTTCTCAGATACCAAGTATAAACCATATTAGGAGCACACCTGTCAAGTTTCAGGAAAATTCTGTCAAACCCCCATATTTTACACTCTTTCCTGCTGCCATCCCATATTAGTTAGACTGCAATTTGACTGGAATTAGACTGGAGGCCAGCACAGGATAAGCATAGCTGTCCAGTTTCCCATTTTGGCCAGGAAATGTCCCTTATTTGACAGAAATTTCCCGAAACTTGACAGGTATGATTAGGAGCCAATTGTTGATAATAATAATTTCATGTCAGAAATTATTCTGGATTGAAAGGATTTTTTCTGGAGAAGCTCTGCTCAGGGGATGCCCGAATGAGGCTCCTTTCATGTCCCCAAGAGCTGGGGCAGAGACAGACACTCAATGGGAAAAATTGTCTCTTCCAGCGTAAGTCTCTTTAATGTAAATGAATCAATTTCTTCCCTATTTTTCACTCTCCAATTAGCTGTCTGCTTTGTAACAGGACTAATTGCTAAGCAGGCTTAAGAATGTGGAAGTTGCGGCTTAATTCTGTGAAGAGGTCAGCAACCAGAAAAAAAAATCTCCCTTGCACATTTAAAAGCAGGCTTGGCTGAGAGGGGGGTGGGTCACTTTTGCCCCTTTTGTGGGCTAGAATTTTTCCCCTCCTTCTTCCTCTTTCGTCCCTGGTGCTTATGCTGCTAGGCAGGCAGCCAGGAAACAAAGAAGTTTTTGCCCGCTGCTCTTTCTCATACTTTCCTTAGCCCGCTGCTTGAATGAATCAGGGCTGGGGCGACTTTCTTTCTCCCATTGCAAGCAATGTATCCAACCCATGAATAGAGTTAACTGTCACCTTCCTTATGACTTCTAGAACACAATACCTGGCATCTCACGTTTAATGTTGCAACATTATAACACAGCCATGCAAACACATAACAACTCTCAACAATTCTGCAGTCACACTGGTGCACCATTCATTCACACATCACACATTCAAACCTTGGATCAAACCTTGGATATCTGCATTCCTTCCTGGGGACATTCCCCCTCCCCAGGTCTGCAATGCTTCACTCTACCCATGAGGAAATGGTTCCTCTCTGCCAGATTTTTTAGGCTGTTCTCAGGTGGCTTTTTACAACCACTCTGGGCTTTTGCTTGAAAGTTAGCTTCCTTTCCAGTTCAGTTACCTTCCTATCCGATCTAAACTTTAAGACTT
Source organism: Bradypodion pumilum (assembly GCA_035047305.1). Lineage (NCBI taxonomy): Eukaryota > Metazoa > Chordata > Lepidosauria > Squamata > Chamaeleonidae > Bradypodion > Bradypodion pumilum. The sequence continues at coordinate 85,512,030 of JAWDJD010000002.1, forward strand.
GGCTTCTGGGGGTTCCTACCCAACTACTTCTGCCCCTCCTGTTTCTGCTGTCTTCCTGAGTTCCCTAGTGAATCAGCTCTGGAGCCCTGTGTCTGTAGTGGCTTTGCAGGTGTCCGCAAGCAGCCTGTTTGGGACGGGCATGTGGACGGTGGTCTGTTTGCCTGAAAGTGCATCTGCCTCTAGGCAGACTGGACACAACAACTGAATTCCGGCCAGTTCTGCTGCTGACAATTCCCCCTGGCATAATTCTGTCGGAGCTTCCGGAGTCCTCCAAGCCCCCATGCTGGAATTTGATGGTCGGGTAGAGACGCGCTGGGGCTGATGGTTCTACATAAGCTGGAGGTTTCTTGGTCTCTACCCAGGCTGGACTCATGGCTGCAATTATCTGCCTACATTTGCTCCAAGCCCCTATGATTTTAGCAGGCGCTCGAGGTTCTTCTTTGAGGCATTTCCCTACTCTGTCCCAAATCTCTGGATCCATTGTGCCTGCTTCTGGGTAGAACAGACAGTGTTCCCCCAGAAGCATCACCAGGTCCGTCAGGTGATTCCTCTGCACCCATATGCGAAATAGCCTGGCCAGGCCCTTGAGCTCTTTGCCTGATGGATGAGTTTTGCCCCCCACCCCACGCAAGCCCCCATTACTACCTGATTGGGGGTTCCCCAGATTTGCTTCCGCAGGATGAGTGGGCGTGCCTTTTGAGGTAGTACGACAGGGCGAGTGATGCACAGGACGATGTCCCTCGGGTCTGGTCGGTGGATCGGGATCGCGGCTATGGCTCTCTGCCATGGGCTTCTGCTGCTCTGCCTCTGGTGTTCAGGATCACGGCTCTCCCCCTGCTTTGGAATGCGTCCGTTCCTATGCATGGGGTCTGCCAGGCTTATGGTCGCATTGGCTTCCTTGCTTCCGGATCATCGCGGCTTCTGCTGGGGACTGCATTGGCCTAGCCTTGGGATCACGTCGGGTTCTGAGCGGGGTAACGTTCTGATCAGAATCACATCGGGGTCACCATTATGTTGCAATGGCTCCCAGGTGTGGGAGTGTCTGGCCACAAGGAAGACACGCGAGACAATCATGCGGTGAAGTCCAGCCCCGATCTTGGTCAGGCGGTATGTATTTATTACCCTGCCTTGGGGTGATGTGCGCGTAGGATGCATGTGCCCCCCTAATACAGAAGGCTTGCATATGTGGCATTTTCCAGTGGTCAAGACAATACCTGCTCTTGGACATTGCCCTGTGGTTAATAGACAACCCACAACTAATTAAGGTCTGGGCTGGCGAAACCCATTGCTCCTGCCCTATCTCGGAACCTATGTGTATTGACTCTGGGTGCCTAGTTTGTTCTGCTGTCTGGCGTGGCTTATTTGCCCAACTTAATCTGCAGCCAGAAACAGAGGATTGTGTATTTCCATTAGAGTCACCATCTCTGGTTTCTGCCCTGTTTCTATCGTAGCCATCAGCCAAAGCTTTATGATTTGTCCCCAAAACTAACTAACTAGCCCATACCCCAATTGCCTTTCTTGAAAATCCCGGTTGGTCCCCGGATCTGTTGAAGGCTGGGCGAACCCCTGGGGAAAGGTTTGGCCAATTATTCCCGCAGGCAACCCACAAATGTTAAATAGTCTTCTTGACTTAACTGCCCACTTCTCAAGTACTTTTATTTATTTATTTCCAATAAATCTCCCATTCCTTCCTACTCTAATTGCTTCTGGATTACACTGCTTTTGCTTGTCTTCCATCATCCTGTCTCTATAGTGATGAATCCATGTATAATAGAGTTCCCAGCAGATTAATGACAATCCTGTTCAAATATTGATTTGTAACCTGACCTACAGAATACAGTGATACCTCATACAACGTCCAAATTTGGTTCCACAAGTTTGGACTTTATACAGATTTGATCTTTGTATGAGGCATGCAAAATCCTATCCACGATGCCTCATACAATGTCCAAATCCTTGCCGCGATGCCCATACAATGTCGTTTCCATAGAGATACATTGTACTGTAACAGCACAGACTTCAGGGCAAAGTCAAGGAAACAGACAGGAAACTGACAGAACTTTAAGAAATCATTGTCTAAAGGCTAAATACATTACAAAAACATAATGAATGCCGCAAAAATCCCAGGAATGCTTCTAAAAATTCTGACGAAAAAATCCAAAACCATGCTCAAAACCACTCCTAAGCACTCTTTGCCTTGTGCAAAACCCACAAGAGCAATGCATGCATGTGTCCTGCCTTTTATACTGCCCAGGCACAATGGTTCTGGGGGACTTCAATTTGCCTTCACTGGGGTCCGGTTCCAGGGTGGCTCAGGAGTTCATGGCTTCCATGGCAACTATGGACCTGGCTCAGGTAATTCGGGGTCCTACCAGGGGCAGTGGCCACACACCAGATTTAGTCTTGTTGTCGGAGCGGTGGCAGAGTGATCTGAGTTTACAGAAACTAGACATAACACCTGTGCCATGGTCAGATCACTATCTGGTGGCTCTAGACTTTCTGGGGGCGACAGTTCATCCTAGGGAGGCAAGGTCTATTAAAGTGGCCCGCCCCCGGCAACTGATGGATCCGGATGGATTCCAGAGGGAACTGGGGGCTTTTCCCCTGGATCGGCAACACGATTCGCCCGAGGCACTTGTTGACCTATGGTGTGGGTCACCGACAGCTGCCTTGGATGTAATCGCTCCACAACGGCCTCTCAGAGCCCGTGGAGCTAGGTCATCCCCGTGGTTCACGGAAGAACTATGGGAGCTCAAACGGGCAAAGAGATGCCTTGAGCGCCGCTGGGTGAAGACCAGGAACGATTCCGATTGGACACTGGCTAGAGCCGCTATTAGGGCCTACCTAGTGGCGATGGGGGTGGTGAGGAGGCAATACTTCACCTCCCTTATTGCCTCTGCTGATAATCGCCCAGCCACCCTGTTTCGGGTGATCAGGTCCCTCCTTGGTAGGGGGGGGGCTGTGCCTGGTTGGCAGGGATCGGCTGAGGACTTTGCTGACCATCTGGTGGAGAAAATCGATCGGATTCGCTCAGGGTTTGATCTTGGGGTGGATGGGGAGGGTCAGGGGGGAGCCAGTGCACAGTCGTGCTGTGTTATCTGGGATCAGTTTGATCCTGTTGCCCCAGATGAAGTGGACAGGCTCCTTGCGGCGGTCCGCGCCACTAATTGTCCATTGGATCCCTGTCCCGCCTGGCTGGTAAAAGCCTCAAAGATGGTGACAGGTGGCTGGATCGGGGCTATAATTAATGCGTCTTTTCGGGAGGGGATATTTCCTGCACCATTGAAACATGCTTTGGTGCGCCTCCTCCTGAAGAAGCCATCCCTCGATCCAGCAGTCATAACCAACTACAGACCTTTTTCCAACCTCCCCTTTTTGGGGAAAGTATTGGAAAAGGCAGTGGCGCGTCAGTTGCAGGGGGTACTGGATGAAGCGGAATATCTGGACCCCTTCCAGTCAGGATTCAGACCTGGATATGGTACTGAGACTGCATTGGTCGCGCTGATGGATGATCTCTGGCGAGAGCGGGATGGCGGTCATCTGTCCGTCCTTGCTCTTCTTGACCTCTCAGCGGCTTTCGATACCGTCGACCACGGTATCCTTCTGGAACGGCTCCGAGGATTGGGGATCCAGGGCACTGTGTGGTCCTGGTTTTCCTCATTTCTGAGGGGCCGGACCCAGTCGGTGTGGTTGGAGAGCGAGAAGTCCAGTCCTAGCTCCCTAAAATATGGGGTGCCTCAGGGCTCGGTACTCTCTCCTCTCCTATTTAACATCTACATGAAGCCGCTGGGTGAGATCATCCGTTCCCACGGGGTGCGGTACCATCAGTACGCGGATCATACACAGTTGTACATCTCGGCCCGTGGGGACCCCAGTGATGCAGTCAAAGTCCTTTCCAGCTGTCTGGAGGCTGTTGGGGTCTGGATGGGGGCAAATGGGCTACAGCTGAATCCTAGCAAGACTGAGTGGCTATGGATAGGGGGTCCTGCGTTATCCCGGGAGCTACCATCTTTGGTTTTGGATGGGGCTATTTTGCCCCAGACTGACCCGATGCGCAACTTGGGGGTCCTCCTGGATTCGTGGCTGCTGCTAGAAGAACAGGTGGCGGCTGTGGCCAGGAGGGCCTGCGCCCAACTTCGGGTGATTCGCCAGTTGCGCACGCTCCTGGACCGGGACTCTTTGCTCATGGTCACTCATGCTCTGGTGACCTCCAGACTAGACTACTGTAATGCGCTCTACATGGGGCTGCCCTTGATGTCCATTCGGAGGCTGCAGCTGGTCCAGAATGCGGCGGCCCAGGTGGTGATGGGGTGTGGACATTATGCCCATGCCTCACCACTGCTGCGGGAGCTGCACTGGTTACCAGTTTGTCTCCGGGTGCAATTCTAGGTGCTGGTTTTGACCCTTAAAGCCCTATATGGTAGTGGGCCAGGTAACCTTAGAGACCGCGTCGCCCTAAGGACGTCTGTCCATCCAACCAGAGCGGACCGGAGGGGCTCTCTAATTGTGCCATCGGCCAGGGGGGCTCGCCTCTCTGGCACAAGGAGGAGAGCCTTCTCTGTGTCCGCACCGGCCCTTTGGAACCTCCTGCCTGTGGAACTGCATCTCCAGACAGAGTTGTTGCCCTTTAGAAAAGAACTAAAAACCTGGTTGGCGGGCCAAGTTTGGGGTGCAGGTGGAGGGGTGGCTTCCGTTGGGTGGTTAATATAGGGGAGGATGCCTGCCCCACAGTTTCTTCAGTTCCTGCACCCCTCTCTTTTTAGGGGTGGGTTCTTATGGCTGGTTTTTATCTGTTTTATTTGTTTTTATATGTTTTTACCCACTGTTGTGAACCGCCCGGAGTCGGCTTTGGCTGAGTGGGCGGTATAAAAATTTAACAATAAATAAATAAATAAATAAATAAATAAATGCAACCTGGGAAAACCCCCAATGCCTCATACAAAGTCGCAGCGACTTTGTATGAGGCAACTTTTTTTCAAGGAATTAGGTGATGTTGTATGAATCTGATGTTGTACAAAGCGGACTTTGTATGAGGTATTACTGTACTGTTCTTGCTATCCTTCCCTTTTCCTCTGCCTCTACTTGCTTTTACATTTAAGCTTCTTGCTTGCAAAGTTCTGGATCTTTGTGTGTCCTTGTAAATACAAAGTACAGTGGAACCCCATACAACAATCCCCCCGTATAGCAACGAAATCACATAAGAATGGTGTCCCGCATAACAATTTTCCCTATGGAAAAAGTTGTACAACATTTTTTCAATGGGAAAAAACACTTAGCAAAAAAAAAAATCATTGTACTGTACGATGCATCCCATCAGGAAAATCGCTATATGATGCATGTATCGTATAGCAATTAGTCGTACAACAACGAGCCCCATGGAACGGATTACAATTGTTGTATGAGGTACCACTGTACCGCAATACTTCATGTAAACAACTGAGTAGCTTAGCTATTGTCAAGGTGCTTTGTGACCCTCGGTGATGGATTAGACTTCTGTCATGGGTCATTCTAGTGCTTGTATATTAATAGACACACATCTGTGAGGACATGCCTTGGTACCCTGAAATCACCAGTGACATGACAAGAATGCCTTCACTTGTTGCATCCGAATCTGCCATGGAACTTACAACTATAGAGGAGCTTGCCCTGTAATTGTTACAAATCCTGCAGCTTTATATCTACCCAGGATGATTTCTATTTCTTTCCAAACTCTCCAAACTCTGTAATACCCAACTTGATTAAGAATTTCAAGACTAGAGGTTTCCTTATGATATTTTGGTAATCCAGTAAAGGTATTACTGAACCTGGTTTGGGATTTTGTAAGACATAGACCCCAGAGCTGTGTTTTGTTTTTGCCCTTTGTAGTAACAGCTCATTTCTAGTCCAACCATAATGTAAATTCTTGGTAGGTAAAGTCTATTTCCATATTTTATCTCTACAATGGATGTGGTTGCACTGTGCCTTTTTCCTACAGACTGAACCAGCTTAATTACTGAAATTGAGATCTTTAAAAATACCACAGCTACTTCCCAAGGAATGCTACTAGACAGTTTTCTAACGTACATGCTCTATTTAATCTTTAGTCTGACAGCTTGTCAAAACTAATTATATTCAGAATACCAAGGCACAAGAGGTCAGTGAATTGGTAGGGCTTCCAAGAAAGTACAAGGATAAATTATTTACAAAAGGGTTGAAAATTGAAACTAATTCCTAGGCAACAGAAGGTTGGAGATGGGAAGGGATTAGCCACCACCAGATATAAATTAAGAGAATGCTGGAATGGAAATCTATTTTAATAAATAAAAATCACCAGAGTATAATATATTTAACATACTGCAATCATTAGCCTAATTACATGAGTTGATTAAGGATGACATAGGAGTTGGAACTGGGAACAACACTTTTGGGCCTCACATAGCACATTTAAAAATCCAGATCTAAGTGTAGAAGTAAAATCAGGTATCTCATGACAAGACATGTAAGACTGCATAGTCATGGAGCAAATGCAATCAACATCAATTTGTGTGTGTGTGGGGATGAGCAACTTCTAGAAGTCTATGGGCACATTCCTCCTTGAAACTTGCAGAGCCAAACCAGAATGCATTTTTTCTTAATTCAAAATGTCCTCTGCAACTTCTGGTGGGGCAGGAAGGTAGGTAATTATCCATGGATTGTTTTAGGCCCATAGGTCCTTTTTTCAAAACCAAATATGTCATCAGTTCACGCATAGCAATGAACAATGTCAAATTTGAACCTGAAACAGTACAAGAAGGGTCAAAACATGGGAACATTGCCCAAGAAGCCTCAGGTTTTGTTTTTTTAAGTTATAATGTTCAGGGATTTAAGAGGACACAGGGGGTTAGAGGGCCTTCATGGTCACTTTGAGCTAGAGTTTGTTCATCCAATACCAAGAAGGGCTTTGTTTAAATATGTAGCAGCATCACAAAAATAGGTTTTTATGAACTGACAGAATGGCCACCGAAAAGGAACATTGTGGTCACTATGAACATCTTCCCAAGACTTCAGATGCCAAAAGACTGGGCATCCTACATAGAGACCAACAACATCTTGTGAGATACAACATCTTGTGAGTGACTCACAAGATGTGAACATTCAAATTGTATTAAGAATTAATGAAGTTTACCAAGCTAGGGGGTGCTGGGGCAGTGCACAGATGTTCTTTTCAATTTCACATGGAAATAATCCTTCAAATAAGAATATGAAACACTCCCCTCCCCCCATATTTTATGTTTTAAAAAATGTCCACTTTAAAGTTTATGATGTAAAATTGGTTTTGCTGCATTTCTAGTGATTTATTAACAAAACGAGGGGACATTCAGAGGAATTAAGCAGTGATATATAAGACTTCCTCTCCTCCCGGACAGCATGCTGTTTTTATGTTATAGCCATTTTGATCTCAAATCCATGCAAGTGACTGAAAATCCAGATCTCTTAATCTTGGTTTGGCTTTAATATCTGATCAAGTGGGCATCAGTCGGGTTCGCCTGAGTGGGTGGCATAAAAATCTAAAAAGTAAAGTAAAGTAAAGTAAAGTAAATGATTCAGTCCACACTAAATTATGACAGAATCTGAACAGTCAGATCAGGACCAGAATTGAACTGGGGGACCGAAGCAGAGCCCTGCTGTTCACTGTTTAATTACTTTTGTTGCTTACTGTACTATTTGAGTGAATGAAGTCTTTCACCTCTCACTGTTGCTACTTTTAATTTGATAAAGTATTAAGGACAATATTTTAATCTCTGTGCTTTTTAAAAAATACTGAACACAAGAGGGATGCTTTTAACTCTCTCCTCCCCCCCGATTAGATTTAATTCCTGTGATGCAAATTTTTCTATCAGATATATCTCTGTCTTTTGAAAGACATATCTCTGAAATAGGAAATGGAAACCGAAAGAAGTTATTACATTTTGGATCACCTTGATAAAAATGGAATTAACTCCATCAGAATCTCCAGTAAGCCTGTGATGTTTCCATGCATCACTGAAAATATCAATGAGATGAGAACAAAATCAATGTAGCACAACGTAGTGAGCTGCTAAGGAGTCAAAGAGTAATGAAATAGGCTGCTGAGCCACCCTGAGGAATGATCTAATACAGCAGTAGCAACTGATAATGCCTAGAGTTGGGACACAAAAAGTTCACATTCCCAGAAGGGATTGCACCAGGGGTCAAAACTAGGGGGGAGGCTTAGAAAGAAGATATATTCAGAAGAAGAGACATTAAGAAATCACTGCTGTCTTTAGAAAATAATTGTATTCTTATCACATTAAGCTTGTTGCGAAACTGAAAGGTGTCATGTGCATATATTTTAAAAATATATCAATAAATGTCACACTACTGCTTACTAGATAATGCATAGGTTGTGTGTAACTTTTCAAATTCCCATTAGTTTATGTTGGACTGGTGTGTGTTAACGTCAGGTGAAACTTCAGATAAATCAGATTACAGTTGTCTTTGTGACTAGAAATCCTTACAACCAGTGGTGGGCTCCAATTTCCCCCCCACTACCACACTGTGGCCATGGTATGGTGGGTGCGGCCAGGGGGGAAGCCCTGAGTTGCACCCAAATTAGGACTACTTTATTTCAAAACTTGGATTGGTGGGGCCAGCCAGAATTTCTGCTACCAGTTCTGGCGAACTGGTGCAAACCTGCTGATGCCCACCATTGCTTACAATACTAGCTTTCTGTCCACATGCAGCATTATAGCCTATGTAGTAGAATGCAGTTAGAGTTCTGTATCAGAACATTCACTCCAACATTGGAAGATTATGAGTGAAGAAGTCAAAGCTGGTGCATATCCAGAATTTTATCCACCCTGTTGCGTATGTAACTGAATATAATGTATAACTGTTTGTATTAATTGTTGATCCTCCATTTTGTGTTCTTCTTAGAACTAAGCTCTTGCAGGACTTGGGCTACCGCCTATTCTACTCGAGTAGCGCAAAGGCTCCATAGTCTCAAGTCACTCCATGATCACCCCACTGTTCTTCCAACCAATCCAATTGTTTCCCGCTCGAATGTATCTTTCCCAATATTGTATATAAAGGCGCTGCTGCGCCATTGCTCTCTATGTTCACTTCCCAAAATAAAGTTGTGTTTGGCCCCATTATGCTGGCTGCTGCGTATTAACTCCTGAACATCAAACAACCTTTACCAGAGTTTTGGAACATCATTATGACACATTGGTTGAGCTTGAAGGCTGAATGTACCTGTAGAGCTAATAAAAATTACATGTTTGGTTGGCAACTCCTAGAGTTTTCCATGTTGGCTAAGTTGTTCTTGGAGATGTTCTTGTAGACCAAAAAGATGAGGTCTAAATATCTGTTTCTTATTTTTCATCATCACATTTGTGAAATTGTAATGTATGTTGCAATCCACATTCCTATCCACAATTATAACTAGTCATTGTTAGACAGAATCAACTTCATGGCACACAATTAGCATAATTAATTATTAGAATTAAGCAGTCACAACACATTGGATAGTTATGCTGTACAGTTATCAGGTAAAAGAGAGATAAACAGCAGACTAACTTAAAATCAAGTTGTTGAATATGTTTTCAAAGGAGGGTAGGCTGAAAGTTCCACTTTGTTTATTTTCTTAATTGGCTTTTTACCCTTTGGAAGTTTGCTTAATAGCTGATCTTATTACCTGTTTTCCATAACAGGAGATACATAGTCATACTGGGTGAAAAACAGAAGATACATAGTCATACTGGGTGAAAAAATGTTGTGTGAGCCGCACATTATTGAATCAGCAGAAAAGTCAGTCAAGGGTAAAGATCAAAAGCAAAGCATGCCTTCAAGAAACTGTCTTGCCAGTCATAAAAAAGCATGCTATCTGAATAATTAGACAACAGCCAGACACAAACTCATTATTGCTAAAGTTCATCTTAAGCACTGATTTATGTTAGATATCCTAAATTGAACTAAGATATTCTTGCAGCATGGATATTATGACTTGCATTAGTTACTTTATGGCAAAGCCTCCACAGACTTTGGCTTAAGAATAGACTTTGGCAATGGATATTGCAGTTCCTAAATCTGTATTTTTTTGTTGTGACACACAAAATTTAGAATGAGATTCCTTTAAAATCTAGTTTTCTTGTCCCACATCTTTTCAAAGTTTTGTGTAATCATTTTGTGGAAATTGTAGAAGCCACATGATGGGAGGAAGAAGTCTTTATGAAAATATTCTCCCTACTGATAGCGTCATCCAACAGCAATGATTTTCAATAATTTAAGGCTTACACCTCCCACCCCACAGTTTCCACACGATAAAAGGTTTACACAGAAAAGTCACAAATCAGAAGTAGGCCATTTTTAATTATGGAAAATCATCCTCTGCAGATGACATTGTAACACTTCCACAGGCATTGGCCATTGTGTAATATTAGGTGAATGAAGCTTTTTAACTATTTGACTTTTAACCATTGTAAAATTTATATTCCCACATGACCTATTCAGGTAGTACTTACCTCACCTTACCTTCCTCTCGACAGATGAATAGATCATCTAACTTTGCTCTCTCCTCAATTAAAGAGATGTTCATGTTAATGGTCGTTCCGATTTGGAGTCTCTCTTCACATCAGCAATTCTGTTATTTTCCATATTCCTTCTTGCATAGAATGTCTTCACACAAGCAAACATCTCCCTATTACAGATGCATGAGACTTCATAAATGTAAAGTGATAATGTAGGAAAATGGGTACATGTGCTCCCTGTTTAACCTTAGTTATAATAATAATAACATTAGGACTGCAGAGCTGGAAGGAAGCCTATGGATAATTGAATGTCGGGACCATGAGTCTTGTTGACGGCTCATTGAGGGGTGATTGAATTTTGTTATATTATATTGTACATTTGTCTTTTTTGTGCTCTTGTTATTGATATTGTGTTGATTGTATTGTATTGAGGTATTTTTGTACTATTGTGTATTTATTTATTTTGTATATTGTACCTATTGTATTATTTTTTGCTACTGTTGTTTGCAGCTTCGAGTCACCTTCGGGCTGAGGGAAGCGGGATACAAATAAAACTATGAATGAATGAATGAATCCAGCCCCTGTCAAGAAAGAATGGTGTGGAATCAAATTCCCAACCTTTGGCTCCACAACCAATACCTGAACCACTGAGCTTTCCAGTAGTTCTTTGTAATAATAATCTTAAATTGCAGAGCTGGAAGAATGAAAGCGCGGCACCAAAATGGCCGCCACGCTCTTTGCGGGGCCCCCCACCCAGACTCAGACATCCGGGTGAGTTAGGGGGCGTGGCCACCCCTCTATAAAAGGGGTGGCCACGAGGCAGCCGAGCTGCCATTTTAAAATAGCGACGGAGAGGAGAAGTTTTCTCCGTCGCTGTTCCTCGATTCTTTGGCTCTTTAGCCCTTGGCTTTTCGGAAGGAAGGAGTTGCACGGAGCCTTTGGCTTGCTGGCTGCTCTGTGCTTTTTGGCATACGTTGATCCCTGGACAGGGATCCTGCTATTTCTACAGATATGCCTCCCAAACGGAAGGCCATGGCGACGAAACCACGGCCAATGGGGAGGACTTTTGCCGGCCCTGCGCAATGCGGGGGACAGCCTTCAGGTCGGAGGACCAGGGCTGCGCCCACGCGGCAGGGCACTACCCCCACCGATACCGGTGGGGCGATGCAGGCTGGTGCTTGGCCCTCGGCTGGCCAGCCTTCAACCGGCCCTTCAGGGGCTTTGGCCCTTGGCCCGCGGTTGCCGGCCAACCGCGGGCCAACCGCTGGAGGAGGAACAGCATGTTCCTCCTCCAGCCCCTCATGGGCCGGAGTTTTGGGCATGGCCCTATTCTGGCCCAGGCTCTCATTTTGGGGTTCCTGGTCAAATGCCTGGTGGGCCGTCCAGCTCACCCAGCCCACTTTATACTGGGGGATCTGTGACAGTCGATGCCTTGCTAACGCGTTTAGCTGTGCTTGAGGCATCCTTGGGGATTGCACACAACCCCATGACAGTGGGCCCTTCACTCTCTGCTGGGGGCCCTTCGTGTTCACCGGCTACCTCGACGGCCGCCACATTGCAACAAGCGGCCAGCAGGGTTGAGCAGCTTGAGACGCTCCGGCCTGCGCCTTCCGGTGTCTCGCAGCTCCCTGTTCGTCCAGAGCTACAGCAGGAGAGTGGTCAGGTGTGGCCCCAGAGCTCGATTCCAGTCGCGAGCTCTGACGCCCACCGTGGGCCGGAACCCCCAGTGGGGGCGGCTCACGGGGTGCACCTAGTGAGTATCAGGTTCAAGTTAATGCACCCACATCACAGTCCACTTCCAATGGTGGGGTTCAGTGGCCATGGCCTCGTCAAGTCGAGGCGAGTGGGCATCAGTTGCCAGCCTATCCCAGTGCCCCTTGGTTCCATACTGGTACAGCATTGGGGGTGGGGGTTTCCGCCCCCGGGGCAGTGCCGGGCATCGCAGGGACTGTCCAGGTTCCGCTGCGTATGCCCCGTGTACCTAATGTGCCGGTGACGGCCTTGCCGACGGCTGGTTATTCATTGCCCCTTGGTGATCATTTGTCCCAGGTCACGAGGGAAAAGATTTGGCGGGGGGAGTACGTGGATATATTCTCCCTATTGAACCGTGAGCCCACCAAGGAGGAGAGAGAGGGACAGGACAACAAAGACAAAGAGCTGTCCCGCCGTCGTAAGCCACCACGCACCTGGGCCAACTGGTTGCCCGCATATCTTATTTATATGGCGGTGTACCTTGGGGCCCGGCCTGACCTGGCCATTCCTATGGTCCAATATTTGGACAATATTTACAGGGCAATGGTGGATTTTCCTGGCCCATCGTGGTTGGCTTACGATGAGGAATTTAGAATGAGGGTGCCCTTGCACCCGGAGATGAGATGGGATGAGCCCTGTCAGAAATTGTGGCTATTGTACATGACCCCCACGCATCCGGCGCCTGGGGATAGGTACCATTGTGGCCATGCCATTCAGCGAGCTGCTCCAACGCAGACTTCCCGCCAGCCGGCGGGGCAGGGGGTTCCAGCCCGCTTGCTGTGTTGGAGCTTCTCGGCTAACGGCGTGTGCAATAAGCGGCAGTGCCGATACAAACATGAGTGTCCCTCTTGCGCTGGCCCCCACGCCGCCGACGCGTGCCTGCGGGCTTGTGGGTCACGGGGCAGAGGTAGAGGTGGACAGGGAGCGGGCAGAGCTTCTGCTGATGGAGCTAGCCAGACAAAAGGCCCCCTCCCCAGTTAATGTGTATATGTTGGAGCAATGGCTCTGAACTTATCCAAGGAGAGAGGACGCGAGGTACCTCCTTGAGGGTTTTCAGTGGGGCTTCTGAATCCCATTCAAACGAGTGCGGGGACCCCAAGATGCACCCAATTTACTGTCCTTGAAGGGTAGAGAAGAGGTGGCTGCCCTGAGTATTGCTAAGGAGGTTGAGGCCAAGAGGGTGGCAGGCCCCTTTTCTGTACCACCTTTTCCCAACCTGAAGGTATCCCCTCTGGGGTTGGTACCCAAAAAGGCCCCGAGGGAATTTCATTTAATCCACCATTTATCGTACCCGGCGGGTTATTCTGTCAATGATGCTATTCCTGATTACCTTTGTTCGGTCAGGTATACGTCCTTTGACCAAGCCCTGCGAATGGTGCGCTCTTGTGGTTCTGGTGCCCTCCTGGCAAAATGCGACATTAAATCGGCATTCCGATTGTTGCCAGTGCTCCCGGAGGACTTTGAGCTATTGGGTTTTAGATTCCAAGGGAGGTTTTATGTAGATAAGGCCATGCCTTTTGGCTGCTCTATATCCTGTTCAGCATTTGAACGTTTTAGTACTTTCCTTCAGTGGGCCTTTGTTCGCAGGTCCAGGTCTCGGTCTGTAGCCCATTACCTCGATGACTTTTTGTTTGGGGGTGAACGGGGCTTGGACACGTGCATGCGTCTCCTCACCACATTTCAGACGCTAATGCAGGAACTGGGTGTCCCTTTAGCGCCCGAAAAGACCGAGGGCCCATCCACTACCCTCACATTTCTGGGTATTGAAATTGACACGGTCGCACAGGCATCCCGGTTACCCATAGATAAGGTCACCCGGATCTCCGTGATGGTTTTGGCCTTGCTGGCCAAACGTAAAGTGTCACTTCGTGAGCTTCAGGTTCTACATGGCCATCTTAACTTTGCCTGCAGGGTGGTTACGCCTGGCAGGGCATTTGCTCGGCGCCTATGTGATGCCATGTCTGGCCTGTCAAGGCGCCATCATAGGGTCCGACTGACCAGGGGCATGCGGGCTGACCTTTTGGTTTGGCTCACATTCCTGCGGGACTTCAACGGGGTCTCCTTTTGGAGATCCGACCTTTTAGTTTCCCCTAGGTTTCAAGTACAGTTGGATGCCTCCGGTTCCCTGGGATATGGGATTTACTTCCAGGGGAGTTGGGCTTATAGCCAATGGCCTCCAGCATGGCGGGGCATGGATCGCCTCTGCGATCTTACATTCTTTGAGTTTTTTCCAATCCTGGGAGCTTTGATGCTATGGGGTGAGGAGTGGGCCGACTCTGTGGTTCACTTTTGATGTGACAATGCTGCGGTACTGCACATTGTCAATGCTCAGACGTCTAAATCACCCAGGGTGATGGCTTTAGTTCGCCAATTCGTGTGACGTAGCCTACGCCTGAATGTGCTTTTTAGGGTCAGACATGTTCCAGGCATTAATAATGATATTGCCGATGCTTTATCCCGCCTGCAGATCCCCCGGTTCCGGGCCTTGGCTCCGGACGCAGAGGAATTCCCCTCGCCACTCCCGGCCGAGATTTGGACGTTTGGCAAGGAGAGGTGAACCGGGCGATCGGCATGTCCTTGGCGCCCCGCACGCATAAGGCGTATCATCACGCTTTCGTTCAATTTATAAATTTTTGTGTGCAACTTCAGTTGCCCGAGGTGTGGCCCATTCCAGTGGAACAAGTTTTACAATTCATGGTTTATTTACACAGTCAGGGCCTTGCTCCCCGCACTATAGCATCCAGGCTGTCAGCACTGGCATTTATTGCCAAGGTGAGGGGTTTTGCTGACAGCATGAATGATTTCCGCATACGGCATGTTTTGGAGGGGTGGACACGGGAACGTGGCCTCTGCCCGGACACTCGTCACCCAATTTCCCCAGGGGTGCTTACCCACCTTGCATGAGGCTGGCATAACCTATGTTTTGACAGGTATGAGGCAGCTCTTTTTCATGCGGCTACCACGGTGGCCTTCTTTGGAGCGCTCCGCATCAGTGAGTTGGTACTACTGTCTAAGGCGGATGCGACTCGTAGGGCACTGGAACTCGACGATGTCTATGTTTCTAATGAGTGGGCTCAGTTGAGGATACGGTCCTCGAAAGTCGATCAGCACAGTGTAGGCAGTGGTGTTAGACTGCTACGATGTTGCATTGCAGACATCTGTCCGGTTGGTGCCCTACAGGAGTTGCAGGCGCACCCCCCAATAAAGGACTCAGACACCAATGAAAGTGGATAACGGCATTGGGCCACATATATTGATTCATGCCCTAGTCCGAATTATAAATTTCTATTGGTAATAACCAATCATAATTCTTAAGGCAAGCAGGCCGAAGTAACACTGGTAAGGTACCACCCAAAATTGCCAACGGCAATTGCTACAATGTATCCATTTGTATCAATTTGTTTGTTGACAACAAACAAATTGTTGACCGTAGTCAATATCTAACTAATGACCCCACCCTCTGACGCGTATCCGTAAAATCACGGGGTGATGCATGCTGTCTAGCTATAGCCATCACCCCGTCGCCTAGTTCGTCGTTGACCGGACAACGTTTAACCAACTTATGCCTGTCTAGTGTTGTCCAGTCAATTGCGAACTTGCCGGATACCTGTGGGTCATAATGTTTACCTTACCAGTGCTACCCGCCACATGGAGGGGCTTCAAAGAAGGCTCGACGCCCCCCCCCAGACCGTCAGCTCGGTCAACAGGCCTGCTCGCCAATCACCCAACAGGAGGTCCATACCTCCTCGCGACAGATGGACCCCATCCCCTGCATACAAGTCATAACTTTGGAGGCTAATAGCGGGGTGACGACTGACCCTCCCCCAAGCCCTGTCGACAAGGAAACGCGCCACTGCCCTATTCACCATGCATCTAGCGCGGTCAAGGGCCAGGAGGTCAATGCCCCCTCTGTAGGAATGGCGCGGGACCATGTCCGACCAAACAAGGGTTGTGGCGGGCCAGACGTAATGCAGGTAGGCGAGGTCTTCGCAAATCGCATGCTTCAGCGACAAGCCGGTGACCTGGCCCAAATCATTGCCCCCCAGGTGTATGATCAGAATGTCAGGCGGGTCAGCATTCAGGCCTGAAAAAAGGAAAGGCAGCAGCTCCCGCCATAACATCCCAGGCTTACCATGCCATGTGAGACTTGCGTATGCACCCAGTCCCAGTTGGGGTCCCCACTCTGTCGCCACAGCATAACGCGCTGCCCTGTGCACGTAGCTATGGCCCACCAGCCATACTGTCACCGGTGTAATACGACACCCCGGGTTTGTAAAGGAAAAAATTAGGGAAATAGGTAAGGTGACCGGGTCGGTACTCATGGGGGGAGTGGGCGCACATAAAATTGAAAACATTGCGATCCCCACCGTCCCATGCTACATATGTCAGCCCCTGAGTACCCAAAAGCCGCAGCGGTCGAGGCCGCCCCTATACGGAATGAATGAGTGCCATAGCGGGCGCCTGGGAGGCCCACACTGGCCAGCGCTTTGCCCGTCACCCTCCAAAATTGAAATTTAGTAAGGGGAGACCCATCTTGGTGACAGAAAAACGGGCCATGGTGCGTGCCACGCAGTGCCAGGAATTCCTGTAGGGCACCAACCGGACAGATGTCTGCCAAAGAACACCGTAGCAGTCGCACACCACTGCCGACGCCATGCTGATCGGTCTTAGAGGAACGTATCCTCAACTGAGCCCAGTCTTTGGCTACACAGACATCCTCGAGTTCCAGTGCCCTACGACTTGCATCCGCCTTAGACAGCATCACAAGCTCGCTGATGCGGAGCGCTCCCAAAAATGCCACCGTTGTGGCTGCATGGAACAGGGCTGCCTCATATGCATCAAAACAGAGGCAAGGCCAGCCCCGAGCCAACTGGGTAAGGACCCCTGGGGAAATCGGGTGGCGGTCGTCCGGGCAACGCCCGCGCTCGCGCACCCACCCCTCCAAAACATGTCTCACACGGAAGTCAGAGGTGCTGTCCACATGACCCCCCACCTTGGCCATAAAAGCCAACGCTGAAAGCTTGGATGCTATGGTGCGAGGTGCAAGGCCCTGAGAATGCAGGTAAACCATGAACCGCAGAACATGGGTTACCGGGATTGGCCAGGTTACTGGCAATTGAAATTGAGTACAAAATGCCCTGAAAGAATTAATTGCGTGGTGATACGCCTTACGGGTGCGTGGGGCTAGTGACAGGCCAATCGCCCGGTTCACCTCTCCTTGCCAATGGTCCATATCTCCTCCGGGAGTGGCGAGGGAAATTCCTCCGCATCCGCGGCCAAGGCACGGAACCGGGAGATCTGTAGGCGGGACAAAGCGTCAGCAATATCATTATTAACCCCTGGGACGTGCCTGGCCCTGAACAGTACGTTGAGGCGCAGGCTGCGCAACACAAATTGGCGCACTAGATCCATAACCCTGGGCGATTTAGAAGTCTGTGCATTTACAATGTGGACCACGGCCGCATTGTCACACCAGAAATGCACGACCGAGTTGGACCACTCCTGGCCCCATAGCATCAAAGCACCCAGGATAGGGAAAAATTCCAGATACGTGAGATCACGCAGGCGACCCGTGCCTGCCCAGGCCGGTGGCCACCCACCATAGGCCCACTTCCCATTGAAGTACATCCCATAACCCAGGGATCCCGAGGCATCAGACTGAATCTGAAATTGAGGGGAAGCCAGGAGGTCATGCCTCCAAAATGAGACCCCATTGAAGTCCCTCAGGAACTGTAACCAGACAAGCATGTCTGCCCTGATACCCCGGGTAAGCCTAACCCTATGGTGAGGCCTGGATAATCCTGCCATAGCGTCGCACAAGCGCCGGGCAAAAGCCCTGCCCGGTGCAACCACTCTGCAGGCAAAATTAAGGTGACCATGCAGCACCTGCAGTTCCCTCAGTGATGCCTTGCGCTTGGCCAACAAGTCCGAGATAAGGGCCACTATCCTCGACACCTTATCCCGCGGTAACCTAGATGCCTGCGCTATCATGTCAATCTCCACCCCCAGGAAGACTAGCTGTGTAGATGGGCCCTCGGTCTTTTCGGGCGCTAAAGGGACACCGAGTTCCTCCATTAGCGTCTGAAATGTGTTGAGGAGACGTGTACACGTGTCCCAGCCCCGTTCACCCCCGAATAAAAAGTCATCCAGGTAATGGGCGACAGACCGGGACCCTGACCTGCGGACGAAAGCCCACTCTAGGAAGGTACTGAAACGCTCGAAAGCCGAGCATGATATGGAACAGCCAAAAGGCATGGCCTTATCAAAATAATATTCGCCCCGAAATTTGAAACCCAGCAATTCAAAGTCGCCCGGGTGCACTGGCAAGAGGCGAAAAGCCGACTTAATGTCGCACTTAGCCAGCAGCGCACCCGGGCCACATGAGCGCACCATGCGCAGCGCGTGGTCAAAAGATGTATACCTGACTGAGCAAAGGTCATCAGGGATAGCATCATTGACCGATCGGCCGGCTGGGTAGGACAAGTGATGGATTAGGCGAAACTCGCCTGGTGACTTCTTGGGAACCAAGCCCAGGGGCGATACCTTGAGGTTAGTGAACGGGGGTGCAGGGAAAGGGCCAGCGACCCTGCCCGCATTGACCTCCTTATTAATGCTGGCGGCAGCCACTTCCTCCCTCCCCCTAAGGGACAAAAGGTTGGGGGCATCCTGAGGGGACCTATCACCCATGAAAGGAATACGGAACCCCTGTCTAAAGCCCTGAAGGAGATAATCTGCATCCTCCCCCTTCGGGTACAATGCGAGCCAACGCTCCAGCATGTCCACATTAATTGGGGAGGGAGCCTTTCGGTGAACCAGCTCCATCTGCGGCAGTCTTGCCAGCCCACTGTCCGCCCCTCCCTCTGCCCCGCGTCCCTCCAGGCCTGGGACAGGCAGAGGCTGCATGGGGGCCCGCACAGGTGGGACACTCATGTCTGTACTTGCAATTCTTCTTACTGCATGAACCATTAGACGAGAAAGCCCAGCACAGCAGTCGGGCTGGAACCCCCTGCCCCGCCACTTGGCGGGGAACCTGTGCTGGAGCCACTCGCTGGACCGCATGTCCACAATGGTATCTTTCCCCTGGTGCGGGGCACGTGGGCGTCATGTACAGCAGCCAAAGTCTCTGACATGGCTCATCCCACCTCATCTCAGGGTGCAGTGGAATTCTCATACGGAATTCCTCGTCAAAAGCCAACCACGACGGCCCCGGAAAATCAACCATTGCCCGGTAGATATTGTCCAAATACTGGACCATCGGAATTGCCAGATCCGGCCGGGCCCTCAGGTACACCGCCATGTAGATGAGGTAAGCCGGCAGCCAGTTGGCCCACGTCCGTGGCGGCTTGCGACGACGTGCCTGTTCCTTATCCTTCTCATCCTGCCCCTCCCTCTCTTCCTTGGTGGGCTCCCTGTTTAGGAGTGAGAAGATATCAACATACTCCCCTCGCCATATTTTCTCTCTGGTGGCCTGTGCCAAATGGTCACCCAGTGGCAAGGAATAGCCCGCTGTTGGCAAGGCCGAGACAGGCACAGCAGAAACTGCGGGCATCTGGAAAGGGGCTTGAACTAACCCAGCCACCCCCAAAACATTCCCCACAGGGTAGGAAATGCTACCCACCCCGGGGCCCTGGGTGGTGGTTGACGTCGCCTGTTGGTGCGTCGGCGGCTGTACCGCCGGACCACCCATGCAAGGCCAAGGCCATTGGAAAGCCCCCCCCAACGTAGCCACATGTGTAGGTGCACTAGTTTGTACCGCATACTCACATGCTGCACCCCCGCGGGCTGCCCCCACCGGGGGTTCCGGCCCACTGGGGGCGTCGGAGCTCACGACCGCCGTAGAGCTCGCCGCCGGAGCTTGACCCGCGCCGGCCTGTTGGTCGGGGACCTGCGAGGCAGTGGCCGAAGTCGCGCCACGCGCCTCAAGCTGCTCGACCCGTCCCGTCGCCTGCCGCTGCCCAGCAGACGACGCGTCCAAGCGCACCCCAAAAGGAGCGCCAGCGTGGCTGGCCTGAGCGAGGGAAGCCTCAAGTGCCGCCACGCGGGCCAGCAAGGCCTCGACACTGGCCTGGGGCCACGGGCCAGCCGGCCCGCCCGTTACGGGCGTGGGTACAGGCCCTTGCACCCCGGGGCCCGAATAAGGCCATGACCCCACACCCAGGCCCGGCAGGGCCGGCGTGGGCATCTGCCAAGGGAGGGGACCGCACCACCCCCCAAGGCTGGAAGGCCCCGGAGTGAGCTGGGCCCCGATGGAGGAAGGCCCAGAATGAGCACCAGGAGCGGCGTCCGCCGCTTGCAGGCCGCGGGCCGCAGCCCATACTGGACCCCTACTCGGGTCCCCGGCCTCCGGCCAGGGGGTAATAGACCCCATCCCACCGGTCCCGGTGGGAGCCGGCAAAGGCGGCTGGTGGGAAGGCGCAGCCGCGGTCCTCCGACCTGGATTGCACCGCCGCACCGCCCGAGCCGCGCTCGCGGCCGCCTTCTTCTTCGAAGGCATCTCAGTCGGACCTAAGGGAAGCCGAAAAGAGGAAAATAAGCAGCCAAAAGGCTTCCCGCTCCGTCGCTTCGCAAAATGGCAGCTCGGCTGCCTCGTGGCCACCCCTTTTATAAGGGAGCTGGCCACGCCCCTAACTACCCGGATGCCTTCGTCCTGTGGGGGGGCTCCCACAAAGAGCGCGGCGGCCATTTTGGCGCTGCGCTTGCGTTCTTGGCAGTGCGTGGCACGCATCCTGGCCCATTTTTCTGCCACCAGGATGGGTCTCCCCTTACTAAATTTCAATTTTGGAAGGTGACCGGTATGGCACTATCCAGTGTTGGCCTCCCAGGGGCTCGTTACGGCACCCATTCGTTTAGAATAGGTGCTGCTTCAACTGCAGCTGCATTTGGGTAGTCTGAGGCTGATATACGCCGTATGGGAAGATGGGGATCTACGCGTTTTGCATTATATGTTCACCCTCTTCAGGCATGAGTACCAGTTAAGTCACTGTTCTCTTTTTTCTCTTACAGACCCTGTGTGTCCCCGCACACCGGTGGCAGTATGGCTGGTGGGCAACAGTTACGTGCACTGGGCAGCACAGTATGCTGCGGCGACAGAGTGGGGACCCCAGCTTGGACTGCGTGCAGCCGCATGCATACGTTGGTACGGTAAGCGTGGAATGAGATGGCGGGAACTGTTGCCATTCCTTTTCTCCATCAGGGATGCTGAACCGCCTGATGTCCTTGTACTGCACCTCGGGGGCAATGACCTCGGCCAGGTCACTGGCCTTTCTTTAAAATTCACGATTTGCAGTGACCTAGCTTATTTGCATTATGTGTGGCCGTCCACAAGGCTGCTATGGTCGGACATCATACCACGTCACGCTTACAGGGGAGGTATTGACCTCCATGCCCTTGACCGCGCTCGTCGCTCGGTGAACAGGGCAGTTGCCTGGTTCATGGCAGACAAGGGTTTGGGGATGGTCATCCGACACCCCACCATTAGTTTACAAAATTATGATCTGTATGCAGGGGATGGGGTCCACCTGTCGGCTAGAGGTATGAACCTCTTTTTGGAAGATTTGCAAGCAGGCCTGTTGACCGAGCTGACGGTCTGGTGGGGGGGGGGCGGTGAGTCTTCATTGAAGCCTCCCCGTGTGGCGGGTAGCACTGGTAAGGTAAAAATTTATGACCCATAGGTATCCGGCAGGTTCGCAATTGACTGGCCAACACTTAGACAGGTACAGGTGTAATAACGTTGACCGGTCAACGACGAACCAGGCAAGGGGTGATGGCAGGAGCTTTACAGCATGCATCACCCCGTGATTTGACGGATACACGTCAGAGGGTGGGGTCAGTAGATAGTTTATTGACTACGGTCAACAATTTGTTTGTTGTAAACAAACAAATTGATACAAATGGATACATTGTAGCCAATTGCCATTGGCAATTTTGGGAGGAACCTTACCAGTGTTACTGCGGCCTGCTTGCCTTAAGAATTATAATTGGCTGAGTACCAATTGAAATTTATAATTCGGACTAGGGCATGAATCAATAAATGTGGCCCAATGCCGTTATCCACTTATACCGGTGTCTGAGTCCTTTTTCGGGGGGTGCGCCTGCAAAGTCTATGGGTCAATGTCAGGGGACTTCTATCCAGATATAGGCAAAGCTAGGCAATCTGCTGAAGCTAATAGAATGCAGCACTGGCCATGGCACAAACTTGCTGTACCATATTAAGTGCCATGTCTAGGAGAACGCCTAGAGTTCAGACCCTAGTGATAAGATGGAATCTTCCAATTTACGAAGGTTCTAGCCAACTGGCCAAAGAGAACCGCCAACCAACAAGATCTCCATCTTGCTGTGATTCAGGTACAACACATTCTCCCTCCTCTAGAGCCCAAATGCCATAAAAGCCTGAGAATAAATCATTTCAAGCAGCTCTGAATGGGTTACTTCTGATCTGTATAACTAATACCTGTATATGGATACAGATTGGGTCAGGAGATACTTGCACACCTGGACATCTAATACTTTGAAGTCTATATTGCATATGTCTTATTTTCTGCTTTTAAAATCATTTTCACTTGTGAGAATATACCAATATATTCCTGGGGTGATAATGGTTTAGATGGCCCTGTAAAAAGTGACCTTTCTTGCAATATAGTGTTTTACTATAATACTACATTCAGATGCTTAATACAATTATGTTATGTCACTGCAGGAAAAAAACACCTACTTTTTACTAACAGGTGGCCTGTAAATCTCATTAAAATGTCTTCATCCATTTCTGAAATACCTGCTTTAAAAAGATCAAAGAATTAAATTGCTTGTTCATATGTTCTTTCTAATCTGACTGCATGAAGACATTCATGTGCTCAGTAAAGACACATATACATTTTCTTGTAGCTTCTGTGCTACGAGAATTTTGATAGCTGATTGGTGAAGACATGTATCGAAGCTGCTTCTTTAGCTATCATAGTTGGGGAGAAGCACCTCCAAAGTGATACCAAGTATATGATAAAGATATGGATGCTTCCATGAAGTCAAGACAATGTCCTATTGTACAAGGTGAAACAGGTGTAGACCAACAACAGTCCATAAAGCCTATGCCAGTATACATGCTAAATCTAATCTAGGATGGTACTGCCATATCATTGCTTTCCTATAGTAGGTACACTTCCACCCCAAAGAAGTCTTATTTTGACAATATTTGATGTTTGTGAACTGTGCAGTTAAGGCAATTCTCAACCCAATCTTATTACTTAGCTATCTTTGCAGTGGATGCTTTCAATTCATTTCTCCCTCAATGATGAGGAAAGCTCAAAACAAAATCAAGTTATTAGACAATGAAGCTCTGTTAGAACTCAGCAGCATTTTCTGAAGTAGCATGTGAAACAAAATTTATTCATTTGAAATAGTGTGTTAGATGAAAGCTTTGTGGATACCCTGGACCACCAGGATGACAAACAAATGAGTCCTAGATCAAATCAAGCCTGATCTATCTCTATAAAACAAAAATGACAAAACTGAAGTTGTCATACTTTAGGCACATCAGGAGAAGACAAGATTAACTGGAAAAGACCATAATTCCATGTAAAGTTGAAAGCAGCAGGAAAAGATGAAGACCAAATATGAGAATCATTGATTCAATTTCCATAGTCTTGAGTTTGCAAGAGCTGAGCATGACTATTGATGACAGGACATTTTGGAGGACACTCATTCATAGAGCTGAGATCAATTAGGGACAAATTTAAGGCACGTAACAAGAACAACAACCTCTCCTCAACTGTACCAGTCACAATGAAATGATTCCCACGTAAAGTTCCTAGACCACTGATGATTACACAATGAAAGCGCGGCACCAAAATGGCCACCGTGCTCTTTGCAGCCCCCCCTCACCCGGACTCAGACATCTGGGTGAGTTAGGGAGCATGGCCACGCCTCTATAAAAGGGGTGGCCACGAGGCAGCCGAGCTGCCATTTTAGAAATGCAACGGAGCGGAGAAGTTTTCTCTGCCGCGCTTCTTGCTTCTTCGCCCTTCGTACCTTTGCCTTTGAATGGAGTTCACTCCTCTTCACTACTGCGGTATTCAGGGCACAGGAACTGATCCCTGGCCAGGGATCCGTCGGTAGCTTCTTCGGGAGACATGGCTCCCAAGCGCAAGGCCCCGGCGGTCAAGCCGCGGCCGAGGGGAAGGGCTTTCCCTACCCCTCCCTCTGCTGGGGGGCAGCCATCGGGTTGGAGGACTCGGGCTGCACCCCCCCAGCTGGGCAGCGGGACGGCCTTGCCCACCGCTGCCAGTGTGGCTGATCAGGCTTCCACAGGTCAGCCCGGCACAGGCCTCCAACCTGGGCTGGCACAGGCTGGCTCCTCGGGGATCCCTGCCCCTGGACAGCATTTTCTTAGCATGGGACAGGGTGGCCCTCTTGGACTTGGTGACGGTTTCCACCCCACCATTCCTCCGGCCCCCCACAGGCCTGAGTTTTGGGCATGGCCCTACTCGGGCCCTGGATCCTCATTCGGGTTTCTCGTCCAGCAATTGGCCACAGGGCAGTTCGGCCCATCCGGCCCACCTTATACTGGGGGCTCGGAGACTGTCGATGCGCTTCTTGCATGTATTTCGGTGCTAAAGGCATCACTGGGCATTGCACAATCACCTCCTGATGGGGGTTTAGCTGCTGCTTCTATTATGGCCCCTTCATCGGTCCCGGCAGACACGTCGGCCGTGACTCTCCAGCGGGCCGCCAACAGGGTCGAGCTGCTTGAGGCCGTCAGGCCAGCCCAGGCTGGCACCTCTCAGCTCCCTGCACGTTCGGATTTGCCGGTGGGGAGCAGTCAGGTGTGGCCCCAGAGCTCGATGCCTGTCGCGAGCTCCGACGCCCGCCGTGGGCCAGAACCCCCAGTGGGGGCGGCTCACGGGGGTGCGACTAGTGAGTATCCGGTTCAATTTAGTGCACCGACACTGTCCAGTCACACTGGGGGGGTACAGTGGCCATGGCCACGCCAGGTTACTGTGGGTGGGCAGTTGCTTACACACTGCCCTGTTAATTCCTGGTTGCCAAATGGCCTCTCGGTTAGGGCAGGGGTGTCCGCCCCGGGGGTATGCCAAGCGTCGCAGGGGCTATTCAGGGCCCGCTGCGCATACCCTTCATTCAACATGTGCCAAAGGCGGCTCTGCCAACGGCTGGTTATTCCTTGCCCCTGGGTGATCATCTTTCACAGGCCATGAGGGATAAGATTTGGCGAGGGGAGTACGTTGATATTTTCTCCCTCCTGAATCGTGAGCCCTCCAAGGAGGAGAGGGAGGGACAGGATGACCGGGACAAGGAATTGTCCCATCGTCGTAAGCCACCACATACCTGGGCCAATTGGTTGCCGGCATATCTTATATATATGGCGGTATACCTGAGGGCCCGGCCTGATTTTGCCATTCCGATGGTGCAATATCTCGACAATATTTATAGGGTGATGGTTGATTTTCCTGGCCCGTCGTGGTTGGCTTACGATGAGGAATTTAGGATGAGGATGGCCCTACATCCTGAGATGAGGTGGGATGAGCCCTGCCAGCAATTGTGGTTCTTGTATATGACTCCCACGCGTCCGGCGCCTGGTGATAGGTACCATTGTGGCCATGCCGTGCAGCGGGTGGCTGCGACTCAGGTTCCCCGCCAGCCGGCGGGGCAGGGGGTTCCAGCCCGCCTTCTGTGTTGGAGCTTCTCAGCTAGCGGCGTGTGCAACAAGCGTCAGTGTTGTTTCTGGCACGAGTGTCCCTCTTGCTCTGGCCCTCACGCTGCCTCCATGTGCCCGCGGGCTGGCGGGTCATGAGGCAGAGGTAGAGGTGGGCAGGGGGCGGTCAGAGCTTCCTCTGATGGTGCTGGCCACGCAAAAGGCCCCCTTCCCAATTAATATCCCCATGCTAGGACAATGGCTTTCCGCTTATCCTAGATGGGATGATGCGAGGTACCTGCTAGAAGGCTTCCAGTTTGGCTTTCGTATACCATTTAGGGGTGTTCGGGGACAGCAGGATGCCCTGAACTTACTTTCTCTAAAGGGGAATGAGGAGGTCGCTGCACAAAGCATAGCTAAGGAGTTGCAGGCTATGAGAGTTGCGGGGCCCTTTACTGACCCACCATTCCCTAACTTGAAGGTCTCTCCTCTGGGGCTAGTCCTGAAAAAGACCCCAGGTGAATTTCGCTTAATCCACCATCTCTCTTACCCTGCGGGTTCCTCGGTCAATGATGCTATTCCTGATGACCTTTGCTCAGTCAGGTGTACGTCGTTTGATCAGGCCCTACAGATGGTACGCGCCTGTGGTCCTGGCAAAGTGTGATATCAAATCGGCATTCCGATTACTGCCAGTGCACCCTGAGGACTTTGAGCTGTTGGGTTTCCATTTTAGGGGAAAATTCTATGTAGATAAGGCCATGCCTTTTGGCTGCTCTATTTCATGTTCGTCATTCGAACGATTTAGCACTTTCCTCCAATGGGCCTTTGTTCGCAGGTCAGGGTCCCGGTCTGTAGCCCATTACCTCGACGACTTTTTGTTCGGGGGTGAATGGGGCTTGGACACGTGTACACATCTCCTTACTACATTTCAGGCCCTTATGCGGGAACTGGGTGTCCCCTTAGCGCCTGAAAAGACCGAGGGCCCAGCCACCAAGCTCACCTTTTTAGGCATCGAAATTGACACTGTCGCACAGGCATCCAGGTTACCCATGGACAAGGTGGCTTGGATCTCTGTGGCGATTCGGCCACTGATTTCCAAACGTAAGGTGTCCCTTCGTGAGGTACAGGTACTTCACGGCCTGCAGGGTGGTGACACCAGGCAGAGCTTTCACCAGGCGTCTGTGTGATGCCATGGCTGGCCTATTAAAACGCCACCACAGGGCGTATATGGGCAGGGGTATATGGGCAGACCTTTCGGTTTGGCTCACATTCCTCCAGGAATTTAACGGGGTCTCTTTTTGGAGATCGGACCTTATGGTCTGCCCTAAATTTTAAGTACAGTCGGATGCCTCCGGCTCTTTGGGTAATGGGATTTATTTTGAGGGGCGGTGGGCATACGGCCGATGGCCTCACGCATGGCAGGGCACGGATCATCTCCGCGATCTTACTTTCCTGGAATTTTCCCCCATTTTGGGGGCATTAATGCTATGGGGTGATAGGTGGGTCAACTCAGTGGTCCATTTTTGGTGTGACAATGCTGCAGTGGTGCACATTGTTAACGCTCTGAGATCCAAATCCCCTAGGGTCATGGCATTGGTCCGTCAATTTGTCTTGAGAAGCCTACACCTTAATGTGCTGTTCAAGGCCAGACATGTACCAGGCATTAATAATGATATTGCTAATGCTTTATCCCGCCAGCAGATCTCCCGGTTCCGAGCCTTGGCTCCAGAAGCAGAGGAATTCCCCTCGCCACTCCCGGCCGAGATTTGGACATTTGGCGAGGAGAGGTGAACCGGGCGATCGGCATGTCTTTGGCACCTTGCACGCGTAAGGCGTACCAACATGCTTTCATACAATTTAGAACCTTTTGTGGGCAACTATGGTTACCCGAAGTGTGGCCAATACCTGTGGACCAGATTTTACAATACATGGTTTATCTTCACGGTCATGGGCTGGCCCCCCGTACTATAGCCTCTATGCTTTCGGCTCTGGCATTTATGGCCAAGGTGCGGGGCTTCGCCGACTGCGTAAATGATTTCCGCATACGTCATGTTTTGGAAGGGTGGACACGTGAATGTGGCCGCTGCCCGGACACACGTCACCCGATTTCACCAGAGGTTCTTACCCACCTTGCACGACGCTGGCATAACTTCTGCTATGATAGGTATGAGGTGGCTCTTTTTCACGCAGCTACCACTGTAGCCTTCTTCAGAGCGCTCCGCATCAGTGAGTTGGTACCACTGTCTAAGGCAGATGCGTCTCGTAGGGCACTGGAACTCGACAATGTCTATGTTACTCAAGAGTGGGCTCGGTTGAGGATACGGTCCTCAAAGGTTGATCAGCACGGCGTAGGCAGTGGAGTCAGACTGCTACGATGTTCCATTGAAGACATCTGTCCGGTTGGTGCCCTACATGAGTTTTTGGCAGTGCGTGGTACGCACCTTGGCCCGTTATTCTGCTAACAGGATGGGTCTCCCCTTATTAAATTCCAGTTTTGGAAGGTGACTGGCATGGTACTTACCAGTGTGGGCCTCCCTGGTGCTCGTTATGGCACCCATTCATTTAGGATAAGCACCGCGTCTACTGCGGCTGCGTTTGGGTACTCTGAGGCTGATATACGCAGGATGGGCAGGTGGGGATCCATGCGCTTTGCATTGTACGTACGCCCCCTCCATGCATGAGTACCAGTTATGTCATTATTCCTTTTTCCTTCTTTTACAGACCCTGTGTGTCCCCGCACACCGGTGGCAGTATGGCTGGTGGGCCACAGTTACGTGCACTGGGCAGCACAGTATGCTGCGGCGACAGAGTGGGGACCCCATCTCGGGCTATGTGCAACCGCACGTTTGCGATGGTACGGTAAGCGTGGTATGAAATGGCGGGAACTGTTGCCATTCCTGTTTTCCATCAGGGATGCTGGACCGCCTGATGTCCTCATCCTGCATCTCGGTGGCAATGACCTTGCCCAGGTCACTGGCCTCTCTTTAAAGTTCACGATTTGCAGGGACCTATTCTATTTGCATTACGTATGGCTGTCCACGCGGCTGCTATGGTCGGACATGGTGCCGCGGCATACCTACATGGGAGGCGTTGACCTCTGTGCCCTTGACCACGCTTGCCGCTTGGTGAACAGGGCTGTTGCCCAGTTCCTGGCAGACAAGGGCTTGGGGACAGCCATCTGGCACCCTAGGATAGGCTTGCAGGATTACGATCGCTATGCAGGAGATGGGGTCCACTTGTCGGCCAGAGGTATGAACCCCTTTCTTGAGGATATGCAAGCAGGCCTGGTGACCGAGCTGACGGTCTGGGGGGCGGCGGCAGTGAGTCATCATGGACGCCTCCCCGTGTGGGGAGGTAAGGTAAAGATTTATGATCCATAGGTATCCGGCAGGTTCGCAATTGACTTGCCAACACGTAGACAGGTACAGGGGAAATAGGTTTGGCTGGTCAAGGGTGAACCAGGCAAGGGGTGATGGCAGGAACTTCACAGCCTGCATCACCTTGATAATTAACGGATACACATCATAGGGTGGGGTCAGTAGATAGTTTATTGACTCCGGTCAACAATTTGTTTGTGTCAACAAACAAATTGATACAAATAGTTACATGTAGCCAATTGCCATTGGCATTTTGGGAGGAACCTTACCAGTGTTACTGCGGCCTGCTTGCCTTAAAGAATTACAATTGGATGATTACACCAATTGAAAGTTATAATTCAGACTAGGGCATTATTAAATAAAAGTGGCCCGATGCCTTTATCCATATACCGGTGTCTGAGTCTTTCTTTGGGGGGTGCGCCTGCAAAGATCTTTCTCTCCTGTTACTTTTTCATAACAGATTATTTTGATCAGAAAAGGGCCTATAATTATATGAATTTCTACTTGTAGTTTGAAATTATCTAAGAATGGTTCTCTATCATATCATACTAACCAGATTTTATTTTCCAATAATGATGATGAGAAGTTTAAAATGTTTGGCTGATTCTAGCAGAAAGTCTACAGTGATTCACTCTATAAATTACTTTCCATTAAACCATTGCAGAGCATTACTAACCTGGTCATTGTCAGATTAAGTTACGAAATCTGTTTGTGTACAGTGATGGTCCTCTCAAAATTAAAGCAGGGATATTTATTATTCTATATAATTATCAAGTTTAATTAATATTTTTAGTTTAATAGACTAGATGAAATAAGGTTCCTAAATTTACAGGATTTCCCAATGCCCACCATACATAGGAAAAATTGCATAACATCAGATATCTTGGAATGTGTTTGCTATGAGTGGAAGAGAAGATTGTGCATAAAAAGAAGTGGCCACATGTAGATAATAGTTTGTAAATGTTTTGTAAAAATGTGCAATGAATATTTTGTCCATGAAGGTAAATTTAGCTACAATCCCCCATTTTCCCTATGTATGGTGACTTTTGGGACACCTTGTACAATGCAGCCATATACTATACCAGTGATGGTGAACTTTGGCATTCCAGCTGTTCTTGAACTTCAATTCCCAGCAGAAGTTCTGACTTGGGCTTCTGGTAATTGAAGTCCAAGAACAGCTGGAGTGCCAAGGTTTGCCATCACTGTACTATACTAACCAACCATTGTCACTTTATCTTGAGGCCATGTATAAATGATTGCCATATGGTCTCACTCTTATATCTGAGTCATGGTCCATGAAAACTCACATTAAAATATAGCCATTAATCCTTAAGGTAACACAAACCTTTTGTCTTCTTTATTTTTTTTGTTTCTTGTCTGATATACTTTTAAATTAAGAGTTACTTAAAACAAAGATATAAATGAAATTGTAGTCACTATTTTGTTACATGTGTTTGTTGTTGTTGTTGTGTGCTGTGTAGTCATCTGTTACTTATGGCAGGCCTATGAATGCTAGATCTCCAAAACCTCAACAGCCTTGCTCAGTTCTTGCATGTGGCTTCCATCATGGAGTTTTGTTTGGTCTTTCTCTGGCAGGCTTCCACCTTTACCAGCATTATAGTCTTTTCCAGATTATCTTGCCTTCTCATGATGTGCCCTGAGTAGGATGTGTTCATTAAAGGTAAAGGTATCCCTTGCTCATAAGCCAGTCGTATCCGACTCTAGGGTTCAGTGCTCATCTCTGTTTCAAAGCTAAAGAGCCAGTGCTGTCTGCTTCCGCAGACATTTTCCAGGGTCATGAGAAGTCACCGGAGCACACAGAATGCTCTTTACCTTCCCACCGAAGTGGTCCCTGTTTAACTACTTGCAATTTCTTGCTTTCAAACTGCTAGGTTGGCAGGAGCTGGGACAAAGATGGGAACTCATTCCATCCTGCAGTACTCGGGCATCGAACTCCTGACCTGCCACCTTTCAGTCAGCATCTTAGCTACTTGAGCCACTGCAGTCCCTTAGGAACTGTGTTCGTTAGGAAGTGATATTTGCACAGTGCCCAGATATGTGAAGGGTATAAGATAAAATGACTACCTAGGGGTCAAGAAACCTGGGTTTGAATATGTGTACAGCTATGGAAACTCGCTTATCACCAGTGTAAACAAAAAACAAAAACAAAATTGTGGCCATGCTTTGTTTTCAGAAGTAATAGTTTGAATTTGTTTTAAGGAACTAAATTTCTTAGTGGATTGCACTTAACACATACATTTAATTTACACTTATCAAGAGGATCAATAGTACATTTGGACTAGTAAATCCATGAAGCATTATTAGAAAACTATCCAAATAAGCAATATACAACTTTGTAGCAAACTACCTACATTTTGTCAATGATTAATGAGTGAGCATACAGTACAAGAGATAATGATTATTGGGACCTTTCCTTCTTCCATTCTGCCATTCTATTATGTGAACAGATTATTTCATGCTTTGATTAATATGCCACATTGCTCACTAAATACAGGAATGCATGAAATAAATGAGGTTCATAGATAATTTATTCACAGACTTCTTCAGGAATAAGATTGTAAAAGCAGACACAAGTGAAAAACTATGTACAAAATGTATGCTAGCAGGATAGTATGATTGTGGTTATTGATTTGCTGAAAGGTTTGATTATGTTGAATCAGATCAACATTGAATGAAGATGATGAATCACATTACAGTACTTTGAAATGCTGTTGGTATGAATTATATTAATAGAAGGTAGAAACCTTTCTCACAAATGATAATCCTGTTGAGAAAGGAGTGAAACAGTTACATTCTGCTTTTCACTCCCCGATCATTATCCTGCAATGCAATCTAGCATCTCATTAGGATGCAGATTCAGTGTGAGAGGTCTATAGATGAGGTCATTTCTTTGCAGTAGATGCCCACTTTCATCCAGTGGTGGTGGACTGTGATCTGTCATCCATTCCTTATTCTTATGGTTTGACTTTTATCTGCAAAGGTATTACTGTTTAACTTTCTTGGATATTTCTTTTGATATCCCCCATTTCTTTTCTACACAATTTCCCCCTTGATGTTTTCTCACTTTGTCTAATTACCCCCTCATTGTGTCTTTTGTTGCTGTTCTACATTCTTTGTCTTTAAGAACAGTGACTTCAAAACCAGTTCTCATTGTTTTAGTTATGGTTTTATGCAATTTTAGCAAAGATGACATATGTAGTGACCTACTACATTGGATTCTGACCAGCAGAATGAAGACACGAGATTTGTGGGGGGCTAGGTGGGTACTTCGGAATCTTCTCTCCACTCCTCTACCTCCTTCTATCTCCTTCTTCCAGCAGCTATCTTTATTAACAGTTTTTTTACAAGCATACAGCGTATGGCACACAATGACATAATCCATCATCCTTCACCACACTGTCACACTATGCTGCACTAGGCCTACTCAAATAGACATTTACACAATTGATGATAGATGAATGCAACCTATTTCTATATCCTTATAATAGTAGAATGCATATAGCTAAGAGGAAGGAACATTCTGGGTTCAACTGAACAGGAACGGACATTTTCACCATCATAGGGAATGAACAACCTGTGTTATTGATCAGCCTATTGGAGAATTTGTTCTCACGATTAACCTGGTCGAATCACAAGAATGTGACAGACATATTAACGGGTTTTAGTCTGATGAAATATCTGCTCCAGGATAGGTCTTTGCTGACAACATGCTGTTATGAAACTTTCTAAACATATGTCTATTTGATTTCTGAAAATATTATTTGGGATATTGGCATGAGACTTCCAAGTGTAAAGTCATCTGGGTGGTAGTTTAAACCATGTGTTGGTGATTACTAGATCTTCTTCTCTGCAGAACTGTATGATGTGATTTCCTCTCTTGTTCCTTTTTCCAAGGTCATATAGTACAACTATGTCATTTTCTTTACCCTGGCTGACTTTAGCATTAAATACTCAATCAATCAATCAATCAATCAATCAATCAATCAATCAATCAATCAATCAATCAGTTTAATTTATATCCCGCCTTTCTTGGCCAAAGGCAAACTCAAGGCGGCTAACAGCATATACAAATAGCAACAAAATAATAATACAGAGATACAATAAATTTACAATAGTGAGCAATACAAGTAAGCATAGTATCAAAATACAAAAACTACATAATTACATTAAAAAAACAGTATAATACAACAACAAACCCAGCATGGAAAAACCCCATGTCCGCTGGAGAAAGTCACAGGAGCTACCTCCGGCAGCAAAGGCAGCCACGGCAGTTCAGATTGTCCCAAGGGCTGCAACAGCTGCGAAGATGCAGGCAAGAGCCTTAAGGATGCGCCCTCCCCGTCCCCACCATTGGCGGGGAGATAAAGGGAGCCTTCCGTGGCCCAGGAGGCTCCAAAGATGCCACCACAGCCACGCCCTCCCCGCCCCCACCATCGGTGGGAGATAAAGGGAGCCTTCCGTGGCCCGGGAGGCTCCGAAGATGCTGCTGCAGCTGCGCCCTCCCCACCCCCACCATCAGCGGGGAGATAAAGGGAGCCTTCCGTGGCCCAGGAGGCTCTGAAGGACATCACTGCTGTGAAGCATCGTGTCCTCCCAGCCCTTTGTTCATCTTGGAGGTTGAATTGGGCGGGTAGTTTTGACTTTGATTATTTTTGCGGTGGCCTTGTTGTACCTGGACATGTGGGGCTTCTGAAAAGAGGTTTTTTTCCCTTCCCTTTTGTCTTGATGCTTGCTATTGGAGGGTTGATATTGTATTATTGTGATTATTGTTTTTCTGTAATTGTACTGATTAATTATTGTGTTTTTGTATCATTTTATTGTAACAGTATGTATCTTAATATGTTGTTAGCAGCTCTGAGTCGGCCGTGGGTTGAGTGGAGCGGGATATAAATTTAAATAATAAATAAATAAACAAATAAATAAATCACTCCCCTCTGGCCCGACTGGCTGAAGGAGGGGGGAGGGGGAGTCTCAGAGCCATGGTGGTGCAGTCTTTTGAAGGCGCCCACCGCCCTCCCGCAGGTGGAATCACTCCCCTCAGGCCCGACTGGCCGAAGGAGGGGGGAGGGGGAGTCTCAGAGCCATGGTGGTGCAGTCTTTTGAAGGCACCCGCTGCCCTCCCGCAGGTGGAATCACTCCCCTCTGGCCCAACTGGCCAAAGGAGGGGGAAGCGGGAGTCCCAGAGCTGTGGCAGCGTAGTCTTTTGAAGGCGCCCACCGCCCTCCCACAGGTGGAATCACTCCCCTCTGGCCCAACTGGCCGAAGGAGGGGGGAGGGGGAGTCTCAGAGCCATGGTGGTGCAGTCTTTTGAAGGTGCCCGCCGCCCTCCCACAGGTGGAATCACTCCCCTCTCGCCCGACTGGCCAAAGGAGGGGGAAGCGGGAGTCCCATAATTACAGCAACTTCATTTCTTTTGGTATACTTCAACACAGCTTTGAGTTGATCATAAAACTCCTTGATCTCCTCATCCAATTTTTATTTTATGTTTATAACATCATATTATTGGTATATATTTAAACCTTCATGTTTGGGACCAGTAGTCATCAGCTGCAGCAAAAGAAGCCATGGAAGGAAGAAAAGAAGTATCATTTACACCTTGCCCTTTTCCAATTCAAGTCTCTAGGAAGACATGAGCAACACTAGATATAACTCCTGTTCTGTTGTAAAAAGCTTTTAAATAGAGTCCTGTAAAGGAGCACTCATCTTTGATTTGCTTCTCCCAACTTGGTGTCCTCCAGATGTCTTAGATTTTTGCCTCCTAAATTCTACTACCTTTAATTATATTAGCTGGAGCAGCCTGACACATCTGGAGGACAATGCACCTGATTGTTCAAGGTGACCTTTGCAGCTGTTAACATCTGATCCCATGTGTCGTTATCTAACTGTGCATCTCCACTATCATGGTGCCACAACAAGTAATTAGTAAGTATGTTTGCTATGAATTGGGTAGAGAATGTTGCCTTGTCATGCAGCTCTGGTAGCAATAAGTCTAACAGTTCAGATCTCAAACTGCGGGAGAAGGACTACACTCCTGAATAGTGTTGAGATGTTTCGTCATATTCTCATGTTGGGGTAAGATTGAACATAGGTTTCTTTCTGAAGTTACATTAACCGTAACTGGTATAATGCTGGGTGTTGTTGATGACATAGTGCCATAGGACTATGCAACTTCTAGATGGAATTGTGTTGCAATTCCAATCATCACCAGCTAGCAAAGCCAATGAGAGCTGCTGTTCAACAACATCTAGGGAGGGGCACACATTCTTCATCCCATCTATGTGTTCATTTGGAATGGGATGCTTCCCAGGAGGGTGTCAGTGCTCCCAACAATCCTGTTCATATCCTGTGCAGGTAGAAAGTACATAGTGTAGCATCAGCAAACTAACAAGTTAAAAATGAGTTTAAAAATTCAAGCTGTCATTATAACTTTATAATGCAGTCTAGAATGGCTCATAGCTTGCTAAAGTGTAATTCAGATTCATTTTCCCAAAGCAAATTTATTCCTTAAGAATGTTTTAAATATTTTTCTCTAAAAATGACCTTTTTTTTGGAGAAAATTAGGACAACTAAACTTCAGCTCTTACGAATTTTCACATTAAATTTACATGAAAAAGGTGAAGTTAGAAATCTTAGGCTACCTACAGTTGACAAATACAAATTTTAATTCCAGAAACTTCCATGAGAGACATACTGTTATGTCCAATGGCTAAATTCAAGGTAAGCTTGCAGACTGGAATGGGAGCATCTGAATTCCAATTTGGCAAAGCTCTTGTATGACTGTGTTTAAACTGTGATAACATATGTGATGGGAAAAGACTGGCGTAGAGACCGGCAAGGCACGCCACAAAGTTTGCCAAGAGAACACTATGGACCAGAAAAAAAGGCAAAACAAGGGGATGCTCAGCACAGCAGATCTGAAAAGGGGGAGGGATACGAAAGGGGGGGGAGAAATACAGTGTTGCAGGGAACAATACTGCATAGGGACATGGAATGTGAGGTCTATGAATCAAGGAAAACTGGAAGTGGTAAAAAATGAGATGGAAAGAATAAGCATTGACATCTTGGGCATCAGTGAGCTCAAATGGACAGGGATGGGTGAATTCAGCTCTGGAAACCATCATATCTACTACTGCGGGCAAGAAAACCTTAGAAGAAATGGAGTAGCCATAATTGTCAATAAAAGAGTGAGAAAAGCAGTAATGGGATACTATCTCAAAAATGGCAGAATGATGTCAGTCAGATTTCAAGGCAAACCTTTCAATGTCACTGTGATCCAAATATACGCACCAACCACTGGTGCAGATGAAGCCACAATGGACCAGTTCTATGAGGACTTACAACACCTCATAGAACAGACACCAAATTATATTAGGAGACTGGAATGCCAAATTAGGAAATCAAAAAGTGGAGGGAATAACAGGCAAATTTGGTCTTGGAACACAAAAAGAAGCAGGGCAAAGATTGATAGAGGTCTGCCAAGAGAACACACTGGTCATAGCAAACACTCTCTTCCAGCAACACAAGAGGTGACTTTACACATGGACATCACCAGATGGCCAACACCGAAACCAGATTGACTACATACTCTGCAGCCAAAGATGGAGAACCTCCATACAGTCAGCAAAAACAAGACCTGGAGCAGACTGTGGCTCAGATCACAACCTACTGATTGCAAAATTCAGGCTTAGACTAAAGAAAATAGGGAAAACACGGAGACCAGAAAGATATCACCTAGACAGCATCCCTAAAGAATACACGGTGGAGGTGATGAACAGATTTAATGGCTTAGACTCGGTAGACAGAGTACCGGAAGAATTATGGACGGAGATGAGGGACATCATGCAGGAAGCAGCAAAGAAAACCATACCAAAAGAAAAGAAGAGTAAGAAAGCAAAGTGGTTGTCTGATGAGGCTCTTAAAATAGCAGAGGAAAGAAGGAACGCAAAAGTCAAAGGAGAAAGGAAAAACTACAACCATTTGAACACAGAATTTCAAAGAAAAGCAAGGAGAGATAAGGAAAACTACCAAAAAGAACAGTGCAGAGAAATGGAGGAAAACAACAAAAGAGGCAGAACCAGAGATCTTTTCAAAAAAATTTGGGAAATCAAGGGAACATTTAAAGCAAAAATGACCATGATAAGGGACAAAGACGGAAAGGAGCTAGCTGATGCAGAAGAAATTAAGAAAAGATGGAAAGAGTACACAGAGGAACTTTACAAAAAGGACCTCAACACTCCTGATAATCACAATGATGAAGAAATTGAACTTGAGCCAGACATCCTGGAGAGCGAAGTCATAAAGGCCCTAAAGAGCACTGCAAACAACAAAGCTAGTGGAGATGATGGTATCCCAGTTGAATTTTTCAAAGCACTAAAAGATGATGGCGTCAAATTACTGCATTCAATATGCCAGCAGATTTGGAAAACAAAACAGTGGCCACAGGATTGGAAAAGATCAGTATACGTCCCAATCCCAAAAAAGGGCAATGCCAAAGAATGTTCAAATTATCGAACAATCGCACTCATCCCACATGCCAGCAAGGTGATGCTCAAGATAATACAGGACAGACTTCAGCAGCATGTGGAGAGAGAATTACCAGAGGTGCAGGCTGGTTTCAGAAGAGGCAGGGGGACTAGAGACCACATCGCCAACATACGCTGGATCATGGAGAAAACAAAGGAATACCAGAAACAAGTTTACTTTTGTTTTATTGACTACACTAAGGCATTTGACTGTGTGGACCACAACAAGATGTGGCAAGTAATTAAAGAGATGGGAATACCAGAGCACCTCATATGCCTCCTGAGAAATCTGTACATGAACCAAGAAGCAACAGTTAGGACAGAACATGGAATAACAGAGTGTTTTGGAATAGGAAAAGGAGTAAGACAAGGCTGCATTTTGTCACCATGCTTATTCAACCTATACACAGAGCACATAATGCGCAGTGCAGGGATGGAGGAATCACAATATGGGATTAAAATCGCTGGGAGAAACATCAATAATCTGAGATATGCAGACGATACCACCCTAAAGGCAGAAAGTGAGGAAGACCTAAAGAATCTCTTGATTGGGCTGAAGGAGGAGAGTGCAAAAGCTGGCTTGAGACTCAATATCAAGAAAACCAAGATAATGGCAACAGGCCCCATCAGTTCCTGGAAAATAGACGGGGAAGAAGTAGAAGCAGTGACAGATTTTACTTTCTTAGGATCAAAGATCACTGCAGATGGGGATTGCAGCCATGAAATAAAAAGGCGACTGATTCTTGGGAGACAAGCGATGAGAAACCTGGAGAACATAGTGAAAAGCAGAGACATTACATTGCAAACAAAAATTAGAATAGTCAAGGCAATGGTTTTCCCAGTAGTAATGTATGGATGTGAGAGCTGGACAATTAGGAAGGCTGAACGCAGAAGAATAGATGCCTTTGAAATGTGGTGTTGGAGGAGGGTTTTGAGAGTCCCCTGGACAGCGAGGAGAACAAATAGGTCAATCTTAGAAGAAATTAACCCTGACTGCTCATTGGAAGGTCAAATAGTAAAGATGAAGCTAAAATACTTTGGACATCAAATGAGAAGGGAGGATTCACTTGAGAAGGCATTGATGTTGGGAAAGTTTGGTGTATGCAAACCAAGACACAGGACACAGCCTCGGGCTGGGTTAACTCAGGTTTATTGCATCGTGGACAGAGGGAACATGCGGTAATGGCGGATCGATAGCTCTTTATATACAGTAGTAATACATTTGAACGTGGTGCCATGGTAGCCCATTGGCTACTGTCTGCGTGACGTCATTGCGGGTCACGCCCTTCTTGTCCAGGTGTAGGTGGTGGCGGGAAAACTTCCCGCGCTGTTGCCTTTGATGAGTTCGGACCAAGAGAGCTTGGACGCTCGCTGCTGCCAGCTGGTGGTCATTAGCTCGCGTCCTATTACAGGGTTTATATGATACAGCTGAAGGTTACATTGTTGCTATAGGCAAGGTTACATTGGCTCAGATACATTGTAATCCATGTGGAAGGTAAACCATCAGAACACAACACCCCTCCCCCCTAGGACGAGACAAAGTCTCGAGCCCACACTTAAACACACTCCCCCCCCCCAGGAGACAAAGTCTCTCAGCCAAGATGGCTTATTTCGAACACGCTGGGGTCTCGATGCGGGCTGCCTCTCCCCGGGTTTGCTACCTTCTCTTTGTCCCCTGGTTTCCTGTCCTGTAATTGGAGAGGGAGACTCGTTAGTGACTTGCCGCGGCTCCGCGGCGTTGTTGGGAGGTGTGCTCTTTCTTAGGGAGGAACCGGGGGCACTGGGGGCTAACGAAAAACCCCTCTTCTCGCTTGGATGGGTGGGGGAACACTCCTGAAAACCCCCCCGGCTCGCAAAATCAAAATCAAAATTACAATCGGGGGCAGCGGTCGCGAACTCCTCTCCCCCTTCCCCGGCCTCTGATAGGACTGGTGTATCAAAAGGGTATGAGTCGGGGCCGCTGCTTCTGCCTTCCCCCCTTGCTTGGGACTGTTGTCCGCTGCTGTCTCCCCCTTGGGTTAAGCGGGTGGGGGAGAACCCTAACGCTGAATCCTGTTGCTGAGCCCCACTGACTGGCCTACTCACACGGTGCCTCAGTTGGTCTGCGTGCCTCCTCCAGAGGAGGCCGGTGTTAGTCTCGACCCGGTACGACACTGGCCCCGTCTGTTCTACAACAGTCCCTGGTACCCAGGCTGGCCCTGCGCTGGAATAGTTCCTGCAGTGAACAGGGTCGCCGGCGGCGAAACCTTTCGAGACTGCCAACCCTATGTTTTTCCCTTTATCCTCAACTCTCGTCGGGTCTAGCCTGGACAGGATCGTGGTCAGTTTTCGCCGCATCAAGAGCTCTGCCGGCGAGTAGCCTGACGCTAAGGGGGTCACCCTATACGCTAAGAGGAACTGGCATACTTGGTGATTCAGGTCCCCCGGGCCCATGCGCCGCAGCGCCTCCTTTGTTGTACGCACCAGCCGTTCCACTTGGCCATTCGTGGCCGGGTGAAACGGCGCGGATGTGACATGCCGAATGGCGTTTGCCTCCATGAATGCCCCGAACTCAGCGGAGGTGAAACAACTAGCGTTATCGCTGACTAAAGTGTCGGGTAAACCGAACGTGGAAAAGACTCTCCTTAGCTGGCTAATTGTCGTGGCGGAGGACGTGCTCTTTACTGGGATAACCTCCAGCCACTTGGAGAACGCATCCACCACCAGGAGAAACATGGTTCCTCGGAATGGGCCCGCGAAATCTACGTGCACTCTGGACCATGGCCCCCTTGCTGTGTCCCATTCCCTATGCGGCAGGCGGGCCGCCTCTGGTCGGGATCCCTGGCATGCCTCACAAGTGCCGACCATGTGCTCAATGTCCGCGTCCAGCTGTGGCCACCAGAAGTAACTCCGGGCCAGCGCCTTTGAACGAACTATGCCCGGGTGGCTGACGTGCAGCAGTTCGAGCACCCTCGGCCGCAGGGGCGTAGGGACTACCACCCGTTGGCCCCACAAAAGGCACCCCCTCTCTAGGGACAACTCTAGCTTTTTCCGAAAAAATGGGTCGAATTCTGTACTCGGGGACGATGCCGGCCACCCCTTCTGTACCCATGAACTAACTTTCTCCAGCGTTCTGTCCTTGCCTGTCGCCCTAGCAATGTCGGCTGGTACTATTGGGGGTGCGTCTAAGACCTCAATTAGCAACACCTGGCGGTCTCTTTCTACTCTCGCCTTTTGGTCGTCCGACAAGGGCAAAGGAGATCTCGAAAGTGCATCAGCATGGCTGATCTCCTTTCCCGGCCGGTACTCCAACTCATGTTGGTATGCGTTGAGAAAAATAGCCCATCGCAGCATTCTCGGGGACAGGATCTGCGGCGTGGGCTTGCTTGCCGTGAAAATCCCTAACAGTGGCTTGTGATCGGTCACGATTTTGAACGGGCGGCCATACAAAAAATCGTGAAATTTTTTGGTTCCCGCTACTATTGCTAACGCCTCCCTGTCGGTTTGTGCGTAATTGCGCTCCGCTTGGGACAGGGACCTTGAATAAAACGCTACCGGGGCCTCCCTTCCGTCATCCAACACGTGGCAAAGCACCGCCCCCACCCCCACCGGGGATGCATCACAGACTAGGACCACTGGCCGTTTGGGGTCGAAGTGCGTCAGGATTGCCTCAGATGTTAGGAGTTGCTTTAGCTCTTTGAACGCCCTCTCGTGCTCGTCACCCCACATCCATGTCTCCTCCTTTTTAAGTAACCGATGGAGCGGTTCGGCCACGGACGCCTTCCGCGGGAGGAATGTATGGTAAAAATTGAGGAGCCCCAGGAAAGACTGTAGCTCGGTTTTGGATGTGGGGCGAGGGGCCTTTTTTATGGCTGCTACTTTGGATTTAGACGGCTTAATCCCCTCGGGTGTGATCCGGAACCCTAAAAACTCGACCTCAGTTTCGAAAAAAACACATTTGTCCTTCCTCAGTCTCAGCCCCGCTTTCTCGAACACGGTTAGTACTTTGTCCAACCTCTTTGCCAGTTCAGCCTCACTGCCCCCTGTTATCAACACGTCATCAAAATAAGGCAACACCCCCTCCAGTCCCTTCAGGAGGCGTTCCACAAGCGACTGAAAAAGGCCGGGTGCCGAGTTCACGCCGAACTGTAAGCGCGACACCTGGAACGCCCCTTTATGGGTAACTATCGTTTGTGCCGCGGCCGTGGCGGGGGTCACAGGAAGTTGCTGATAGGCTTGTGCCAAATCGAGTTTAGCGAAACACTTTCCCCCATTCAGCCTGGCCAAAAGGTGGCTGATCACCGGCACCGGGTATGCATTAGGGCGGATCGCCTTGTTAATTGTACACTTATAATCAGCGCAAATGCGCACCTCCCCATTAGCCTTTAGAGCCGTTACAATTGGCGTTTCCCACTCCGCGGAATCAACAGGAATAAGAATCCCCTGGCCCACCAGTTTGTCCAGTTCCGCCTCTATCTTGTCCTTGAGTGCGAACGGCACCCTGCGCGGTTTGAGTCTTATCGGGCGGACCTCCGGGTCTAGGTCGAAGGCTACAGGGGGTCCCTTGAACTTTCCGAGTCCTTTCTTAAAAACGGCGGGATGCGCATCGCAAACCGCTTGTATTGGGTCCACCCCCACTGTATGCACTCCCCCTATGAACAAACCTAAGGGCTGAAACCACTGTGTCCCTAGGAGGCTACAACTTCCCCCCTTAAGGACAACTAGGGGCAGTTCCGCAGAATGTCTCTTAAAATTGACCCGAAATTTCCAGACCCCCAACACCGGAATGCTGTTTCCCTGTACGTCTCGTAGCGTGGACCTCAACGTTTTAAGTTTGGGCCGCACGTGGGGGTCGATTTTCAAGAACTCTTTCTGGGGAATTATAGAATAGGAGGACCCCGAGTCAATTTCCATCCTAATAGGGGCCCCTTGTACTAATACCTCAACGAAGTAATGGGACTGTCCCGCGGACACGCTGAACACTGGGGCGTCGTCCTCGCTGTCGTCCGAGACGCGGCCCATGCCATCCTGCTTCCT
The DNA here is from genome assembly GCA_035047305.1 of Bradypodion pumilum. Lineage (NCBI taxonomy): Eukaryota > Metazoa > Chordata > Lepidosauria > Squamata > Chamaeleonidae > Bradypodion > Bradypodion pumilum. Next base: position 85,554,865 of record JAWDJD010000002.1, read on the forward strand.
CGTGGTCTGGGCGCCATCTTTGGGCCTCGCTGGACGGTCCGGTCTGGCCGCACGGTCTTGTGACTGCCTCCGGCCCTCCTTCCGTTTTCTGCATGCCTTGGCGATGTGCCCCCGACGGCCGCAGGTGTAACACTCGGCCTTCCTGAACGGGCATCTCGCGCGCTCATGGGCCGCTCCGCAACCCTCGCAGCGTCGACCACCCTTTCGGACCTTCTGGACCTCCTCGCCGTCGCTGCCTTCCGTAGACGATTTTGAGGCCCGTCGAGTTGCGTGCACCGACTGTCCGGACTTCCCGTGCACCGCATTTTCCGCCTTGCCGGCTCTAGGACGCCACTCACGCCACTGGTGCATCTCGTCCACTCCAGCATTCGTGGACTCTGCGGCTTCCGCGGCCTCTACGACCTCTGCCAGCGTGGGTGGCGGCTCCTTGTTCATCAAGCTGCGCTGCACCTCCTTGTCTTTCAGGCCACACAGCACTCCGTCCCTGAGGGCCATCTCTAGGATGTCGCCCCATTTACAGGGGGCGGCGGCTACCCTCATGGCGGCCACGAATGCCTCGACCGACTCGTCCGGCGCTTGGACTCGCCTCCAAAACGCGCTCCGAGCGGGAAACATTGCCCTCGAGGGACGGAAGCGCTCTCGCAGCAGCTTCATGATGTCGTCCGCCTTAAATTCGCTCACCTTCTTCGGAGCGATGATGCCCACCAGCGTCCGCTTGGTTTCCATCCCGAGCATTCTGGTGAGGATGGCCCTCTTCCTCTCCTCGTCGTCTCCCTTGACTTTGAGTTCCACCAGTGCCGCCTGGAAGTCCATCTCAAGCAGCTCCCAGTCTTGCGGTTTGGTGATGTTGAACCCGCTCTGTGCCCTGGCTGTTCCGTGGGGATCCATATCCCATCCTCGTCGCCAATTTGGTGTATGCAAACCAAGACACAGGACACAGCCTCGGGCTGGGTTAACTCAGGTTTATTGCATCGTGGACAGAGGGAACATGCGGTAATGGCGGATCGATAGCTCTTTATATACAGTAGTAATACATTTGAACGTGGTGCCATGGTAGCCCATTGGCTACTGTCTGCGTGACGTCATTGCGGGTCACGCCCTTCTTGTCCAGGTGTAGGTGGTGGCGGGAAAACTTCCCGCGCTGTTGCCTTTGATGAGTTTGGACCAAGAGAGCTTGGACGCTCGCTGCTGCCAGCTGGTGGTCATTAGCTCGCGTCCTATTACAGGGTTTATATGATACAGCTGAAGGTTACATTGTTGCTATAGGCAAGGTTACATTGGCTCAGATACATTGTAATCCATGTGGAAGGTAAACCATCAGAACACAACAGAAAGGTGGAGGGCAAAAGAAGAAGGGGGAGGCCAAGGATGAGATGGCTAGATGGTATTATAGACACAATGGGCACAGAACTGGGAGGGCTGAGGGGGATGGTAGAGGACAGAGGCGCCTGGAGGAAAATGGTCCATGGGGTCGCAAAGGGTCGGAGTCGACTGTGCGACTGAACAACAACAACTTGTATGAGAATGGGTTGAAAGGCAGAGTGGGGGTATTGCAATTGTTCTAAGGCTACTCAAGAAGTAGGCCAAACCTCTGAATCTCTACTTGAAGAAAGCAGGAGTAAATTACTCAGCAGCACATTAAAAGACTGAGCTGCTGTATGTCTTTTGAGAAGTATGGATGTAAAGAAAGTCAAGTTACAAATAAGCAAGGCAAACCTCTGCATGTCTTTTCAGAATTAAGCAGAATAGGCTTCTGCTGAACAAACTTCAGGAATAAAGATAAGAAGCTTCACACTAAAACAGAACTGAATCATTTAACATCTTCCTCCTCAGGCCCTACTTTCTCATCTTGACAAGTAAAATCTCTTGCCTTAACTCAGCAACTAATCAAAGACAGAAGCTATTCTGTGTTGGAAGAACTGGCATAGATTGATAAAGAGGTTTGTAAGCAGATGGGGAATTCCTGCAGGACATATCTGGCCAATTGTTTGGCCTGATTTCAGGGCTATAACTAGGGTGTAAAAGCTAGGGCTTTGCTGTGGGACAGCAAGTTTTGAGGGTATCAAAATCTAGAGGTAAATCCACTGATGAGTGTTAGGAAAATAAATGTTAACCCCTTCTAGTTCTTACTTTCCTATTTTTTCTAAAACAAACAAAAACAGCCCTTGTCTTTATATTAGAGAGATAATACATTTTCATCTTCCTTTCTTAGGGAAGACTTGAGCCCATGCTTTATGAAGAGAAGTTTGGAGATAGTACCATGTGCCCTGGGTGCCAAAATCGCTAGTTACATCTCTGCCTGATTTACACCCTTTATCTTAGCATTGAATATGGAACATGATGGGTGTCCACACTACCAATTCTATTTGTATTTGTGACAATTTACTGCAGTGCCCTCAAGATATTTTCCCGCTGAAGTGGTACCTATTCATCTACTTGCAATTTCTTGCTTTCGAACTGCTAGGTTGGCAGGAGCTGTCTAATTAGGGCTAGCTCTGTCTCCCTCTTCCATTCCTTTGGCTGCTGTTGGTCAATATTTCATAATTAAATCACAAGAAGGCCTTTGAAAGGCAGATAACAACATGAGCCAACAACAGGCCAACAACAGAATAACATCTAGGGCCCATACACATTATAATCCATCTAACAAGGTCATCTAAGCACACAGTAAAACCTTGCATAAAGAGCGCCTTGCTTAGAGATTAACTCGCTTAAAGTACATAATTTTCTCTGAATGGTTACCTCGCTTAACAACTAAAACCAACCAAACATTCACTTAACAACTAAGTTGGGGTTCACAATCCCCCACCACCACCAGAAGTCACAATTGGTCACTTACAATAGTGTTTCACTTAAAGAGCAAAGTTGCTTAAAGAGCAATCCTGTTGAATGCATTATGTTCTTTAAGAGAGGTACCACTTTATAATGAGTTGTCTATGATAATGCTTCCTCCCTTGGAGCCAATTTGATTTCACCTTTTAACAGGCTGACAATAGCATACTCTACTACATACCTAAAGAACAGGTTGTAACACTGGTTTCTTGTTGTAACTGCCATTTGTTTAATGCCAATAAAGTTGTATCATTTTATACCTGTTCTTTGTCTTCTGGTTTCAGTCTGCATTGGGACTAAGGGCCACATTACAAGAGCTTCATGCTGCAAAGATAAAATTGAAGAGGGCCTTCCTTATCTATCTTGTGCTTAATTGGGTCAATTCTGTTACCAAATCATGCACTGCACACAATCATTTGGTGAATGTATTGTCCCAGACATCTTCACAAACTTTCTATCATTTCTAGACATATATATTTATCCCTAATGTAGTGCATTTTCTTAATATTGTACAGTGTTGTGCTTTTTACGCATAGCCTTAATGTTGCAGAAGAGCTCTTTCATTTTTATACATTTCTGTTCAACTTGGATGTGACTACCAAGGGATTTGGTAAAATGGCAGGAAATGTTTGCTTTGCTTTGGTATTGCAAGTATCAAAAGAAGGTGGATGGTTTGCCATCAAGAGGTCAAAATGCAGAAAAAATATGGGTTTTACACACATAAACACATAAAATAGAAATAAGTGCTTGAAACCAGATTTCTTTTTAATGTGTGCATGCGCATGTGCGTGTATATGTATATAGTTTATGTATATGTATATAAAATATATGCGTTATGTGAAAACAGGAGAAATAAATTGTTCACCAAACTTATAAACATGGCTCCTTTATTCAAAAGTTATGTAGCTAACTTCTTCCTCTTTCTTTTAATGTCCTAGCTATATCTGCAGGAGATGAAATTCAGTGACAAAGGAAAACACTGACTTTTGCTGCATTTAATTTAGATTGCATGTTATTCTTTGATGTCTGCAGGTGGGAGAAAGAAAGAACAAAGTAGAAGATGCCTATTTTCCCCCATGTGAGATACCTCATTTTTCTGTCACTCATAAAGACATATTGTTGACTGTTGCAACAGTAGTGGCAGAAAATGGCTGATCTGTCACCCATTAGATTGGACCTCTGTTTAAAAATTTCATTCTGGGGGCATGGCCAAGATAGTGATAGTTTAACACTGACTTTTCTTTGCTCCCTCTTTAACAAAGGTGGATTAATGGGAACGCTTTTCAAAATGAGACTTTAAAGGACCTTTTTTAAAAAAATAAGTTGACGGTAATCGGGGGTCTTGACTTTCAAGTGGGCTGATGGTCCGAAGAGCAAGGCAGAAGGCTTTAATGCCGAGCCAGCTCAAGGTGCCAAAGCCAGAGAAAGTGAAAGTGAGATAATTTGGTAAATGAGGAGCTAAATCGAACTCGGAAAGGAGAGAAAGTGAAAAGAAAAAGATCTTCCGAATTGCCAAAACATGTTTTGCTGAGCCGTGATATTTGATTGATTGCTTATCAGAGTACTAGATCAGTGGTGAGTGTGACCCGACAGGTGGAAGCTGGATGGGGGTGCTGGCACCAAAAGGTACAGGGTGCGGAGATCGGGAAAGTGGGAGATCAAGTGAAAAATTTATTGAATCAGCAATGGAGCCCTCTTGGACAGTGGAGAACTTTTTTGGACTGGTTTGAGTTGGTGGGACACTGGATGTAAGAAGCAGAAGGAGAGGATCGAGAAGGGAAGGAGGTGGACAGAAAGTAATGGCGGCGCTGGAAAGTGTTTAGAGAGAAACGAAAGTTATGAGTGGAGAAGACACAATGTTATGGCTGCAGAGGACAGAGATGAAAATTAGTTATATTGTCTTCTAGAAGTGGATGCAAAAGTATTGAGCTGGAAGTTGGTAAAGGATAAAGAAAGTTGAGAAGGTTGGAAGAGGAATTGGAGTCGTGTGAGTGTGCTGGAGTGTTGCCAGAGGGAGAACAGATGGAAGGAGGAGGGCACCGCCGTGGAGGAACCCACTGCGGATTACAAAAAATCCTTTTTTTTCTTTTTACTCTTTCTTTTTTCCCCTTCCCCCCTTTATGACAGAGCTAGGCAAGTTGTTTAAAAGATTGGATAGAATGGAAGACTCCAGAGCTCAAGATAAAGCAGATATTTTGAAAGGAATACAAGGGTCTGAGAATAAGCTTACTGGGATGTTTTCTAAATTTGTTAAACAGACCAATGAAAATTTTGATAGAGTGGAAAAGGAAATGGGGGTTCTTAAGGCAGATTTAAAATTGATGCAAGGAGATTTGAGAAAGTTGTATGAGGAAGGAAAGGAGGTAAAGAGTAAGTCAAAATACAAGAAAAAAGAGTGGATATGGTGGAAGAAATGATGATGAGGCAGAATATAGTCATTCGAAAAATAGTGGGGAAAAGACCAGATCAGCTTAAAGTAAGAATTTTAGATTGGCTGAACAATTTGAAGATGGGAAAAGATTTTGATATGGTTGACATTGCAAGTGCCTACAGAATTGGACCAAGGAGAGGGAGAGAGGAGCAAAGAAATGTGTTGGTGAAATTTTCAAATTTGGGAGATAAATTTAAAGTGATAGAATTTATAAAACAAGCTGGATCTGGCATTTTAAAGATGAATGGAAAAGATATTGAAATTTATAATGACATTGCAATTGATGAGAGAATATGGAAGTATAAGATGACGCCGGTTACTAAGCTCCTGAAAGAACAAGAGATTAGATATAATTGGAGGTTTCCCCAACAGTTGAGATTTTTTTATGCTAAGAAAATGCATGTAATTGATTCAGAGATGGATGCAATGCAATATTTGAGAGTAATTGGTCTGATTCAAAGTGGTTCTAAAAAATGAGGTGAACAGAGGGAGGAGTAGGAGGTCTTGGGTGGTGAGGAGAATGGGGAAGATGTAGCAGAAGAAAGGGGTGCCGTGGGAGGTACAGTAGTTGGAGTGATAGGGAAGGGGTTGAGGGTGGTGGAAGAGGAGGAAAAATGAAAAATGAAGCTATTAAATGGGAAGAGTGGTTAGAGCGAAGAACATGAAAGGTCTGAACATCTTACATGTCTCCCCCATCTTTGGAAGACAAGGGCTGCTTTTCTTTAGTTCATGAAGAAAGAGTATGGGGGAGATGGCGGAGGTTTTTTGTATATATATTTTACATGTAGGGTAGATGGGTTTAAATGTTTAGTTAAATGCACATCTTGGGAAATTGTGGAGGACCTAGCGAAATGTAATCAAATTTAATTATGAAGTGTGTAAAGATATTGTCTTGGAATGTTAAAGAGTCTGGCTGTCAAGTGAAGAGACATTAGGTTGGAGATGGCCCTTAGAAGGGATAAACCTGATGTAATCTTTCTGCAGGAAACACATTAAAAATCGGAAGACACAAATAAATTATTTTTGGGATAGACACAAATTTATGAAAAAGCTTTTGGTACATCAAAGGCATGAGGGGTAGCGATTTTGATTTTGAATAGATTGGGTTTTACAATGACAAAAAGTATTTCTGACCCAGAACATAGATACTTGATAGTGAAAGGAACAATTGAAGATGAAGAGATTACATTGGTTAATGTGTATGCCCCAAATGAACACCAAGATAAATTTTTGGAGAAAATTTATCAAATAATAGAGAAAGGTCAATAAAAATGATTGTTGCAGGTGATTTTAATTTAATAAGATCTGATATAGATTGTACAAATGTGACTAAATATAGATCTGGGGTAAAAACGCAATTGATTGATAAATGGATTAAATTATTCAGATTGCGAGATGCACGGAGAGAACTTAAAGGGTCAGAAAGATCATATACCTACTTCTCACAAGTTCACAATTCATATTTTAGATTGGATTATATCTTTGTCATGGAAAATATGGTAAGAAATCTGGAAGATATGGAAGTGGGTCTTTTTAAAGAATCAGACCATGCAAAAATGTTATTAAAATTAAGTTTGGAGGGACAGAATCAGGGAGGAAATAATTGGAGATTTGATATAAATCTATTTAAACATCCTAAGAATAAAGAATTAATAATGAAAAATTGGGAGGAATGTTGGCAATGGAACAATACGGGTGATGTGAAATATAACATAGTGTGGGATGCCATGAATTTGGTATTTAGAGGAGAATGTATTAAATTAGCTAGTATTAAAAATAGACAGTGGAAGAATAAACAAAAGTATTTTGAAAAGGAAATTGAACAGCTCCAAAAACAACATGTTAAGACCACAAATACAAAGATTTATGAAAAGATGCAGAGACTAAAAGCTGAACTGATTGGGAAAGATATAGAAAAGGTGAAACGAGATTTGATTTATTTGAAGAGAGAATATTTTGAATATAGTAATAAGAATTCAAAATTGTTGGCTAGGGCAGCAAAAGAGAAAAAGATTAAAAGAGAAATGGGAACGTTAATAAACAGAGAAGGTATTAGATGCAATTAAACAAAAGATAAATTTAAAATTGTAAAATATTTTTTATCAAGAATTATATTCAGAAAAGAAGTTAATGTGGAAAAGTTGAAAAAATATTTAGAGAAGGGTTCTAAAATTAAATTAATAGAGGAACATAGAAATAGAATGGAGGAACGGATAACTGAGAAGGAAATTAAAGAAGTTATAAAGAAGTTGAAAGGAGGGAAATCTGCTGGGGAGGATGGATTACCGGCCAAGTTTTATAAAGAGTTTTATGAAATGGTAGGTCCTAGATTTTTGAAGCTGTTCAATTCTATTTTGGAAGGAGAAATGATGCCGACTTCATGGCACAGGACTATAATTGTATTGATTCCTAAGCCTGGGAAAGATTTAACAAAAGTAGAAGCATATAGACCAATTTCATTAATAAATCAAGATGCTAAAATATTTACAGCCGTTATTGCAAAAAGGTTGAATAGTTTTATGACAGACTATATAAACAGGGATCAAACAGGGTTCTTAAAAGGGAGGCAGATGACAGACTTAACAAGGAGGGTAGTAGATTTAATAGATTCAGCACTTCAAATTAAACAGGAGGTGGGATTATTATCTTTGGATATATATAAAGCATTTGATTCGTTACAATGGGTTACAATTAAAGAGATGGTTAATAATTATGGGTTTGGTACGAAATTTAAAAGGACTATAGATCAATTATATCAACATGGTTTTGCTAAAGTGATGTGAAGCTTTTACAGAAGAGGTAGAGCTTAAGGCTGGAACAAGTCAGGGCTGCCCACTTTCACCAATATTATTTATAATGGCAAGGGAAATATTGGCGAACATGATAAGGGAAGACAAAAACATTGAAGCATTGGAAGGGAATAAAATTAGTTTGTATGCAGATGATACCCTAATAATTATGAAAAATCCAAAAGGAGCCTTAGCGAAGATACAATGGCATCTTAAAGAATTTGTGGAAATGACTGGATTGAGAATAAACTGGGATAAATTGGAAGTTATCCTGGAGAGCGAAGTTAGAAAGGCCCTAAAGAGCACTGCAAACAACAAAGCTAGTGGATATGATGGTATCCCAGTCGAATTTTTCAAAGCGCTAAAAGATGATGGCGTCAAATTACTGCACTCAATATGCCAGCAAATCTGGATAACAAAACAGTGGCCACAGGATTGGAAAAGATCAGTATACGTCCCAATCCCAAAAAAGGGCAACGCCAAAGAATGCTCAAATTACCGAACAATTGCACTCATCCCACACGCCAGCAAGGTGATGCTCAAGATAATACAGGACAGACTTCAGCAACATGTGGAGAGAGAACTACCAGAGGTGCAGGCCGGTTTCAGAAGAGGCAGGGGGACTAGAGACCACATTGCCAACATACGTTGGATCATGGAGAAAACAAAGGAATACCAGAAACAAGTTTACTTTTGTTTCATTGATTACACTAAGGCATTTGACTGTGTGGACCACAACAAGATGTGGCAAGTAATTAAAGAGATGGGAATACCAGAGCACATCATATGCCTCCTGAGAAATCTGTACATGAACCAAGAAGCAACAGTTAGGACAGAACATGGAATGACAGAGTGGTTTGGAATAGGAAAAGGAGTAAGACAAGGCTGCATTTTATCACCCTGCTTATTCAATCTATACACAGAGCACATAATGCGAAATGCAGGGATGGAGGAATCACAATATGGGATTAAAATTGCTGGGAGAAACATAAACAATCTGAGATATGCAGACGATACCACCCTAATGGCAGAAAGTGAGGAAGACCTAAAGAACCTCTTGATTGGGCTGAAGGAGGAGAGTGCAAAAGCTGGTTTGAGACTCAATATCAAGAAAACCAAGGTAATGGCAACAGGCCCAATCAGTTCCTGGAAAATAGATGGGGAAGAAGTAGAAGCAGTGACAGATTTTACTTTCCTGGGATCAAAGATCACGGCAGATGGGGATTGCAGCCATGAAATAAAAAGGCGACTGATTCTTGGGAGACAAGCCATGAGAAACCTGGGAAACATAGTGAAAAGCAGAGACATCACATTGCAAACAAAAATTAGAATAGTCAAAGCAATGGTATTCCCAGTAGTAATGTACGGATGTGAGAGCTGGACAATTAGGAAAGCTGAACGCAGAAGAATAGATGCCTTTGAAATGTGGTGTTGGAGGAGAGTTTTGAGAGTACCCTGGACAGCGAGGAGAACAAATAGGTCAATCTTAGAAGAAATCAACATTGACTGCTCATTGGAAGGGCTAATAGTAAAGACGAAGCTAAAGTATTTTGGACATCAAATGAGAAGGGAGGATTCACTTGAGAAGGCCCTGATGTTGGGAAAGGTGGAGGGCAAAAGAAGAAGGGGGAGGCCAAAGATGAGATGGCTAGATGGTATTGTAGACACAATGGGCACAGAACTGGGAGTGCTGAGGGGGATGGTGGAGGACAGAGATGCCTGGAGAACAATGGTCCATAGGGTCGCAAAGGGTCGGAACCGACTGTGCGACTGAACAACAACAAAAATTGGAAGTAATATTCTGTAATATGAATAAAGAGAAAAGAGAAGAGATTAAATTAATATATCACATTCAGGCTAAGGATAATTTGAAATATTTGGGGATAAATATATCAAATAAATTTGAGGATTTAATAAAGTTAAATTATGAAAAACAGAAAAAAGAAATGAAGGAAAAAATTCAACAATATAAGAGGCTGAACCTGTCTTGGTTCAGTAGAATTGTACTATGTAAAATGAAATTATTACCGAAATTAAACTTTTTGTTACATGCTTTACCAATACAACTTAAAGATAACGAGATAAAAGATTTTCAAAAAATTCTGATTGACTATTGTAATGGGGGGGAAGAGACCAAGAATATCAAAAAAAGTTGTGGTATTTAGCACAGAAAGATGGTGGATTGGGAATACTAAATATTGATACCTATTATAAGTCATTTTAATTTAAAATGTGGCAAAATTTTTAATGAAAGAAGAGATGATATGGGAGGAAATGGAGATGAAGGAAGTGAAGCATGTTGGTAAAGCAATTTTTTTTGACAAAGTATCAACAAAAATTGAATTTAAAAATAGATTGATAAAAACAACATTGAATTTATGGAAGAAATTGAAAACGAAGTTAGCTCCAGATGTGTCCCCAATTACAGAAATGGAAGATTTGAGGAATTTTCTGTTAAAGATGGATAGGAAGGTGAGGGATGTGTTTTTGAAAAGTGATGTATTCCTGCTGAAGGATTGGACTCAGATATGTAAAAACAATGAAAGCGTGGCGCCAAAATGGCCACCACGCTCTTTGCGCCCCCCCCCCAGACTCAGACATCCGGGTGAGTTAGGGGGGTGGCCACCCCTCTATAAAAGGGGTGGCCACGAGGCAGCCGAGCTGCCATTTTAGAATAGCGACGGAGAGGAGAAGTTTTCTCCGTCGCTTTTTTCTCTTTAGTCTTCGGCTACAGAGCCTGGCCATTCGTTTCCCGGCTGGGAAAGGAGGATTACAGTACCCGGAGCCTTTTAGGATTGCTTGGTTACCACGGTACTTACACGCTAGGAGTTTGATCCCTGGATAGGGATCCTGCAGCGACTTTCTTCTCCTAGGGAGACATGGCTCCCAAGCGTAAGGCCCCGGCACTAAAGCCACGGCCAAGAGGAAGAACTTATACCGGCCCTGCACCGGATGGGGGCCAGCCTTTGGGTCGGAGGACCAGGGCTGCGCCCCCAGGGCAGGGTGATGTGCCAGCCTTGCCCACTGGTACCAGTGGGGCTGGTCAGGCTACCACTTGGCAGCCGGGTTCCAGCTTGGTAGCTGGTCAGCTACAAGCCAGCCCCTCTGGGGCTTCGGCCCTTGGCCCGCCTTTGCTGGGCATGGGACAGGGTGGCCCGGGGGGGCCTGGTGCGGGTGTCCAACCCACTGCTCCTCCGGCCCCTCATGGGCCAGAGTTTTGGGCATGGCCCTATTCTGGCCCTGGCTCTCCTTTTGGGTTGCCTTTTCCTCAACTGCCTATTGGGCCGTCCGGCCCACCTGGCCTGCTTTATACTGGGGGCTCTGGGGCAGTGGATGCTCTGTTAGCACGGATAGCAGTGCTAGAAGCATCCTTGGGCATTGCACAGCCTCCTTCGGAGGGGGGCGCTACTCTTTCTTCAACAGGGACCCCTTCGTTGGCCCCGGCTACCTTTCCAGCCGCAACGCTTCTGCGGGCGGACAACCGGGTCGAGCTGCTTGAGACGGGCCGGCCGGCCCCAGCTGGTGTCTCGCAGCTCCCCGTTCGACCTGATGTCCAGGCTGAGAGCAGTCAGGGGTGGTCCCAGAGCTCGATTCTGGTCGCGAGCTCCGACGCCCGCCGTGGGCTGGAACCCCTGGTGGGGGAAGCTCACGGGGGTGCACCTAGTGAGTATCAGGTTCAATTTAGTGCACCAACACCACAGCCCACTTACAGTGGTGGGGTTTAGTGGCCCTGGCCTCGTCAAGTTGATGCGAGTGGGCAGCAGTTACCATCCTATCCCAGTATCCCATGGTTTCAAAATGGTCCCTCGTTAAGGGCGGGGGTGTCCGCCCCTGGGGCAGTGCCGAGCATCGCAGGGGCTGTCCAGGTCCCGCTGCGTATGCCCTCTATACAGAATGTGCCGACGATGGCTTTGCCGACGGCTGGTTATTCCTTGCCCCTGGGTGATCATTTGTCACAGGTCACGAGGGATAAGATTTGGTGAGGGGAGTACATGGATATATTCTCCCTATTGAACCGTGAGCCCACTAAGGAAGAGAGAGAGGGACAGGACGACAGAGACAAAGAGCTGTCCCGTCGTCGTAAGCCACCGCGCATTTGGGCCAACTGGTTGCCGGCATACCTTATTTATATGGCGGTATACCTGAGGGCCCGGCCTGATCTGGCCATTCCTATGGTCCAATACTTGGACAATATTACAGGGCGATAGTTGATTTCCCTGCCCCGTTGTGGTTGGCTTACGATGAGGAATTTAGAATGAGGGTGGCCCTAGATCCAGAGATGAGGTGGGATGAGCCCTGCCAGAAATTGTGGCTCTTGTACATGACCCCCATGCGTCTGGCGCCTGGGGATAGGTACCATTGTGGCCATGCTGTGCAGCGAGCTGCTCCAACACAGGCTCCCCGCCAGCCGGCGGGGCAGGGGGTTCCAGCCCGCTTGCTGTGTTGGAGCTTCTCAGCTAATGGCGTGTGCAATAAGTGACAGTGTTGGTACAAACATGAGTGTCCCTCTTGCGCTGGCCCCCACGCCGCCTCTGCGTGCCCGCGGGCTGGTGGGTCACGGGGCAGAGTAGACAGGGGGTGGTCAGGGCTTCCTCTGACGGAGCTAGCCATTCAAAAGGCCCCCTCCCCGGTTAATGTGTATATGCTGGAGCGATGGCTCTCAACTTATCCAAGAAGGGAGGATGCGAGGTACCTTCTGGAGGGTTTCCAGTGGGGCTTTCGTATTCCATTCAAGGGGGTTCGGGGACCCCAAGATGCCCCCAATTTAATTTCCCTGAAGGGTAAGGAGGAGGTAGCTGCCCTGAGTATTGCTAAAGAAGTGGAGGCCAGGAGGGTAGCAGGCCCCTTTTCCGAACCGCCTTTCCCTAACCTGAAGGTCTCCCCTCTGGGGTTAGTACCTAAAAAGACCCTGGGTGAATTTCGTTTAATCCACCATCTATCGTACCCGGCGGGTTCTTCTGTCAATGATGCTATTCCTGATGACCTTTGTTCGGTCAGGTATACGTTGTTTGACCAGGCCCTACGGATGGTGCGCTCATGTGGTCCCGGTGCCCTCCTGGCAAAATGTGACATTAAATCGGCAATCCGATTGCTGCCAGTGCACCCAGGGGACTTTGAGCTATTGGGTTTTAGATTCCAAGGGAAGTTCTATGTGGATAAGGCCATGCCTTTTGGCTGCTCTATTTCATGCTCGGCATTCGAACGTTTTAGCACTTTTCTTCAGTGGGCCTTTGTTTGCAGGTCCAGGTCTCGGTCTGTAGCGCATTACCTCGATGACTTTTTGTTTGGGGGTGAACGGGGCTCGGACACGTGCACGCGTTTCCTCACTACATTTCAGATGCTAATGCGGGAACAGGGTGTCCCCTTAGCGCCCGAAAAGACTGAGGGCCCATCTACTACGGTCACATTTCTAGGTATTGAAATTGACACGGTCGCACAGGCATCCCGGTTACCCATGGATAAGGTCACCCGGATCTCCGCGATGATTTTGGCATTGATGGCCAAACGTGAAGTGTCCCTTCGTGAGCTGCAGGTACTTCATGGTCATCTTAACTTCGCCTGCAGGGTGGTGACACCCGGCAGAGCATTTGCCCGGCGCCTACGTGACGCCATGGCTGGCCTGTTAAAGCGCCACCATAGGGTCCGACTGACCAGGGGCATGCGGGCTGACCTTTCGGTTTGGCTCACATTCCTACGGGATTTTAACAGGGTCTCTTTCTGGAGATCAGACCTTATGGTCTGCCCTAGATTCCAAGTACAGTCGGATGCCTCCGGCTCCCTGGGATATGGGATTTATTTTGAGGGGAGGTGGGCTTATGGCTGATGGCCTCCCGCATGGCTTGGCACGGATCGCCTCCGTGATCTTACCTTCCTTGAGTTCCTTCCCATCCTGGGAGCTTTGATGCTATGGGGCGAGGAGTGGGCCAACTCAGTGGTCCATTTTTGGTGTGACACTGCGGCAGTGGTGCACATTGTCAATGCTCAGATGTCTAAATCGCCTAGGGTTATGGCGTTGGTTCATCAATTTGTGTTAAGAAGCCTACGCCTAAATGTGCTGTTTAAGGCCAGACATGTCCCAGGCATTAATAATGATATTGTTGATGCTTTATCCCACCTGCAGATCTCCCGGTTCCGTGCCTTGGCTCCGGAAGCAGAGGAATTCCCCTCGCCACTCCCGGCCGAGATTTGGACATTTGGCGAGGAGAGGTGAACCGGGCGATCGGCATGTCTTTGGTACCTCGCACGCGTAAGGCGTATCAACATACTTTTGTACAATTTAGAACCTTTTTTGTGCAACTACAGTTGCCCGAAGTGTGGCCCATACCAGTCGAACAGGTTTTACAATTTATGGTTTATCTTCACAGTCAGGGTTTGGCTCCTCGTACTATAGCATCCAGGCTGTCAGCACTGGCATTTATGGCCAAAGTGAGGGGCTTCGCTGACTGCATGAATGATTTCCGCATACGTCATGTTTTGGAGGGGTGGACGCGGGAACGTGGCCGCCGCCCGGACACTCGTCACCCAATTTCACCAGAGGTCCTGACCCACCTTGCACGAGGCTGGCATAACTTGTGTTATGATAGGTATGAGGCGGCTCTTTTTCACGCGGCTATCACGGTGGCCTTCTTTGGAGCGCTCCGCATCAGTGAGTTGGTACCACTGTCTAAGGCGGATGCGACTCGTAGGGCACTGGAACTCGACGATGTCTATGTCACTAATGAGTGGGCTCAGTTGAGGATACGGTCCTCAAAGGTTGATCAGCACGGCCTAGGCAGTGGAGTTAGACTGCTACGATGTTCCATTGCAGACATCTGTCCGGTTGGTGCCCTACATGAGTTTTTGGCAGTGCGTGGCGCGCACCCTGGCCCATTTTTCTGCCACCAGGATGGGTCTCCCCTGACTAAATTCCAATTTTGGAAGGTGACCGGTATGGCACTAACCAGTGTTGGCCTCCCCGGGGCTCGTTACGGCACCCATTCATTTAGGATAGGTGCTGCATCAACTGCGGCTGCATTTGGGTACTCTGAGGCTGATATACGCCGGATGGGGAGATGGGGATCCATGCGTTTTGCATTGTACGTTCGCCCACTTCAGGTGTGAAGTTAAGTCATTATTCTCTTTTCTTCTTTTACAGACCCTGTGTGTCCCTGCACACCGGTGGCAGTATGGCTGGTGGGCCACAGTTACGTGCACTGGGCAGCGCAGTATGCTGCGGCGACAGAGTGGGGACCCCAGCTTGGACTACGTGCAACCGCACGTATACGTTGGTACGGTAAGCGCGGAATGAGATGGCGGGAACTTTTGCCATTCCTGTTTTCCATCAGGGATGCTGAACCGCCTGATGTCCTTGTACTGCACCTCGGTGGCAATGACCTTGCCCAGGTCACTGCCCTTTCCTTAAAATTCACGATCTGCAGTGACCTAGCCTATTTGCATTATGTGTGGCCATCCACAAGGCTGCTATGGTCGGACATCGTGCCGCGACATACTTACAGGGGAGGTATTGACCTCCGTGCCCTTGACCGTGCTCGCCGCTCGGTGAACAGGGCAGCTGCCCGGTTCTTGTCAGACAAGGGTTTGGGGATGGTCATCCGGCACCCCACGATTAGTTTGCAAAGTTACGATCTCTATGCAGGGGATGGGGTCCACCTGTCGGCTAGAGGCATAGAACCTCTTTCTGGAAGATTTGCAAGCAGGCCTGGTGACCGAGCTGACGGTCTGGGGGGGGCGGTGAGTCATCATAGACGCCTCCCCGTGTGGCGGGTAGCACTGGTAAGGTAAAGTTTTATGACCCATAGGTATCCGGCAGGTTCGCAATTGACTGGCCAACACTTAGACAGGTACAGGTGTAATAGCTTTGGCCGGTCAACGACAAACCAGGCAAGGGGTGATGGCAGGAGCTTAACAGCATGCATCACCTTGTGATTTAACGGATACACGTCATAGGGTGGGGTCAGTAGATAGTTTATTGACTCCGGTCAACAATTTGTTTGTGTCAACAAACAAATTGATACAAATAGTTACATTGTAGCCAATTATCATTGGCATTTTGGGAGGAACCTTACCAGTGTTACTGCGGCCTGCTTGCCTTAAGAATTACAATTGGATGAATACACTAATTGAAAGTTATAATTCAGACTAGGGCATTATTCAATAAAAGGGCCCAATGCCTTTACCCATATACCGGTGTCTGAGTCTTTCTTTGGGGGGGGGGGTGCGCCTGCAAAGAAAAAAGACTGGGAGTTTATGAACAAATGAATTTGAACTGGTTTCAAGTTATTTTATTGAATAAATGGAATAACAAATACTTTTTGGAGACTAGTTTAACAAGAGAAAGGACAGATTTTGAAGAGTTGGTATTTAAAATAAGAAAGGGAGAGGTAGGAATTAAGGGTCTTGTCAGTAAATTGTATAAATTGTTAAATGGTGATGACGGATCACAGGAAACATTAAGAAGAAAATGGGGAAAAGATTTGAATATTAGAATTTTGGAGGAAAGTTGGAGGTATAAATGGAAAAGAAGAATTATGAGATCTATGTCTGTGAGAGTCATGGAACATAACTATAAAATGTTGTGGAGGTGGTACCTGACACCGGTTAGGTTAAATCAAATGGACTGTATTAAAACAAAAATGTGTTGGAGATGTCACACTGTTACTGGGACTTATGGACATATGTGGTGGAGTTGTGATGTGGTTAAAGCTTTTTGGCTTAAAATAGAAAATGAAATATCACAAATAATGGGTAGTAACCTTAAGCTGGAGTCAGGCACCGCCTTATTGATGGAATTTGACAATATGAATATGGAAGAACATAATAAAGAACTGTTAACAATAATATTGACAACTGCAAGACAATATATTGCTTGAAATTGGAAGAATGATTCTATAGTAGATATAGAGGAATGGTATAGAGAAATGTGGCAACTTGCATTAAATGACAAGTTAACATGGGAATTGAAAATAAAAAGAGGTATGACAGAGAAAAACAAATTTGGAATTATTTGGAAACCATTTCTGGTTTATACATTGTCTGAAGGTAAAGGTGGCAGACCAGCCCCAAGCCATATGAGTTTTTGGTTATAATATGTGATGCTGGGCAGCTCCGCAATTCCCAAGGCAATGTACAATGTACACTGGGGCATTATCTTATGTTCAGATTTGTTTTTTTAAGATAGTGTATTTTTACATCAAAATAGTTTATTATGTTTATGTTTAAACAAGATGGTTCAAATAAGGTAAAGTGAATATACACTATCTGTTATTATTGTATTTTTAAGTATGTGATTTTATTTTTAATTTTTACTTGTAATTTTTACTTTTATGTTATTTTGTATTATGTATTGATGTCTTTCTTTTTTATGTATTATTTTCCTTTTATATATATAAAAAAGTTCATTCTAAGAAATAACCCAAGCTTTTATTGTGATTCTTTTGTAAACTGGATGAAGAGAATTCGGAGGCAATACATTTCTCCTATGAATGTATAGAGGGGCTAGATTTTCAAAGAATAATAAAGAACTTAGAGAATATATAATGACTGTACACAAATTCAGAGCAATTTAAATCCAGGCACTCTGCACTTCTCCTAAATAAGCTTC
Organism: Bradypodion pumilum; assembly: GCA_035047305.1. Lineage (NCBI taxonomy): Eukaryota > Metazoa > Chordata > Lepidosauria > Squamata > Chamaeleonidae > Bradypodion > Bradypodion pumilum. The sequence continues at coordinate 85,572,518 of JAWDJD010000002.1, forward strand.
TATCAGCAGCTGAAAGCCTTTTCATTTTGGAAAGCATTGGTGAGGGCTGGCCAGTTATGTCTGCCCATTTCCAGGATTACACATGCTCAGAGTTTGGAAGTGACAAATTAATCTCTTTACACTGTGCCCCAGGCATCTGGTAGCTACATTAATCAATTCAGTAATGAGTTACCATATTAGCAACATTGAAGTGATTGTTTAGGTAAATGAGTCCTGCCTGTCATTAGTCAGAGCAGTTGCCATTTGTTGATTAAACACTCATATAATCTCAACAATGAAAAATATAGCTTCCATGATTGCAATGTGTGGCAAATGAACTTCTATGGCCAAAACAAATCCCAGAGTAAATAAACACCATTGATTCAACAATTAATAATATCATTCTAACTACTACCTGAAATCATCTGAGAGTGGCCCAAGATGAAAACAGGTTTCATAAAGTCCAAGACTGTTTATTAATTTACCCACAACATGCTCACTCTATAAAAGCGACAAATTTCTTGAACTCAACCTTCCTAGGCACATTACAAAGCTAATACTGAGATTGTTGTGCTTCATCAATTTTAATCCCCTTCTAGTTTTGATCACCTCTCTTTGCTGTCTTTACTGGAGCTTGTTCTGTGCTTCTTTTTTCTAATCTGTAGCCTGCAGAAACATGATATTTCAAATGAGTTTTCCAACAAGAACGTGATAAGAAATAGAAACAGATTAAATAACTGTGAAACAATTACTTATTGGTTGCATTGACCAGGTGGTCCTTTTCAGTGATGGGCACCAAAAAAATTTATTACTACCACACCATGGGCATGGCCTAACTGGTGGGCATGGCCTAACTGGTGGGTGTGGCCTAACTGGTGGGTGTGGTCTAATTGGTGGGCATGTGACTGGGTGGCCAATCTAGTCATGCCTGCCACATAGCCCATGAAAACATCTGCAAACACAGACAGCACTGGCTCTTTGGCTGTAAATGGAGATGAGCACTGCACCCTAGAGTCAGATATGACTGGCTTTTGAGCAAGGGCAACCTTTACCTTTACCTATTGTTAGATCCAAAGCTGCCAGTCATATCTGACTCTAGGGTTCAGTGCTTATCTATTTATAGCCAAAGAGTCAGCACTGTCTGTTTGTAGATGTTTCTGTGGACATGTGGCAGGCATGACTAGACACTAGAATGTTGTTACCTTTCCCACTGAAGTGGTTCCTATTTATCAACTTGCGGTTGCCAGGAACTGGGACAGAGACGGGAGCTCAAACGGTCATGTCGGCCTTCCAGCTAACAAGGCAAGCTTCTTAACCACTGAGCTCAAGTGGCTAAGGCTCTGACTGGAAGGTGGCAGGTCAGCAGCTGGAGACCCAAGTGCTGGATGTTGGAGTGAGCTCCCGTCTCTTTCCCAGTTCTTGCCAACCTAGCAGTTCGAAAGCAAGAAATTGCCAGTGGATAAATAGGGACCAAGTTGGTGGGTAGGTAAACAGTGTTCCGTGCACTCCGGTGTCTAGCCGTGCCTGCCACATGACCATGGAAACATCTGCAGAAGTAGACAGCGCTGACTCTTCTGTTTTGAAACAGAGATGAGCAACCTGAACCCTAGCATGGGATACGACTGGCTTTCGAACAAGGTAAAGGTATCCCTTGCTTGAAAGCCAGTCATATCCAACTCTAGGGTTCAGTGGTCATCTCTGTTTTACCGTGGAGTGCCCTGGGCCAGCTGCAGTCTACCTCGAAGCAGCAGTGAGTCTTTAAGGTGCCACAACAATTATTTTACTCTCTGATATACTTGCACAACAATTATTTTACTCTCTGATATACTTGCACAGAATAAAGTGGCAATTCTAAAGTTTTATTATGTGCAAGCAGATCAGGAGGTAAACAAAAGAAAAACACAAAAATGTTGTGGCACCTTAAAGACTCACAACACACACACACACACACACACACACACACACACACACACACACACACACACACACACACACACACACACACACACACACGGGGAGCAAACAAAACAAAAAGACACTTACTCAGAAGGCGCCACGTCGGGCTGCTCCTTCCTCCCATGGGGGGGGGGGGGGAGGAAGGAGTGCTCACGTGATGGCTTTGGCTTTCCCTTCCCCCTTTAGTCCTCCAGGAACAGCGAGTCCAGCGCAGCGACTGCGCCCTGCTGCTGCTTCCTGATCCCGCCCACCTCCTCCCAGGAAAGCAACAACGGCTCTTCCTTTCCTTCTCCTCCTCCTGCAGGATGTCTGTCTGGGCATTGCGAGAGGTGTCCAGGCATCATGGCACAAGCAGGGCAACTATCGCAATGCCCAGAATCGGACAGACATCCTGCAGGAAGAGAACTTCCTGCAGGACTAGATTCAGGCATCGCGAAAGTTGTGCTGCTTCTGCTAGAAGGAGGGAAGGAGCGGTGGTGGGGGTGCGGGGTGCCGGGGTGGGCAGGTGAGCTCCTCTGGGTGGCATGTGATGTCAGATCCCCCTCCCCTTCCCCCAGGGCCAGGCGCGCGCACGCCACCACCTCCACCACCACCCGAGCAGCACCCGCAGCCCATTAAGGAGGCAGCAGCAGCCACTCTGGAGGAGAAGAAAGAGCCAAAGCTGATGCCGTTGGGTTGCCCGCTCTCCCAGAAAGAGCTGGGCGGGGTGGGGTGGGGAGGGGGCGTGGCCAGCCAGGTTTACTACCGGTCTGCTTGGACTGGGGTGGACCGGCTGATGCCCAGCACTGGTCCTTTTCTTACTCTGGACATATGTCAGCTGTTTTGTGCTTTTGTTCAAAATCTACATTTCCATGAACTCTTTTGGAAATGACTTTCTCTATTGTAATCTTTTTCTGCCTATGAAAACTCATCTACAGTGCAACTTGGTACCTGTCCATCCAGATGCAAGCCTTGCTGGGATGAAATTATTCTGATACACTCCAGGGCTGTACTGTACAAACTGTTAACCATCACTTACAATCAGCTCAATTCTTAGGCATGTTATCAGTCTTTATATTGGTACAGTTACTTTGAACTGTAATGAAAACTGCATGAGCTTCTTTCAGGATCATAAAATACACCACAAGAGCTGTGGATATGCTGTAAACGCAGGTCCCCTATCTCCTTGGAGACTTGTGCATATCGGAACACTTGTACAACTTTTTCCAAGGATCTAGCTATTTAACCAGATACAGGGAGAAGGATGGAAAAAGAAGAATGGCATTTTATATGAATGTGAAGTGCAATGGCAAGGATGGTTCAGTGCCGTAGCTGGGGGGGGGCTCCTGAGCTAACAGACTGCCCCCCACCCCACCCCATGATGCCAATATTATATATGTGAGGTTGATATTGTTGCCCCTCCTGAAAATTTTTGCCCTCCTGAATTTTTTTGCCCCCCCCCAAAAAAAAACAACAACCTAGAATTTCATTTCATTTCATTTATTAAACTTGTATGCTGCCCTACTCGATGGTGCTACTCAGAGCGGCTAACATACCATGAAGCAAAATATATTACAATATTACAATATCAAATATAAATATAACAACATAATGCAATACAATCGATACAGTCAATAAATCTAACATGAAAATGAAAATACAATACAGTCAGATGGCTCTTTATTCCTTCCTGACCAGGGATGGTTTGGGCCCTAGAGCAGCTGCAGTGGCGGTCTTTGGCCAGCCATGGGCCCAGCCGCAGGCCCGGCGGTTCATATCCCTTCCCAGCCAGGGGAGGGGCAGGTCCCAGAGCAGCTGCAGCAGCATTGGAGGTCCTCAGCCAAGTCCTTAGACTTGATAGACAGAGTGCCAGAAGAATTATGGACAGAGGCATGGGACATGATACAGCAAGGAGGCAGCAAGGAAAACCATACCAAAAGAAAAGAAGCATAAGAAAGCAAAGTGGTTGTCTGATGAGGCTCTTAAAATAGCAGAGGAAAGAAGGAATGCAAATGGCAAAGAAGAAAGGAAAACTTCAAACAATTGAATCCAGAATTTCAAGTAAAAGCAAGGAAAGATACGGAAACCTATCTAAAAGAACAATGCAAAGAAATTGATTTGATTTGATTGATTTATTCTATTTGTATGCCGCCCACTCAGGGCGGCTCACAACAATCACAACATAAATCAACAATGCAAAATTAATATACAATAATACAACACAGAAATTCAATCTACAAAAGCAACACAGTACAATTTATACAATAAAACACACTTGAGCACTAAAATATCAATGAAAAATAGATAACAAAAAGTCCTCCGATGGAGCCTGGGGTTCAACGTTCCCGATGGAGCCCAGGGCTCAATGTGCCCAATGGAGCCCGGGTTCAACATTCCCGAGGGAGCCCAGGGCTCAACGTTCCTGACGGAGCCTAGGGCTCAAGGTTCCCGATGGAGTCCGGGGCTCAACGTTCCCAATGGAGCCCGGGGCTCAACATTCCCAATGGAGCCCGGGCTCAATGTTCCCAATGGAGGAAAACAACATAAAGGGTAGGACTAGAGGTCTTTTATAAAAAATGGGGAAATCAAGGGAACGTTTAAAGCAAAAACGACCATGATAAGGGACAAAAATGGCAAGGAGTTAGTTGATGCAGAAGAGATAAAGAAAAGATGGCAAGAGTACACAGAGGAACTCTACAAAAAGGATCTCAACACCCCTGATAATCACAATGATGAGAACATTGAACTTGAGCCGGACATCCTGGAGAGTGAAGTCAAAAAGGCCCTAAAAAGCACTGCAAACAACAAAGCCACTGGAGATAATAGTATCCCAGCTGAATTTTTCAAAGCCCTAAAAGATGATGGAATCAAATTATTGCATTCTATATGATAGCAGATTTCGAAAACACAATAATGGCCACAGGATTGGAAAAGATCAGTATATGTTCCAATCCCTAAAAAGGGTAAGCGCCAAAGAATGTTCAAATTATCAAACAATTGTGCTCATCCCACATGCTAGCAAGGTTATGCTCAAGATAGTACAGGATAGATTTCAGCAGCATGTGGAGAGAGAATTACCAGAAGGGCAGGCTGGGTTCCGAAGAGGCAGAGGGACCAGAGACCACATTGTCAACATGGAGAAAACAAAGGGATATCAGAAACAAGTCTACATCTCTTTAATTGACTACACCAAGGCCTTTGACTGTGTGTACCACAGAAAAATGTGGCAAGTAATTAAAAAGATAGGAATACCAGAACACTTTATATGCCTCATGAGAAGCAACAGTTAGGACAGAATACGGAATGACGGAGTGGTTTGGAAAAGGAGTAAAACAAGGCTGCATTTTGTCACTTTGCTTATTCAATTTGCAGGCGCACCCCCCAATAAAGGACTCAGACACTGGTAAAAGTGGATAACGGCATTGGGCCACATTTATTGATTCATGCCCTAGTCCGAATTATAAATTTCTATTGGTAATTGACCAATTATAATTCTTAAGGCAAGCAGGCCGAAGTAACACTGGTAAGGTACCACCCAAAATTGCCGACGGCAATTGTTACAATGTATCTATTTGTATCCATTTGTTTGTTGACAACAAACAAATTGCTGACCGTAGTCACTATCTAACTAATGACCCCACCCTCTGACGCGTATCCGTGAAATCACGGGGTGATGCATGCTGTCTAGCTGTAGCCATCACCCCGTCGCCTGGTTCGTCATTGACCGGACAACGTTTAACCAACTTATGCCTGTCTAGTGTTGTCCAGTCAATTGCAAACCTGCCGGATACCTGTGGGTCATAAATGTTTACCTTACCAGTGCTACCCGCCACACGGGGAGGCTTCCCAAAAAGGCTCAACGCCCCCCCCAAGACCGTCAGCTCGGTCAACAGGCCTGCTTGCCAGTCCGCTAACCAGAGGTCCATACCTCCCTGCGACAGATGGGCCCCATCCCCTGAGTAAAGCTCTTAATTTTGCAGACTGATGGTGGGGAGGCGAATGACGCGTCCCCCACCCTATTCAAAAAGGAACCGGGCAATAGCCCTGTTCACGGAGCATCGGCTCAGTCAAGAGCCTCGAGGCTGAACGCTCCCCAGTAAGCGTACCGCGACATCATGTCCGACCACTTGAGGGTTGTGGCAGGCCACACATAATGTGAGTAGGGCAGGTCACTGCAAATCGCAAGCTTCCGCGATAGGCCAGTGACCCGCCCCAAGCCATCGCCCCCAAGGTACATAACCAGGACATCAGTCGAGTCAGCATCCCTGATGTAGAAAAGGAATGGCAACAGTTCCCGCCATAACATGCCGCGCTTACCACACCACCTGAGACGTGCGGGTGCACCCAGTCCCAGTCGGGGTCCCACTCTGTCGCCGCAGCGTAACGCGCTGCCCTGTGCAGTGTAACGCGCTGCCCTATGCAGCGTAACGCGCTGCCCTGTGCAGCGTAACGCGCTGCCCTGTGCACGCGGCTATGGCCCACCAGCCATACTGTCACCGGTGTAATACGACACCCAGGGTCTGTCAAGGAAAAAAAAAGGGGGGGGAGAAACAGTGGAGTGACTAAACTGGTACTCAGGTTGAAGAGGACGAACACAAACTGAAAACATTGTGATCCCCACCCTCCCATGCGGCGTATTTCAGCCCCGGAGCACCCAAAACAGCTGCAGTAGAAGCCGCCCCCCTTCTGAACGAATGGGTGCCGCAACGAGCCCCTGAGAGGCCAACACTGTCTAGTGCCTTCGCGGCACCCTCCAAAATTGAAATTTAGTAAGGGAAGACCCACCTTGGTGACAGAAAAACGGGCCATGGTGCGTGCCACGCAGTGCAAGGAAATCCTGCAGGGCACCAACCGGACAGATGTCTGCCAAAGAACACCGTAGCAGTCTTATATCACTGCCTACGCCATGCTGATCTGTCTTAGAGGAGCGTATCCTCCACTGAGCCCAGTCTTTGGCAACATAGACATCCTCGAGTTCCAGTGCCCTACGACTTGCATCCGCCTTAGACAGCATCACAAGCTCGCTGATGCGGAGCGCTCCAAAAAAGGCCACCGTTGTGGCTGCATGAAATGGGCTGCCTCATATCTATCAAACAGAGGCCAGGCCAGCCCCGGGCCAATTGGGTAAGAACCCCTGGAGAAATCGGGTGGCGGTCGTCCGGGCAACGCCCACGCTACCGCACCCACCCTTCCAAAACATGTCTCACACGGAAGTCAGCGGTACTATCCACATGACCTCCCACCTTGGCCATAAAAGCCAACGCTGACAGCCTAGATGCCATGGTGCGAGGTGCAAGGCCCTGGGCATGCAGGTAAACCATGAACCGAAGTACATGGGTCACTGGGATCGGCCAGGATTCTGGCAGCCGGAATTGGCTACAGAATGCTCTGAAAGAATTGAATGCATGGTGATACGCCTTACGCGTGCGTGGCGCCAGTGACAAGCCAATCGCCCGGTTCATCTCTCCTTGCCAATGGTCCATATCTCGTCCGGGGGTGGCGAGGGAAATCCCTCCGCATCCGGGGCCAAGGCACGGAACCGGGAGATCTGCAGGCGGGACAAAGCGTCAGCGATATCATTATTGACCCCCGGGACATGCCTGGCCCCGAAGAGGACGTAGGGGCGCAGGCTGCGCAACACAAACTGGCGCATTAGGTCCATGACCCTGGGCGATTTGGAAGTCTGTGAGTTGACAATGTGGACAACGGCCGCATTGTCACACCAGAAATGGACGACCGAGTCGACCCACTCCTCGCCCCATAGCATCAAAGCCCCCAGGATAGGGAAAAATTCCAAATACGTGAGATCACGCAGGCGACCCGTGCCTGCCCAGGCTGGTGGCCACCCACCATAGGCCCGCTTCCCATTGAAGTACATCCCATAACCCAGGGACCCCGAGGCATCAGACTGGATCTGAAAGCGAGGGGAAGCCAGGAGGTCAGACCTCCAAAATGATACTCCATCGAACTCCCTCAGGAACTGGAGCCAGATAAGCATATCTGCCCTGATACCCCGGTGAGTCTAACCCTATGGTGGGGCCTAGATAAGCCAGTCATGGCGTCGCACAAGCGCCGAGCAAATGCCCTGCCTGGTGCGACCACCCTGCAAGCGGAATTGAGGTGACCATGTAGCACCTGCAGTTCCCTCAGGGATGCCTTGCATTTAGCAAGCAAATCCGAGATAAGGGCCACTATCCTTGACCCCGTATCCCCCGGTAACCTAGAAGCCTACGCTACCGAGTCAATCTCCACCCCCAGGATTACTAGCTTAGTAGATGGGCCCTCGGTCTTTTCGGGTGCTAAAGGGACACCGAGTTCCTCCATTAGCGTCTGAAATGTGTTGAGGAGACGTGTGTACGTGTCCCAGCCCCGTTCACCCCGAACAAAATTCATCCAGGTAATGGGCTACAGACCGGGACCCTGACCTGCGGACGAAAGCCCACTGCAGGAATGTGCTGAAACACTCAAAGGCCGAGCATGATATGGGGTAGGACAAGTGATGGATCAGGCAAAACTCGCCCGGTAACTCCCGGGGCACCAAGCCCAAGGGTGACACCTTAAGGTCAGGGAACGGGGGTGCAGTGAAAGGGCCAGCGACCCTGCCCACAGGAACCTCCTTGTTAATGCTGGCAGCAGCAACCTCCTCCCTCCCCTTAAGGGACAAAAGGTTGGGAGCATCCTGAAGGGACCTATCACCCACAAAAGGAATACAGAACCCCAGTCGAAAACCCTGAAGCAGGTAAACCGCCTCCTCCTCCTTCGGGTATAATGCGAGCCAACGCTCCAACATGTCCACGTTAATTGGGGAGGGGGCCATTCGGTGAACCAGTTCCCCCTGCGGCAGTCTTGCCAACCCCTTGTCCGCCCCTCCCTCTGCCCCGCATCCCTCCAGGCCTGGGACAGGCGGAGGCAGCATGGGGGCCGGCACAAGAGGGCCACTCATGCCTGTACCGGCAATTCTTCCCATTGCAGGAACCATTGGACAAGAAAGTCCAGCACAGCAGGCGGGCTGGAACCCCCTGCCCCGCCACCTGGCGGGGTGCCTGAGCTGTGGCCGCTCGCTGGACTGCATGTCCACAATGGTATCTCTCCCCAGGCGCAGGGCACGTGGGAGTCATGTACAGAAGCCACAGCGTCTGGCAGGGCTCATCCCACCTCATCTCGGGGTGCAGGGGAATCCGCATACGGAATTCCACATCATAAGCCAACCACGACGGGCCCGGGAAGTCGACCATCGCCCGGTAAACGTGGTCCAAATACTGGACCATCGGAATCGCCAAATCCGGCCGGGCCCTGAGGTAGACCGCCACGTATGAGGTAGGCCGGCAACCGGTTGGCCCACGTACGTGGCTGCTTGCGACGACGTGCCTGCTCCTTATCCTTCTCATCTTGCCCCTCCCTCTCCTCTATGGTGGGTTCTCTGGTAAGGAGGGAGAAGATGTCCACATACTTCCCACGCCAGATCTTTTCCTTGGTGGCTTGGGCCAAATGGTCCCCCAGGGGCAACGAATACCCCGCAGTCGGCAATGCCGACACAGGAACGGCGGGAAGTGCGGGCATCTGAAAAGGAGCCTGGACCAACCCGGTCACCCCTAAAACCTTCCCAACTGCGCAAGTAGTACCCCCCACACCGGGGCCCTGGGTGAGAGCTGGAGTCACCGGGTGGGCCGTCGGCGGCCGAACCGCTGCACCACCCGTGCGAGGCCAAGGCCATTGAAACCCCCCCAACATTGCCATGTGTGTGGGTGCGCTAGATTGAACCACATACTCACATGCTGCACCCCCATGGGCCGCCCCCACCGGGGGTTCCAACCCACTGGGGGCGTCGGAGCTCACGACCGCATCTGAGCTCGCCGACGGGGCCTGACCAGCACCGGCCTGTCGATCGGGGAGCTGCGAGGCAGTGGCCGATGCCGGGCCACGCACCTCAGTCAGCTCGACCCGTCCCGCCACCTGCCGCTGCCCAGCAGACGATGGATGAATCTGCACCCCAAAAGGGGTCCCCTGGGTGGTTACCCTGGCCAGTGAAGCCTCGAGGGCCGCCACACGGGCCAGAAGGGCCACCACACTGACATAGCCCCCCAAGCCAAGAGGGGGCAAAGGGCCGGCCGGCCCACTAACTGCAGGTGCGGGTCCAGATCCCTGGACCCCGGGGCCCATATAGGGCCATGATCCCAGGCCCGGCCCCGGGGCCGGGGAGAACCCTGCCAGGGGAGAGAGCTGAAACCCCCCGCAGGCAGATGTGCACCAACGGGGGAAGGCCACGCAGAATGGGCCACGCCAGAGGCAGTGGCCACTGCTTGCGGGCCGAGGGCCGCGGCCCCTACAGGGCCGGTACGCAGACCTCCAGCCCCAGGCTAAGGGGGAATCAACCCCATACCACCGGTCCCGGTGAGCTCGGGCAAAGGAGGCTGCTGGGTAGGCGCGGCCGCGGTCCTCCGACCCGGCTGGCGCCTCCGCGCAGAACAAGCCGCGTTCGCAGCCTTCTTCTTCTTAGAGGGCATCGCAGCTAACCGATGGGAAGCCGAAAAGGAGAAAAATCAGCAGCCAAGAGGCTTCCCGGTGAAGGTAAAAGCGACGGAGGTAAGAGGGAAAAACTTCTCCGCTCCGTCGCTTCGCAAAATGGCAGCTCGGCTGCCTCGTGGCCACCCCTTTTATAGAGGAGCTGGCCACGCCCCCTAACTACCCAGATGCCTTGGTCCGATGGGGGGGCCCGCAAAGAGCACGGCGGCCATTTTGGCGCCGCACTTGCATTATACACAGACATACCTATCAAGTATCCTGTTTTTCCTGGGAAAACCCCTTATCTTTACCCCTCTTCCCACCCCCTCCCATTTTATTAATTTCCCCGTAATATTCCTTATTTTTTTTTAAAAAAAAATCATGACCAGAGCCCTCACAGGCGAAGCTGCATTATGTTTTTCCTGCCACCAGAGTTCGCTGTGGCTTTTCACTTGTGGAAGGAGAGAGAGAAGGTGGTGGTGGGGGCCTTCTGTAGTTTTTCTTTCATTTCCCTGCCCACGTGGTCATGGAGGCTTCGTTTTTGCTGCTGTCAGAGCCACCATGGGACAGGAGTCTACTCTAGGTGAGCGATATTTCATATATGGAGATTAACTCCTCAGCTGCTGGGAGGCTTGGAAACTACAGAGGTTGCTTTTTACTTTACTAATTCCCTTCCTTAAGCTGGATCCGACATTCTCAGGTGTTGGTGCTTCAACTGGTTGCAGTGAGGAACAAATAGATTGGTTAATTTGGGGGAATTAATCCCTTGCTCCTCCACCCTAATTGTATGTGTGTGTGTGTGTGTCTAGCCACATGCAGGGCTACTTTACCCTAGGGGGCTGGTTTACTATTCATCTCTTTGCTTCCCAGAATTTTTTTAAAATTAAAAATGAGTAAACAAGAAAGAAAACAAAACAAAAGTCCCCCAAGAAGATGGGGGAAAGGGTTCTTTGGCCCACAAAGCTTTGTGCCCATTGCATCTACAATACCATCTAGCCATCTTATTTTTGGCCACCCCCTTCTTTTGTCCTCCACCTTTCCCAGCATCAAGGTCTTCTCAAGTGAATCCTCTCTTCTCATTTGATGTCCATAGTACTTTAGTGTCATCTTTACTATTTGACCTTTAATCAGCAGCCGTGGTTGATTTCTTCCAGGATTGACCTATTTCTAACACCACATTTCAAATGCATCTATTTTTCTGCGCTCAGCTTTCCTAATGGTCCAGCTCTCACACCCATACATTACCGGCGGGAATACCATTGCTTTGACTATGCAATTTTTTGTTTGCAAGATGATGCCTCTACTTTTAACTATGTTCCCCAGGTTTCTCATAGCTTGTTCCCCAGGTTTCTCATAGCTTGTTTCCCAAGCATCAGTCACCTTTTTATTTCATAGCTGCAATCACCATCTGAAGCGATCTTTGATCCTAAAAAATTAAAATCTGCCAGTCGTATCCAACTCTAGGGTGTAATGCTCATCTCCATTTACAGCCAAAGAGCCAGTGCTGTCTATGTTTGCAGACATTTTCATGGCCATGTGGCAGGCATGACTAGAGCCCAGCAAGTCACATGGCTATATTTGGCCATGCTCACAGATTTGGCCACAACCACAGAGGGGTGTGGCCAAAATTTCCCTTATTTTCAAATCCAAAACTTGACAGGTATGTACACAGAGCACATAATATGCAATGCAGGGTTGGACGTATCACAAGTTGAGATCAAAATTGCTGGGAGAAACATCAACAACTTGAGATATGCAAATGATACTACCCTAATGGCAGAAAGTGAGGAAGACCTAAAGAAGCTGCTGCTTAGGTTGAAAGAAGAGAGTGCAAAAGCTGTCTCGAGACTTAATATCAAGAAAACCAAGATAATGGCAACAGGCCCTATCAGTCCCTGGAAAATAAATGAGGAAGAAATAGAAGAAGTGACAGATTTTACTTTCTTAGGATCAAAGATCACTGCAGATGGGGATTGCAGCCATGAAATAAAAAGACAACTGATGCTTGGGAGACAAGCTATGAGGATCCTGGTGAACATAGTTAAAAGTAGAAACATCACCTTGCAAAAAAAAAAAATTTGCATAGTCAAAGCAATGGTATTCCTGGTGGTTATGGTTGTGAGAGCTGGACCATTAGGAAAGCTGCCTTTAAAATGTGGTATTAGAGGAAAGTTTTGAGAGTACCCTAGACAGTGAGTAGAACAAATAGGTCTATCCTAGAAGAAATCAATCCTGACTGCTCCTTAGACGGTCAAATAATAAAGATGAAGCAAATAAAAAGAGGATTCACTTGAGAAAGCCTTGATTCTGGGAAAGGTGGAGGGCAAAAGAAGAAGGGGGCGGCCAAAAATGAGATTGCTAGATGGTATTGTAGATGCAATGGGCACAAACCTGAGTGGGCTGAGGAGGATGGTGGAAGACAGAGGTGCCTGGAGGGCAATGGTCCATAGGGTCGCAAAGGGTCAGAATCGACTGTGTGACTGAATAACAAATCATTATGTTATCAATCCTTGAGTACGTTTTATGGACTTGTGAATAAAAAGTACATGCTTGTTCTGAACCTTTTAGAAATCTCCATGAGTCCTTCACTTTTAGCGATGCTATCCATTTATCTAGGATTGATTTTCCTACCTCTTTCCTACTTTTTTTGTTATTTTAGAGGTACCCCGACCCTAACAGATCTTACCAAATTGAAATCCCCAGCAATAATCATACTGTAGTGGGGGGGGGGGAGCAGTGGTGGCAGTCTTCGATCAGCCGCGGGCCCAGCAGTTCTTATCCCTTCCCAGCCAGGGAAAGTTGGGCCCTGGAGTAGCTGCGGCAGCAGTGGTCATTGGCCAGCTGTAGGCCCGGTGGTTCTTATCCCTTCCCAGTCAGGGGAGGGGTGGGTCCCCGAGCAGCTGTGGCTAAGGGCCTGGGATGGATTCTCCCTGTTTTTGGAAAATTAAGTAACAAAAGAAATGCACAATGTGAGGCTGTGCTGGAAACCCTTATCCAATTTGAAGGCCCAAATACACCCTAATTCATTGTGTAGTTATATGTGCCCACATAATTTGATCTGTACTCTGGATCCAAACCAAGGTGTAAATTCCTACTGATCTGCATCAGAAAACCAATATTGGTGTGTGTGTGTGTGTGTGTGTGTGTGTGTGTGTGTGTGTGTGTGTGTGTGTGTGTGTATTACACTCTTGTACATGAAATTTGGAGCAAACAAAATGGGAGTAAATCTACCAAATTTCAGACAGCTAGCTGCAGAGCTTTCATTTTTAAGTATGCATTTATTTTTTAAAAAAAACTCTAATAGGCTGAAACAGTTTAATCTCCAATCCACTTTAGTTGTTTTCCTGGAAGAAATAATATTGTGAATTCTGCTTTGATTCAAACTTTGCATACTTTTATCTTAATCAGCCACTTCTAATAGTTATATTTGATATATCCAAATCTTGTGCAAAGTCTCTTTATAGTGACTGCCCAGAATCAAATTTTCAGAAGACCCCCTCAATGTGGGTCCAAGAGGCTGTGGTTGTGGCAGAAGCTGTAAACCAATTTGATCCTCCGCAACTCCTTCTTACAGCCTCCGTCACCTCTCCCAGAACCTGGGGGTTCCTGATCTCTCCAAGTCACAGGTAGTGCGGTTGTTTCAATAGTAGCATGGATAAAGCAGAGAGCAAAGTGCCAGGCTATGCCCAAGTAGAAGCCAACTCAGAATATTTTAAAGTCCCAAATAGAACTTTATTTTTTCAAGTTATAATCCATAAGGCAAAGAAGTAAACGTGTAAAAAGAAATCAAAGTCCAAAGAGATTTCAGAGACCAGAGTCGTCCTGGCAGGGAATCTCTGATAGAATCCTTAGTCCTGACTGGACTACATCCTGCCAACTCCTCCTTGGATTTGGTTCAGATGAAAGAACAATTAAGCAATCTTGCAGAACTGATTTTAGCTGCAAAAACCAGTTCCTTATAAAGGGAAAATGAGTGGTTTTCCCACCCTAGGAATGTGGTTTCTCATGGGAAAGTTCTGGTTCCCATAGGTGCTTCTCACAAGTGGGGGCCAGATCCTTATCTATCAATGTTGCCCATCCCCCACTCCTGCCTTTCCCCCATTGATCTTTATCTTATCGTTATCTATCAGCCACCACCCCCATCCCCCCACTCCAGATATGGCAGGTCAGGGGCCACAAAGGGGAAAGGTTGAGAAAGGGTCATGAAAGTTCCCTTCCTCCACGTCATTCCTGGGCGGTGTGTAACCTTTTACACTGCTGATGACTTAATCTCAATGGAATGCAAAGCATGAATACACATAAACATAAAGGAATGCAGCGTAGACACTGCTTAGCAACCAAGATCATGACAGAAATAAGGTTAGATTTTGGCAGATGTTGTTTGCAATGCATATGCAACTATTAGTATACAGCAATGTCAAAGTCATACTTCTTGTCATCTTGCCTCAGAGTCCTAATGCTTCCTTAAGTGTCAAAGAAAAATATGCAATAAATATATCCTCTAATCCACTCTAAATCTTCTGAAGATGACATGGCCATCCATTGAGGGTCAAGAGGATTATCACTTACATTTTAGCTTCCCTTTCACTGACCTAACTCTTCCTCCTTTTTTCAAACTCAGAAGCAATCAGAAATTCACTATAAGTTTGAGAAAATCTATCTGAGGCCTAGAATAGGTATTAGAGAAGGGAAAAGAAAAGAAAAAACCTTTCACTAGCCAGTTGTGTACCCTAGTGGCTTCAGGAGTGTAGCTGGCCATTTATAGTTGTTGGTTTTGGGTTTGTTTGTTTTTGGGTGGTGGTGGATGAGAAAAGGTGGAGATTGCCACAATGGGAGCCTTGGGGCTTACATGCTGGCTGCAAAATATCTATCTGTAGGAATTGGGGCCGTAAAGCGGCCCTTGAGGTCCCGGAGGAGACTGGTCAAAGGAATGACACGAGGCAAGATGGAGCGAAGACCAGTAGTTTATTGAGAAAAGGCTGCAACATATATAGAAGGAAAAAGCGCAACGCTGGCAAGACTGTCAGCTGACAGGAATGACATCACCTGAGCACTCAAGTTAATTGGGAATCTCTTCGGGGAAGTCAATTAACTGGGGCAAACATGGGCCATTGTCTGAGGCTTAGGCTAGGGTAAATATGGCTTCTATTTGCACCAGAGATTACACTGAGACCTGGAGATGAGTGATTTACTCTAATGGGTAACCGGGTTAGATATTCGCTCTTTCAGCAGATCCGTTGGTCAGGTCAAAGGAATTGGGTGAATCAAACCCTATATTTTATTCACCCCCTTAATTTGGCGGCCGCAGAGCCCACGGGCTGGGAGCGTCTCTCACCGCGGTGGCCTCTGGCGGGCCGTTCCATGCCCCACGGGGCATGGGGAGACCATATTTCCCCTTTCTGTTTTATTTAAGAGCCTGACCGGCGGCTCTGCGTTAGAGGAGTACCAGCTGATGAGCGGGAATGACGCTTCGGGGTTCCTTCCATGGGGGACATCTCGATAGCAGTGAGGGAATACATTGCATGAAACAACACACTGTTGTGCCCAGTATTACCACCCCCACAATCCCTTTGAGTGTCGTCTGAATCCATCCCCATGGGAACCACGACCACAAGGAGTCCTGCCACCCCCCTGAAGAATCCTCCTTGATGTCCCTAACTGGGGTGTGGAGGTCCGTGAGCTGGCTCTGTATCTTGTGGGTATTGTCTGTGAGGTTTAAGCAACACATGCCATGGACAGACTTGCAGCCCAAATGATGTGACCACAGGGGATAATCTATAGCTGCTTGATTATCCAGTATGGCATGGCGAAGCTCTGCCTGCTCCTGGTCGAGCAGCGCTATTGCTGAGGAGGTGTGGTTGATGGCTTTTGCTAATTCGCAAGCCAATTGAGCGTTGCCTATGGCTAAGCCTGACACGCTGAACATACTGACCACAGCCTGGTTTATCAGAGCTGTGGGTCTGAATTCAGACTGCTTTCTGTAGCAAGGCAAGATAATGAGATGTGTCATTGATCTCTTACTGTGACCTGGGGAGATTCTAAGCTATCTCTGCAGCTTCTGGCATTGTGCAAATGTCTTTCTAGCACCTATGGGGAGGTGTGAAACTAACTGGGGAGTACCAGCTACCGGGTGCTCAAACTTTCCAAGCAATGGGCCGGTGCAAAACATGGGCCGGTCTGGCTTCCTTTGGTGGAAGCTGGCCGTTATTCACAATATACAGAAATTCAAGGTTCCCTTGCAAATCCCAACTGGAGCATTGTACAAGGCATGTATAAATAATAGCAACTACAGATAACAATAGCAAGCAAAGACATTCAGCAGCTTTTCCGGAGGTGAAGCTTCCCTTCTTGGTGGGGCTTCATGTGCAACTTGAGTTTGGAAAAGTCTTGTTTTGGGGAAAAGCATGGTCCTCAGAAGTAGCACTGAGTATGCAAAAATGTTCATAGAAATGTCTTTGGAGATGTAAGTCATAAAGGAAGACGGACAGCTGATGACATCCCAGGACAGTGACTGGTGCTGCTCCTGGCAATCATCCGGGTCTGATTCTGGCCTCTGGGACCTGCATGGGGAAGAGACTTGTTTGGGAGATAAAAATTCTGAAAGAGTTAGTTGGTTTTTGCACTTATAGGATAGCAATTGCTGTGCAACTATGGGACGTGGTTTCCCCCCCTTTCTGTTTGTTTGTCAATGTAGGACTTAAGGTCCGATAGGCCCGTTCCTCCACAATCGCTTGCTCCTGCGGATTGTGAGGAACGCCAAAAGTGAGCTTAATATCCCAGGTGGCCCTGAAGGTGGCCAGCTGCCTGGAGCTATAAGCTGGGGCGTCAACGGACGTCGTGTGCCGACGTTCGCCCTTGGCCGTGGGAAAGGAGATGCTGCTCCACATGGGGAGCCGTTACTCCCTTCTGTGCTGTTACCCAAACAAACTGTGGGAAGGTTTTAATGCAAACGTCCATGTGCTGCCATCTGCCAAAATGTGGGGATGTGTGACGTCCATTTGCCACACCTGAATGGCCTCTGTCCCTTGTGGGTTGACCCCCCACGCCCCCCCCCGGTGCCCCTGCACGACGCTGGCAAGAGCGAACTATGCCTTGGGCTTGAGAAAGTGGCAGATTGAACTGTCTGGCGAGCGCCTTGGCATTCTGAATTGGAGTGCATGACTGTTAGATTCTCGCAAGAAGTAGACTAGAACGCAGCGTGTGGGTTAAGCATAGTGACTCTTTATTCAGATCGGGAGACAAGACTGAGGATGTGGGGAAAGATGGTATCTTATATACAGCGGTTTTCCATTTCAACAACAGCAAGGAAACATACCAGCGGACACTCCAGTTTATTACCCCATTTGGTTTCCAGCTCCGCTTTGATATGTGCCCCCTCCTTTGAAGAGGGCGCCCCTTTGGCGGATCCGGTTCACACGCTGTGTTCCTTTGAAATGAGTAACACTTGGACACAACATCCCTCCCCCCTTAGTGAGAAACAACCTTTCCCCAACGGATGGGTGGCCCACAAACTCGTCTGGGCCGCCCGTGCGTCTCAGGCACCAGGGTAGGCTCAACGGACCCCCCAACAGGTTTGGAAGTGGGGGGAGAGCTCCGAGTGGCCCCCCCTTCCATTCCTGCCTCTGAGCTCGGGGTAGCTTCCCCTCCCTCCTCGGGCTCTGGGGAAGACGTGGGCAGGGGGTCACTGATTAAATCCCACTCCATATCACTCTCCATGTCTCCCCTTGTTTCCCCTGGTGGCTCCCTCCCTGGGCCGGAGTTAGAGTTCTGCCCAGGGACCCGGAGCCGCATTTGATCCGTGTGTCTCCTCCAAATCGCGCCATTCTCCATTTGCACTCTGTAAGACACCGGGCCAGTCTGCTCCAACACTTCCCCCCCCCAACCATGGAGGCCCATTGGCATAATTCCTGCAGTGGACTGGTTGCCCAACCTCAAAACCTTTTAAAGTCGGAATGTCTATATTTAGGCCCCGATCCTCTTGGCGCTGAGGATCTAAACGGTCAAAAACAGTCGGCAGCTTCCTTTTCATTAACAGTTCGGCTGGCGACAAACCAGAGGCCAATGGGGTGACTCTGTAGGACAGCAAAAATTGACACAACTGTAGCTCCAAATCCCCAGGTCCCATGCGTGAGAGCGCGTCTTTGACCGTCCGTACCTGCCTCTCGGCTTGGCCGTTTGTGGCAGGGTGAAAAGGAGCGGCCGTGATGTGTCTAATCCCATTACGACTTAGGAACCCCTGGAATTCTGCCGACATGAAGCTCGATGCGTTATCCGTCACCACGATGTCGGGCAGGCCTAGGTTTGCAAAGACCCGCCTTAATTTGCGGATTGTGGTGGCAGAGGAAGTTCCTGACACTGGGATGACATCTACCCACTTTGAAAAGGAATCTACAATAATCAGAAGTGTTGTTCCCCTGAAAGGGCCAGCAAAATCTATATGAATCCGAGACCAGGGGCCTCTGGCCGTATCCCATTCCCTGCGGGGAAGACGTGGTTCCTCGGGCCTTGATGCCTGACAGTCCCTGCATTTCCCCACCCAAGCCTCAATGTCCAGGTCCAATCGGGGCCACCAGAAGTAGCTTCGCGCTAGCGCTTTTGACCTGACAATACCTGGGTGGCTAACATGGAGCGTGCGGAGCACCTTGTTCCGAAGTACAGATGGGACGACTACTCTGTCCCCCCAAACCAAGCAACCCCGCTCCAGTGACAGTTCATTTCTCTTGGAGTAGAACACCCTGAACTCCTCAGGGGTCGGTGACAATGGCCACCCCTTCAGAACCCACATGACAACTTTTGACAGGAGTGGGTCTTTTTTTGTTTGGGCCGCTATGTCAGCAGCGGAGATCGGGGGAGAGTCTAACACATCCAACATAAGGACCTGTCCTTCCGCCTCAATTCGACCCACATACTCAGCAGGGGATCTGGACAGAGCATCCGCGTGGCTAATGCTGATACCCGGGCGATGTTGGAGCGTGTACTGGTACGCCTGAAGGAACATTGCCCAGCGTAACATCCGCGGAGACAGGATTTGGGGGGTGGGCTTGTCTGGCACAAAAATACCTAGGAGCGGTTTGTGGTCTGTGATAATCGTGACAGCCCTCCCGTAAATGAAGTCATGAAATTTCTTCGTTCCAGCGATTATGGCCAGCGCCTCTCTATCAATCTGAGCATAGTTTTTTTCAGCCACCGTTAACGACCTGGAGTAATATGCGATAGGCGCTTCTTTCCCTCCCCCCATGTCATGGCACAGAACAGCCCCAACCCCCACCGGCGAGGCATCACATACAAGCAAAAGGGGCTTCTTCGGATCGTAATGAGTAAGGACAGCATCCGAAGTCAACAGCTCCTTGACTTCCCGGAATGCCCTTTCCTTCCTCAGCAACTGGTGCAGGGGCTCAGCTACAGTCGCCTTTCGGGGTAGAAAGGAGTGATAGAAGTTTAAGAGACCCAAAAATGCCTGGAGCTCCGTCTTCGAAGTGGGACGTGGGGCTTCCCAGACTGCCTGAACTTTGGATTCAGAGGGCTTGATGCCGGCAGGCGTGATTTTGAACCCCAAGAATTCAACCTCATGAGCAAAAAAACAACACTTCTCCCTTTTAACCCGCAACCCCGCATTTTGGAAACGCTCCAGCACCTTCCCCAGTTTAGTGGCCAGGTCCCCCTTGTCAGTCCCAGATATCAACACGTCGTCAAAAAAAGTCAGCACCCCAGGGAGACCCTTCAATAACCTTTCCACAAGAGCCTGAAACAAACCCGGAGCCGTACTAACGCCGAACTGAAGACGGTTCACACGGAATGCACCCTTATGAGTAGTAATAGTCTGACACAACGCAGATTCCGGACTAACAGGCACTTGCTGATATGCTTGGGCCAAGTCCAGTTTAGCAAAACACTTTCCCCCATGGAGGGTGGCCAGCAAATGGCTAACCACTGGAACAGGATAAGAATTAGCTCGGATAGCCTTATTAATCGTGCATTTATAGTCCGCGCAGATGCGGATGTCCCCGTTCGCCTTGATAGCAGTGACTATAGGTGTCTCCCATGGAGCAGAGTCCACGGGCTCCAGGATGCCCTGTGCCACCAGCTTGTCCAACTCCGCTTCAATGCGGTCTTTCAGGGCAAACGGCACCCTCCCTGGCTTCATGCGAATGGGTTGGACAGTCGGGTCCAGCTCAAAATTAACAGGGGCCCCCTTGAACCTACCCAGCCCGGGACGGAAAACATCTGGATAGCGTTCACACACAGCCTGAATGGGGTCGGCCTTAACCGCATTAATTCCCGAAAACCCAATACCCAGGGGCCCAAACCACTGCACGCCCAAAAGGTTATTCCTACCGGTTTTCACCACGACTAGGGGAAGCTTTGCTGAGATGGCCTTGAACCGCACATCAAAATTTCCGATTCCCAACACTGGAATGTGTCGACCCTGCACATCGGTCAGGTCGACCTGCAGAGCCCGCAGTTTCGGCCGGTCTGCTGGAGGAAGTTGAAAAAATTCCCTCTGTGAGATGATTGAGTAGGCAGATCCTGAGTCGATCTCCATGCGGACGGGACACCCTTGGAGGCGAACATCAACGAAGAACCTTCCGGACACTGACTGTACCCCAGATGATGTCTTCCTTCCGACGCGGACTTTGGAAATTGGGTGTTCCGTCCTGCGCTGACCTCTGTCCCCGGGGTGACCTTCGGATCGCTGGTGGCACACCCGTGCAATGTGCCCCTTCCGCCCACACTTGTGGCATTCGGCCGTCTTGAACGGGCACCGTGAGCGGAGGTGCCTTCCCCCACAGCCTTGGCATGGCGCGATGTTGCTCCTTGAAGCTTGGGGGGTTTGTTGGCGAACCCTCCCGACAGTACCCTCCTCTGCTGCATCGTCTGTATCCACTGGAGTATCGCACTGCTGCAGCTGGACGGCCGACTCACCACGGGCAGGAGCAGCAGTTTGGGCATGGAGGATTTTCACCCCAGCGTGTGCAGCCTCGGACGCCAAAGCTTCTTCCAGGACCTGGGCAAAAGTCAACCTATTTCTCTTCATCAGCCGCCGCTGAGTAGCTTCGTCCCTGAGGCCCACGAGAAGCCGGTCTCTTAAAGCCTCCTCCAGGTCATGCCATTGGCACGGCACAGCAGCCTGTCGGAGAGCCGCAACGTACTCAGCTACCGTCTCCCCCTCCTTCTGATCTCGCCGGTAAAAGGCAACCCTGGCTGGGAAGATGGAAACGACTGGCTTGAAGTGTTCTCGGAGCACCGCCAGGATGTCGGTCAATGGGGCTTCCCTCAGTGCCTGTGGCAGCAGCAGATGCCCGGCCAGCTCAATCGTGGGCAAACCACAATGGGCCAGGAACAACGCCTTCTGTCGCCCTTCATCCTCGATCTCCCCAGCGATTACAAAGTTCTCGAACTGGATCTCGTACATGGGCCATGTCTCCGGCTTTGCAATGTCAAATGGTCCGATTGAAGATGCAGTAGCAGCCATATCCCATCCTCGTCGCCAATGTTAGATTCTCGCAAGAAGTAGACTAGAATGCAGCGTGTGGATTAAGCATAGTGACTCTTTATTCAGATCGGGAGACAAGACTGAGGATGTGGGGAAAGATGGTATCTTATATACAGCGGTTTTCCATTTCAACAACAGCAAGGAAACATACCAGCGGACACTCCAGTTTATTACCCCATTTGGTTTCCAGCTCCGCTTTGATATGTGCCCCCTCCTTTGAAGAGGGCGCCCCTTTGGCGGATCCGGTTCACACGCTGTGTTCCTTTGAAATGAGTAACACTTGGACACAACAATGACTCTGAATTGGAGTTGTGAGGAACAAACTTAGCAAATTTTTGTCTATCACGGGGGTGATGTGTGCTCCCAGTAGACTGTGAAGCAAATTCCTGGGAAACTGGCTGTCAGCAATTATGTTGGAGCGTTCTTTGGCAAAGGTGCCCAAAGCAAGGTTCATGGCTGCCAACTCTGCCCGCTTGCGGAAGAGTCAGGAGCGTGCGCCAAGCTTGGTCCTCTTGCCAAGTAAGAACCTAATATGTGCGACCCCCATAAGTGAAAGCTGTCCTAGCCCCCTGAAGAGGAACCAGTGACATGAA
The DNA here is from genome assembly GCA_035047305.1 of Bradypodion pumilum. Lineage (NCBI taxonomy): Eukaryota > Metazoa > Chordata > Lepidosauria > Squamata > Chamaeleonidae > Bradypodion > Bradypodion pumilum. The sequence continues at coordinate 85,595,021 of JAWDJD010000002.1, forward strand.
TTCACACAAGGTGACTGTCTGCTAGAAGTGAGACGAGTCTGGGGTCTTATGGCAAACCTTGGCGCATGAAGCGCCAGGCTTCCCTTGGGTAAATTTCTCATGAAGGCCCCCCTGCGCACATCCTTTCATGGTGTGCGTGCACACTTTCACTGGAGCGATTTTGGTGCTACTGTGAGAAGGGTGCCAGATGCTGGCTTAGCCTTTTGCCTGTGCTTAGACTAGCAGCAAAAAGGGAAGGGGTGGCCTAAAAATGCCTGTATCCGAGTGGGGGTGTGACCTGACTGCACTCTTAAAATGGTCCTAGGCTGTCCTGACTAATGAGTGGCACTCTGCACATTCTCAGGAGCTCAGGGACTAATCCTTCCTCTGTGCTCTGGAGTTTGCAAAATGTGCCTGCTCACCAGAGAGGGTGCTGTGGGCCAGGTGCCATACTTAAAATGACCTACTAAGACTTATTAAAGACAAACCGACTATGACGTGCCAGCTGTAAGGAAATAATACACAAGAAATGAAAAGACACACAGGTTAGGCATTTCCAGCAGGGAGTTCCACTGGCGAAAGGAGAAAAGGAGGAAAGACAAGTCAGAAGTTAGCACAATGAGAATGCAACAACTCTTATCATAACGAAATCAGATTAGGCCAGGTAACCAAGGCAACTGGCTGGGATCCTCCTGTTAAGAAAATCCCTCTCAGTAATTAACTCTGAGCCTGTGAAAGGAAGCAAGTTAAGGCTGTAGGAAGAAATGAATTGGTTACAATTAAGGCCTGGAGAGGAATTTTGTTCCTGTAAAAAGGTAAGCATTTTCTGAAGATACAGAGCGCAAGAATGTTTGCGTGCTTTTTCCTGTGAAAGGGGTACAATGAGTGAGTTACTGATTACAGTCAAAATACCAGAGAATGAAGGAGAGTTAGAACGGTTCTCAACCTGCGGCCAGATGTGGGCGAGTGGGCCAGATGTGGCCCATGTGGCTCCGCCACTCCCCCCGCCAAGCCAAGAAGGGCTGAGTGGTGAAGGAAGGGCAGGATGACTGTCCGGACCCCCAGAGCTGCCTGAGGCCCCGGAATTTGGCCCCTGACTTAAAAGGTTGAGAACCGAGGTTACAAGATGATAACACAATACACACATGAAGACAAGGCAATTCTCTCACTCCTAGTGAGATTCCAAGACGCTAAGAGACATTCAAAAAAACCTTAAAACGCAGAGATGGGGTTTGAGGAACGCAGACGTAGGGAGGGGCCCCATAGCTTATGATACAGTGAGGAAAACTCATAGAAGTGATTTTTTGTTTTCAGATCGCGCTTCTGAAAAGAAAAATCTGTTTTCCTGATTGCAAAACCGGTTTCCAAGAGAGGCTTAATCCTTTGACAAAGAAAAAGTCTCAAGGGAAGAAGGCCTATTGTAGGTTAGGATTCCCCCCCCTCTCCTGCCCAAACTGCTAAGCAGGCAAGGCAAAGGGTTTCGCCCATCATGCTTCCTCAAAGTTTAAATAGCTCCTGCCCATGAACAGAGTGCAAACTGTTTTAACACATATTTCACAGTGACATTACCACGCAGTTACACACAAGGAACACTTTTTCAGTCATACTGTGGTCATAGAGACAAGGCTTTTGCAATCATACACAGTTCTTGCAGTCATACATTCAGTGGTGCACCACACATACACACATCTATTTACGCATTCACACATTCCTCCCCTGATCTGCAGTGTTCAATACTACACATGAGGAGATGGCTAATACACAGTTGGCTATTTACAGCCATCTGGGTGCTTTTACTTAGGGGCAAGTTTCTCTGGGCTACTCCCAAGGTGAGACAAGTAGGTTCTGCCTGTGCCTTGGGGGAACTCGGGGTACTATTGCTGGGATGGTTCTTCTGGCATAGCCAGGGCGATGGCTGCCTCCTTTCTAGCCTGGGCCAGACGCGTGCCAGGGTGGCCATTTGGCATGAAGACAATCTTTTGAAGATCTGCCTGGTCTAGGTTGGCATTCTCTTCTAAGGTGTCTCTTTTTTCCACACTGGAAGCAGGCGCCTTGGGGTTTTGGCACTGCTCTGCGCCTGAGTGTGGAAATGGGTCTGCTCTGGAGCCCTGCATGGCCAGGGGCCGTGCAGATTTCCGTGAGCAGTGGGCGCTGAGCATCCCTGCCTGAACGTGTGTCTGCCTTCAGATGGGCTGAGCACAGCAGTTGGGCGCTAGCTAATTGTGCCACTGGCAATTTCCCCGTGAATGAATCTTCCTCACCCATGCGCTGAATGGAGTTCTTTCTTTGCAGGGAACTTTTCACTGTCAGAGAAGCGCCAAGGCCTCTCATGCCATGAATTCCTTCAGTGACGTCTGCAGCTGCCACTGAGGGAATGCTCCCTACACTGCCCTGCTGAAGCTGAAATAACGAATAGAGACTTCTTGGGGCTGATGGTTCTGACTGCGCTGGGGTTTTCTGGGTCTCTATCCGGACTGGGTCATCCTCTACTGAGCGCTTCCTACATTTGCTCCATGTGCGAATTATGCCCTCTGGAGCTTTCGGGGGTTGCTGAATGCAGTCTCCTATCTGATCCCAGAGCTCGAGGGTTAACGTACCTACTTCTGGGTAAAGCAGGCAGTGTTCCCCTAGGTACACCAAAAGTCTCGCTAGCTCCCTGCTGTGAAAACGCAACTTAAATACCCTGGCCAGGATGATGAACCCCTCCTCATGGGTTCTTTGGCTAGCGGATGGACGCTGTCGCTGAGGACAGGTCCCCATATTACCTGCGATTGGGTCCTCAGAAGATTCCTCCTCGGGACGAGTCGACACGTCTTTGGCAGGCAACAGGTTCTGGCGACGTCGCTTTCTGGGTAGAGCTCGGAGCGTGGACTGCGGCCACGGGCCCTCGGTGGCCACTGCGCTGTCAGGGGCTCACAGCAGCCCTGAGCGGAACGCGTTTTTCCCTTTGGCGCAAGCCGCCGCGAAAGTCGGGAGCAAGCTGTAGGATGCCTCTCTGTAATGCCTCACCGCGCAGCTGTCTTCCCAATTGGATGGCTTTCCGACTGGGGCTGCTGCTCTGTCCTCCGGGATGATTGGACAAGGTTCTGGCGCAGAACCTGGCTGTGCTGATCGCTTACTCACGAGTAGACCGCTCGGGGGTCACTTACTCTCGAGTAGATCACGTCTCGGGGTCACCAGATGTAGGAATTGGGGCCGTAAAGCGGCCCTTGAGGTCCCGGAGGAGACTGGTCAAAGGAATGACACGAGGCAAGATGGAGCGAAGACCAGTAGTTTATTGAGAAAAGGCTGCAACATATATAGAAGGAAAAAGCGCAACGCTGGCAAGACTGTCAGCTGACAGGAATGACATCACCTGAGCACTCAAGTTAATTGGGAATCTCTTCGGGGAAGTCAATTAACTGGGGCAAACATGGGCCATTGTCTGAGGCTTAGGCTAGGGTAAATATGGCTTCTATTTGCACCAGAGATTACACTGAGACCTGGAGATGAGTGATTTACTCTAATGGGTAACCGGGTTAGATATTCGCTCTTTCAGCAGATTCGTTGGTCAGGTCAAAGGAATTGGGTGAATCAAACCCTATATTTTATTCACCCCCCTTAATTTGGCGGCCGCAGAGCCCACGGGCTGGGAGCGTCTCTCACCGCGGTGGCCTCTGGCGGGCCGTTCCATGCCCCACGGGGCATGGGGAGACCATATCTATCTCTGACTAATTGTGGCAATTCCTCAAAACACGTTACTGGAGTATTTACTTTAAATGTTTTAAAAGTGCTCAATGCCAATAGTTTATGGTAAGCTAGGATCGTTTATCATGATCCAAATTTGGCTTGTTTCAATAAAGCATCATTAACCAGAATGTGTTCAGATTTCCATATTACAAGAAAATACAGTCAGCTAAAACAGAACTGAAAGCTTCTGATCTCTTCATGCTGAAGAGAAAAAGAAATGCAGCCAAATCTATTAATTAAATAAAGAAAAGAGGCTTCTGCAAATTATTCAGTCTCAGCAAAAAGCTGTCGCCTCACTAGAAAGACAAGTAGCATTAACAATATATGCTAGTTGATAAACAAATTCAAGTTGATCTATCATTTAAAATGAACATAATAAAATTAATAATTTAAGACAGTTCTCCAAGCATGCATTAAGGTTCCTTCTGCAATAAGCATGTTACATACAGTTTCTTATTTTTTTTCCTTTTCATGAATATGTTTTCTTAATATTTTATCTTTGTGTTTTCTCTAAGCTGATGGACAAGTTAGGCAGATCAGGGCAGAATCAAATCTATTTCAAAGCCTGTTAAGAAGATGTTCCCAGTGATTTTGATGACTGCTCTTGTCAGTGGTTTTGGTTATTTATGGAAGATTAAATTGACTAAGACCATAGTATCTCCAAATATCATCTGCACTTAATGCCACATTCCTGATTTATGCAAATTTTAATGCACATAAGAGAGGAAGGAAGATAAAGCACCAGTGCAGCTTACCTAGGCCAAAATATACAAATCAGAATAGATGCCCAACTCAAATGAGCCCTTAGGCACATTTAGAAACCTGATAAATGTCAAAGGCAGAGCAACAACATTACAGTTAATGGTAGGCATGGGCTTGTCATGAAGGCCAATATCCCACGGTGTACTCACACTAGCTCAGATAATGTTGTGGTTATGGAATATATATATATACAAAGGGAGAAATGTAGTTTGCATTTGTGCCAGGTGGCTGCAAAAGTGGCATCACAGATGGCAGTACAATCAGCATCATGCCCAAATGCTGCAAGAAACAAGCATACTATCAGTATGGAAAAACCTACTGAACACACTATTCCTTTATTATGCTTATGAAAGCCTGCTGTGATTAACATCATGTTGGATTTAGGTCAAAATGGCAGCTGCAACAACCTCAAAAAAATAGTTAAGAATTGTTGCATGGAGCCTAGCTTAATAAAATAACTGCTCTATGGCTTTAGCCAGGATTGCACAAGAGTATGAAGTTCAAGTTTGGCTCTGAGTCCCTGATACATAGCCACATATTTGACCATAAAACAAAACACCCATTCCAGAGCAGATATGCTGGTGTGTCTCAACATATTCTCCTAACTTGTAGACCTAGAATCACTGTCCAAAAACTTGACTTTTCTAAGATAATCACCCAAGTATAGGTAAAGGTAAAGGTTTCCCTTGCTCTAAAGCCAGTCATATCCGACTCTAGGGTGCAGTGCTCATCTCTGTTTCAAAGCCGAAGGGCCAGCACTGTCTGCTGCTGCAGACGTTTCCATGGTCATATGGCAGGCATGACTAGACACCGAAGCGCACGGAACACTGTTACCTTCCCATGCACACTTTTTCTTTCATGGTTTCCTATCTCAGAATCTGCTCCATCCCCTTTTCCTATTTATCATTGAGCCATAGTTTCTTAACAAAGTACATTTGATATTATTTCAAGCATTCCTAGAAATAATAATGAGAAATCCTAGCTCCTCTCAGATCTAAAGGTAAATCCTTCACTGTGTTATTGAACATCTACGTTTAAAGAGGCATCATCTTCACCTGCATTTGTGTTGTGTAAGGACCTCACGGCTCTGTTGTTTTGTTTTGTTTTTTCATAACTTTATAGTCTTCATAGAACACTATGAAAATCCAGCAACACCAAGAATATTACACGGAGTCTTGGTATAAACCAAGTTACAGTCATTTGTTCATTAATTTGTCTGTCCATCCATCCATCAATCCAGCCAGCCAACCAGCTAGCCATTGAATTTCTATATTACCCATCTAGCTTAAAAGCTATTCTGGGCAGTTTATATAATTAATAACATATGAACAGTATGAACAAACTAAATAAATACACCAGTCTTCTTCTTCTGCCATATTCGAATCCAAATATTGGTTATCCTCATGGCATTCAGCCATGAAGACCATCCTGATAATATAATGCAGTGGCCTTTCATCTGCCTTCTGTGTTGCAGCATGATACCCATACCACTGATACAGTTCTGCAAGCCCCTTTCTGTTCCTGAGCCCTTTTGGCATGCAAAGTCCTCCTGAGCCCCAGACCAGGATTGATGAAGCTGCTGCCCTCCATCAAGATGGATTCAAATGGGATTTAATCCACTTGGAGACCATCAGCCTTCCCTGTAGACCTGTTAGTCCTCAGGATTGTCAGGTTAGCTAACTGCCGCCTGACACTCGGCATTGAGTCTCTGGCAGTATGATCTACTCTATTACCATATCATAGGGATGCCATAATTCTCTCCCACATAACTGGGACAGAAGTAAAGGTAACTGCCGCCTGACACTCGGCATTGAGTCGCTGGCAGTATGGTCTACTCTATTACCATTTCATAGGGATGACATAATTCTCTCCCACAAAACTGGGACAGAAGTAAAGGTCTGCTTCTGCAGACTATTCTGTGGTCATGTGGCAGGCATGACTAGACACCGGAGTGCACAGAATGCTGTTTACCTTCTCCCCAAGGTGGTCCCTATTTATCTACTTGAAATTTCTTGCCTTCAAACTGCTAGGTTTGCAGGAGCTGGGACAAAGACGGGAGCTCATTCCACAGGTTGCTGCTACCGCGACTTCAATAGAGGCATCACTCTAAGGGCAATAAAATGGTGCATGATTTTCCTCTCTGTCCTTCTTGGCCACCAAAGCTGTTGCTGCTGCGCCACCTGCTAGTGTTTCAATAGAGGTGCCGCTCTATTGCAAGCAAAAGGTGCAATTCCCCCCCTTAAAACCAAGCACACCCCTTGGTCTGAAAAGTGGGAATTTTCAATAATTTTTTTTGGAACCAGGCCGGGACAGGTTCAACCCGTGAAATTCCTGGTTTTCCAGTACATATGACATATCTACCATAGCAGGATAACCTGGCCAGACAGGGAATACTCCTGTAATACAATCAATTAAAAAGAAACACTGCAAAAAGTTTCCACAAAAGCTTCTGTAGAAAACAAAGTTTTTATTTGCTTCCTAAAGGAAAGGAGGGAAGGAGCCTTATGAATTTCACAAGGAAGAAATTCCTCATCTGTAGAGACTCAGTGGTTCTAATGTGATGGACAGTTAATCTAGGATGGATGAACCCTGACAGGTTTGTTGTTGTTACATGCTGGCAAGTCAGAACCAACTTATAGCTGCCCTCATACCCTTTCAAGGTAACTGAAATATTTAAGAAGTGACTTTATCAGATCCACTTCCACCCCCCACCAATCAGTTTCTATGGTTGAGTGGGGATTTGAACTCAGGCCTCTTGAATATTAGTTTGTCACTAGTTAAACATCTGCAGTTGCATAAGTGCAACCACACAATCAGTTGTACAATTCGTTTTATTGCCAGGATCATAAATTGCATTGGCAGTACGTCCTGTGATTTTCTACAAATGGAAATTCATGCTATGCCAGGTATAATATGAATTCAATCATTTGTTAATTTGGTATTATTTGTCTACTATCCCTTTCTTATGATTAACAGGACTCAAAGAAACTAGCAATAAAATGAAGAAAACAAATAAAAGTCAAAAACAAATATTAATTAAAGTTTATAAAAAATAAGCATCAATTGAAATTAATCAGTTAAACAAAACCTGAGTTTAATTATGTCAATAATACATGTCACAAATATATATCATTCTATGATTTTGTAAAAAAAACATGAGCTGTTCTAAAACCTTGATTACTGGTATTGATGTCAATAGACTCAGACCTACTTTCAACAAAACATGAAATGAATTATATTAACTGTACATCTCCAAGATTGAGTAGAGTTTTTTCTATTTTCTTTCTCCAAAAGCTTACTATATGACATAACTTCAAAAAGAGTACTTTCTAATTATCAAAATCAAATAAAGAAAACTCTCTTGTGCTTCTATCTAGTTGATTGAATTTATACTGCATAAGCCAATCTCCAGCTATAAAGGAAACTGTCAATCTTTTGCAGTTTCAAGGCCTGTGTTCCTTTAGTAAGGGATGAATTCTCCTTTCATGATCCCATCTGCTATGGTTGCTGTGATATGTTATGCTGAGCTTTTGGTATGGTTTTATATAAGGATCACAAGGACATTAATAGGAAATGAATTTGAGCCCTCAATTATATTAACTGCACAAAGGAATAATATATTGTCTGATATTTATTTGTCGAAAATGCATGTACATACATATGAATGTACAAACATCTGTGTTCCTAATGCCCTGCTTTAAAGATTATTAACAATGAAACTGTCTTTTTTTCTTGACTGATGATTGTTGTGAAGAGTGGGGTAAATGAATGCATAAGTACCAAAAACTTTTTGGGCACTATTTGCTTCTGAGAATACCCTCCCCCCCCACCCGTGTGATCCTTTAGAAAGAGACAAATGTAACTATAAATGATGGCTACTTTTGTAAATCACTGAATTTCTGGATTTTCAAAGGATCTATTCTGCCAAAGCTGATTTACTCAGCTGTGTTTGTACTACATTTGGGGAATCTGTGCAAAGCATAATTGCTGAATAGTACAGCAAGCATCTGTCACAGATGGTCTACTGATAGAAGAAATACTGACATATGCAGTAGATTTTTCTTTAGAAGAAGAAGGTAGCCTACAATTTTTTCCCCAAAGAAGAACACAGTTAAAATATAATAAATTAAAAAGCAATTAAATTTAGCAGATAAGGATGAATAATAGCATTAAACAATTTTGAGCTACTTAAAAACATATTTAAAAATTATAATTACAACATCACCCCCAATAAACACCCTACCGTGGCAAGTAGAACAACAGCAAAGAAGAGGCCAACCTAGCCTCTGTTGGGATAGAATTCTATATCTTAACAGCAGCCACCAAAAATGTCCTCTCTAAGTCCCTACAAGACAAGCCTGGGCTTATGACGGGTTCAGGAGAAAAACCCTCTTAGAAGATATTAAAAATTGGGGAGGCTTAAGATGATATGGTTCATCAAATAGCTTGGGCTAAAATCATAGGTTGCAACCATCAGTTTGAAGTGTCCCTAGCAACTTATTGGTATCTGCTGAAACTATCAATACAAGAACATATGGTTCTACCTGTAACCAGCTACAGTCAAAAATATGGCTGCAGCATCACAGACCTGCTGAAGTTTCTGAAAACTTTTCAAAGACAGCCTCAGGTAGAGCACTTTACAGTAATTGAAATTAGATGTAACTAAGGCACCTTTGCTGGAGTGGACATAGCTGACACACTTGTTTTAACTATGCAAAGATACTCCTGGCTACTGCTGAAATCTGGGCATCCAAACTCAGAGATGAAACTACAAGCATTTCAAAGCTGTGAAATGAGTTTTCAGTGGGTATGTAACATATTTCATCCCCTAGATACCTGGATTTTAGAATACTCATCTAATGAGAATTCAGATGTTGACAAGCATACTATAATTAGCAGATCAGAATAGGCACAACAAACATAGTAATATTTATTGATTAACTAGCTGCTTACCCGGCCTTGTCCGGTTTTCTTGTTTTGCTTGTCTGCCAAGGGAAGGTCTGGCTCCCCTGGCATGTCAGCCACCCAGGCTCCCGCTGAGGTGTCCTGGGCTGGGCAGGGGGCCTGTTCCACTGCTCCCGCACCATCTACAGCCATCCAGTGGTGGCAGTGGCTGGTTCATGGCAGGGGGTGCCGCACAGCTGCTGCTCCTCACTGCTCCTCCCACCAGGCCGGTGCCGGCCAAGGGCATGCGGCAGTGGCAGGGCGTGCGGTAATGGCAGTGGTGGTTTTATGGCCGGGCCTGTGGTGTAGTTGCTGCTCCTTGCCACTCCTACCTCCAGGCTCGGGCCAGCTAAGGGTGTCTGGTGGTGGCAGGGCATTTTGGCAGCAGTGGTTTTAGGGCCAGGCCTGCCACGCACCTGCTGCTCCTCCCTGCTTCATCCCAGTCAGTTGTCTGAGGGGGCTAGGTGGAGGGATCCCTTTGGGGCATTGCCTGGCCAAGCCTGGCATTGCCACAGCCCAACCCCGCTGTTTATTTGTTTGCCGTTGTTGCCTCCTCCTCTCACGCCTCCACCTCCGCTGCCTCTGCCACCACCATTTTGTCTCCTGCTGCCTCGTCCATTGCCTCCTTGGCCATCACCAGACAGGCACCAGTGGCTGGTCAGGCCATGTTGCATGTGCGTACTACCACCTTTCTTGGCTTTTTGTCCCATCGGGGGTCCCCTTTGCAACCCTTTTTTGGGGCATAAACCCCAAAATGGGGTTTGGGACCCCTTATGCTGATCTCGCAAGGCCAAGGTGTGGCAAGTTTCATCGAGATCCGTCCAGAGGTGTGGAAGCCTATTGAGCACATACAAGACCACACCTCTGTTTTATAGATATAGATGATGGATTCATTCATATTAAACTGAACTGGTCTGGCCAACAGTTGGTGATGATTTGCGGCTGGTGTTCATAACAATTCTCTGAACAATTCAATACATGCCAGTGATAGCCCAATCTTTATTAAATTAAGATGGCCACACTAATCTGTTTCTCTAAATGAGAGCAGAAAAGAGCTTAAGCTTAAGCAAGTGCTCTTGTTAATGTAAATATTATTCACAAGGTGGGTGGACAGCAAAACCATGTTAGCAAAGGGTTGCTTAATGGAATAAATTGTCAGAGAAAGTATTACCACTAGGTTTTGTATAGGATGATTGTATGTTATTGTATGTACCGGTATCTTTAAGAGCCTGTGTCTGACCAGCACAGCTGATCTTACTGATGTGTGAAGCAACTATGGTATGCTCTATAAAGAAGTGCCTCCAAAGCACTCGTGTGGAGGAGTAAGAGCAGAAGGACTGACTTTGGAATGCATGCTGAAATTGCTGGAACTCTTAGGAAAAGCTTAGGTAAAGCTCTTTTATAACTGTACTGGACTGAACCTGCACTGGACCTGGAAGCATTCTCAGTAAGCACTATCTATTCTCCTTTTGCTGGAGTATTTGTTTGCTTGTCCTTGAATGCTGAAATGCCTTTACCAGTGTATTGAAGCTGAACTGGTTTCTTGGCTTCTATTCCTTCTGAACTGCTATGAAAGAACTGTTTTGCTGTTCAACTAACCACAAAGAATGTAAACTGTTTGCAAGATTCTAATAAGCCTCTCAAAGCACCTTGAAATACTCCAAAGCTCATGCCGCTGAGGCAAAAAGACTGTTTCCTTTGTGTATATACATTTTTGCAGAGACTCTATCTATATTTATGTTTGCATGAGAAAGTAAAGCTGTTTATTACTGTTGAACAATGCTGCTGTCTTCTTTGTGTATGGGCAGTCCTTTGGCACACCCGTCTGCTTGTGTTACACTTGCACACATTCTGCTATCCCACACAAATGGTAAAATTAACAAAAATTGTTCAGTGCATTCTACCAGGGTGTTCATAAGTTACTTTTGTAAATTACAGTTTTCAACAAAGTTGCACACAAAATTATTAATGGCAATGTTTACCTTTACAGGTGTGGGACTGCATACTGTTACACATGACGAGTTTGTTCTTTAGAATTGTATTACCACCAGTATTTCAACAGCCTGGCAAATAAAATGTCTTTCATGTAACATTCCTATACATTTCTAAACAACTCATGCCTCAGACACCTAAGAGATTGGTTTCTTCCAACCAGAGCTTGAAAAATTAATTTTATCAACCACAATGCTCAAAATTCAATAAGTGTAATGAAAGGGCCAAACAGTAATAAATGGGAAAAGACAAAAAACCATTTGTGTCTGGCAAAAAAATAAGTACTCTGTTCGTAACCATATAATTCAATCCTTTGAAATGAGTGCACACAAAATCATGAAGCTCTAGAAAAAACTGTATTCTTGTTTTATGAATAACTCAAAAAATCTGCTTAAACTTCAGCAAAGTATAAAGTAACCAAAAGCAGATAAATTCTCATGTATTATCATAAATCCTATAACAGTTCCTCATACGAGACTTCAAAGTTTGTATTGTAAACAACTCAAAAAATCTGCTTAAGCTTCAGCAAGGTAATAGGTAACCAAAAACAGATAAATTCTCTATTGTATTGTTGAGGAGTCGCAGCTCTCAGTAAATTCCTCAATACTCCCAAGTTTTAGCAAGGTATAAGGTAACCATTTTCTATTATATTGTTGAGTCGTAGCTCTCAATAAATTCTTCAATACTCCCGACGTCTATCCGGTTAATTAGACATTTCAATTATATTTCATCAAGGGAGTGATTGTGTTTATCTGTAAGATTATATAAAAAGTAACATGTATATTATCAACACGAAGATAATATACGAGTGAACTTATACAGAACATTCTTACCCACTTACAATGGATAGAACTGACTACATCAAAGAGGTAACTAGACAATTATCCAACCCAACCTTTTATAAAAAAAAATTTCATGGGACCCTACAGTTGAAATTGGTAACATCATTAGGATTGTGCTGTCGAAGGGTTTAGCACTTAACTACATTTCAGAAAAAACCTATAAATTTCTACCGAAGGACTATCCAAGAATTCCCATGTTCTACATATTACCGAAAATTCATAAAATCAGTGACGCTAGTGAGCGGATACCTGGACGCCCAATAATATCAGGGGTGGGGTTCAATCTTGAGCCTATCAGTCAATATATAGATCATCATATTAGGAACTTCACCAGGGACACTGTTTCCTTTGTACGGGACTCGGCTGATTTTATCACACAGGTGGAGGGTTTTGTTTTTCCGGAGCAGGGTGGTTTGGTCACGGCAGATGTCACTGCACTATATACTAATATACCGTTTGAAGAGGCAAGGTTGGTAGCACAGGATGTTTTATCTACACGTAAATTGCAACAACCGCCCACTCATTTTTTGATAGACTTATTAGAAATTTGTTTAGAAAAAAATACTTTTGTTTGATCAGGATTTTTATTTACAGGTCAAAGGAGTGGCCATGGGCTCGCCCATGGCTCCAAGTTTAGCCAATTTATATATGATTTCATTTGAGAAGAGCACTATTTTGAACCCACACATTAACCCTTTTTTCCACCACATTTTATTATTTAAAAGGTTTATAGACAACTTGTTTTTTGTCTTTGATGATTACAGCCGTATTCCAGAATTTATAGCTTGGTTAAATACACAAAATTCTAATCTGAAATTTACTCACAGTATGGACAGGACTGCCCTATCTTTTTTAGACTTAACCATTTATGTTGCAGATGACCACAGACTAAAAATGAAATTATTCAAAAAAAGCACTGATAGAAATGCTTACCTGCCGTACGAGTCCTATCACCCACCACATTTAAGGAATAACATCCCTTTTGGAATTTTTGCAAGGGCTAAATGCAATTCATCAAGTGTGCAGGATTTTGAGGGAGCGGTGACCAGTATCAAGGATAGTTTGTTAAGCAGGGGGTATCCGACACATATAATTGAGAATTCTTTGTCTAAGGTAAAACGGATTTCAAGGGACAACCTTCTGGCAAGGCAAGAAAGAACTAGCAAACAGGGTATTCAATGGTCCATAGATTATTCACCTAGATCGGGAGACATCAAGAAGATCATTAACAGGTACTGGTTTTTACTTTCTGATATTCCGGGATGTGATCAGAGACCCATGATTGGACTCAGAAGAACGAGAACGGTAGGTTATTTGATTACTAGGGCAGACGCAGCACCACTAGCCTCGTTAAGGGACACCATAGATGCGGTAATTGTGTGGTGTGCAGGTTTGCATGGGAGACTCAATGTATAGATTTTCCTGAGCTCAACTTTTGGAAGACTCTTAGTTTTTTCAGTAATTGCAACAGTCAAAATTGCGTGTATCTTTGGATCTGCCCCTGTGGACTCAAATATGTGGGTAAGTGCTCACGGAAAATAAAAATCAGGCTGTCGGAACATCATTAGATGATTAGAGGCCAGGTGGAACAAGCACCATTAGTTGGTCATTATATTGGGGAAAAAACCATCAGGACACTGACTTTAGATTCGTGGTCCTGGAGAAACTGAGTGTTAACAGTGGCAGTGGAATTAACATCGAACAATTATTGCTACAGAAAGAGGCATACTATATACATAGACTGAACACCATGTTCCTGAAAGGGTTTAATTTTGAATCGGACCTCTCGTGTTTTCTGTAAGAACGCAGTATTGTACACCTGATAGGTTTGACTCATTATGATATTAGCGGAGGAGACAGGTGGAGCCAGTTGAGACAGTTTAGTGTATTTAAGGATGTAGATCAGGATACAGGGCAACGTCCCAGAATACCATAGAGAAACTATGAAGGAGATAGAGAGGATGCATTATAAGGTATTGTAAGTGGGTAAGAATGTTCTGTATAAGTTCACTCGTGCATGTTTGTATCTTCGTGTTGATAATATACATGTTACTTTTTATGTAATCTTACAGATAAACACAATCACTCCCCTGATGAAATATAATTGAAATGTTTAATTAACCGGATAGACGTCGGGAGTATTGAATAATTTATTGAGAGCTACGACTCCTCAACAATATAATAGAGAATGGTTACCTTATACCTTGCTGAAACTTGGGAGTATTGAGGAATTTACTGAGAGCTGCGACTCCTCAACAATACAATAGAGAATTTATCTGTTTTTGGTTACCTATTACCTTGCTGAAGCTTAAGCAGATTTTTTGAGTTGTTTTTAATACATACTTTGAAGTCTCGTATGAGGAACTGTTACAGGATTTATGATAATACATCAGAGAATTTATCTGCTTTTGGTTACTTTATACTTTGCTGAAGTTTAAGCAGGTTTTTTGAGTTATTCATAAAACAAGAATGCAGTTTTTTTATAGATCTTCATGACTTTGTGTGCACTCATTTCAAAGGATTGAATTATACGGTTACGAACGGAGTACTTATTTTTTGCAAGACACAAACGTTTTTTTGTCTTTTTCCAAAATTCAGTAAGTAGCATGCTTACTGGTAGTATCTTTGCTTACATGGGGATTCTAGGTTTTATCACTCTGGCAAGTAACCTTTCCAAAAGTTGACACTTAATTATCCCAATCATTTTCGGACAAAAACTACAGCATACAGTGAATGTTGTTTGATTAGTTATGGTTATTCACCTATTGAAGACTCACCGGATTTCAAGTTCTGGCATCTTTGCAGTGTCAGCTATTTGATCTAATTTGGGGCATAAATTAATTTGAAGTCAAAATTTTAAAAATGCATAACTGAAGTAGATTTTAAAGGAATTTTAAAGTTCTTATGGTTCTTTCATATAAATATCACCATACAATTGGTTTGTAGATTTTAGTGAAAACTTATTTGTCATTTGGCTTGATATTTGACTTCTTTCTTCTCTATATCTCTTTGGAAGTATAACCTATTCTTTCAAACTAATTCATTTTGACAGGCAAGTTAAGAATAATTATTTTTGTACTGTTATCAATCACTATCATAATGGCAGCAATGTAGTCTTTGTGTCTGGAATGATATGCAAATTTGAAGGGAAGTTGAATTACAATGACTAAGGGCTGTGATTCTTTTGTTTGGGAAGTTGATGTTCAAGCTCACAAAGTCTTTAAAGGGAAATAGAATGCATCTAAATGAAGTATAAACTTACCAAACCAGGATGTAGGGATATGAAGAAATAACATCAGTTTCTCATTTACGGTTGTGACAGGATGCCACAATATGGTTGGACAATTTGTCAAGGATTTTTCCAGTTATTGCATGAATAGTAGAATTGTTTCTCCCTCCATGGTTCATGCAGTTTGTACTAAATATCTGTAGTGTCTTTTACTTTTCTGAAGCTAAGTACACAGACACAGAATGCATAAAGGGGCAGGTTTTCTACCTGTAAAAATAAAATAAAAGGTAGTTGTTATGTGTTCTACGTTTTGCTCTAATGCACAAAAATCTTCACACAGATGTGTAAGTGCTCTCTGAGGTAAGTGTAAAAATGCCTCACCCCCTGCAGATGGTCTTAGAGACACCTATAATGCTTTCACAAAGGGTAGAAGGAACAGCAAAGAGAATGCAAGAGCGGCACCAAAATGGCTGCCGCGCTCTTTGCGGGGCCCCCACCCACCCAGACTCAGACATCCAGGTTAGTTAGGGGGCGTGGCCACCCCTCCATAAAAGGGGTGGCCATGAGGCAGCCTGGCTGCCATTTTGCGAAGCGACGGAGCGGAGAAGTTTGCTCCGTCGCTTCCTTGCTCGCCTCTTTTCAAGAGGCTGGATTTGCCATAAATATTTTGCCTTTTACTAAGGATTTCCGTGGAGAGAAACATTTATGGGTCTCTCTCTTTTAAAATTCCTTGATTGGAGGTTTCCCTTCCTCCGAACAGCACCGGACTGCAGTGACTCAGGTGGCTAAGAGGCTGACTGGGAGGCAGAAGGTCAGCGGTTCGATTCTGGAGTACTGCAGGACGGAATACTTGACTCCAAGGCTCAAGCGACACCCTTGGTCACATCTGGGGGAGGGGCTCAGCCCACCCCCTCTACTTTTCGGGAGTGCCACCGGGCTGGAGGGCTCGGACGGCACCCCCACAGGTAGGCGGTGGGGTTATAAGACACACTGCCACCAATGAGCCCAGGCTGAGGGCTCGGGCGGGGGGCGACACAGGCCTGCTCCACTGGGGTTCTTACCCCCGCTGCTTCTTTGCCCGGCTTGGGGCATAGCGGCCCACTTGGGCACGGTGCGCGTTTCTGCCCCGCTGTCATTCCTGCCCCTCATGGGCCGGATTACTGGGCATGCCCCTATTCTGGCCAGGGATTACCACATGGGTTTATCGCACATCAATTACCCGGTGGGCCCATCCGGCCCATCCGGCCCACCTTATCCTGGTGGGTTAGATACTGTGGATGCTCCCCTGCCCACAATTCGGCACTGGAGGCATCAATGGACATTGCTCCACCACCTTCGGATGGTGGGCATGCCAACTCGGCAGTTTCGGCCCACATGCCGGCCATGGCTTGTCATGGTCATATAGTTAATATATATGACTCCTACGTGGCAGCGCTTATGCTCCGTGAGGAGAGTCTACTTTCGGGCAACCACATTTGTGCCTTGATCTGGAGCTCTCAGATTAAGTTAGCTGCTACCATTTGCAACAGGGGACATGTTTTGCAGGGCACTGGAACTAGACTATGTGTTGCTCGATCAGGAGTGGGCTCTGGGGAAGCTTCGCTCCTCAAGGGCTGGTCAGCCGGAAGAGGGTACTAGCCTGGCGCTGCCATATGTCCGGTTGCTTCCCCACAGGTGTTTGTGGCAGCGTGTGGTTCACGCCCTGGCCTGTCATCTGCTACCAAGCCGGGTCTACCCTTACTGAACTAGAATTGGTACCCATTACTTCCGGTTAGGCGCCGCATCAACTGCGGCTGCATTTAGGTGCCCGGAGCCTGACATATGTTGCATGGGCAGGTGGGGATTTGCCCAATTTTCTCTGTCTGTTCATCCATTCACCGAATGAGTGCCTTGTTCCGCCCTCTATTCTCCCTCCTTATTTTACAGACCATGTGTGTTTCCGCACACTGGTAGTAGTGTGGCTTGTGAGCCACAATTATGTGCACTGGGGCGGCACAGTATGCTGCTTCGTTAGAATAGGGACCCCATCTCGGGCTACGCGTAACCGCGCGTATGCAGTGGTATGGTGTGCATGGCATATAGGTGGCAGGAACTTTCAACATTCCTGATGTCCATTGGGGATGCTGGGCCGCCACATGTTTTAATTCTGCATCTCGGAGGCGGTGATCTTGCACGGATTGCTGGCCCGGACTTAAAGACTTCCGAGTGCAGTGACCTGGTGTCTCTTTTCCATTTATGGCCGTTTACACGATTGCTATGGTCATACATCATGCCGAGGCAATATCATAGGAGAGACCCAGTGAACAGGGCTGTTGCCTGGTTCCTTATCTAGAATGGCTTGGGGACAGCCATTTGTCGACTGGGGGTAGGGTTACAGGAATGTGGCCAGTATTCTGGAGATGGGGTTTACCTGTCAACAAGTGGATG
The DNA here is from genome assembly GCA_035047305.1 of Bradypodion pumilum. Lineage (NCBI taxonomy): Eukaryota > Metazoa > Chordata > Lepidosauria > Squamata > Chamaeleonidae > Bradypodion > Bradypodion pumilum. The sequence goes on from JAWDJD010000002.1 coordinate 85,612,925, forward strand.
CACCTCTCTTTTGAATAACGTGCAAGAGGGCCAGGTGACCGAATTGTCGGTCAAGGGGAGCGGCCCCTGCTGCAATGTGGCAATGTTGCCAAGTGGAAGGTGCCTCTCCGAGAGTCGCAGGTGATGCATGGCTACATCAACTTAGCCTGCAGAGTGGTAACACCAGGCAGTGCCTTCGCCTGGTGTCTGGGACACACTATGGTGGGTCTTGATAAACGACACTGCAGGGTACAGCTGATTAGGGGTTTACGAGTGGACCTGTTTGTTTGGCTCACATTCCCGCAGGACTTTCATGCTGTCTCCTTTTGGAGGTCTGAGCTTCTGGTCAGCCCCGTTCCAAGTACGGTCGGATGCCTCCGGCTCCCTGGGGTGGGGGGATTTATTTAAGGACAGTGTGCCTATGGTCATTGGCCCCAGGGATGGCAGGGCACGGATCACTTACGCGATCTTACGTTTCTGAAAATTTTCTCAATTCTGGGTACCCTTTATGCTCTGGGGGGACAGGTGGCCTAATTCTGTGCTTCGCTTTTGGTGTAGCAATGCTGCAGTGGTGCACATTGTCAATGCCCAAACGTCTAAATCCCCTGGAGTCATGGCCTCATCTCGCCTATTGTTCTTGGGTCCGTGCGCTTTAAGGCGCTCCTTAGGGCTAAACATGTGCCAGGCATTAATAATGATATTGCTGATGCTTTATCCCACCTGCAGATCTCCCGGTTCCGTGACTGGGCTCCATACGCTTGGGAACTACCCTCTCCACTCCTGGCTGAGATAAGGTCATTTGGCAAGGACACATGAACTGGGCGAGTGGCATGTCTTGGCAACTCGCATGCGCACGGCGCATCAGCATCCACTCCTTCACTTTAGAGCCTTTTGTGGGCAAAGGCAATTGCCTAAAATGTGGCCGACATTGGTCAACTAGGTTTTACATTGTATAGTCCGCCCTTATGATCTGGTGTTGGCCCCACGCACCATAGCTACCAGGCTTTACCCCTTGATATTCATGGCCAAGGCACGGGGCTTTCCTGACTATGCGAGGGTCTTCTGCATACGCCATGTATTGGAAGGGTGGACACGTGTACGTGGCCGCCACCCGGACACACGTTGCCCTGTTCTCACAGATATTCTGACCCACCTTGCACAAGGTTGGCATAGACGATGTTGCAGTAGGTAGGAGGAGTCTCTTTTCATGCAGCTACCGCTGTAGTTTTTTTCTGGAGCTCGACGACTCAGCAAGCTGGTCCCAGGGTCAAATACAAGCGCAGCGCCAAAATGGCCACCGCGCCCTTTGCGCCCCCCCCCCACCGGACGAAGACATCCGGGTAGTTAGGGGGCATGGCCAGCACCCTTATATAAGGGGCGGCCACGAGGCAGCCGAGCTGCCATTTTGCGAAGCGACGGAGCGGAGAAGTTTTTCTCTCTTACCTCCGTCGCTCTTGCCTTGCTCGGGGAAGCCTCTGGCTACTGATTTTCTTGACTTTTAGGCTTCCCATCGTTAGCTGCTATGCCCTCGAAGAAGAAGGCGACTGCGAACGCGGCTCGTTCTGCGCGGAGGCGCCAGCCAGGTCGGAGGACCGCGGCTGCGCCTCCCCAGCAGCCTCCTTTGCCTGAGCCCACCGGGACCGGTGGGATGGGGTTAATTACCCCTTGGCCCGAGGCCGGGGGTCTGCATACCGGCCCAGCTGGGGCCGCGGCCCCCGGCCCGCAAGCAGTGGCCACTGCCTCTGGCATGGCCCATTCTGCGGGGCCTTCTTCCATGGGTCCGCAGCTTCCTGCGGGGGGTTTCAGCCATGGGGGGTGGCTGGGTTCCCTCCCCTGGCAGGGTACCCCCCCGGCCCTGCAGGGGCCGGGCCTGGGGTCATGGCCGTATATGGGCCCCGGGGTCCAGGGACCTGGACCGGCGCCTGCACCCAGTGGGCCGGCTGGCCCTTTGCCCCCACTTGGCTTAGGGGGCTACGTTAGTGTTGAGGCCCTTCTGGCCCGCGTTGCGGCCCTCGAGGCATCCCTCGCGAGGGTTAGCCACCTGGGGGCGCCTTTTGGGGTACAGGTTGATCCATTGTCTGCCGGTCAGCGGCAGGCGGCAGGACGGGTCGAGCTGCCCGAGGCGCGTGGGCCGGCTTCGGCCACTGCCTCGCAGCTCCCCACTCAACAGGCTGATGCCAGTCAGGCCCCATCGACGAGCTCAATTGTGGTCGTGACCTCCGACGCCCCCAGCGGGCCGGAACCCCCGGTGGGGGCAGCCCGCGGGGGTGCTGCATGTGAGTATGCGGTTCAATCTAGTGCACCCACACATCTACCCACATTGGGGGGGGCATTCCAGTGGCCATGGCCTCGCATGGGTGGTGCGACGGTTCAGTCGCCGACGTCCCACCCGGCGACTTCACCGCTCACCCAGGGCCCAGTTTTGGGCGGTACCTCTTATTCAGTTGGGAATGTGTTAGGGGTGGCTGGGTTGGTTCAGGCTCCTTTTCAGATCCCCGTGGTTCCCACTGTGCCGGTGTCAGCATTGCCGACAGCGGGGTATTCCTTGCCCCTGGGGGACCATTTGGCCCAGGCCACCAAAGAGAAGATCTGGCATGGGGAGTATGTCGACATCTTCTCCCTTCTTAACAGAGAGCCCACCAAAGAGGAGAGGGAGGGGCAGGATGAGAAGGATAAGGAGCAGGCACGTCGTCATAAGCCGCCACGTACGTGGGCCAATTGGTTGCTGGCGTACCTTATATACATGGCGGTCTACCTCAGGGCCCGGCCGGATTTGGCAATTCCGATGGTCCAGTATTTGGACAACATTTACCGGGCGATGGTCGACTTCCCGGGCCCGTCATGGTTGGCTTACGACGAGGAATTCCGTATGCGGATTCCCCTGCACCCTGAGATGAGGTGGGATGAGCCCTGCCAGAAGCTGTGGCTTCTGTATATGACTCCCACGCGCCCTGCGCCTGGGGACAGATACCATTGTGGACATGCGGTCCAGCGAGCGGCCCCAGCACAGACACCCCGCCAGGTGGCAGGGCAGGGGGTTCCAGCCCGCCTGCTGCGCTGGACTTTCTCGTCCAATGGTTCCTGCAGTAGGAAGAATTGCCGGTACAGGCATCAGTGTCCCTCTTGTGCTGGCCCCCATGCAGCCTCCGCTTGCCCCAGGCCTGGAGGGGTGCGGGGCAAAGGTAGGGGCGGACAAGGGGCTGGCAAGACTGCCGCAGAGGGAGCTGGTCCACCGAAAGGCCCCCTCCCCAATTAATGTGGACATGCTGGAGCGTTGGCTCGCATCGGACCCGAGGGGGGCAGATGCGGTTTACCTGCTTCAAGGTTTTCGACTGGGGTTCCGTATTCCTTTCCAGGGTGATAGGTCCCCCCAAGATGCCCCCAACCTTTTGTCCCTTAAGGGGAGGGAGGAGGTGGCTGCCGCCAGCATTTCTAAGGAGGTTGATGCGGGCAGGGTCGCAGGCCCTTTCCCTGCTCCCCCGTTCCCCAACCTTAAAGTGTCACCCTTGGGCTTGGTGCCCAAGAAGTCACCGGGCGAGTTCCGCCTGATCCATCACTTGTCCTACCCAGCCGGCCGATCGGTCAATGATGCTATCCCTGATGACCTTTGCTCGGTCAGGTATACATCTTTTGACCAGGCGCTGCGCATGGTGCGCTCATGTGGCCCGGGTGCGCTGTTGGCTAAGTGCGACATTAGGTCTGCCTTTCGCCTCCTGCCGGTTCACCCGGGTGACTTTGAGTTGCTGGGTTTTAAGTTCAGGGGTGAATATTATTTCGATAAGGCCATGCCTTTTGGCTGTTCCATATCGTGCTCGGCCTTCGAGCGTTTTAGCACCTTCCTACAGTGGGCTTTTGTCCGCAGGTCAGGGTCCCGGTCTATAGCCCATTACCTGGATGATTTTTTTTCCGGGGGTGAACAGGGCTGGGACACGTGCACACGTCTCCTCAACACATTTCAGACGCTAATGGAGGAACTGGGTGTCCCTTTAGCGCCCGAAAAGACCGAGGGCCCATCTACACAGCTAGTCTTCCTGGGGGTGGAGATTGACACGGTAGCGCAGGCTTCTAGGTTACCAGGGGATAAGGTGTCAAGGATAGTGGCCCTTATCTCGGACTTGCTTGCTAAACGCAAGGCATCACTGCGGGACCTGCAGGTGTTGCGTAGTCATCTCAATTTCGCTTGCAGGGTGGTCGCACCGGGCAGGGCATTTGCCCGGCGCTTGTGCGACGCAATGACAATGCTTGTCCAGGCCCCACCATAGGGTCAGACTAACCCAGGGCATTAAGGCAGATATGCTTATCTGGCTCCAGTTCCTGAAGGAGTTCAATGGGGTGTCATTTTGGAGGTCTGACCTTCTGGCTTCCCCTCGTTTCCAGATACAGTCCGATGCCTCTGGGTCCCTGGGTTATGGTATGTACTTCAATGGGAAGTGGGCCTATGGTGGGTGGCCACCAGCCTGGTCAGGTACGGGGCGCCTGCGGGATCTCACGTACCTGGAATTTTTTCCCATCCTGGGGGCCTTGACGCTATGGGGTGATGAGTGGGCCAACTCGGTCGTTCATTTCTGGTGTGACAATGCGGCCGTTGTCCACATTGTCAACTCACAGACTTCCAAATCACCCAGGGTGATGGACCTAGTGCGCCAGTTTGTATTGCGCAGCCTGCGCCTAATGTACTGTTCCGGGCCAGGCATGTCCCGGGGGTCAATAATGATATCGTTGACGCTTTGTCCCGCCTGCAGATCTCCTGGTTCCGCGCCTTGGCCCCGGATGCAGAGGAATTTCCCTCGCCGCTCCCGGACGAGATATGGACCTTTGGCAAGGAGAGGTGAACCGGGCGATCGGCATGTCGCTAGCGCCACGCACGTGTAAGGCGTATCAACACGCATTCAATTCTTTCAGGGCATTCTGTGCCCAATCCCGGCTGCCAGATACCTGGCCTATCCCGGTGGCCCATATACTTCAATTCATGGTTGACCTGCATTCCCAGGGCCTTGCACCTCGAACCATAGCATCCAGGCTGTCAGCGCTGGCTTTTATGGCCAAAGTAGGCGGACATGCGGACAGTACCGCTGACTTCCGTGTGAGACACGTTTTGGAGGGGTGGGTGCGGGAGCGTGGGCGTAGCCCGGACGACCGCCACCCAATTTCCCCAGGGGTTCTTACCCAACTGGCACGGGGCTGGCCGGACCTATGTTTTAATAGGTATGAGGCAGCCCTGTTTCATGCGGCTACAACGGTGGCCTTTTTTGGAGCGCTCCGCATCAGCGAGCTTGTGATGCTGTCTAAGGCGGATGCTAGTCGTAGGGCACTGGAACTCGAAGATGTCTATGTGGCCAAAGACTGGGCTCAGTTGAGGATACGCTCCTCTAAGACGGATCAGCATGGCGTAGGCAGTGGAGTAAGACTGCTACGGTGTTCTTTGGCAGACATCTGTCCGGTTGGTGCCCTACAGGAGTTCCTTGCACTGCGTGGCACGCACCATGGCCCGTTTTCTGTCACCAAGATGGGTCTCCCCTTACTAAATTTCAATTTTGGAAGGTGACCGGCAAAGCGCTGGCAGGTGTTGGCCTCCCAGGGGCCCGTTATGGCACCCATTCATTCAGAATAGGGGCGGCTTCCACGGCGGCTGCTTTTGGGTACTCCAGGGCTGAGATACGCCGTATGGGGCGGTGGGGATCGCAATGTTTTCAATTTTATGTCCGCCCTCTTTCACCGTGAGTACCAGTCGAGTCACCGTACCTTTTCTCTATTCGTTTTTTCCTTGACAGACCCTGGGTGTCGTATTACGCCGGTGACAGTATGGCTGGTGGGCCATAGCTACGTGCACAGGGCAGCGCGTTACGCTGCGGCGACAGAGTGGGGACCCCGACTGGGACTGGGTGCATACGCAAGTCTCACATGGTATGGTAAGCCTGGGATGTTGTGGAGGGAGCTGTTGCCATTCCTTTTCTCGGGCCGGAGTGCTGACCCGCCTGACATCCTGATCATACACCTTGGGGGCAATGATTTAGGTCAGGTCACCGGCCTATCGCTCAAGCATGCGATTTGCGGCGACCTCGCCTACCTGCATTACGTGTGGCCCGCCACAACCCTCGTTTGGTCAGACATGGTGCCGCGGCACACGTATAGGGGAGGGTTCGACCTCCAGGCCCTGGACCGGGCTAGACGCATGGTGAACAGGGCTGTTGCCCGGTTTATTGTCAGCAGGGGTTGGGGGCGGGTCATTGCCTCCCCGACATCAGTCTGCAAAATTACGAGCTTTTACTCAGGGGATGGGGCCCATCTGTCGCAGGGAGGTATGGACCTCCTGTTGGGAGATTGGCGAGCAGGCCTGTTGACCGAGCTGACGGTCTGGGGGGGGGGGCGGTGAGCCTTCTTTGAAGCCCCTCCGTGTGGCGGGTAGCACTGGTAAGGTAAACATTTATGACCCACAGGTATCCGGCAGGTTCGCAATTGACTGGACAACACTAGACAGGTATAAGTTGGTTAAACGTTGTCCGGTCAACGACGAACCAGGCGACGGGGTGATGGCTACAGCTAGACAGCTAGACCCCGTGATTTAATGGATACGCGTCAGAGGGTGGGGTCATTAGTTAGATATTGACTACGGTCAACAATTTGCTTGTTGTCAACAAACAAATTGATACAAATAGATACATTGTAACAATTGCCGTTGGCAATTTTGGGTGGTACCTTACCAGTGTTACTTCGGCCTGCTTGCCTTAAGAATTATAATTGGTCAATTACCAATAGAAATTTATAATTCGGACTAGGGCATGAATCAATAAATGTGGCCCAATACCGTTATCCACTTTCATTGGTGTCTGAGTCCTTTATTGGGGGGTGCGCCTGCAAAGAGGACGTGTTTTGTAGGGCACTGGAACTCGAAGATGTCTATATCAACCAAGAGTTGGGCTCAGTTGGGGATTCGTCCCTTGAAGGCCAATCAGCATGGAGTAGGCAGTGGTGTATACTGCTATGATGTACATTTGCTGACATCATTCCGGTTGGTGCCCTACATGCAATTGGCAGTGCCTGCTGCGCGCCCTGCCCTGTTTTTCTGCCACCAGGATGGGTTTCCCCTTACCACATTTAAGTTCTGGAGGGTGACCAGTAGCGCTTCACAGTGTGGGGCCCGTTATGGCACCCATTCATTCAGGATAGGCGTCGCATTGACTGCGGCTGCGTTTGGGTACTCGGAGGCGGATATATGTGGGCACGTGGGGGTGTGCGCGTATTTTCCTTATATGTACGTCCCCTCACTGTATGAATACCTAGTTATGTCCTTAACCCCTTCTTCTCTTTTACAGATCCTGTGTGTCTCCGCACACCGGTGGCAGTGAGGCTGGTGGGCTGCAGCTATGTACACTGGGCGGCAGTATATGCTGCGGCGACAGTGTGGATCCCAGCGGTGGTATGGTATGCACGGCATGAGAGGGCGGGAACTGTTGCCATTCCTGATGTCCATCAGGGATGCTGGACCGCCTGATGTTCTTATTCTGCACCTCAGCGGCGATTATCTCCCACGGATCACTGACCTTTCCTTAAAATGTCGAGGTGCAGTGACCTGGTGTTTTTACATCATTTATGGCCATACACACGGTTGCTATGGTCTAACATCGTGCCGAGACACCATTTTAGAGGAGACATGGATCTTCATGGGTTGGACCATCCCCGGCGGTCAGTGGACAGGGCTGTTGCCCGGTTCCTTGCTGAGAATGGCTTGAGGACAGCCAGTAGACATCTGAGGATGCAAAATGTTTGACCTATAGGCAGGATATGGGGTACACCTGTTGGCCAGAGGTTTGGACCTCTTTCTGGAGGATGTGCAAGCAGGCCTTGTGACCGAGCTGAAGGTCTTGGGGGGGGTCGGTGAGTCATCATGGACGCCTCCCCGTGTGGGGGGTAGCACTGGGTAAGGTAAAGATTGGACACATAGGTATCCGGCAGGTTCGCAATTGACTGGCCAACATGTAGATAGGTACAGGGGAAACAGGTTTGGCCGGTCAAGGGCGAACTATGAAAGGGGTGATGTCAGGAGCTTCACAGCCTGCATCACCTTGATATTTGAATGGATACACATCATAGGGTGGGGTCAGTAGATAGTATATTGACTCCGGTCAACAATTTGTTTGTGTCAACAAACAAATTGATACAAATTGATACATGTAGCCAATTTCCATTGGCATTCAGGGTGGAACCTTACCAGTGCTACTGCGGCCTGCTTGCCTTAAAGAATTACAATTGGATGATACACCAATTGAAAGTGATAATTCGGACTAGGGCATTATTCAATAAAAGTGGCCCGATGCCTTTAATCCAATACCAGTGTCTGAGTCTTTATTTGGGTGGGTGCGCCTGCAATGCAAGCGCGCCGCCAAAATGGCCACCGTGCTCTTTGCAGCCCCCCCACCCACCTGGACTCAGACATCCGGGTTAGTTAGGGGGCGTGGCCACCCCTCCATAAAAGGGGTGGCCACGAGCCAGCCTGGCTGCCATTTTGCGAAGCAACTGAGCGGAGAAGTTTTTTCCCCTCCACCCCCTCCCTAGTGGACAGTGTGATTTCCTGGTCGCTTCGGGGCCGGGTGGGAATTTTTTGCTTGAACCTACATTGGCCCTTTTGTTCTTGCTTTTTCGCCCATCCCACACTGTCGCTAGCGTTTGAGATACGGGGTAAGTTGACTTTGGTCACTTTCGGCGGGTAGCACTGGGTAAGGTAAAGATTTATGACACATAGGTATCCGGCAGGTTCGCAATTGACTGGCCAACACGTAGATAGTTACAGGGGAAACAGGTTTGGCCAGTCAAGGGTGAACTATGAAAGGGGTGATGTCAGGAGCTTCACAGCCTGCATCACCTTGATATTTGAACGGATACACGTCATAGTGTGGGGTCAGTAGATAGTATATTGACTCCGGTCAACAATTTGTTTGTGTCAACAAACAAATTGATACAAATTGATGCATGTAGCCAATTTCCATTGGCATTTAGGGTGGAACCTTACCAGTGCTACTGCGGCCTGCTTGCCTTAAAGAATTACAATTGGATGATTACACCAATTGAAAGTTATAATTCGGACTAGGACATTATTCAATAAAAGTGGCCCGATGCCTTTAATCCAATACTGGTGTCTGAGTCTTTATTTGGGTGGGTGCGCCTGCAAAGTTACTTGTTAGGAGTACAAGTCTCATAAAATTGCAACAAGTGTGGCTATTGGGCAAGCACGTTACAGGACTTAGAAAGCTGTAATCCAGAAAAGTAACTTAACCATGGTAGAAAGTGCAAATATTTAATTGCTGAATAAGTCTTCCTGAGTTTGCAGCTCACTTATTACAGTTTCCTTCAGACTGATCCGGAATTAATAGAAATTGTGGAGATGAAGAAGTCATGGTTAAACTTTATTAATTAGCACTCTGTTGGACACACTGAAGTGCATAAATTCATGCTAAAGAAATAGCATGTCAGCGTAACGTGAACAGATGATTACATTGTAAATAAAGAATAGTTCTGGACCAAACTATTTGAAGGACTACCTGTATTTGTCAAAACCTGCTAATTAATGTCATGTGTGTCACTTGCTATTTAGGTTGGCAGGCTTTATTACATTGATAGGACCTTTTCATGGTAGCCCATGTTTTAGAAACATCCTCCATAGGCTGGCAGGCACAATGTTCACTTCTCACTTTTAAATGAAATGAAGACCTTCTTGTACATGCTACTGGTAGTGCTTTGTATTGAATCATTGATCTGTTTATTGGCTATATTGTTTTTCTCAGCTTTTCACCATCTTAAGCACTACTGGAACAATAGCATGGATTCTTTGCAGGCGCACCCCCCCCCTCAAATAAAGACACAGACACCGGAATTGGATTTAAAGCATTGGGCCACTTCTATTGAATAATGCCCTAGTCTGAATTATAACTTTCAATTGGTGTTTCATCCAATTGTAAATATTTAAGGCAAGCAGGTCGCAGTAGCACTGGGAAAGTCCCACCCAAATTGCCAATGGCAATTGGCTGTAATGTATCAATTTGTATCAATTTGTTTGTTGTCACAAACAAATTGTTTACCGAAGTTAATATGCTATCTATTGACCCCACCCTCTGACGTGTATCTGTTAAAATATCAAGGTGATGCAGGCTGTCAAGTTCCTAGCATCACCCCATTCATGGTTCGCCCTTGACCGGCCAAGCCTGTTTCCCCTGTACCTATCTTCGTGTTGGCCAATCAATTGCGAACCTGCCGGATACCTATGTTTAGTGTCTTGCACAGAAGACAAAGAAGGAGTTGCAGTAAGGGCTAAAACAGAGCTTTATTGCATGATGGTCAGGATGAACATGTGGTAATGGCGGAGGTACAGCTCTTTTTATACTGCAACAATACATTTGAAAAGGGTTACACGGTAGCGTATTGGCTGCTACCTGCGTGACGTCATTCTGAGTCACGCCCTTCTTCTCCAGGTGTTCCTTGCGCAGGAAGGTTCCTGCGGCTGCCAGTGATTGGGGGAATTTGAACCTTGTGAGCTGAATGCTCGCAGATGCCCTCTATGGGTAGCTAGCTCGCGTTCCTTAAACAGCTGAGTTACATTGTGATCATTGTCAGGTTACATTCAGACATTCTTAAAGTGATACAGTTACATACACAACACTTGAAGAGCACATTAAAGCGCAGGGACCTGAGGACAAACTGCCTAACCAAGGCCATGACCCGGGGGGACCTGGATGTTTGGGCATTGACAATATGCACTACAGCAGCATTGTCACACCAAAAGTGAACTACGGAATTAGCCCACATGTCCCCCCAGAGCATGAGCGCACCCAGGATTGGAAAAAGCTCCAGGAATGTGAGATCGCGTAGGCACTCAGTACCTTGCCACTCCTGGGGCCACCTACCATAAGGCCCACCTGCCATTAAAATAAATCCCATATCCAAGGGATCCCGAGGCATCCGATTGTACTTGAAAATGGGGTGTAGCAATCTGCTCAGCCCTCCAAAAAGAAACCCCATTGAAGTCCTGCAGGAACGTGAGCCAGACCAATAGGTCAGCCCCCATACCCTGCGTAAGTCAGACCCTGTGATGCTTCTTGGAAAGACCCACCATCACAAAGACGCCTGGCAAAAGCCCTACCTGGTGTTACCACTCTACAGGCAAAGTTGAGGTGGCCATGGAGCACCTGCAACTCGCGGAGAGACACCTTGCATTTGGCAAGCATGGCCAAAATCATGTCTGAGATCCACATCACCTTCTCACTTGGTAACCTTGACATTTGGGCCACGGTGTCGATGTCAATGCCTAGAAAAGTGAGGGTGGTGGCCGGGCCTTCGGTCTTTTCCGGGGCCAGGGGAACACCAAGTTCCGCCATGAGCCCCTGAAATGTGGCAAGCAGCCATCCACATGTGCCAGAGTCGCATTCATCCCCGAACAAAAAATCATCGAGGTAGTGAGCTACGGCCCGAGATCCCGACCTTTGAATGAAAGCCCAATGGAGAAAGGTGCTAAAACGCTCAAGGGCCGAGCACGAAATGGAGCAGCCAAAGGGCATGGCTTTATCCACATAAAACTTTTCTTGAAAACAAAAACCTAAAAGCTCAAAGTCAACAGGGTGCACCGGCAACAATCGGAATGCCGATTTAATATCACATTTTGCCAGTAGCGCCCCGCGACCGCATGAGTGGACCATCTGCAAGGCCTGGTCAAAGGACGTATACCGGACCAAGCAAAGGTCATCTGGTATAGCGTCATTGACCGAGGAGCCTGCAGGGTAGGAAAGATGGTGAATCAGGCGAAATTCACCGGAGGATTTTTTAGGCACTAAGCCGAGAGGGGAGACTTTTCAATTTGAGAACGGGGGCGTATCAAATGGGCCAGCAACCCTTCCTTCCCTCACGTCCTTGGCTATCTTTTTCGCAGCAATGCCCTCCTTACCCCTGAGGGATTGTAAATTTGGGGCATCCTGGGGTGTACGAACACCCTTGAATGGGATGCGAAAGCCATAAGTAAAACCCTCTAAAAGATAGACCGCATCATCCTTCCTAGGATAGACGCACAACCACCTCTCCAGTGTACTGAGATTAATTGGGGAGGGGGTCTTTGGGATTTGCAGCGGTGTCAGACACACCTCTAGCTGGCCCCTGGTATCCCTTCCCTCTGCCCTGTGATCCGCCGGCCCGTGGGCACACGGAAGCAGCGTGCAGTCCGGCACAGGAAAGGCACTCATGTTTAAACTTGCATTGCCGCCTGGTGCACACTCCATTAGAGGAGTAACTCCAACACAGCAGGCGGGCTGGAACCCCCTGCCCCGCCAGCTGGCGGGGAGCCTGTGTAGTGGCGGGCCACTGGACCGCATGGTTACAGTGGTACTGGTCACCTGGTGCCGGCCGTGTAGGGGTCATATAAAGGAGCCACAATTGCTGGCAGGGCTCATCCCACCTCATCTCAGGGCGAAGGGCAACTCTCATCCTAAATTCCTCATCATAGGCTAACCATGACAGGCCAGGGAAATCCACGACAACACGGTAAATGTTGTCCAGATACTGCACCATTGGAATAGCCAAATCAGGACGGGCCCTGAGATAAACGGCCATACAGATCAAGTAGGCTGGTAGCCAGTTAGCCCACATACGGGGGGGGGGGGGGCTTGCGACAACGGGACAATTCCTTGTCCCTGTCATCCTGCCCCTCCTTCTCCTCCTTGGTTGGCTCCCGGTTAAGGAGGGTGAAGATATCGAAGTACTCCCCCCGCCATATCTTCTCTCTGGTGACTTGAATCAAGTGGTCACCCAGAGGAAGAGAGTAACCAGCTGTCGGCATGCCCGAAGCCGGTACGGAGCAAATTGGGAGAGTAGATAACTGGCCGTATGGCCCCATGGGAATTGGAGCTGATACGGGTGAGGAAGTCATCACCGGTAAACCCCGCAAATATGGAAATCCCCAATTAGCAAGAGAATGCTGGTCAGTGTATTGCAAAGCCGGACTGGCCTGGTGAGGCCAGGGCCACTGTACCCCCATGCTATTAAGTGGTAGTGTGGGTGTCATGTTAACTTGACCACCGTACTCACTTGTTGCACCCCCTTGGGCCACCCCCACCGGGGGTTCCGGCGTCAAGTGGGTGTCAGAGCTCTGGGACATTGGAGGTCCAGGCCAAGTCGCCTCGGGCATCGACGGGATGCCCCTCCGGGGTGGCCGCACAGGGAGCTGCGGGGCACCACCAGGCGTGTGCCTGATGGCCTCAAGCAGCTCTACCCAGCTGAGGGCCTGCTGTTGATTCCCCGGGGGCAAAGGGGCAGCATACGGACATGGCCCAACCCTGAGGTCCTGGGGCGGTGGAGCGATCCCCATCGGGGCTTCTAGGGCTGCTATGCGGGCCAGAAGCAAATCAACAGTATCTGACCAACCACAATAATGTGGGCTGGAGGTGCCAAGCAGCATACCGAGCAGTAGTTCGGCCGTGGGTAGAGGGCCGAGGCCCTGCCCTAGGCCAACCATGGGCAGTGGGGCAAGGCCACGTGCCCACCCCCGACCGCAGTAGGGCCAGGCCAGATAATCTGGCCCATGGGGTGTGGGGGCCAAGTCCGGGTGCGGTCCCACACCGGACCACATTGGCATGTTGGGCCCGATCAATGTCCCTGGGCCCAAGCCATGAGCCCCAAAGTCCATGGAGACTGAAGCCCCAGGGGTGCAGGCCCGCGCAGATCCCCGCCATGGTCCTCCAATTGGGCGGGGGGATCACCCTCATTGGTGGTAGTGGGGGGAGAACCCCATCGCCAAACCCTCCTGGCGCTGCCGTGCGAGCCCTCCGGCCCGAGGGGCCACCAGGAGGTGCAGGGTGGCCGTCGGGCTCACCCGTTCCCGTGCACATGGCCGCGCCGCCACTGCACCCTTCTTCTTTGGGGCCATGGCCCCCAAAGTGGTGCCCCTAGCGGGACACAAGCAATGACCGGCGGAGCGAATTCCCCCGCTCCGACGGTCGAAAAGGCAAAGGCAGGCAAAAAGGAAGGAGCGGCAGAGAAAACTTCTCTGATCCATCGCTCTGTAAAATGGTGGCGAGCCGCATCGTGGCCACCCCTTTTATATAGGGATGGCCACACTCCCTAACTACCCGAATGTCTGCGTCTGGGGTAGGGGAGCCTGCAAAGAGCGCGGCGGCCATGTTGGCGCCGTGCTTGCCTTTTATATGGTCTGTTGTGATAAACTGTGTGAGTGAGATAAATTTTATTTTATGTGTTGCGAACAAGAGTAAAGAGAAAATTCAGAATACTCAAAGCAAAAGCAATACCCAGAAGACCGTGCGGCACCGATCATAAAATTGTGGAGTTAACAGCAAGAAATGATAAACCCAACACTAAAAGCCAAAAATTAATTAAGATAACGAGACTCAAAGAGAAATAGCAGAACAGTTGCAACAAAAGATGGAGACAACATTTAACCAACTTCCCCCAGAGGTTAAAAAGGTAGAGGATGAATGGAAGGCCTACAACTATCCTGCTTTGCATTGCAGAAGAACTATGTGGGAAAAAGGAAAAATGGAAAAAGGTGTTGTGGGTTGAAACACACTGCAAGGTGGTGCTAAGAGGTCAATAAAGCAGTAAAGTTGAAAAAAGAATTATATAAATGTTGGATAAAATCAAGATGGGCAGAAGAGTATATAAACTATAGATTGTAATGTAGAGGATAATAAAAAGGGCCAAACAAGAATCCTGGGAATGCTTCGGAAATCATTAGCAGATAAACAGGCAAACAGCCCAATGAACATTTGTCAAGGTAGTTAAAACTACAGTAATACCTCATACAAAGTCCGCTTCGTACAACATCGAATTCATACAACATCGCCTAATTTCTTGAAAAAAGTTACCTCATACAAAGTCGCTCGACTTTGTATGAGGCATTGGGTTTTTCCCAGGTTGCATTGTGCCTGGGCACTATAAAAGGCAGGACACATGCGTGCATTGCTCTTGTGGGTTTTGCATGAGGCGAAGAGTGTTTAGGAGTGGTTTTGAGTGTTATTTTGGATTTTTTAAAAAAAATTTCATCAGAATTTTTAGAAGCATTCCTGGGATTTTTGCAGCATTCTTCCAGTTCTTGGACAATCAGTGTTGTTTGACATGTTTTTGTAATGTATTTAGCCTTTAGACAATGATTTCTTAAAGTTCTGTCAGTTTCCTGTCTGTTTCCTTGACTTTGCCGTGAAGTATGTGCTGTTACAGTACAATGCATCTCTATGGAAATGACGTTGTATGAGGCATCGCAGCAAGGATTTGGACGTTGTATGAGGCATCAAGGCTAGGATTTTGCATGCCTCATACAAAGTCCAAATCCATATAAAGTCCAAACCTGTGGAACCAAGTTTGGACGTTGTATGAGGTATCACTGTATGTGGAAAAGAGAGGAGAATTATAACCCGACTGAAATAGTTAATGACAAGAATGGAAGTCTACTAATAGATTCCCCCAGAAGTTATAGAAAGGTGGAGAGAAGATTTTACAGAACTCCTCAACCCCATAGGAGAGTGCCTCAGCAAAACAATACAAGATTACAAAACAACAGCACTAGAACTGGACATATTAATTGAAGGAGTAGCAAGAGTAATTAAACGATCACCTAAACACAAAGCACCAGGAATAGATGGACTACCAACAGAAATAATGCAAGCAGCAGGGGAAAGCAGCATCAGATGTCTACACATGGGCATAGTTAACTGTATCCACTGATTGGCAAGAAGCAATAATAATACCATCGTTGGGAGAAAAAAAGGGGGGGGGAATGAGAATGGACGCAATACTGAGGCATTTCACTCTTAGCACATGCAGGGAAAATGTATGCCAAAATAATGGAAACAAGACTGAGACCAGTTACAGAACTGCAACTAGCAGAAGAACAGATGGGCTTCAGAAAGTACAGAAGCTGTACAGATGCGATTTTTATACTTAAACAACTAATAGAGAAAAACATAGAATGCAAAAGAATCTCTATGTTGCATTTATAGACCAAGAGAAGGCATTTGATATTGTTGACAGGAAACTGCTATGGCAAGCATTGGCCCAATATGAAGTAAGTGAACATCTTATCAGATTATGTAAAAACCTATATAGTGACTGCAGAATGTAGTTAGAATGAGTCCAGGAATACCAGAACCCTTTGTAGTAACATCTGGAGTGAGAAAGGGATGAATATTATCACTGCTATTAATCATCATCTACATAGACAGTGTAAGCAAAAAAGCTAAGCCCATGAATGGAAACAATATCAATGAATTACTTTCTGCAGATGATCAGGCATTGATAGCAAGTACAGCAACACTTATACCATGAACCAAGAATAGTATGAGAATAATAAAGAGAAGACTGAGGTAATGGCAATTGGAAGGAAATAGCATACTCTAGATATCGAAATAGAGGGAACAAGTATAAAACAAGTGGCAGAATTCAAATACCTAGGAACAACTGTGGTCTCCCCATGCCCCAATGGCATGGAACGGCCCGCACAGAGGCCACTTCGGGAGAACGCTCCCTGAGCCGTGGGCTCTGCGGACAGAGAAATTAAGGGGGGTGGATTAATGATAGGGTTTGATTCACCCAATTCCTTGACCTGACCAGCGGCTCTGCTGAGAGAGCAAATCTCTAACCTCTGTTACGTATTAGGCTATTACTCACTCTGAGTTAAGCTTAATCTCTGGTGCAAATAGAAGCCATATTTACCCTAGCCTAAGCCTCAGACAATGGTCAGTGTTTGTCTTAGTTAATTAACTTCCCCAAGAGAGGTTCTCAATTAACCCGGGTAAATGAATGATGTGATTTTCTGTCAGATAACCATTCTACCATGCGCAGCCTTCTGCATAATATATACTGATGATTGTCCCTCAATAAATCACTGGTCTTCGCTCCATCTTGCCTCGTGTTGTTCCTTTGACCAGTCTCCTCCGGGATCCTAAGGGCCTCCTCACGGCCCCAATCCTACAAACAACATTTACTGAAAATGGCAAAATGGACAAAGAGATTAACATACAGGGCAGTAAGGCAAACCAAATATTGGGACAGTTATCTCTGCTCTTACAACACAAGGCAATACCAATCAACACAAAGAAACACGCCATACAAAGCATATTCATTCCCACCCTATGTTACCAGTGCCAAACATGGACACTTACAACAAAACAAAAACAAAAGTAGGTCATCACGGAAATGAAATGTCTGAGAAAAGCTGCTGGAGTTACAAGAAGGAATAAAATCTGGAATGAGGATATAAAGGAAAGAATTGGAACAGAACCAATCTTGCACTACAACAAATAAAGTGATTTGCCCATTTAGAGAGAATGTTTTGGAATTCCATATTTTACAAGGCATATGTGGAAAGAGGAGAAGGTCAAAGACCATGAGATAGATCAAAAGGAAGAAGGAGAGATATCATCAAAGAAATATTACAAGAATACCAAATAACACAGGTGGTGGAGACTGCTAGAAGTGCCAGAACAAGAAACTTGAATCTTCCTCAACACCTGATGGGGTAAAAGAGGAAGCAAAGAAGAAGAACCACCTTGTAAAAGGACACAGACATGGTAATAAAATTCAAAAGAAGAAATGACGCAAAAGAGATCTGCAAAATTATTAGGCAGGACTGACTGATTATAACCTCCCAATGCTTCACAGCAATGGGCATATATGAGTTAATTAAATTAATTTTTATTTTCTCTCTGTTTCTCAACTTGCAATGTTTAATACAGTTTATTAAGATTTTAAAATACCTGATTTATTAATACCATTTGATGAGAGCACCTACCCACACACTTTTTGTTGTCATATTCTTCATTCTTTCATGTGTGGGCTGTACATATGAACAAGAGAACAAATTTCTCAGGCTTATTTCTCATATATAAAACCTACATGAAAGCTACACCCTCTTCTTTTCCAAACTGCCAGTAAACATGCTAATTAAGACTATTCTACTTTGTCAATATTGCTTTTTAAAACATTAAGTTCACCTCATCCTGAAATTTGAGTATTCTTCCTTTAAAATATTCACATGAAAATTCTTTATGCATTACTCCTAAAATGTGCATTTCAGAAAGTACATAGAAATGTGACCAAAGTCACAAACATTTCATTGCCATTTTTTGCCTAAATTTGTTCCCTGTGTGCTTATTGAGCATGCTTTGAATTTGTTTTTCAAGCACTAATTAGACATCTATGCCTACTACACAGAGTTTAAGTGAGCTTTTTCCAAAATACATTTAAATGAAGGACTAATCCAGATAGGGAATTGCACTTTATGATTTATCTCCAACATATACATGTTGAATTCATAGGTTTTACTCAGACATGTTACTTGCTACTAGTGGACTGGACCTATCTCCATTCAGTGGAGATTAGTCCATCAATAGCATTGGTTGTTTACTGCATCAGTAAATAGATGGTGAAACTTCTTGCTACTGGATTATCATTTGAGCAGGGTCAACACTGTGGACCAAAAAAGTAGCAATGGTTTTGACATCCTGAATTTCAATCTGATGCCCAAAGGACAAGCAGACACAACATAAATGCAACAAAAACTGACACTAATTGGTGTCCCAGTTGACAGGATCAACAAAAACACCTGTGTAGAATTACAATAGGATTAAATAACCAACTCATCCACAGGAAAGCCTTCCACAGCTCAGGCTGGGGAAGAACAGATCAAATTCAGTGCATGGTGAATGAAAGCAGAAGATAGCAGTAAGAACTAAGTAATCAAAGGTGTCAGGTTGATATTGTTCAGAAATGCTGGAAGATATCTCTAGTTTCTTTTCAACACAATCATATATGAGGGTGTGTACACATTTTAGACCATCACAGACAAACTGTAAAACAAATGCACTTAAAGATTTAAGACATATGACTATATATGAATAGTCAGCGTTGCCGCGCTCTCCCCGCCCCTTCCATCGGCGGGGAGATGAAAAGGAGCCTTCCGTGGTCCGGAAGGCTCAGAAGATGCCGCCGCCAGCGTTGCCGCGCTCTACCCGCCCCTTCCATCGGCGGGGAGATGAAAAGGAGCCTTCCGTGGTCCAGAAGGCTCAGAAGACGCCGCCGCCAGCGTTGCCGCGCTCTCCCCGCCCCTTCCATCGGCGGGGAGATGAAAAGGAGCCTTCCGTGGTCCGGAAGGCTCAGAAGACGCCGCCGCCAGCATTGCCGCGCTCTCCCCGCCCCTTCCATCGGCGGGGAGATGAAAAGGAGCCTTCCGTGGTCCAGAAGGCTCAGAAGACGCCGCCGCCAGCATTGCCGCGCTCTCCCCGCCCCTTCCACCGGCGGGGAGATGAAAAGGAGCCTTCCGTGGTCCGGAAGGCTCAGAAGACGCCGCCGCCAGCGTTGCCGCGCTCTCCCCGCCCCTTCCATCGGCGGGGAGATGAAAAGGAGCCTTTCGTGGTCCAGAAGGCTCAGAAGACGCCGCCGCCAGCGTTGCCGCGCTCTCCCCGCCCCTTCCATCGGCGGGGAGATGAAAAGGAGCCTTCCGTGGTCCGGAAGGCTCAGAAGACGCCGCCGCCAGCGTTGCCGCGCTCTCCCCGCCCCTTCCATCGGCGGGGAGATGAAAAGGAGCCTTCTGTGGTCCGGAAGGCTCAGAAGACGCCGCCGCCAGCGTTGCCGCGCTCTCCCCGCCCCTTCCATCGGCGGGGAGATGAAAAGGAGCCTTCCGTGGTCCAGAAGGCTCAGAAGACGCCGCCGCCAGCGTTGCCGCGCTCCCCCCGCCCCTTCCATCGGCAGGGAGGTGATAGGGAGCTTTCGACGACAGGACTTGTTAGGTTTGCTGTCAGAATTGGGTGGGGATGGTGGGTGGGGGCGGAAGAGGGAATGTTGGTCCTGCCAGCTAGGGAGGGGCAGCATTCTATCTAGGGAGGCTCCGGAGAACCATATAGGTGTTGTGACGGGCATGGGGCGGTATGGCGGGTACCGTGGGGCGGGCCGCACTCGGGGAATGCGGGTCCGATGTTTAACTGCGGTCCCTCATTCCAGCCCTGCAGGTACATCTCTGGGTCCTGAGCAGCAGATCCGGAGTGACCCCGCCCTTAGGCTGCTGCTGGTGAATGCCAGGTCGGTTTGCAATAAGGCCCCCCTGATTCAAGATGTCATCCAGGAAGGGCTGGCCGACCTGGCATGCATCACCGAAACCTGGTTGACTCCTGAAGATGGAGTACCTCTCTCGGACATATGTCCAGCTGGGTTCGGTATTTGGCACCAGCCTAGAGGTGAGGGGAGGGGCGGTGGTGTCGCCATTGTTGCCAGGGAGTCTTTGGGAGTTGCTAGGGCCACTGCTCCACAAGTGTCTGGTTGCGAGGCCCTGCTTCTACGGCTGGGCCCCAAGGGTCAGTTGGGGATCTTGCTCCTGTACCTGCCCCCTTGCAGGGTAAGGGATGCCCTGCCTGAGCTCCTCGAGGCCGCCTCGATGCTGGCGTTGGAGTTCCCGAGACTTATGGTTCTGGGGGACTTCAATTTGCCATCGCTGGGGATGGCCTCTGAGGTGGCAAGGGAGTTCATGGCTTCCATGGCAGCCATGGGCCTGACTCAGGTAGTCCGGGGTCCGACCAGGGGCAGTGGTCACATGCCAGACCTAGTCTTCTTGTCGGAGCAGTGGCAGAGTGATCTAAGATTACAGGATTTAGTCATCTCACCTGTGCCATGGTCTGATCACTATCTGGTGACTCTTGACTTCCTGGGGGCGACACTTCATCGTAGGGTGGCTGGGCCGATTAAAATGGCCCGCCCTCGGCGACTAATGGATCCAGATGGATTCCAGAGGGAACTGGGGGATGTTCCTCTGGATCGGCTACACGATTCACCCGAGGCACTCGTCGACCTGTGGAATAGGTCGGCAACAGTAGCCTTGGATGAAATCGCGCCACTGCGGCCTCTCCACACCCGGGGGACTAGGTCATCTCCGTGGTTCACAGATGAACTGCGTGAACTCAAACGGGCAAAGAGACGCCTAGAGCGCCGCTGGGTGAAGACCCAGGATGACTCTGATTGGACACTAGCTAGAGCTGCTATTAGGGCCTATCTGGTGGCGATAGGGGTGGTGAGGCGGCAATACTTCACCACCCTTATTGCTTCCGCTGATAATCGCCCAGCCGCCCTGTTCCGGGTAACCAGGTCCCTCCTTGGTAGAGGGGGATCGGTGCCCGGTTGGCAGGGTTCGGCTGAGGACTTTGCTGACCATCTGGTGGAGAAAATCGATCGGATTCGTTCAGGATTGAATCCTGGCGTGGATGGGGAGGGTCGGGGAGGTGCCGGAGCATTGTCTTGCTGTACGATCTGGGATCAGTTTGATCCTGTTGTCCCTGATGAAGTGGACAGGCTCCTTGCAGCTGTTCGTGCCACTACATGTCCTTTGGATCCCTGTCCTACTTGGTTGGTGAAAGCCTCCAAGGAGGTAACAGGTGGCTGGATAGGGGGGATAATAAATGCCTCTTTACGGGAGGGGGTATTTCCTGCACAGCTAAAACATGCTTTGGTGTGCCCCCTCCTGAAGAAATTGTCCCTCGACCCAGCTGTCCTTAACAACTACAGGCCAGTTTCCAACCTGCCCTTTTTGGGTAAGGTTTTGGAAAAGGCGGTGGCGCGTCAGCTGCAGAGTGTCCTGGAGGAAGCGGATTATCTAGACCCCTTTCAATCAGGGTTCAGGCCCGGATATGGAACGGAGACGGCATTGGTCGCACTGATGGATGATCTCTGGCGGGAGCGGGACGGGGGTTGTCCATCCGTCCTTGCTCTTCTTGACCTCTCAGTGGCTTTTGATACCGTCGACCACGGTATCCTTCTGGAACGGCTCGAAGGACTGGGGATCCAGGGCACTGTGTTGTCCTGGTTTTCCTCATTTCTGAAGGGCCGTACCCAGTCGGTATGGTTAGAGAGTGAGAGGTGGGGCGTGTCATGATGGAGGGCTGAGAGGGACGAGCTTTTCTCCGCTCGGAAAGGAGAGAAAAGAAAGTGACTTTTTTTAAAGTGAAAATAGACCCTGAAACCGGCTGAAAAATGGACCAGGAAAAAGAGAAGGAAAATTAGTAGTGGAAAATATATTTGATGCTCCAAAGCAGCGCCGAGAAAAAGAGGTAGGACAGAGTTTCGATCTTGAGAGTGGGGGGATGGGCGACCTGTAATGGCGACGAGTCCCCAGAGCTCCTGATCGAAGAACGGAAACTCTGGAAACGGGAGGAAAGCGGCGCTCTAGCAAAAGAGCTCAAAAGTATGGACAAAGCATAAGTGGACGTCGGAATTAAAAGTAAGCTTGTTTGGGGGCTGAAAGAAGATTCTGCAGCGGGCTCGCTTGGTCTCGCCGCCCCCCCCCCCGATCGGAGACGTACGGAGTTTCGAGGCGCTGGAAAGGAGCAAAGGGGAAAGCGAAGAAGTCTGAGGGTGAGCAAAGTTGTAAAGACTTATAAAGTGAAAGGGGGAAATAGAAAGCAGAAGTAAAGAGACTGATTTTCTCATATTTTCTTTTTCTTATTTTTTTATTTCCCTTTTGAAATGTTTTATGCCGGAGGGAGTGGACAAATTAACGGCTAAGCAAAAGGGGCAAGATGGTATTCCCTGTTTTCCTTTTTTGTTGATCTCTTTCTTCCCCTTTCCTTGCCTCCTCCTCTCGCTATTACGCTGTGGCCTAAGAGTATTGGTTTTTAAAGAAGAAGAGAGACGATAAGTCTGTTCCTGCATGCATTTAGTTGGAGATACAAAGAGAAGCAAGAAGCTGTTGTGGCGCAGTTCTCTGAGAAATAAATTGCCTGTAGATTGGAACTTTGGAGAACAGGAAAGTGAACTCATCAGTGTTTCCTTCGTCTCTGCTGACTCCTCCTTTTTCTCTCCTTAAAAGAGAGTTGGAAAACGTTTGCAATTTACAATAGAAAGTTGGCTCCCCCTGCAGTTAAATTTTTGAGATAAAAGGAAAAAGTTTTTTTTTAATGCTGTTATTTTTGTTTGGTTTTTTTTCTTCTTTTCTTGTCTGGTTTGAAGCCTTTTAATTTTTAAATCTTTTTTTAAAATAAGATTTTTTTAACTGTTTCTTTCAAAAAAAAAAGAAAAAGAAAAAGAATTTTTTTTAATTTTTTTTCCTTTTTTCTCACTTTTTTCCTCTTTTTTCTCACTCTTTTTTTGTTTTTATTTTTATTCTATTTTGACTTTTGTGGGGGGGGAAATATTAAAGTAGATAAAAATATAAGAGGGAAATTAATTAAATTTAAATTGGGACAACGGAAGTTTGAATGACTCTCTGGGTATACATGTGTGTGTATATGTGTTTGTAAATACACGCGCATATATAGGGCAGAGAGAGGGAGGGGGAGGAGGGGATAAGGGTTAAGTACTGTACTTGGAAAGTTTAATAAAATTGGTTAGAGATAAAATATATGGTGAATTGTGAATGATTAAACTTTGTATGTAAATTGACAATAAGCAGTTAGAAATATATTTGAATGAAACGGCAGGGGAGAGGGAAAGAGAAGGAGAAGAAATTGGCTTGGACAAGAGTGCAAAGACCAACGTCCTCTGATAGAAGTTTCAGGAGGCTTACAAGATTGGATGAGGAGGAAGAAGAAATGAAAAAAGCAATGCAACAAGAGATAAAGGACTTGGAGGAACAAGAGACAGTGAAAAAGAGGGCACAACAATTACAGCAGCAGCAGCAACAGAAGACAATAATATCACCAACAGCGCCTACTCCATCTGTGGTAAAATCAATCGTGATAACAACAGCAAAAGTAACAACGACAACAACAGTTATGTCAACAGTGTCAACGACAGCGGTGATAGCAGGAACAACACCAACAACGATCGTAACTACGTCCACGGCCACAACACCAACGACATCGGCGACAGGGGGAGGAGAAGGAACTAAATCTGAATTTGAAATCCTTAACGAGAGATTTGATATCCTGGGGAATAATATTGGAAAAATGTTGGGTCATATTAGAACAGATTGGCAGAAGGATTTGCAAGATGCAATAGCAAACATCACGAAGGGAATTGAAGGCATGAAAGAGGAAACAAAGACCATTAAAAAAGAGCAAGAAGAGATAAAAAAGAACAAGCAATGATAAAAGTAGAGGTCATGGATTTAAGAAAGAAAGAAAAGGAAAGAGAAAATAAGGTTGGGGATCATGAAAAGAGATTGGAAAACGTAGAAGAACAATTAAGAAAAGCAAATGTTATAATTCGAAAATTCCCAGAGAACTCACCAGACAAATTAAAAGAAAGAATAGTGAAATGGCTTGACGAAATTATGGAAGATGGCTTCACGCCGTATGAGGTGGTAAATGTATTCAGGCTTGGTTCAAGAAGGGGCAAAACTGGGTCAAGGAATGTCATGTTAAAATTTGCTAATGTATCAGATAAATTGAGGTTAATGGCGCTTATACGTGAAAAAGGACCAGAGGTTTTAAAAGTAGAAGGCCATGATATTGAAGTGTACAACGACATTCCAATGGAGGATCGTTTCTGGAGACAGTCGATGAAGCCAATCACAAAAAGATTCCAGGAAAAGGGAATAAGATACAACTGGAAATTCCCAAGACAATTAAGTTTTTTTCATTTGGGAAGAAGATATTTAATTAATGAAGATATTAATGTCTTGGACGTAATGACAGATGTCAAATTATTGGAAGCAGGAACTAAAGAGTGGTTTGACTTGAAGGAAGAATTGATTATATCCGGAGGTTATAGAAGAAGGGATAGCAATGGAAACGAGAATGTGCCAAAAGGGGCAGAAGGAGGAATAGCTCCGGACGGGGAGTAAGTTCAAACCCAATTCAGACTCCTATGTATGACTGCACCCCCCCTCCCCCCTCTGAATTTTGGAGGCCATTTGTAAAAAAAGAAATGGGGAGGGAGACTAGTAGATTGTTTAGTGTATTTTTTCTTTTAGATGGTCTTTCTTTTTTTACTATTATTATTATTATTTTTTTGTATAAGGTGAAGGAAATGTTATATGTTGATCACATGTCCGTAGGAGGAAGTGGGAATTGCAAAAAAAGGGAGGGAGATACATAATAGATGAAGGATATAAAAGTATTAACATGGAACGTGAAAGGTACTGGTTGTCAAGTGAAGAGAAGGAGGTTGGAAGCGGCACTCAGAAAAGATAGACCGGATATAATTTTTCTTCAGGAGACCCATCAGAATTCGGAAAAAACTAATAAATTATTCTTAGGATGGACCCAAGTTTACGAAAAAGCATATGGTTCCTCAAAGGCTAGGGGGGTCGCAACTTTGATATCAAATAGAGCGGGATTCGAGATGATAAAAAGTATATCAGACCCAGAAGGTAGATACTTGATAATAAAGGGGAAGATAGAAGAAGAGGAAATAACGCTGGTGAATTTGTATGTGCCAAATGAACATCAAAATAGGTTTTTAAATAAGATATACCGAATATTAGAGAAAGAAAAAACAATAAAAATGATTGTAGGGGGAGATTTCAATTTAGTAGGATCAAATATAGATAGCACGAATATGAAGAGAAGTGTAGGTGGAAACAAGACGTTTGTGTTAAATAACTGGTTGAAAGCCTTGGGGTTGAAAGATACATGGAGAGTACTTAAAGGACAGGAAAGGGCCTATACGTATTTTTCACAAGTGTACAATACATACTCCAGAATAGATTATATATTTGTCACGGAAAATTTGATAAGTAATTTAGACGGTATAGAAATTGGAATATTTAAAGAATCGGATCATGCAAAAGTATTGGTGGAATTGAAAATAGATGCTATAAAGAGCCCGAAAAATTGGAGATATAACGCCAGACTGTTTAGAGATAAAAAAAGTAAAGATCAAATGGTAGAAAAATGGGAAGAAAATTGGAAGTGGAATGATACAGGGGAAGTACGAATTGGTACCGTATGGGATACTATGAAAGCAATATTCAGGGGTGAAAGTATCAGGTTGGCAAGTATTAGAAATAAACAGTTAAAAAGTAAGCAAGAAGAAACAGAAAAAGAGATTAAAAGGTTACAGGAGATACATGCAATAACCAAGGATAGAAAAGTATATGAAAAGATGCAGGGACTAAGGAAGGAATTAATCGGAAACGACATGGAAACGGTGAAAAGAGACCTAATATATTTAAAAAGAGAATATTTTGAATATAGTAATAAAAATTCAAAAATGTTGGCAAGAGCGGCTAAAGAAAAGAGAGGCAGAAGAGAAATAGGGATATTAGTGGATAAGGAGGGTATAAGGCATAATAAGATCAAAGATAAATGCAAGGTGGTCAGAGAATTCTACCAAGCCCTATACTCTAAAAAGAAGATAAACTTAGACAAATTAAAAGATAGATTGGAAATGCAAATTAAAAATAAAATAAGTCAAGAGCATAAACAAAGAATGGAAGAATTAATAACTGAAAAAGAGATAAAAAAAGTAATAAATAAACTGAAAGTAGATAAAGCACCTGGGGAGGATGGATTACCCGCGGAGTTTTATAAAGAATTTAAGGATATAGTAATCCCGAAACTGTTAAAAATTTATAATGGTATTCTTAAAGGGGAACAGGTACCTGCATCGTGGTATAGAACAATAATTGTCCTATTACCAAAACCGGGAAAAGATTTAGAAAAAGTAGAATCATACAGACCTATCTCCCTGATTAACCAGGACGCTAAGATTTTTACGGCTATACTGGCAAATAGATTGAATAGTTTTATGGATAAATATATAAATAAAGACCAGGCAGGCTTTGTGAAAGGGAGACATATGGCAGATTTAGTAAGGCGAGTACTAAATTTAATAGACGTGGCAAGACAAAATAAAGAGAAAGTAGGTATACTATCATTAGACATTTTTAAAGCATTTGATTCGGTACAATGGATAACAATTATCGAGATAATTAAGAGCTATGGATTCGGTAATAGGTTTATAAAGACAATAGAACAATTGTACCAACAAGGATACGCTAAAATCAGGGTTAACGATGGTTTAACAGAAGAATTAAGATTAGAGGCAGGAACAAGGCAAGGATGTCCCCTATCTCCAATACTATTCATTATGGCGATGGAAATACTAGCTAATATAATAAGAGAAGATAAAAACATAGAAGGAATACTGGAAAATAAAATCAGTTTATATGCAGACGATACTTTGTTAATTATGAAACACCCCAGAAGAACTATGGAAAGGATTCAAAAGCATCTAGAGGATTTTGAACAAATTACAGGTTTGAAAGTAAACTGGGAAAAATCAGAATTAATTTTAAATAATATAGAAAAAGAAGAGCAAAGGAAAATTAGGGATGAATTTAAATTACAGATTAAAGGGAGCTTGAAATACCTGGGGATAAATATATCTAATAATTTAGAGGATCTGAAAAGACTAAATTATGATAAACAAAAGAAGGAACTTAAGACTAAAATTTCACAATATCAAAAACTGAAGTTGTCTTGGTTTGGCAGAATAGCACTGACTAAAATGATGTTACTACCAAAATTAAATTTTCTATTTGATGCCTTACCAATTCAACTGACAGATAAGGATATTGAGGAATTTCAAAAACTATTGGATAGTTATAGTAATGGGGGACGTAGACCTAGAATTCTAAAGAAAATGTGGTATTTACCTCAAAAAGAAGGTGGTTTAGGAATGCCTAATTTAAAGAATTATTATAAAGCCTTCCAGATAAAGAACGTAGTTAAGATACTGATGAAGGAACCGGTTATCTGGGAGGAAATCGAGATGAACGAAGTAAAGGAAGTTGGTAAGAGTCTTTTCTTAGACAAGGAAACAGGAAAAACATTGGTTAAAAACAGAATGATGAGATCTATGATGGGAGTATGGAAGAAGGTTAAAATGAAATTGGCCCCAAACATCTCACCGATAATTGAAATAGAAGACTTGAATAACTTCCCAATAAGATTGGATAACGAGATTAAGGAAATTTTGTTGACAAATAGGGTTCTCCTATTGAAAGATTGGATACGAGTCTGTAAAGATGATGTGAGGAAAAGAGAGCTATATACCCAGATGAAGTTGAATTGGTTTCAGATAATTATGGTGAATAAGTGGAATAATAAATACTGGAGGGAACGAAGCTTAGAAAGAGACAGGACGGAATTTGAGGAATTAGTTTGGAAAATTAGGAGGGAAGAAATTGGTATTAAAGGGTTGGTTAGTAAAATTTATAAAATAATAAACACAGAAGGTAATCCACAAGAAACATTAAGAAATACATGGGAACAGGATTTGAATTTGAAAATAACGGAAAAGGAATGGCAAAATAAATGGAAAAAAAGAATTATGAGATCCCTATCGGTCAGAATAAAGGAACACAATTTTAAAATGTTATGGAGGTGGTATCTGACACCCGTGAGACTGCACCAGATGGATAAGAAGAACAATAAAATGTGTTGGAGATGCAAAAACAGTCTGGGCACATATGTTCATATGTGGTATGAATGTAAAGAGGTAGAAAACTTTTGGACAAAAATTGAGATCGAGATAGGGAAAATTATGGGAGTACGTCTCAGATTGGGGCCAGACACCATCTTACTGACAGATGTTGAGAATATTAAAATAGATAACGATAAGAAAGAGCTGTTGTCTATGATGTTAGTAATGGCAAGAATGTGTATTGCAAAAAATTGGAAAAGTGATATAATATTAAAAGTGCAGGATTGGTACGGGCAGATGTGGGATCTCGCATTGAATGAAAAACTAACATGGGAATTAAATCTTAGGAAAGGTATAATAAAAGAAAGTAGATTTTGGAAAATATGGCGAAATTTTGTGGAATACTCATTGACAAGAGATGAAATAAAAAAATTGACACCAGACCAAATGAAATTTTGGGAACAATAGAAATGAATGGGAGATCCCACAACCTCCTAGGACAATGTATATAGCACCAGGGTGATGAAGTCTGTAAGTTTATGTAACATACAGTCTGTCTTATCTTTTACCTTATGATTTTATGCTTATTAATTTTTTGTTATTTTTTTCTGTTATGTATAAAATGTTTGTTTTATGTCTTATGCTTTAAAAAATTTATAAAAATTTATAAAAATAAGAGAGTGAGAGGTCCAGCCCTAGGCCCCTCAAATATGGGGTGCCTCAGGGCTCTGTGCTCTCTCCTCTCTTATTTAACATCTACATGAAGCCGCTGGGTGAGATCATTCGTTCCCACGGGGTGCGGTACCATCAGTACGCGGATGATACACAGTTGTACATCTCGGCCCGTGGGGACCCCAGTGATGCTGTTGAAATCCTATCCGGATGCCTAGAGGCCATTGGGGTCTGGATGGGGGCCAATGGGCTTCGGCTGAATCCCAGCAAGACAGAGTGGCTGTGGATAAGGGCCCCCGTGATATCCAGGGAGTTACCATCTTTGGTACTGGATGGGGCCGTTCTGCCCCAGACAGACCCAGTGCGCAATTTGGGGGTTCTTCTGGACTCGCGGCTGCTGCTGGAAGAACAAGTGGCGGCTGTGGCCAGGAGGGCTTTTGCCCAACTTCGGGTGATTCGCCAATTGCGCACACTCCTGGACCGGGGCTCCTTGCTTATGGTCACCCATGCTCTGGTTACTTCCCGACTAGACTATTGTAATGCGCTCTACTTGGGGCTGCCCTTGACGACCATTCGGAGGCTGCAGCTGGTCCAGAATGCGGCGGCCCGGGTGGTGATGGGGTGTGGGCGATATGCCCATGCCTCTCCCCTACTTCGGGAGCTGCACTGGTTACCAGTTTGTCTCCGGGTGCAATTTAAGGTGCTGGTTTTGACCTTTAAAGCCCTACATGGCAGGGGGCCGGGATACCTTAGAGACCGCATCGTCCCAAGAGTGTCTGCCCGTCCAACCAGAGCGGACAGGAGGGGTTCTCTAGTGGTGCCACCGGCTAGGGATGCACATTTGTCTAGCACCCGAAGGAGGGCCTTCTCCGTGTCCGCACCAACTCTCTGGAACCTCCTGCCAATAGACCTAAGACTCCAAAGTGAACTGCTGCCCTTCAGGAAAGGAGTGAAGACCTGGCTGGCAGGGCAGGTGTGGGGCCCGAATGGGACTATGGTGCCCGCCTGCTGGCTTGTATAAGAACTTTCTCCTCCTCCTTTGTATAGTGGGTGGGTGGGACATAGGGGTTTTTAAAGGGGGTGGGTTGGGGGGTTTTTTATACTTATTTTTTATAATTGTATTTATGTCTTTTGTGAATTGTTGTGATGCCGCCCTGAGTCGGGTCCTGCCTGAGCGGGCGGCATATACAAATTTGACTATAAATAAATAAAAATAAATAAATAAATGAATGCTTCATGTTATGATGACAATTTGCAAGGAAACTTTCTTCAATGAAACGTATGTGTTCATAATACAGTACTTACAAATATTTTCCCTCACAGAAGCATAGATACAGTTAGCTAGTCTTCCTACCTTTTTCATTGAATAAATCATATAACTGGCTATTCTGTAGTTATTTATCCATGTTTCTTCTTTGCAAATGGATGTCTCAATGTGTGACTTACTGGAAATAATCAGAATCATTAGATATATTTTTTAAATATCTTAAGCAACCAATTAAAAAGTTGGGGTCCTGTGCCACATGGAAAGGCTATCTAGGTGCAGTAGCTTTGCCTTCTTCACCTTCCATGTTGAAATAGATGGTGAAGGGATAGGGCTAAAACATTGTCTTCAATGTTGTGTATTGAAGCACAATTGCAAAGTAGCGCAGAGGCGCTCTTGCAAAAGGAAAATGGCGGTTTCCCATTCTAGCAAGAAGCCCAAAGTGGCATGAAACCCTTACAAAAAGGGCATGCCTAGTAGTCTAAACCAAGCCCTATGATTGGTTACACTTTTGGATCCTGTTCTCCATTGGTTAATTACATACATCCCCAGTTTATGATTGGTTAGTTACGTCCGTCCGGCGTGTTGCTACCTTGTATCCAGGAGCTATCGCCGGAGAGATACTATATAAGCCCCACGGGTTGACCAGGGTGGGGCCGGACCGGATCTATACTTCCCACACACCAGTCGGGTAGCCGGGTAGCGCTATGCCCTGGGTCCCTCCACTGCTGAACTTCATGGTAGCATGTATATTGCCCAAAGATGGGCATGAGTCCGGAGGGACTGAATACACTGGGATTGTATAGCCATCTCAGGATCCAGGAACGCCTTGTAAGCTCATCTCTATTTGACTGTTAAAAACCCTGTTGCTGTTTGTTACATCGTTGTCCTGGACAAGTGCTTATAAGGGCCGGATCCAACAAATGTCTAAGTGTTTCACATGTTTTAAAGAATAAACTCAATAGAGTTAGTATATCATACAACTCAAGGGTTTTTTTTTTAAAAGTCACCCTTTGCTCAAAAACCAGTCATATCTGACTCTAGGGTTTGGTGCTCATCTCCATTTATAGCCAAGGAGCCAGTGCTGTCTGCATCTGCAGACGTTTCTGTGGACATGTGGCAGGCATGACTAGACACTGGAATGCACGAAACACTGTTACCTTTCCACCCAAGTGGTACCTATTTATCTACTTGCAATCTCTTGCTTTCGAACTGCAGAGACAGAGACATACAGAGACAGGAGCTCACTCCATTGTGCAGTACTCAGGTCTTGAACTGCTGACCTGTCGACCTTCCAGTCTTCAAGTTCAGTGCCTTAACCACAATGCCACCACATGCTTTAAAAAAAAACATGAACCATGGTTTTTCTTATTTATGTGCTAGCCATTAATAGAATATAATTCACTTTGCTTGTTCCTCATAAAAAATGACCAAATAATCATATAAATGCACCTCTTCAGGAAATTCCAGATGTCAAGAACTCAAATGTTTTCAAAATCATGCTGGATTTCTCTGCATTTTAGTGTCTTTTAGGCATACCAGAGGCTAAGTGCAGTTCATGGAACAATAAAGATAGAAACAATTTTGTTCACAGTTAACTTTATATACTATTATACTTTAAAGCTTAAGGGTTTTCCTTTACACAGTTCAGTATCATTGATTGATAGGCTTTCATAACACCATGATATTAAAAGTTGCTGACATAAAATATATTGTGTGTTTTATAACTCTACAGTGTGATGCAATTCAACTTGGAATATGTCTGTTTAATAGATAATGCCAATTTATTCTTGTGGATTACAGCTAAACAGCAATGGCAGTGAACCTTGACAGAATGCTAATCTGAAGGGACTACAAGAAAAGTAGATTTACGAGCTGCTGGTCAGGAGGAACATTTTAAATACAGAAAACTTCACAAATCTGCTTATGGTTCATAAATGCTGTGGGGAAATAGAAAATGCAAATTCATTATAACCATGCTGTATTTTAATGTGAAGGAATTATTCCAATCATTTTAATATACATAATTGCATATATATTTTTACTAGAGATCATCATACTGAAAGCTCAACCAAGAGATGGTTTTATTATGCACAAATGTATGATTACAGATTTGATTATACCTTATAAATAATTTAGACATAAATGGATAGATAACATGTAGCTCACTACTTTGTTCCTGCTTTAGGGAACAGCCCCCTCCTTTTCTTTTTATTTAACTTCCCTTCTGTTCTCTTGTCTTTTTAAAATTATATAATAATGTATACTTAACAGCAGAGCTGCATTCTCTTTTCTTTCATTTCTCTCTCTCAATCTTTATTAACTGATCTGAACCATTTTTTGAGACAATAATTGCTTCACAAATGGGATTACAACTGGTACCGATGACTCTAATGATCTTTTGAAAGGCAAGCTTCTTTGGTCTTGAGCATTTTAATTTTCTAAAAACAGTGGGAAACACACAGTCCTTTATGTTGTGACTCCCCTTTTCTCATCTTCTCTAGAGCCTTGCATCCAAGAACCCTCTGATTTCTAATTTAACCCTCATTCATTAGGGTGGGACATTTTAGTTTCCAAGAATTACATTTTGTTATGAAATTCATATAGAACCAGATCTATAATTTTGGCAAGTATTGAACAAGGCGCAGCCTGGGAGAATTTTCATGCCAACCCAAACTGCTCATGTGCCCTTGTTGGGTGGTGGTGGAATGTGGAAGGGGATATGTTATTTCTACTCCTAAGAATCTATAGGAGTAGCAGTTTTCACTTTAGAAGGTGCAGTGGTGGGCTTCAACAGGTTCGCACCAGTTCACCAGAACTGGTAACATAAATTCTGGCTGGCCGTGCCCATCCATGTTTTGAAATAAAGTAGTAGTCCCTAATTCAGGTGCAATGCAGGGCTTTCCCCCTAGATACACCCACCATACAACTCTCACAGAGTAGGTAGTAAAAAAAATCTGAATCCTACCACTGAGCAGGAATGACTAGATCGCCCACCCGGTCACATGGCCATGCCCACAGAGTAGGCCATGCCCACAATGTAGGCCACACCCACAGTGTGGTAGTAATTTTTTTGGAGCCCACCACTGAAGTCTGATGGGGGTACCTCCACTCCCTAAAACCACAAATTAAACTGGGAAGTGGCCTTATATGTATTTCCACCACCACCACCACCCAAAAAGAAATAGTCTTTTCCAACTATTTCAAAGCATGGTGCAGCCTATGGCAGCTGTTCGGAGTACAAATATTACCCGGAGGCCCACCAAAATTACTGAGGCCTGTTGAAGGCATTTTACAACATTGTCAACTGGAGAGCTGTAAACAGTGTTTCAGCTATTTGTCATTTACAATGTTTATAAAGCAAAAGAAAACAAACAAAGTCATGACCACCCTTCAAGTTCAGATACTCAGAAAAGATATCACCTTTCTCTATCATCTTTTTATTGCTTGAACATGGACCACATGGCCAGTTTCCTTTGTTTGCCTATGGAACTACCAGAATGGTCACCGGGCATGGACTTTGCAACACCAGAACAGCAATATGGACTTGAGTAACATTGGATCACTAGGTAATAATTTTTATTTGACTTTGATTTGGCTAAGGCATACCTAGTATGTATAACTAAATTGAAGCCCTGCTGCCTAAAGAGAGCACATGGCACTGTGTTCTCTTTGTCTGGTCACAAAAGGAAGTTATTACTTTGAAGACCATATGAAAAAGGAGGAGCCAAGTACCCAGCTTCCTGAGGGTGGGCATTAAAACACTATGAAATGTTTTGCTGTTTGTCCAGCATGCATCCCCATGAAGAGAGCCTGGCAAAATAAGACCATGCCATAAACTTACATTAGTATTTTTATGTCTGCCTGGTGAAGAGATCTTTTGAAAGCTCACAATGTTTTGTTTTGTTTTAGTGGTCTAAAATAAAAGTATCACCTTCCTCTTGCATTTTATTGCTTGAACATGAACCACATGGACAGTTTCCTTTGTTTGCCATCAGAAAAGATTTTGTCTAAGGGCACAAGGAGAAGTGGTGTGTTAGTTCTATCCCTTTGGTTTCTGTTCTCCATGTGCAGACAGCAACAGTCTGAAGAGGATAGTAAAGGAGGATATCTTTGGACCATTAGGTTTGATAAATGTAATGTAATGGTGAGAAGTGGATGCGGTGAAAATTCTTTTGAACACTTGAATAGAGCTCCTAGTTTGACCCTTATTAATTATAATCATTGTCATTCCTTACTGCTTCCCAGAGCTCTAGAAATTTAATGTTTTGGACTCTAGCTTCTAGGACACTATTCAACATGGCAATTGGCCAGGATGGCTAGGCAGATTTTCAGTGATTTCATTCATTTACAAATTCTGCTGTCAAGATTGCTAGTCTGGACTATTGAACAACAGAGATAATGTACAACTAAGACATCCCAACACTCACTTGACAAGGAAGGATATCAAGTTTGAAATTTGAATAAATAAAGTATTACACTATTAAGAGTGTATGAAAAATGTAACCCTGGAAATGTGGCATGTAATCATAAACAGAGGTTTGAAAAATAATGCACTGCTTTTCAAAGGTTACTTCAGGGCAAACAACTAGTTTTCCTTCTCCTCCTCTTTCCATGTGTAGGCCAGATGTGAAACTGCCAAATGGTGAAAGAAATTAGTTTTGCTAAAGTAACAAATTCCATGTGAAAGTCTATTGGCTCCAGAAAACAAGCAAAATATATTGAAAGTGAATGGAATTTGCTACTTCAGGGAAGCCTATAACAAAAAGCATTCATTTGCTAGGGTAGCAACAGAAATGGAGATATTTACATTTTCCTTATCTAGCATTTTTTTAACTTCTGTAGCAGTTTGAATGATTTTATATTGGTCTGACTATTAATGCAATTTGCAAGTTAGGAAGGAATATGCCAAAAACGATTGTGGGACATAAACATCTTTTTCCTATAAAAAGCCAAGCAAAGAAAAAAGAAGCAAGCAGGATAAAGAGCAGCACTGGCGACATAGATTTTCTCCCATAGTTGCAAAATTCTTTAAGAACTGTAGTCTCTGAGTTTTCCTCCAATTTAAGTCTCATTTCTTTTTGAAAATTATTGAAAACACTGATGACTTTTATTTGATTTAAGTATGTCTACCAACAACTTTCTCTCATAACTGTAAGAAATATTTTTTTTGAAGTAATATTTTTTTGGGTTGAAATTTCTTCTTTATTCTGCCTATAATATGAAATGACACATTTTATTCCATTTTCAGGGAAGTTAACTGCTGAGACACTAGCGAGGAATAAGATCCTAATTAATTTCCATAATGATTTGGTAGATAGTAATATTCCTAAAATTTGCTGTAACTTCATAAACTGAACACAGATTTCCTTTCACGTGCATTCTGGAAAATGATCAAGAATATCCTTTTAAGAAAACTACAAATGCTCATAATTTGTTCCAGTGGAAGAGCACCAAATGGTCAAATGATTTTGCTATGTAAATGTGTCTTAATCATGTGCAAAGCACCAAAACCTTTGAAGCTATGCTTGGATTATTACTCTACTGGGGCATGATGCAAAATGTATCTAATGGACCCCTTGGAACACTTACTAATAGAAAAGGCTCCTTGGAGATGCTTTTGAAGGTCAGCATATGGTTTCCTGTAAGAAAATGCTGCACATTCCTTTACTCATAAATTATAGAACAGTTGCATATTGTATGCAGTAATATATGTACAGCTCCTATGAAAGGATATGAAGTGGGGAAAGTGCTTATGGATTTCTTCTGGGCTAAGAGTTTACTTTCCTATTCTTCATTACTAAATAATGTAGTTTTATTATACTGACTGCTTTTTAATTAGCAAGACCAGTCCTTACATTCTGTTTAGTCAAGACCTTTGAGATTATCAGTTAATTCTTGTATGAAATCCTGCACAACTTGTTGACTGCAGAAGCCGGACACCTCCATCATCACTTTAGGGGGTGGTACCTCTTAGCTCAATCTATGTGCTGCCAGGGTGTCTTCCCCCCCTTTTTTGGTCTATGATAAGGGACCAAAAGGATTAAATATTTTGTCCATTTTCATACCAGTTTTAAAGGATCACATTTGCTTCCATTACATCTGAACAAAACTCCCATGAATTTAACTACATTCTTGATAACAATAGCCAAAATCCTATTAGTTGTGCCTGTGAATGTAATACAGACAGAGTCACTTTTAGAGATAAATTGTTATGTGCTACAAACTACAAATTATCTGTTGCATACCAAGTTGCGTGACTCAGTGCACAACTGCTGTGTATGTAATAAAATAATTCGCCATTTTGGGTTCTCCTCAGTTTTCAAGTAACACGAGATTGGGGTTTGCACCATTTTACTCCGAGAAGCACGAGTGGTGTCCGGTCCAGGATCACCCCATTCTCTCCTGAGTTCCATCAACCAATCCTGTTAATTCCCGCCTAAATGTATCTTGCCCTTGCTGTATATAAGGCACTGTGGCACAGTTGAAATTGTGTTCTTATCCCCTAAATAAAGTTATGTGTTTGGCCTGTTATGCTGGCTGCTGCATAATTTCAAGAACACTAAAACAACCAACCATCTCTCCACTAATTTTGTAACTTGCAAATAGTTTGTAGCTGAATTTTACACCATTTATGTTATGCCGACAATAGGATTTCAGCCAATCTATACCTATAAATCTGTGCGTTAACCATTGGAATGTGACAAAGGATGTTTAGCCAGGCCCCACTAGCCCTGACCGAGCCTCCATGCACTCGCCCGACCGGGGTTCGCAGGTAACTGTTGGGTTGAATTTTGCGCCAGTGGGGCAGGAGCCCCCTGGGCGCAAAGAAAAAGAAAGGACTCCATTTCCCAATGTTCCTTGGGCTGCGCTGCACCACAGTCAATCAGGCTGAGAGGCGCGAGCAAAAGGAACGTTCGAAAACGCACTGCGGCCAATCAAAATGAAGCCGCAGAAAAAAACCCGCTGCACCAACGGTAAACACAAACCCAAAACTACAAGCCCCAGCATCCTGCGTGCCATGAGCATGCAGAACGCTGACGAAGCCGGCGTACAAAAAATAAAAATAAAAAACACACTGGGAGCGCAAGTCTGCTGCAGGCGGACGCAGCACCTCAAAGCCATGCAAACACCCACCGGCCTTCTTGCATGGAGCAATGAGGAGGAAAGGGACTCCCTCTCCTCCATGCTACCCCGCCGAAGACACGGCGAGACCACCACCGTCCTCAACAAAAGTTGAGCTGGGGTGAAAAAAACCACAACAACAGAGGGAGTTCAAGGGGGGAAGGTATTGATGCCTTCGCCCCCCCCCCCTTGAAGGCAAAACAATTCCTCCAGAAAGGAAAGGCACCGGACAGCGCTCCGCCCGGTACCTTTACTTTCCGAGTAAGTGTTTCACTATCAAGGGAGGGCGAAGGCATCATTGCATCCACCCCCTTGAAA
Organism: Bradypodion pumilum; assembly: GCA_035047305.1. Lineage (NCBI taxonomy): Eukaryota > Metazoa > Chordata > Lepidosauria > Squamata > Chamaeleonidae > Bradypodion > Bradypodion pumilum. The sequence continues at coordinate 85,650,621 of JAWDJD010000002.1, forward strand.
GTGAAATAATTCCTCCTCTGTAGCATGGGGGGTGGGGAAAGAGGATAACCCTCTCTTCCACCACCCCACCCATGCTTCGGCGAGGCAACGGGAAAAAACTATGTTTCCCCCCGCAGCCTCGGAGGCCTGCCCAAGCCAGCCTGTTGCTTGGGGGGCAGGGATACCCCCCTCTTCCCCCCAAACCCAGGCTATGGCAAGGCACTGGCCAGCCCCCCTGTAAAAGAATACATACATATAAATAAATAAAAGAATCCCCACCCCCAGCCCAACACAAGGATTTAATGTGGCCTGGCCAGCAAGGTAAGGACACGTTAAACCCTCCCACCCACCACCCACCCACACACATTGAACCCATTCCCAGGTAAGCAAAGCCAACGGACTTTAAGTAAAGCCCACTGACTTTACTTACCCCAAAAATAAAACACAAAAGTCAGAATCAAAAACATTCAAAAATAATCAAAATCAAACCCCAAAATAAGAACAAGACAGAACACACAGAATGCCCCCCCCAAAAAAAAACAAAAACCCCAGAGAAATTAAACAAGAGAACTCACCCCCACACCCTCCCTCTACGACGTCCGGAAATGAAATGAGGAAAGAAAGAGACTACTTACTGGAAGAAGTGACAACGAGAGGCCAGTAGAGAAAAAAAGTCAAAGCAAAAGAAAACCTGAACAGCACCACCGAGAGGCCACAGGAGAAAAAACAGTCAAAAATATTCACACATTTCTAAAATCCTGTGTTCAGTTTTCACTCAAAAATAAAAACACAACATTTTAAAACATTTTAAAAATATTAAATTTGAAAAAACATATACTTACACATTTTTAAATTTTTTTATCCAAAGTACAACTATTAAAAAAAATCACATAGTAAAATATTATTTGGTTAAAAAAATAATTGTAAAAAATTATATCATCTTTTCCTCCCTTTTTTTATCCAAAAAAACAAACAAACCAAAAAAAGGTGATCACAGTTTATAACAGCCCGTGCATATAAATAAACATTTTAAAAATCACAAAACCTTTCAACACCATTTAAAACAGCCTGGCACCATTTGTTCAAGAAAAAAAAACACCCTTTACTATCAAAACAATTTTACATCTTTTTATATAACAATACACACACACACACACACACACACACACACAAACACCTTCCAAAACAATTTAAAACAGCCCGGCACCGCCGGGCATAATCTGCTAGTAAATCATAAATATCTACTAAATGGCCACTTAACAAACCTCCATGAATTTCATTTCAAATTTTAAGCTCTCCTCAGGCCCTAGTCAGGAATAAGAGAAAAGTTATTTTTCTTTTAGTCCCTGTCCAAAAACATAATATGTTAATATAAAAACAAAGCATATGGACACTGAAGTAAGTTACAATATATCAATTTGTTAATTTTGATGCTGATGTTTGGCAGGAGAAATTGATGAGATTTGCGTAGTGATTCTAAGTACACCATTTAAAATTTATTTTATATTTTATAGAATGTCTAAAAGCTGTTGTTAAATACTTTCTGCAGTAATGTTTACACTTTTTTTCCTTTGTACATTGTTTCAGAAGTACTAGTGGACAGAAAAGCATTAGATAAGTATTTGAAATACATAAGCAAATAATTATTTCAGCATGACCTATTTTCAAGTATTTTCATTAAAATCATGATGTAAACATTGAACACCAGGTAAGTAACTGATCAATATCTCTATTGAGAGACAAAATTTTAGAAAAAGAAGGATCTGCAACCGTTCATGATGTTTCCCACTGTTTTTGTTTGTTAGCCTGCATTCTGTAGCAACAAGCTAGCTAACAAATATAATAACTTTCTACATGTGTAGGTAGAGAAGATAATGGTGAGTCAAAGAGTAGATGGTCTTGAATAAAAAATATATCACTTGGATTCAAAGAGTTGCTCTTGTAACCTCACCTTCAACTCAAGAGCTTTATCATTTAAGATGACAAACTATTCATGCACATTACTAAAGTAAGAGAATGAGTAATACTCAAAGAAACCAGAAAACAAGATACAATAACCAACCTTCATTAGTGAATCCATTATAATACACATTATAAAGCAGCTAACAAATGCAATGTGCAACCAAGCAAAAAGCATTGGTAAAGTAACAATATTTCTAATTATTTTATAGTACCCTTGGTTTCATCATGTTACTAAGAGAATAAATAGGATAGTGAAATGGATGAAATGCTATTGTATACTCCACATGACAGATGGAGATGATGTCACCACAACCAGCAAATCTATACCTATAAAATGATGCGTTAACCGTTGGAATGTGACAAAGGATGTTGCACCAGGCCCCACTAGCCCTGTCTGAGCCTCCGTGCACTCGCCCGAACGGGGTTCGCAGGTAACTGTTGGGTTGAAATTTTCAATTCCCAACGTTCCTTGCGCTGAGCCGCACAAGAGCCAATCAGGCTGAGGGGCGCGGCAAAAGGAACGTTCAGAAACATGCCGTGGCCAATCAAAAAAAGATGCAGGAAAAAAAAACCACTGCAGTAACCAAACACGCGCAGCCAAAACTACAAGCCCCGGCTTCCTGAGCGCCATTAGCGCGAAGAACTCTGAGGCAGCCGGCGTGCGAAAAATAAAAGTAAAAAAAAACCGACGCCGCTGCCCTTCCTTCCCACAGGCCAGCCAGCATGGCCCATGGAAAATAAAGCCTCCCCGCTGCCGCTGCCCTTCCTTCCCACGGGCCAGCCAGCATGGCCCGCAGAAAATAAAGACTTCGAGCCTGGCCCGTGGAAAAAAACCCCCCACACCCTCCCTTTCCTTTCCACGGGCCAGGCTTCGAGCCTGGCCCACAGAAAAAAAGATCCCCCTCACCCCTGTCTTTCCTTTCCATGGGCCAGGCATTGAACCTGGCCCGCGAAAAAGAAAGACACCCCCCTAAAAAAGTAAACACAAAAACACAAACCAAAAACAGTCAAAAATACTCAAAATCAAAAATCCATAATCCAAAAAGGAAACACAAAAACAGCAAAAAACAAACAAGAAAAAACACAAAGACCCCCCCCCCCAAACCCCCACAAAACAAACCCCCCCAAAAAATAAAACCAGAGAGCTTACCATGAGACGTCTTCACTCCATGACCACCGGAACTCAACTGAAAAAATAAAGAAAATACTTACCAGAAGCAACACCCAGAGTACAGAAGAGAAAAATTGTAGAGAGGAAGAAAACTCACCATCCCCACCCAGAGGCCACAAGAGAAAAAACATTCAAAAATATTGAAACTAATAAGATTAATTCCCAAATTAATCAAATAAGTTATCAAAACATTCAAAAATATTCACACTAATCTCAAAAAATACAAAAAAACCAGAAAGCACTTTTCACTCAAAAAAAACAAAAAGCCAAAATAAAAAATGCGTAAAAATAAAGATTTAAAAAAACCAAAATTAAATTTTAAACTAAAAAATTACATTAAATAAATTAAAATAAAATTTGCATAAACATAAAACAAAAACCTTCAAAAACCAATTTAAAGAGGAAGCCGGCGTGCAAAAAATAAAAATAAAACACACACTGGGAGCACAAGTCCGCCGCAGGCAGACGCAGCGCCTCAAAGCCACAAAAATCACAAAACCTTTCAACACCATTTAAAACAGCCCAGCACCATTGGTTCAAGAAAAAAAAATGAAACCCTTTACTATCCAACACAATTTCACACAGCCTGGCACCGCCGGGCAAAATATGCTAGTCATAACTGATTAAAGACAAATTAACGGTAAAGGTTTCCCTTGCTCGGAAGCCAGTCATATCCGACTCTAGGATTCAGTGTTCATCTCTGTTTCAAAGTCAAAGAGCCAGTGCTGTCTGCTTCTGCAGACGTTTCCATGGTCATGTGGCAGGCATGACTAGACACTGGAGTGCACAGAATGCTGTTACCTTCCCACCAAAGTGGTCCCTATTTACCCACAGATTAAATGTGATTTTGAGATGCACATGCCTTGTATACAATCAAATTAAGCCAACATACACTGAAATCACAAAAGGAAGCTTTTAATCAATGGCACCTTGCCACTGATAATGATGTTATTATTACTACACAGAGAGAGGTGTGCAACAGGATTTCAAAGTTTTGAACTAAATGGATAAAGGACAAGAACTGTTTAAGACCATTAAACAAAGAAAGCTCCAGTACCTTGGGCATATCATGAGGACCGACATGAAGTATAGAAAACTCGTTATGCAAGGGAAGATCCTGGTGTGGCATGTCCTCAGAAGAACTATTCCGAGGAATTAAGAACAGGAAGACTATTGCCATGATGATAGTCAATATTTGTAATAGATATGGCACTTGAAGAAGAATGTTCACACTATGGACCTGTTTGCTCATGCCAAGGTTAAGCAACCTTAGCAGCCACTGTGTGATCACCCAAAATGAGTACAAACATCATAAAAAAATGAGGACACAGGGACAAAGAAGACCAACAAGGAGGACCTTCTTCACAAAATGGGATGGTACTTTGTACTGAATTTGCACATGTTAATTTATTATTTATTTATTTATTGCATTTTTATGCTGCCCATTTGGGTGGTATCCCACTCTCGGCAATATACAAACAGATAACAACCAACAACAGAACACACAGCAAATCAAAACAAACAAACAACAAATTCATCACAAACTAAACTAAACTAACTGGTATCTGCGGGCTTAGAGACTCAACTTGACTGGCTAATTTATCGCTAAAGGGACAACACCCTGAAAAGTCTCCTTGAAGAAGAGAGTTTTACATTGCTTTATAAAGATAGCCAGTGATGGTACCTGGTGCAGTTCTACTGGTAGAGTGTTCCACATTGTTGGTGCCACCACCGGGAAGGCTCTATTTTTAGTTAAATACTTTCAAGCCATCCTTGGGGTTGGCACCTAGAGCTGGGCTGACTGTGATGCAGAGAGTTGTTCTGAGGGAGAGACGCTCCGACAGATAACACAGTCCCAAAACACATAGGGCCTTATAGGATAACATTAACACCTTGTATATGACATGGTAGGCAACAGGTAGCGAGTGCAGGCCTGCCAAGGCTGGGGAAATATGATCGAATTTCTTTAAGCCTGTCACCAGTCTGGCTGCTGCATTCTGGACCTTCTGTAATCTCCGTATCAAACACAATGTCAGCCCCACGTAGAGAGCATTACAGTAGTCAACCCACGAGATTACCAATGACTGGGTCAGTGTTATAAGAGATCGTCTGTCCAAGTAGGAGCATAGTAGTGCAATTTATACTAATATTTGCAAATATGATCACAATTAAATATTATTTTAATTTAAGTGGAAATGTACCACTGCCCACCATATCGCAAAATATAGTGACTAACTAAGTACCTTGAGATAAACCATGTTGAGATATCTCATAGCATTGAGATAAAGATGGAATATAATTCAAATGCATAGGGAATATTGCTTAATAACTTTCTGATATGCTCTGGGTCTTCTATTTTCTGCTGTCACAAACATAAATATATGTAGAAAGAATATAAAAAGCATTTTTGTTGTACCTTTGTTAAAATATCTATCTAGATATCATTTATTTCAGACAAAAGGTTTCAAAACTGCTTTCAGAATATTTTCCTCTAATACTGACCTCAGATCTGAAATTCAAACAGAGGACACATGCCATGTCATGTATTTCCCACCATTCATCAGTAATTATATATGTGTGTGGTTTGCATACCTGTCAAGTATCCCGGATTGGCCAGGATTTCCCGTATTTCGGTGCCGATTTTCATCCTTTTCTGCCCGGAGCTGCCGCTATCCCGGATCTTGGCAGTAGGGAAAGGAGTTACTGTGCATCCCTTCTGTGCAGGTCCTTTTTATGCATGCATAGAACTTTTCTACACATGCGTAGAAGGGTTCTGTGCAGAAGGGGATGTGTAGAACCCTTCTATGCATGCGTAGAACCGACCAGCGCAGAACGGTTTTGCACAGTTCCATTGTATGCATGTGTAAAAGCCTTCTAAGCATGCGTACAATGGATCTGCGCAAAACTGTTCTGCACATGTCCGTTCTACGCATGTGTAAATGGCTTTTACACATGTGTAAAATGGACCTGCGCAGAACCGTTCTGCGCAGGTCCCATATTGTTCGGAGCTGCGCTTGACAGGTATGGTGGTTTGTGTCTTTGCTTAGAAAGTTACAAAATGGAAGCCACACAACACAAAGGAGGACAGTTCTTTGAATGGAGAATCATCCTTCCAAAAGGAAGAAATATGTTTGCCCTACCTGAATGCCATATTTTACACCAGGCCCAGAAATTGCCTTTTGCAGGTGGGGGGCGTGGGGTGGGATTTGATAGAGAGAGAAAAGACTTGTTTGGGGGTTTGGGAGTAGTCTTTGGTGGTCCAGACAGTAAGATTTTTGACTTCTAATGTGACTTCTTCCATCTCCTCTCTCTAAGTGCCAAGTTTGCAGACTCAAAAGCTCACTTTTGGGGATATTTTTGCAGTCCAGTAAAACAATTATCCTGCACTGATTTTGTTGACCCATATATGCCAATCAGATAACTTCATTGCCAGTAGCTATCCCTAAGTCTTGTATTGGTGATGTCTGTAGCTCAGTAGCAGATTGTTTGAAGAGATGTTTCCTCTTGTTTCCTCAGATCTCCTGTCTGTAGGGTTGCCATAATTTCCTCCCACAAAACTGGGACAGAAATAAAGGTTGCCCTTGCTGAAAAGCCAGTCATATCCGACTCTAGTGTTCAGTGCTCATCTCTGTTTCAAAGCCGAAGAGCCAGCACTGTCTGCTTCTGCAGACGTTTCCGTGGTCCCTATTTATCTACTTGCAATTTCTTGCTTTAGAACTGCTAGGTTTGCAGGAGCTGGGACAAAGACAGGAGCTCATTCCGTCCTGCAGTATTCGGGAATTGAACTGCTGACCTGCCACCTTCCAATCAGTGTCTTAGCCACTTGAGCAGGCATAACTAAGGTGCAAAGACTATTTTTCAGCAATTGGTTAAATCTTTTGGATTAATCACATCTTTTCCTCCATGTTATAAATTCCAGCTCCCTCCAGTTATAAAAACAAAACTACAGTATTACAACATTAAAGAATATGAAGCAAGATCCACCTACCCATATTAATTTCAGAAACTGGAATAATTCAGTTTACCCGATCTCTTTCTTCGGCCACCGTCCAAGCTACTGCCGCCGCAGCTGCGGCTGCTGCTACAGACGCTGGCTGCTGGTGCTTCAATAGAGGCACCACTCTAAGGTGGCGAGAAAAAGGTGCATTTTTCTCTCTTTCTTCCTTGGCCACCAAGCTAATGCTGCTGCGACTGCATGGCTGCTGGTACAGATGCCACCTGCTGGCGCTTCAATAGAGGTGCCACTCTAAGGTGGCAAGAGAAAGGCGTGATTTTTTTCTTCAAACCAAGCACATCCCTTGGTTTGAAAACCGGGAGTTTTCAATGTTTTTGATTTTTTGTTGTTGTTTTTTGAACCGGGCTGGGACAGTTACAACTTGGGAAATTCCCAGTTTTCCATGACGTATGGCAACCCTAACTCTGGGTGCAATTCAAGGTGCTGGTAATGACCTTTAAAGCCCTACATGGTAGTGGGCCAGAATATCTAAGAGATCGCGTTTCTCCAAGAACATCTGTCTGTCCAACCAGAGCGGATTGGATGGGCTCTCTAATTGTACCATCTGCTACAGGGGCTCGTCTCTCTAGCACAAGCAGGAGAGCCTTATCTGTGTCTGCACTGGCCCTATGGAACCTCCTGTCAACAGAGTTACAGCTGCAGATGGAATTGCTGCCCTTTAGGAAAGAACTAAAAACCTAGCTGGCATGGCAGGTGTGGGGCACCGATGGAGGGGTGACCCCTGCCTGCTGGCTTATATAATTAATATTCTCTCTCACTTTTAATGGATGGGGTGAGTGGGTAAATTATTTTGAAAATGTAATGGAGTTTTTAAGGGGTTTTATTTAGTTCTGATTTTGCTTTTAATTGTTGTTATCCGCCCAGAGTTGTTGCCAAGTTGGGTGGCAATAGAAATTTGAAGAATAAATAAACAAATAAATAAACATCTCTCTAACTTTCAACATCCCACTTGACCACAATAATGGATTTATATACTAGTGTTGCTTTCTATTCCTTTCCTGCTGATTCTTAGCATGGACCACACTTTTTCACAATTGTGTCGCACAATATGGACATCTTCTGTGACCTCAGCACAATTCAAGATCTTGCTTGGTTGGCACTAGTTCAGATCCCATCAGTGTAAATATGATGATGGGAGTCTCACCTGTATGCATCCTTCCACTCTGAATTTTATTCATTATAGAAAGATGCTTTTCAATACTTGTTGCAAGCCCTTTTTAATCACTTTGGATAAGTGACTACATTACAATCTGTTTACAAACAAGTTAGAAGGCTGCTCCAAGTGGTCTCTCCCAAGGGTGAGAATGGATGGTTTGTACTTCTACAGTTAATTTCCTCGTTTTTAATTAGTTAGTGATTTATATGCAAGCGTGGCACCAAAATGGCCACCGCGCTCTTTGCGCCCCCCACCTGGACTCAGACATCCGGGTCAGTTAGGGGGCATGGCCATCCCTCTATAAAAGGGGTGGCCACGAGGCAGACTCGCTGCCATTTTAAAGAGAAGTGACGGAGCGGAGAAGTTTTTTCCGTTGCTGCTCCCTCCGGCTTGCTCGCCTTTCCATTTTTTACAATTCTGATCAGAGGAAACCTCTCCTCCGATCAGTGCTGCACCGCTTGGGTGGCTATGGCACCCAAGCGCAAGTCTCAGGCAGCCCCTGGGCCGTGACTTAGAGGGAGGGCTCACTCCACCCCCTCGACCTCTTTGGGGCAACCACCAGGCCGGAGGGCTCGGGCGGCCGCCCCATGGGGTGTGGGGTGGTGGGGTTATAATCCCCACTGCCACCAATGAGGGTGACCAGGCCTCTGCCTACCCGCCCAGTCGGAGGACTCGGGCGGGGGCTGCGCAGGCCTGTTCCCCTGGGGTTTCCACCCTTATCCAACCTTTGCCCGGCATGAGGCATAGCGGCCCTTTTGGGCGTGGGATCGCACCACGCCATTCCACTGGCCCCCCATGGGCCGGATTATTGGGCATGGCACTATTCTGGCCAGGTATTGCCACACGGTTTTATCCCTCCGCCCACTCATCGATTGCCCGGTGGGCCATCAGGCCCATCTGGCCCACCTTAGTCTGGTGGGTCTGACACTGTGGATGCTCTCCTTGTCGAGGCATCTATGGGAATTGCTCCACCATCTTCGGATGCTGGGCTTGGTAGCTCTTTGGCTCCGGCCCACATGCCGTCCACGGCCACGCAGTGGGCCGCCAACAGGGTTGAGCTGCTGGAGGCCATCAGGCCAGCGCAGGCTGGTGCCTCGCAGCTCTCCATCAGGCCATTACAGCAGGGCATTCCACCGGGGACCGGTCCTGCTTGGCAGGGACGCACCGTGACCCAGAGCTCAATGGCCATCGCAAGCTCCGACGCCCACCGCGGGGCGGAACCCCCAGTGGGGGTGGCCCATGGGGGTGCACCGAGTGAGTATCCTGGTCAAGTCAGTACACCAGTGACACTAGCTCATAACACTGGGGGGATCCAGTGGCCATGGCCGCAACAAGTTACTGCTGGAGGGCAGTTCAATCCACACTCCCCTGTTACCTCCTGGGCTCCCCATTACCCCCAGGTTCTTACAGGGGTGACCGCCCCAATGCTTCCGCCTAACTTCTCTGGGGTTCGACAGGGCCCATTATGTATTACCCAACTTCAATCCGTGCCAACGGTGGCCCTGCCAACGGCCAGTTAATCTCTACCCCTGGGTGACCATTTATCCCAGGCTACTAGGGAGAAGATATGGCATGGGGAATATATTGACATTTTCACCCTTCCTGAACCGTGAACCCACTAAGGAGGAGAGGGAAGGGCAGGACGACAGGGACAAGAAGTTATCTCGTCGTCGTAAGCCGCCTCACACTTGGGCCAATTGGTTACTGGCCTATTTGATATGCAGGGCAGTATATCTGAGGGCCCGTTCTGATTTGGCCATCCCAATGGTCCAGTACCTGGACAATATTTACCGGGCCATGGTTGATTTCCCTGGCCCGTCATGGTTGACCTATAACGGAGAATTTAGGATGAGGGCGGCCCTTCACCCTGAGATGCGGTGGGACGAGCCCTGCCAGCAGTTGTGGCTACTATATGATCCCTACTGGCCAGCGCCTATCCTCTGTACGAAGAGTCTATTTTCAGGCAACTACCTCCGTGGCTTTCTTTGGGGCTCTGAGAATAAGAACATAAGAACATAACATAAGAACATAAGAACAGCCTTGCTGGAACAGGCCACAGCCCATCCAGTCCAGCATTCTGTCTCACACAGTGGCTCACCATTTCCTTCAGGGTATTCCCAAGCAGATGCCTTCACCTGCTTAGGATTCCCTGGAAATGATATTGAGAGATATCCTGCCTATCTCTCCAACCCGGAGGTTGTCCTTAAGTATCCATAATTATAGCCATTGATACTCTTGTCCTCCATGAACTTGTCTAATCCTTTCTTAAAGCTGTCAAGACTGACAGCTGTCACCACTTCTTCTGGCAGGGAGTTCCATAGACCAGTAATCCTCTGGGTGAAAAAATACTTTCTCTTATTTGTTTGAGAACTAGTACCCAAAAGTTTCATGGAGTGTCCCCTAGTTCTAGTGTTATGCGATAGGGAAAACAGTTTTTCCTTATCTACTTTGTCCACACCGTGCATGATTTTATAAACTTCAATCAGGTCACCTCTTAGATGTCGTCGTTCAAGAGTGAAGAGGCCCAACCGTTGCAGCCTCAGATGGTAAGGAAGGTGTTCCAGTCCCCTAATCATTCTGGTTGCCCTCCTCTGCACTTTTTCCAGCTCCATAATATCCTTCTGGAGGTATGGCGACCAGAACTGTACACAGTATTCCAGATGGGGCCTCACCATAGATTTATAAAGAGGCAAAATGACACTTGCTGACTTATTTTCTATACCCTTCCTAATGATCCCTAGCATTGAGTTTGCTTTTTTCACTGCTGAGGCACACTGGGTTGACACCTTCATTGAGTTGTCCACCAGGACACCAAGGTCCCTTTCCTGGTTTGTCGCAGAGAGTTCAGACCCCATCAGTTTATAAATGTAATTGGGGTTCTTTGCCCCAACATGCATCACTCTGCACTTACTAATGTTGAAACTCATTTGCCACTGTTTTGCCCACTCCCCCAGTGTCGAGAGATCCCTCTGAAGCTCCTCACAATCTCTCACAGTTTTCACTACCCTGTATAATTTAGTGTCATCAGCAAATTTGGCTACCTTGCTTTTTACTCCTACCTCTAGATCATTTATGAAGAGGTTGAAAAGCAGGGGTCCCAGTACTGAACCTTGGGGGACCCCACTCTTTACTTCCCTCCACTTGGAGAAGTGTCCATTTAGTGCTACCCTCTGTTTCCTGTCCCTTAGCCAGTTGCTGATCCAGGACAAGACCTGTCCCTTTATTCCATGACTGGTAAGTTTATTCAAGAGCCTTTGGTGTGGGACCTTGTCAAAAGCCTTCTGAAAGTCCAGATAAACAATGTCAACTGGATCCCCCTTATCCACATGCTTGTTGACACTCTCAAAAAATTCCAACAGATTAGTGAGGCATGATTTGCCCTTGCAAAAACCGTGTTGGCTCTCCTTTAGCAGCGCCTTCTCTTCTATGTGCCTATTAATTCTATCTTTTAGGATGGTTTCCATCACTTTACCTGGGACACATGTCAAACTGACAGGTCGGTAATTTCCTGGATCACCCCTGGATCCTTTTTTGAAAATTGGTGTTACATTCGCTACCTTCCAGTCATCAGGCACAAAGCCTGATTTGAGGGAAAGATTATATATTTTGGCTAGGAGATCAGCAATTTCATCTTTAAGTTCCCTGAGAACTCGTGGATGGATTCCATCTGGTCCTGGTGATTTGTTAGTGTTTAGCTTAACAAGACATGCAAGGACCTCCTCCCTGGTTATTTCTATCTGGCTTAATTCTTCGGTTTCCCTCCCTACGAAGATAGGCTCTGTTTTGGGCATGTGGCCTCTGTCTTCTTCAGTGAATACTGAAGCAAAGAATTCATTGAGTCTCTCTGCAATCTCTGTTTCCTCTTTAATAACCCCTTGCCTTCCATTGTCATCTAATGGTCCAATGGCCTTCCTAGTTGGGTTCTTACTTCTAATGTACTTAAAGAAGTCTTTGTTATTTCTCTGAGTATTTTTAGCTATACGCTCCTCAAAGTCTTGCTTTGCTTTCCTGATTGTTGCCTTGCATTTGTTCTGCCAGAATTTATGTTTCTGCCTGCTGTCCTCATTCGGACAAGCCTTCCATCTTCTAAATGAGCTTTTCTTGCTCTTGATCACTTCCCGAACAGCTCCTGTAAGCCACATTGGAGTCCTCTTGGACCTGGCAGTGGCCTTTTTCCTTTTGGGTATGCATTCCAATTGAGCCTCTGTTATTGTTTTTGTAAACAGCCTCCATGCCTCTTGGAGTGTTTGGACTCTCTCAATTTTCCCTTTCAGCTTCTTTTTTACTAGTTTCCTCAACTTTGGGAAATTTCCTTTTTGAAAATTTAAGGTCTCTGTGTTAGATTTTATCAGTGACTTGCGGTCTATGTTCAAGTTAAACATAATTGAGTTGTGGTCACTGTTCCCTATTGGATCAGTCACATTAACATCTTGCACCAGATCCTGAGTATTACTCAGGATCAAGTCAAGGATTCTTGTACCTCTAGTTGGGTCTTCAACCATCTGTCCCAGGGAACAATAATTTAGCATATCTAGGAACTTTATCTCTTTATCATGTGCTGAACAACAGTTCACCCAGTCTATGTGAGGGTAATTGAAGTCCCCCATTATAACCAGGCTTCCCTTCTTGGATGCCTCCTTTACAACATTCTCCAACTGCTAGTCTCCCTCAAGAGTTTGGGTCGGAGGCCGATAGTATATGCCTACTGTTAGACCATCCTTGTGGCCTGGTACTCTTACCCACAGAGCTTCTAATGGTGACTCCAAATCACCTAGATATTCCAATTCATATGATTTTATCACTTCTTTGACATACAAGGCCACACCACCTCCCACTTGCCCCTTCCTATCCTTCCTGTACAGTTTGTAGCCTGGGATAACTGTATCCCATTGGTTATCATCCGTCCACCAGGTTTCAGTGATACCAATAATATCAATATTCTTATTTATTGCTAAGTATTCCAGCTCCCCTATTTTGTTCCGGAGGCTTCTAGCATTTGTATACAAGCATTTATATATGCTTTTCTGACACAGTCTTTTGTGTCCAGTTGCATTGTTAGACTGCCTCTTGCATCCTTCTGCTAGAATGCTAGTGACTAGCTCCTCGCTCTGCTCAGTAATTTTTGCATCCTCCTCACTACTCAAGTACACACTTTCCCGAACCGGATGCTGCCCAGCTCCTGTCGGCTTTCCCCCAGTTATCAGTTTAAAAGCTGCTCTGCAGCCTTTTTGATGTTGAGTGCCAGCAATCTGGTCCCATCATGGTTCAAATGCAACCCATCCCTCCTGAACAGATTTGGCTTGTCCCAAAATGTTCTCCCGTTCCTGACAAATCTGAAACCCTCCTCTCGACACCACCGCCTCATCCACGCATTGAGGCTTCTGAGCTCTGCCTGCCTGGTAGGTCCTGCGCTAGGGACAGGCAGCACTTCTGAAAATGCTACCTTGGAAGTCCGGGACTTCAATCTTCTTCCTTAGAATCAGTGAGCTGGTCCCACTTTCAACAGGGGGCATGTTCTGCAGGGCACTGGAACTGGAAGATGTGTTGCTCAACCAGGAGTGGGCTCTGTGGAGGATTCGTTCCTCAAGGGCCAGTCAGCGAGGAGGGAGTAGTAGCATGATGCTACCATCCGTCTGATTGGTGCCCTACATGCGTCTGTGGCAGCGCGTGGTTCACGCCCTGGCATGTTGTTCTGCCACCAAGATGGGTCTCCCCTTACCAAATTACAATTCTGGAGGGTTACTGGGATGGCGCTTCACAGTGTGGGGGTCCCTGGGGCTCGTTACGGTACCCATTCATTTCGAATAGGCGCTGCATCAACTGCAGCTGCATTTGGGTACTCAGAGTCTGACATATGTTGCACGGGCAGGTTGGGATTTGTGCCTTTCCCCCGTCTGTTCGTCCCCTCACTGCATGAGTGCCTTGTTATGCCCTCACTTCTCTCTCCTTCTCTTACAGACCCTGTGTGTTTCCGCACACTGGTGGCAGTGTGGCTGGTGGGCCACAATTTACGTGCACTGGGTGGCACAGTATGCTGCTTCGTCAGAGTGGGGACCCCATCTTGGGTTACATGCAACCGCGCGCATGCAATGGTATGGTGTGCCGGCATGAGGTGGCGGGAACTGTTGCCATTGACTGGGGATGCCGGACCACCAGATGTTTTAATTCTGCACCTTGGAGGCAATGATCTTGCACAGATCACTGGCCTGGCATTAAAGACTTCTGAGTGCAGTGACCTGGCGTTTCTTTATGATTTATGGCTGTACACACGGTTGCTATGGTCAGACATCGTGCCGAGACACTATTATAGGGGAGGCATTGACCCCCGTGGTTAGGACCGTGCCCGGTGGTCAGTGAACAGGGCTGTTGCCTGGTTCCTTATTGAGAATGGCTTGGGGGACAGCCATTTGTCATCCGGGGATAGGGTTACAGGATTTTAGCCTGTATTCTGGAGATGGGGTTCACCTGTCAGCAAGAGGTATGGCCCTCTTTTTGAATGACGTGCAAGCGGGCCTGGTGACCGATTTGTCGGTGGGGTGGCTCTCTGACGCAATTTTGGCAATGCTTGCCAAGTGTAAGGTGTCTCTCCGGGAGTTGCAGGTGCTTCACAGCCACCTCAACTTCGCCTGCAGGGTAGTGACACCGGGCAGAGCCTTTGCCAGGCACCTGTGTGAGGCTATGGTGGGCCTTTCTAAACGACACCACAGGGTACGGCTGACTAGGGGTTTACGAGCAGACCTCTCGGTTTGGCTCACATTCCTAATGGACTTTAATGGCTTATCCTTCTGGGGATCTGAGCTTATGGTCAGCCCCCAGTTTCAAGTACAGTCGGATGCCTCCGGCTCCCTGGGCTATGGGATTTATTTTGAAGGACAGTGGGCCTATGGTCAATGGCCTCAGACATGCCAGGGCACGGATCACTTACGCAATCTTACATTCCTGGAGTTTTCTCCAATTTTGGGGGCCCTTATGCTCTGGGGGGACAGGTCGGCTAATTCAGTGGTTCACTTTTGGTGTGACAATGCTGCGGTGGTGCACATTGTCAATGCCCAAACGTCTAAATCCCCCAGAGTCATGGCCTTAGTTCACCAATTTGTTCTTAAGTCCTTGCGCCTTAATGTGCTCTTCAGGCCCAGACATGTGCTTTAAGGCCCTCCTTAGGGCTAAACATGTGCCAGGCATTAATAACGATATTGCTGACGCTTTACCCCGCCTGCAGATCTCCAGGTTCCGTGCCTTAGCTCCAGACGCAGAAGAACTTCCCTCTCCACTCCCGGCCGAGATGTGGACCTTTGGCGAAGAGAGGTGAACTGGGCGATCGGCATGTCTTTGGCACCTCGCACGCGTAAGGCATATCAGCATACACTCCTTCAATTTAGGACCTTGTGCAGGGAAAGGCAGTTGCCTGAAAGGTGGCTGATACCGGTCGACCAGGTTTTTGTAGTTCATGGTGTACATGCATGGTCAGGGATTGGCCCCACGCACCATTGCTGCTAGGCTTTCAGCCTTGGCATTCATAGCCAAGGCACGGGGCTTTCCCGACTGCACGGGCGATTTCCGTATACGCCATGTTTTGGAAGGGTGGCCACATGAACGCGGCAGCTGCCCGGACACACGTCACCCTGTTTCACCGTGTATTTTGTCCTGCCTTGCTCGAGGTTGGCATAGACTGTGTTATGATAGGCATGAGGAGTCTCTTTTTCATACAGCTACCACTGTAGCTTTCTTTGGAGCTCTGAGAATCAGTGAGCTGGTCCCATTGTCAAAGGGGGACGTGTCTCGTAGGGCACTGGAACTCGAAGAAGTGTCTATCAACCAGGAGTGGGCTCAGTTGTGGATTCGTTCCTCGAAGGCCGATCAGCATGGAGTAGGCAGTGGTGTTAGACTGCTACAATGTACATTTGCTGACATCTGTCCGGTTGGTGCCCTACATGCATTTTGGCAGTGCGTGGTATGTGCTCTGGCCCATTGTTCTGCCACCAGGATGGGTCTCCCCTTACCAAATTGCAGTTCTGGAGGGTGACCGGTACCGCACTTCACAGTGTGGGGCTCGTTATGGCACACATTCATTCAGGATAGGCGCCGCATTGACTGCGGCTGCGTTTGGGTACTCTGAGGCTGATATATGTCGGATGGGCAGGTGGGGGTCCGCACGTTTTTTCTTATATGTACGTCCCCTCACTGTATGAGTACCTAGTTATGTCCTTCATTCCTTCTCCTTCTTTTACAGACCCTGTGTGTCTACGCACACCGGTGGCAGTGTGGCTGGTGGGCCACAGTTATGTGCACTGGGCGGCACAGTATGCTGCATCGTCGGAGTGGGGACCCCATCTCGGGCTGCGTGCGTCCACACGTATGCGGTGGTATGGTATGCGCTGCATGAGATGGCGGGAACTGATGCCATTCCTGATGTCCATCAGGGATGCTGGACCGCCTGATGTTCTGATTCTGCACCTCGGCGGCAATGATCTTGCACGGATCACTGGCCTTTCCTTAAAAATGTCGGTGTGCAGTGACCTGGTGTTTCTACATCATTTATGGCCATACACACGGTTGCTATGGTCTGACATTGTGCCGAGACATGGTTATAGAGGAGGCATGGATCTCCGTGGTTTGGATCGTGCCTGGCGGTCAGTGAACAGGGCTGTTGCCCGGTTTCTTGTTGAGAATGGCTTGGGGACAGCCATTCGACACCCGGGGATAGGGTTGCAGGATTTTTTGCCTGTATGCAGGAGATGAGTTCCACCTGTTGGCCAGAGGTATGAACCTCTTTCTGGAGGACGTGCAGGTGGGCCTGGCGACTGAGCTGACGGTCTGGGGGGGGGGGCGGTGAGTCATCATGGACGCCTCCCCATATGGCGGGTAGCACTGGTAAGGTAAAGATTTATGAGCCATAGGTATCCGGCAGGTTCGCAATTGACTGGCCAACACGTAGATAGGTACAGGGGAAACAGGATTGGCTGGTCAAGGGCAAACCATGAAAGGGGTGATGCTAGGAGCTTCACAGCCTGCATCACCTTGATATTTGGACGGATACACGTCATAGGGTGGGGTCAGTAGATAGTATATTGACTTCGGTCAACAATTTGTTTGTGTCAACAAACAAATTGATACAAATTCATACATGTAGCCAATAGCCATTGGCATTTTGGGTGGAACCTTACCAGTGCTTCTGCGGCCTGCTTGCCTTAAAGAATTACAATTGGATGATACACCAATTGAAAGTGATAATTCGGACTAGGGCATTATTCAATAAAAGTGGCCCAATGCCTTTAATCCAATACCGGTGTCTGAGTCTTTCTTTGGGGGGTGCACCTGCAAAGGGGAGGATTAACCTCTTATTTTATGACTGCTCAGTTAACTGAAGAGCCACTGACAAGAGTTTCAGTGCAAAGATCTTGTAAAGCATCAGGTACACAGTTTAGCAGATCTCCTTGTGCCATATGCTTGTTGACATGGTCAAAGGATTAGTGATGGAGGATGGAAACTATATGCTTCTTTAGTAAAACTAGCTGTTGTGTCCATTTATATTTAATAATAATTTTAATACCAGTTCTGGTTTACAAAGAACAGATATCTAGTTTTCAACACACACATCACAAATCCATCTTGGTTTATTTCTTATCCACCCATAGAGATAAGTGAAAGGCTATCTGTTTGAGATATAAAAACTGAGAGCTTTATGAAGGACCAAATCCTCAGTATGATGCTTGTGTTCTCCTCTGTCATTCTCCATGACATCAATGGATGAGTATAATAATTCCAAAGTGGGTGAAATGCTTGTTCACATCCCAGGATAACTCATTTGCTTAATTTTCTTCAACTTTAGTTTTAATTTTAAAAACTTAACAGCTGTTTCTATTACACACATGGATAGGTCTTTTCTTCCAGTTAAATCAAAGAAATAATGTTGATTCAGAATTTCACATACATATGATGACTTCCTTCCTTCCTTTTGGACATTTAGGGGAGAGGCAATTAATAAAATGAACCCACCTGCACTCTCACTGATTGGCATAAGCGCTAATCCTCTGTCCTGTCAGAAGGAAGTGCTGAGACATTTTTTTTAAAAAACCACACACTATGATTTAGAAGCATATTGGAATTCAAGATTAGAAGCAGCACATCAACTAGAAAAGATTGTATAAAGTTTAATTAGAGGTCATCTTGCATGAAGTCGAAGGCTATGATTCAGAGAAAAGCTATCAGGAAATAATATGCCATTTATTAATTATAAATGGCCATAGCATATTCCTAATTGGTGTGCTAAGTACAATATGTGATTCAGCTATTGAACATTTTTGTGCATCCATATGCACAGATTCACACGTTGTATTGAGGTTTCACATCTTGCATATAAATGGTCACTAACAGAATGAAATGGCTAACAAGTTAGAACATTTTCAGGGTGTTTTCCTTCTTTGACCTCTGCACAATGGTTTATGGTGAATGTAAAAATCCCATGTGTGCAAAGCCTTACAAATGGTCCAATGTGATACTTCTATGCAGCAGTTTTACTATCCTTGAATCACTATTGCAGTAGAAGCTGCTGCCTTTAAGACTGTCAAAGAGATGAGTCGAAGACTGGACATGGTCATCACTTGAACCAAACAAATTCATGTGATGAAATGTGCAACTGTGTGTTGACATCAGCAAGCTCAGATACCCTGTCTTCTCCATCTTTGCTCCATCCACCTCCTCCATCCACCTTCTGTGCCTCAAGCTTGGCCAAAGTGCCCTTCTCAGTTTCTTCATCTATTAAAAAGACTCTGAAACTGCAAAACATTATCCCTGTCCTCTGCAGATCCCAAGTTGGGGTGAGGCGGGGGGATGGGGATCAAAGGATAGCAGTAGTAAAACCATTACATGAATTGCCTCTTCCAATTTTGCAGTTGGGATGCCATCTGAGAGAATAATCTGACAAACATATAAGAGACAAAACAGTATGCAAAACCATTTTTGTATGTTTTCAAGTACAGCAGAATACTCTGCTTTTACCACTTGCATCTAATGTATATTTTTATTTCTGATTCCCCCCTTCCCCTAATCCAAGGCCCTCTTCTTAATGTTGTCTTACAGTTCATCTTCTTCTAAAATATTTTGAAAATGTAGGCAGGTATCGGTGAATAATTCATGCTTGACTGTGAAAGGTGAAAGGAAATGTTCTTTCTCTCTTTCTCTCTCTGGATCCTTTTATTGATAGGAAGTGAATAAAGTACATGATCTATGTGGCTGTCTAAGGCATATTCACAAATATTATCATTTTCATGCATGACTGTGTCTTTTTTTGCTAAAAAGCTACTTGCTGAAATATCAGTAAAAGAACCTGTTCATGGAAAATAAATTTTGATATAGCAGTCATTGGTTTTGGTGACAAGATGCACAGAAGAGTAAGAGAAATAAATAATTAAGAGGAATATTTATGGGGGTATACAGAAAGAGACTTGTCAAAGATTGTGCCCTGGGCAACAGCCACCTTGTGCCAGCTAATCTTTCTCACAATAGGTCAAGTGAAAGGAACTTACAAAATGAATTCACCAAAAGATGGCTTCATTTTGACAGTTTCATGTCTGACCTATACACAGAAGAAGAAGAAAAATGGGGTTTTCTGATTTCACCTTGGTGACAGAAACTTATGGCTGGCCCCCGAGAATCTGTGGTATCTAAGCAGTTCTACTGATGTGCAATCAATATTGTGATTACTCTTTAGTACTTTTTCCAAACTGAAATGTTAAATTGACAAAGATAATAAGTATTTTTTTATTAAATTTTTATTAATTTTCAAAATATATAACATACATTTAAAAACATAATAACAACATACAAAAAAAATAAAACAAATCATCTGATTACAATAAAAAGAACTGTATGGACAAAAATAAAAAAAATACATCTACATAGATAAAGAGAAAAAAGGCAAGGGGAAGCTATCATATCCTTATTCTATTACAATATGAAATATTCTTACTTACACACTATACTTTTATCTTATTATTAAACGTTATCCTCCATATCTAATCCACATTTTTCAGCTCTACTTTAATATCATTATCATACTTTTATTAAACTCTTCTATCTTGCCAAGATCTATTGTATTTCAAACTCATCACATTACCTACAAAATCACCCTGTGCTATATACATTGTCCTGGAGGATGTGGGAATTCCCATTAATTTCTATTGTGCCCAAAATTTCATTTGGTCTGGTGTCAATTTATTTATTCCCTCTCTCGTCAGTGAATAGTCAACAAATTTTCGCCATATATTCCAAAATCTGTTTTCTTTTATTATACCTTTTTTAATATTTAGCTCCCATGTTAATTTTTCATTTAATGCGAGATCCCACATCTGCTTATACCACTCTTCCACCTTTAACATTAAATTATTTTTCCAATTTTTTGCAATACACATTCTAGCTATTACCAGCATCATGGACAACAGTTCTTTCTTATCGTTATCTAAATTCATATTTTCTACATCCGTCAACAAAATAGTATTTGGCCCCAATTTGAGACGCATTCCCATAATTTTATCAATCTCGTTCTCAATTTTTACCCAAAAATTTTCTACCACCTTGCATTCATACCACATATGAACATATGTACCCAGTGTATTTTTGCATCTCCAACACATTTTATCATTCTTTTTATCTATCTGATGTAATCTCATAGGGGTCAAATACCACTTCCATAACATTTTAAAATTATGTTCCTTTACCCTAACCGACAAGGATCTCATAATTCTTTTTCTCCATTTATTTTGCCATTCCTTTTCTGTTATCCTCATATTCAAGTCCTGTTCCCATGTATTTCTTAATACTTCTTGTGGATTAATTTCTGTGTTTATTATTTTATAAATTTTACTAACCATTCCTTTAATTCCGATTTCTTTCCTCCTTATCTTCCACACTAATTCCTCAAATTCTGTCCTGTGTCTTTCCAGATTCTCCCTCATATATTTATTATTCCACTTGTTCACCATCGCTATCTGGAACCAATTCAACTTCATCTGGGTATATAACTCTCGTTTCATCACGTTGTCACTACAGACTCGAATCCAATCTTTCAGCAGGAAAACCCCTTTCATCAACAAAATTTCTCTCATTTCATTACCCATTCTTATTGGAAACTTTTTCAGATCTTCTATTTCAATTATCGGGGAAGTATCTGGGACCAATTTCATTTTAACTTTCTTCCATACACCCAGCATTGACCTCAGCATTCTATTTTTAACTGATATTTTCCATATTTCCTTATCTAAAAAAAAGTTCTTACCCATTTCCTTTAATTCCTTCATTTCAATTTCCTCCCAAATAATCGGCTCCTTTGTCAAAATCTTAACTACGTTCTTTATATGGAATGCTTTGTAATAATTCTTTAAGTTAGGGATTCCCAGGCCCCCTTCTTTTTGAGATAAATACCACAATCTCTTTGAAATTCTAGGTCTACGTCCCCCGTTACAATAATTATCTAATAATTTTTGAAATTCCTTAATTTCTTTGTCTGTCAGTTGAATTGGTAAGGCATCAAGTAGAAAATTTAGTTTTGGTAGTAACATCATTTTCGTCAATGCTATTCTGCCAAACCAAGACAACCTTAGTTTTTGATATTGCAAAATTTTATCTTTTAATTCTTTCTTTTGTTTATCATAGTTTAATCTTTTCAGATCATCCAACTTATTAGAGATAGTTATCCCTAGGTATTTCAAACTCTCTTTAATCTGCAATTTAAATTCATCCCTTATTTTCTCTTGTTCTTCCTTTTCAATATTATTTTGAATCATTTCAGATTTATCCCAATTTATCTTTAAGCCTGTTATTTGTTCAAATTCCTTTAAATGCTTTTGAATACATTCCATAGTTTTTCTGGGGTGTTTCATAATTATCAAAGTATCATCCGCATATAAGCTAATTTTATTTTCCAATATTCCTTCTATATTTTTATCTTCCCTTATTGTATTTGCTAATATTTCCATCGCCATAATGAATAGTATTGGTGATAAGGGACACCCTTGCCTTGTCCCGGCCTCTAATCTCACTTCCTCCGTAAGACCATCATTGACCCTAATATTAGCATATCCTTGTTGATATAATTGTTCTATTGTTTTTATAAACCTATCACCGAATCCATAACTTCTAATTATCTCGTTAATTGTTATCCATTGCAAGGAATCGAATGCTTTAAAAATATCTAGGGATAGTAGTCCAACTTTCTCCTTATTTTGTCCTGCAACATCTATCAAATCTATAACTCGCCTTACTAAATCTGCCATGTGCCTACCTTTCACAAACCCCGCCTGATCTTTATTTATATATTTATCCATAAAGCTATTTAATCTGTTCGCCAATATTGCCGTAAAAATCTTGGCATCCTGATTTATCAAAGAAATGGGCCTGTATGATTCTACTTTTTCTGGGTCTTTTCCTGGTTTTGGTATTAACACAATTATTGTCCTGTACCATGATGGTGGTATCTGTTCCCCATTAAATATAGCATTATACAATTTTAACAGTTTTGGAATTACTATATCCTTAAACTCTTTATAGAATTCTGCTGATAGTCCGTCTTCTCCCGGTGATTTATCTGCTTTCAACTTATTTATTACTTCTTTTATCTCTTTTTCAGTTATTAATTCTTCCATTTTTTGTTTGTGTTCCTGATTTATTTTATTTTTAACTTGCGTTCCCAATTTATCTTTCAATTTATCTATATTTACCTTCTTTTTAGCGTATAAGTCTTGGTAAAATTCTCTAACCACCTTACATTTATCTTTGACCTTATTGTGTCTTATACCTTCCTTATCTACTAAAGTCCCAATTTCTCTTCTGCTTCTTTTTTCCTTGGCCGCTCTTGCTAAGAGTTTTGAATTTTTGTTACTATATTCAAAATATTCCCTTTTTAGATATGCCAAATCTCTTTTCACCTTTTCAATGTCTTTTCCTGTTAATTCCTTCTTTAAACCCTGCATTCTTTCGTAAACCTTTCTATCCCTCGTTATTGCATGTTTCTCCTGTAACGTTTTTATCTCTTTTTCAATTTCCTCTTGCTTACTTTTTAACTGTTTATTTTTAATATTTGCCAACCTAATGCTTTCGCCTCTAAAAATTGCTTTCATTGTATCCCATACAATACCAAATCTAACATCGCCTGTATCATTCCACTTCCAGTTTTCTTCCCATTTTTCTACCATTTGATCTTTACATTTTTTATCTCTAAACAGTCTAGCATTATATCTCCAATTTTTCCTATTCTTTGTGGCATCTATTTTCATTTCCAGCAATACTTTTGCATGATCAGACTCTTTAAAGATTCCTATTTCTATATCTTCTAAATTTCTTGTCAAATTATCCGTAACAAAAATATAGTCTATTCTGGAGTACGTATTGTAGGCTTGCGAGAAGAATGTATAGGACTTTTCCAATCCTTTAAGTTCCCTCCATGTATCCTTCAGCCCCAAGGATTTCAACCAGTTATTTAACACGTGCATTTTATTTCCGCCCACACATCTTGTTATATTTGTACTATCTATATTTGATCTTATTAAATTAAAATCTCCTGCTACAATCATTTTTGTTGTTTTTTCCTTCTCCAATATTCGGTACACCTTATCTAAAAAACTGTTTTGGTGTTCGTTTGGCACATACAGGTTCACCAACGTTATTTCCTCCTCATCTATTTTCCCCTTTACTATCAGGTACCTACCTTCTGGGTCTGAAACACTTTTTACCATCTCAAATCCCAATCTATTTGATATCAGGGTTGCAACCCCTCTTGCCTTTGAAGTACCATATGCTTTTTCATAAACCTGAGTCCATCCTAAAAATAGCTTATTGGTGTCTTCCGATTTCTGATGGGTTTCTTGCAGAAAGATTACATCCGGTCTATCTTTTCTGAGTGCTGCTTCTAATCTCCTTCTCTTCACTTGACAACCAGTACCTTTCACATTCCATGTTATTACTTTTATATTCCTCATCTATTATTTTCCTGCCCCAATTTTTTACATCTCCCACTTCCTCCTGCGGACATGTGATTAACATATAACACTTCCTTTCCCTTATACAGAAAAGAAAACAAGAAAAAAGGAGAAAAAAAGAAAAAGACAACTAAAAAAACCACACTAAACATTCTACTACTTGCCCTCCCCATTTTTTTCTTCGAATGGCCTCTGAAATACAAAGGGGGAGGGGGGGCGGTGCGACAAACTGTGGGAGCTCCAGGGAAGTCTGAACCTATTCTCCGCCCAGAACAATACCTCCTTCAGCTCCTTTAGGCATGTTCTCATTTCCATTACTCTCCCGCCTTCTATATCCACCAGATATAATCAATTCTTCCTTCAAATCAAACCACTCTTTAGTTCCTGCTTCCAATAACTTTGCATCTACCATTACATCCAAGACGTTGGGACCTTCACTTATCAGATAGCGTCTTCCCAAATTGAAAAAACTTAATTGTCGTGGGAATTTCCAATTGTACCTTATTCCTTTATCTTGAAATCGCTTTGTGATTGGTTTCATCGATTGTCTCCAAAAACGGTCCTCAATTGGAATGTCATTGTACACTTCAATATCATGGCCTTCCACTTTTAACACCTCTGCTCCTTTTTCCCGTTTAAGTGCCATTAAACGCAATTTATCAGACACGTTGGCGAATTTTAACAATACTTTCCTTGACCCAGTTTTACCCCTTCTTGACCCCAACCTAAATACATTTACAACATCCTGCGGTGTGAAACCATCTTCCATAATTTCATCAAGCCATTTTACTACTCTTTCTTTTAATTTATCAGGGGAATTCTCTGGCAGCTTTCGGATTATAACATTTGCTCGTCTTAGTTGTTCTTCTATGATTTCCAATCTCTTTTCATGATCTCCAACTTTATTTTCTCTTTCTTTTTCTCTCTTTCTCAAATCCTTAACCTCCTCCCTAATCGTTGCCTGTTCTTTTTGATAACTTCCTGTTCTTTTTCAAGATTATCATGTCCTTTTTTATATCATCAATTCCCTTCTTAATATCTGCCAGCATATCTTGCATATCTTGTTTTCGATCTTGTTTATCTTGTGCCAAGATATTCTCAATTTTATGTTCCAAATTATCCACTTTCTCATTAAATCTTTCAAATTCAGATTTAAATCCTTGCCCCCCCTTCATTGCCAATGTCGTTGGAGTTGTTGCTGTTGTTACGATCGTTGTCGGTGTTGTCCCTGCCATCGCCGCTGTTGTTGTTACAGTTGTTGTGGCGATTGTTGCCGTTGTTACTTTTGCTGTTGTTATTACAATTGTTTTTACCGCGGTTGATGCAGCCATAGTTGGAGATATTATTATCTTCTGTTGCTGTTGCTGTTGTAATTGCTGTGCTATCTTCTTCACTGTCTCCTGCTCCTCCAGATCTTTCATCTCTTGTTGCGTTGTTTTCTTCATCTCGTCCTCCTCCTCCTCCAGCCTTGTAAGCCGTCTAAAACTCCTGTCCGAAGAGGTTGGTCTTTCCACTCTTATCCAAGCCAATTTCTTCTCCTTCTCTCTCCCTCTCCCCTGCCGTTTCATCCAAATACCTTTCCAATTACTTAATTTCAATAATTTACATAAACAATTTATTATTTAAATTCACCTTTTATCTTAACTTCAACCAATATTTTCCAAATACTATATTGGACCTTTATCCTTCCTCCCCCTCCCCCTCTGTCATTTATATGTATGTGTACTTACATACGCATATACACATACATATACAAATATGTGTCCACCAAGGTCCTGATCAACATAGATTTGTTAAATAAAATCAGGAATCAATTCAAAAAAATTGATTTCCCTCTTAAGTATTAAATTTTTTAGATATTTGAATGTTTTACCCACAAATAACCAGGTAAGGGAAAAAGGAAAAAAGAGAAAAAAAGAAAAAAGGGAAGGGAAGGGGGAAAAAAGAAAAAAGAAAAAGATAAAAAAAGAAGAAAAAAGAAAAAAAACGTAAAATACTCCTATTAAAAAATAATAATAAAAAAAGAAAAATCACAACATGGAGGTAAAAAGAAAAAGAGTCCTCAATAATTGTCCCACAAAAAGCGGGAGAGGAGGGCTAATATTTTGTTTCTCTTCCAACAACTGGCTTTATATTCCTGCTGCGGCTTACAAACTCTGTGCAACTTAAAAAGCAAAGACAAAAAACAAAGACGAGATCGAACTTCTGCTCCCCAAAAATTCAAAAGATATAGCACTTTCCCTTCTTCAAAAAAAAGTACAAAGCAAAACCTGATTCGGATCTTCAAAAGTCCAACTTCTTCTTCTTTCTCTCTCTTTCTTTAAAACCCGGGATCCATATTCCAAAGCTCACGCCACAACAAAAAATTAGTTTAACAAATTTGCTCACCAACAGGGCAGTCTCAGCTTCTCCACTTAATAATTTTCCGGCACCGCTAAGCTCCGCACAGTTCCGAACAATAAGGCCGGCGGGGCCGAGCAAGGCTCGCTTCAACTGCCCCTTCTATTTTTACAAATTTATTCACCGTCAGGACTTCTCGGCTTCTCTGCTTAGCAATTTTCCGGCTCCGCTAGGCTCCGCACGGCTCCGAACAAAGGGGCCGGCGAGGCCGAGCGAGGCTCGCTTCAGCTTCCCCCTTTCGAATCCCCGCCGGACTTACCCTTTTCTGTCCGATCGTCCGTATCTGTTTGCCTGTATTTTCTCAAGTTTTGCCTGCCAGCCGATCACTGCACCGTTTCCTAAGCCGTCCGTTCTTCAGCTAATAACACTGGTACATCGTCGCCATTAAGAGCCGCCCATCCCCCCGCTCTCTCCGAACTCGAAACTTACAGTTTTCTCTTTTTCTCGGCGCAAATTTAAACCATCCAGACTGATTTCCACGTCTATATTTCCTTATAAATGTTCTAATCCATTTTTCTGCAAATTTCAGGAACTATTTTCACTTTTAAAAGCCACTTTCGTTTCCCTCCTTTCTGAGCGGAAGAAAGTTTGCTCCTCTCAGCTCTCCATCTTGACACGCCCCGATAATAAGTATTGGTATATTTTATTCCAACACAGCATGGAACACTGTGGCAGTATTATATAGGCTGACTTGATCATCTTTATGCCAAGAGTGTTACATGATTGATTAGTCCAATTGATGTAACTTGATTCCACCAGTTGTTAGGTTTTTATTGTTCAGTGCCATGTAAGTTTTCAAAATTTCCTTATTTCTGCTGAATCTAACATGTTTTTCTTTAAAAATAATAATTTCAATATCCAATATAGTATTGATTTGTCATTGCTTAGCGCAAAACAACTAAACTCCAAAATGTTATATCCTTTGCCTTCTGTTTCCAACTCTGGATGAATAGCTTTACTATTGGCTCATCCCATCATTTTCAAGGCCTGCCTAGTGGTCTTTTGTGGTCCCTTAGTATCCAGTCTGTTAGCCTACAGGACGGTCCATCTGCTAGTCTTTAGGTCGGTAAAATGGCCTGCCCATCTTCTTTTTGCCACATATAATTCATCGACCACATCACACAGTCTGGTTCTTTGGCGTAATTCATTTTTGCTGACCTTATCCCTGATTGTTACTCCACATATCCATCTTTCCATTGCTCTTTGGGTTACTGCCAGTTTTTCTTCCTCTGATTTTGTCATTGCCCACATTTCAGACGCATGCAACATTGCTGGTAACACTGTCATATTGAATACATTTGGCCTGATATTCATCGGCAGACTGTCATCTATTAGCACTGTTCGGTTTATATTAAATGCAATTCAAGCTGCTTTGCATCTTCTTATCCGCTCGCCACACAGTATGTTATCTGGTTGGATTTGCTGACTGAGGTAGACATAAACAGCTACTTCTTCAATCTTGGTTCCATTTATGGTGATGAAACCTCGAGTACATTGGCCGTTTCTCATCCATTTTGTTTTTGTTAAATTCATCTCCAACCTGACATGTTTAGAAGAGTTCACTAACTGCTAGAGGTTATATTGTAGGTCATTGGGGCTGTTTGCAAAAAGTACACAGTCATCAGCAAACAGAAGATAGGTCAGTCTTTCTCCGTCAACCTTAATACCACCTTTAAATTTTACTTTATGAAAGAGACTCCCCAAAGTTATTGCAAAAAGTTTTGGTGACATTGTGTCTCCTTGACAAACATCTTTATTGATTGTAACATGATATATTTCAGATAGCAGTTTTATATCAGTAGTGCATCCCATATTAATGCTTCTTACAACATTGACATATTGTCAGCACTATGCTGTATTATGAGTGCTCAACATATTTTCAAATATCCAGAAAGAACCAATCAGTGATTGTTATTTTCCTTCCTACCCAATGATATCACCAAGTAACTGTCACTAACTGTCAAGTTCTCTCTCTCTCTCACCTGCGAGGAGGTGACTGTGTTAGTTGTATTGTTCTCATGGTTAGAGATGTTGGTTACTTTTGTTAATAAATAATTTAATGAAAAAGGAACTAAAGACTTCTGAGCATTATTTATGCCGCAGTTCTTCAGAAGATTAAACAACAGGTATTTGGAAATACCTTAACACATATGCTGGATTTATCCCGGTTTTATGAAGTGCATTGAGAGTAGCATTTGTCTCCACTGAGTGGAATGCCTTTCCATAATCAACAAATGCACAGCACTGCAGTGGCTTAGTGATTAAGTCGCTGAGCTTGGAGACTGGAACGTTGGGTTTTGATACCCGAGTGCTGCACAATGAATGAAAGGACATGAAAGGAGCCTTATTCAGGCATCCCCTGAGTGGAATTTCTCCAGCAAAAATCCTTTCAACCCAGAGGAATTTCTAACATGAAATTTATTATTATTTATCAACAATGGCAAGGCATACTGGCACTCTGTATTCTCTGCTTTTCTCTAGTAGTTGTCTGACTGCATGGGATGTGGTCAAAAGTGGAAAAGCCACTTAATCAGTTTTATGAACCTTTATAAAAAAATCACTGTTATCACTTTCTTTTTCTGTTTGGGAGGACAAAAGCTGAAAGAATGTTTTCATTGATGCATCACTGACACTATAAAGGTGATTTATATTCAACATTCACCTCCCTCCTCTTCTCTGGACTCCCACATAAGCTCTTTTATTTTTCCTTTTGAACAATTTAGGTCTGTGTTTACCAACGTGGGACCCACACCCCACAGGGGGAATTCAATTCCCAGAAGCCTACCTGTAAGTTAGTACACTGGCTGATTAGTGCTTTGGGGAATTGATTTAGGATTCTGGGAAATGACGTCCAAAAACCAAAGGTTGGGAAACATTGATTTAAGTCAAAGTATTATAGATATGTTGAGGCAGTAATGTTTTAAGCCAGGGTTTCCCATCTTTGGTTCCCAGGTGTTCTTGAACTACAATTATCCATTTCACAACTCACTACAGACATCATGCTATAGTTTACTTTATTTTTTATGTTGCTGTGCTCTTTTATGGAATACTGATAGGTCTGCTTTTTTATGTTCCCAAAGGGAAAAAGTCAGTAGCATGAGCAGACAATCATATCTTCCCAAGTGGGTCAGTGCTGAGAAAACTACAGCATGATGTCTGTAGTGAGTTGTGAAATGGATAACAGAGAAACCCCTTCTACATTAAATTTTTAAAAAATAAATTCCCAAAACCATGCAGCATAGCATTCATGCATTGCTTATTCTCTATGTGACTTGTATAAAAGAAAAATTGAATGGCACGGGCAATAGGAATAAAAACTATGAAATAAGGTAGGAAAGGGTTGGATAACAATCATGGGGAAAGGAAACAAACAGAACTGGAAATAAATGAGAATAAAAGATGGATGGAACAAAGATCTGGACTCTTGGCACAGGAAAATGGATGGCTAAAATCTGATCACAAGGATCACCCAAGTAATCATTGGAAGGAGGTAAAATTGATGACACTAAAGATAAGAATTTTTCCTATCCTAACTTTCCACCCCCAAATTAAGAAACAGAGCAAACATTAAAAGGTATCCCTTACCCCACAGTATGTATTAAATGTTGTTGGGTTGGAATCACACATATCCCGCAACCTGAGATATAAGTCATGTTGGCTCTAGTCTGGAACTGTGTATTAGGAAGTGTTAACATCTTACATGTTTCCCATTTTGGATTTGTCTGTTGTTACCTGACTCGTTTTACAAATGTAATCCTTTTATTTATACACTAGCAGATTTTGCCCGGCAGTGCCGGGCTGTTTTAAATGATTTTGGAAGGTTTTTTTTCTTAATGTTGGTAAAGAGCCGGGCTGTTTTAAATTGTGTTGTAAGGGATAATTCTTTTTGGTAATTTATGTAAAAAAGAGGTGTGTTGGTGGTTAGGGGTGGTTTTGGGTGTGCACAACCACCACTACCCATACAATACCACTCCAACCACCAACACACACATTAAAAATTCCTGGCAAGGCAGGAGTGGTGTGTGTGTGTGTGTGTGTGTGTGTGTGTGTGAGAGAGAGAGAGAGAGAGAGAAGCAGAGAGAGAGTGTGTGTGTATTGTCCCCCCAACCCTTCCAGAGCCAGGGGACCCTGCAGAGAGGGGATTCCCTCCCCCCCATAGGACACCCCGTTATTAAAGAGAAGAAACCAAGCTCTTTCTTCTCTTTTAAAACAGAGTGTTTGGGAGGGGGTGTATTCGATCTCCTCTTCCTGGTCCACTGGGTTTGGCAGGGTTGGGGGTACAAAAGGGGTCTGTCCCCCCAACCCTTCCAGAGCCAGGGGACCCAGCAGAAAAGGGATCATTTCCCCCCAAAAACAAACAAACAAACAACACTCCATTTTTAAAGAGAAGAAACCAAGTGGTTTCTTCTCTTTTAAAACAGAGTGTTTGGGAGGGGGGGTGTATTCGATCTCCTCTCCCTGGTCCCCTTGGTTTGGTAGGGTTGGGGGGACAAAAGGGGTCTGTCCCCCCAACCCTTCCAGAGCCAGGGGACCCAGCAGAGAAGGGACCATCCCCCCCAAAAAAACCACTCCATTTTTAAAGAGAAGAAACCAAGTGGTTTCTTCTCTTTTAAAATGGAGTGTGTGCGTGTGTGTGTGTGTGTTTGTGTGTGTGTGTGTGTGTGGGGGGGTGTATTCGATTTCCTCTCCCTGGTCCCCTGGGTTTGGTAGGGTTGGGGGGACATAAGGGGTCTGTCCCCCCAACCATTCTGGACCCAGCACCTTTCATTGCCTCCCTCCCTCACCCACCCCCTAACCCTTACCTAACACTTATCTTTTCCTGGCTCCCTCCAGCTGCGTCTTTCAAAGTCTTTCCCTCTGGCTCCCACCATTTTGTTTTTTTAAGTCAGCGCGCGTTCCCAGCCTCCTCTGTGCTCGTATCCCTCAGCCTGATTGGCTGAGGGGTTGCACAGTGCAAAGGACTCTGGGAATTGAAGTCCTTTTTCTTTGTTCACGTTCGGGGGGGCTCCTGCCCCACTACCACATTTCTCAACCTGACAGTTACCTGCGAACCCGGTTCGGGTGAGTGCAGGGAGGCTCGGTCGGGGCTAGTGGGGCCTGGTGCAACATCCTTTGTCACATTCCAACGGTTAACGCACAGATTTATAGGTATAGATGGCATTAGTAAACATCTCAGACTTGAGACTTCATTGCACAAATATGGACTGACAGAGTGGGAGGGTGAGAAGAGGCTCATTTCTTAGTGCTCTGCTGATGGCAGGAGTTTGCACTGTCAGTCACAATGTTGTCAAGCACAATAGGTGAATTACAGCTGGGCTCCAAAAGCGGTGTCAGCACTGTCCTGAAGCATAGATTGATGTGGAAGTTGAAGCTAAGTGACAGTTGAACAATGTGGTTTTCTGTTTGTGAACTTACCTACTCCACTTAATCAGAAAGATAGACTAAAACCTATTAACAATTTGGTATACTCTTTGTGCTTTCATTAAAAAAAACTTGCTTACAATACATACCATATTTGCTGGCTTATAAGACCAACTTTTTCCCCTCTTAAAATACACTGGGAAAATGGAGTGCATCTTCTACTGTATATAGTGGCCTATAGTGGGCTAGTTTGGAAATAACGGGGTGCTTCTTATACTCCGATGTGTCTTATACACCGGCAAATACAGTATTTTAGCATGCTGATAGCAAGACAATGAACACTTTTTAATAAAAAAAGAGATCCAAGCAAAAGCCCAGCAGTTCCTTAAGAACTGCTAAGGGGCCATCCAACTATTGCGTGATCCTCAAAGGGGAGGGGGAAGGGGTCTGCCATCCAAATGACAGAAAAAATATGTGGGGTCGGGTGTGTGTGTCATGTCAAAATTATGTAATCCATTTGGAGCTGTTTCTAACCGACAGTGGGAAACCAAAACTGTGCATAAAAAGAAAGGGTTTTATTTACCTTTGTGCCTTACTTCATGCAGTGAAAATGGAGGTGGAAAGCCATGCTTCCTGGTTGCAGAGAGAGCAAGAGGCTAGGCTAGAGCATCACTTCCTGCTTCAGTGCAATTGGCATGCCCACCAATTTCCCCAGCAGCACCACCACTGGTTGGTGGTGCAAAATACAGTACTATTTGGTTCAGATCAAGTAATTATAAGGGGGAGAGGGTCAAAGTGCAAATTATGGTTGGATTATATAGGGGGGAAGGGGATCAATTTCCCCCAGAAAAAGGATCACATAATTGTTGAATGGCCCCTAAGGAGATTTCTGTCTTGTCTCCATGTTGATATTACAAGATCATTTGCAAAACAAATGATGTAGGTGTGTATGATGCAGGTGGACAGAACAACATACTGTACTGCAAAAACTTTCATTCTAATGTCACAACAAGTATGAACAGTGTGGTTCTTATGTCATATATGTCATCATCTCAATTATGTATGTTTCGTTAATTTCAATCTTACATTATAGGTTTTGGCAGTGGTTTTCAGGTGTTTCTATTGTGCAGAGCTATAACTAGTATTTTTGGCACTTGGAGGAAGTAGCAGCGGAACCAACTCCCTATGTCCTAATGTGGATGTAAGCCACCACCAGAAAAAAAAGGAGAAGGAAAATGTAGTTCCTTTTTTTAAAAAAGGCAGCAAACAGTAAAGCAAGACTTGTTCTTGGAGGTTTTCCTGTTGCTCTTTCTACTTTCTCCTATTTGAACATCATTCTTAATGGCTTTAACTACAACGAGACATGGGGAAGAATGATGATGTAATTGCGCCATTGCAAAACTGTATGTATTCAATTTCCTCAGGACTAGCACTCATCGCTGAAGTAATGATCTCACATAGGGGCTAAATGGTATAATACAGTAAATAAGCTGCATAGAAAACCAACTCTTTTCCTTTCCTTTCCTTAGATGGGGTACAGATTATTTATGTGTAAATAAAGAAAAGAAAGTAAGAAAGGATTTATACTAAATATTTAACACACTTTACTCTATTCATGCCTCATTCTCTGGCAACAGAAACATAGATTAAGATAATAGTCCTTTTCTTTCTCTGGGCTCTAGATGTTCTTACAGTAGGGATATATTTGTTGAGTTGACATATTATGCTGAATCTGATTGATTTTCACTTTCTAAATCTATTCATGAACAAGAATGTGATTATCCTCTGGTCATCACTTTCCCTAACAATTTTGTGATGTTCATGAATGATAATGATATACAGAAGCAGATTTTATAATGGGAAATCACCTGGAAGAGATTAGAACGGTTTTAGAGAAACCTCACTTTGCTTATTATTTGTGATCTCCCACTCCCAACATTATGCTAGGAGGATTCCAGGTGAATCCTGGATGTGGGTGTCCTTGAAAGATGAAACCCCACCCCTAGTTTCTTATATGGTAGATATTGCAGAAGGGACGCAAGCCTAACTAGTCAAGATGGCTGAGGGCCAAGTGAATGGACATTAGACCACTAGTGCTGTGTTTGATTCCACAAACCTCCCAGCCTATAGATATTGTGGAATACTTAAGTTATTATTTATTTATCGTATGACGAATATCTACATTGATGCTGATATAACAACAAGCACAAATTGACCATCTCAAGTTCCTGGCTAGAGTTCCACATCCAAGTTTGAAAGCCCTTGAAAGGCTTCATCTGTGACACTATGCAAGTCCTCCAGTGTGCCTCCAAATGCATGTAAAGGACACCTAGATATAATGTATTCCATGGTTTGGTCTTCTCCACAGTCACGTTGGGGAGAAGACTTCCATCCCCATGTGAACAGAGTACATTCCCACAGCTTCGCATCTGCCACAGCCAGTCCTCACTCTGTTCAACATCCTCCACTGCCATCTTGGAAGGGAAAATCCGGCTGGCCATTCACAGGGATTCTTGATTATGTGTTGATGGGGAATCAGAGGTAGATGTTACCAGAGTTCCATCCAGGCATCTGAGATATTAAAATGGTTATTCTGCAGTGCGCCAAGCAGGGTGTCTAGATTTTAATCGTTGGGCTGAGAGGGCAGTTATATCAGCATGGATTGGAAGGAGAGGATTGTTTATTGTTTTATCCAGTGATCTTCTTAGTGGAGGCAGTGGAATGTGTCTCAAAACAGGGAGCCAGTGGGTGTTTGTTGGTAGAATACAGCCTGTGATTATACATAAGAAGATAAGAACAGCCTTGCTGGAACAGGCCACAGCATTGCCTGATTCAACTGTATGTCTATTAGTCCTGTGTGTGCACTATTAAGCCAAGACGAGCAGCAGTATTCAGTGACAGAATATGATAATGCTAGGGCAGTAGATCTTGTGCACTGGCACCCCAAGAAGTGCCTGCCAGCTTCTGTAGGATATTGTTTTTTGTTTTAATTCTTGCTGCCACACTGGAAAGGTGGCATTTATAGGTCAAAGACCTATCTGAGAAGACTCCCAAGTACTTGGGGTTACTACAGTATTGGAATTTTTAAAAAGCCAAATGGGATGAATTCAATAAGCAAGTTAACTTCAACATATGATGATTAAAACCTATTTACAGCAATTACAGCAGATTTATTGGAGTATTAAAAAGTGCAGCAAAACAATGCATTCCAAGAGGCTACTTTAAGCAGTATGTTCCTGGCTGGATTAAAGAAAGCAAAAGGCTCTTCAAAAACTTTGCTATCACTGGATGAAAATAGATAATCTGGCAAGAAATTGTAGAGTCCCTAAACTTCTTTCACTCCAGCAGGAAAGCCTGGAGCTTCATCAGGAAATTGGACACAGCTAACAGCAATATCAGGTCTAAGTCAAGCATCAACTTGAATGATATGGCCAAGCACATGATTTCTACATCAAAGATTACAGTTGAAAAACATCATAGACTGCAGACGAAGTATACCCTGAAGGAAAAGAAACATACATCTTGCCAAACTACCAAATTTTCTTCCCTATTTGAAACAGAAGAAACAAAGCAGGCCATGATAGGATTAATATCTGAAAAGGCAGCAGGTGCTGATGGCATAAACCCAGAGTTCCTCTTTCATCTTGGCCCAGCAGCTACAAAATGGCTCACTAGGTTTTTCTCAAACATCTTAGAGACTGGCAACTTACCTCCTTTGTTAAAAAGAAAACCAAAATCATAGCAGTGCTAAAGCCAAGCAAGGACCCAGCAAATGTGAAGAGATATAGACCTACAGTAAAACTCCGAGAAACAAGAAATACATCAAAAATTGAAAAGTATGAATAAATTATTTTTAGGTTGGACACACATTTATGAAAAAGCTTATGGCACTTCGAAAGCAAGAGGGGTTGCAATATTAAATTCGACTAGAATGGGTTTTACCATAATAAAAAGCATTTCTGATCTGGAAGGTAGATTTATAATTGTAAAAGGTATGATTGTAAAAGATATGATTGAGGATGAAGAAATAACCCTTGTGAATATTTATCCCCTAAATGATCAACAAGATAAATTTTTAGATAAAGTATATTTTGAAAAAAGAGAAGACTGGAAAAATGATAGTAGCAGGGGATTTTAACTGAATCAGATCTAATTTGTACTGCACTAATGCATCGAGAGATAGATCGAGATTAAAGATGAAAATATTAGATAATTGGATTAAAATTTTAGGTCTGAAAGATGTGTGGAGAGAAATCAAAGGTTTAGAAAGAAGTTATACATATTTTTCGCAAGTCCACAATTCTTACTCTAGAATAGATTATTTTTTTTGTTACAGATAATATACTTTAAAATATAGAAGAAATTGATGTTGGGATCTTTAAAGAATCAGATCATGCACAAATGTTAATGCAAATAGGAGTTGGAATGAAAGCAAAGAAACTAAACAGCTGGAGGTATGATCCAAAAAGAAAACATAGAAAAGATTTGGAATCAATATTGGCAATGGAATGACACAGGTAAAGTGGCGTATAACATTGTTTGGGACACCATGAAGTCGGTTTTTAGAGGAGAATGTATTAAGTTGAATAGTATTAGAAACAAACAATTAAAGGATAAATATGAAGAAACTGAGAAGGAAATTAAACGGCTTCAAGAGGAGCACATAAAAACTGGGAAGAAAGAAACACTTGTACATATACAGAGATTGAAAAGGGAAATAATAGGTAAAGATATAGAAAAGGTTAAAAAAGATTTGATATATTTAAAAAGGGAATTTTTGAATATAGTAATAAAAATTCGAAGTTATTAGCTAGAGCTGCGAAAGAAAAGAGCATTAAGAGAGAAATAGGAGTTTTAATAAATAAATATGGTGTGAGGTGTAATAAAACAAAGGAAAAGGTAGAAATTGTCAAAGAGTTTTATCAAGAACTGTACTCTGAGAAAAATATAAAAGTAGGGCGATTAAGGGAATATTTAGAAAATTGGAAGGGAATTAAAATTAGAGATGATCATAAAGACAGAATGGAAGCTTTAATAACAGAGAAAGAGATAAAAGAAGTGATACAGAAATTGAAAACAAATAAAGCTCCAGGAGAAGACGGATTTACAACTGAATTTTACAAACTATTAAAGATTCGGTAGTGCCAAGACTTTTGAAGCTGTTTAATTATATAATGGATGGAGGATTATTACCGACTTCATGGTACAGATCAGTAATTGCCTTGATTCCTAAGACGGGAAAAGACCCAGATAAGATAGAGTTATATAGACCAATTTCACTGATAAACCGGGATGCAAAATTTTTTATAGCAATACTAGCAAATAGGTTAAACAAATTTATGAAGGAATATATAAATAAAGATCAAGTAGGATTTATGAAAGACAGATATATGGCGGATCTTACAAGAAGAGTAATTGATTTGGTAGATATTCCTGGGCAAAAAAGGGAAAGGATTGGACTATTGTCATTGGATATTTTTAAAGCTTTTGATTCTTTGCAGTGGAGCACGATTAAAGAAATTATAAGAAAATTTGGCTTTGGTACAAAATTTATAAACTTAATTGATCAGCTATATCAGAAAGGTATAACTAGGATTAAAGTTAATGATGTATTGACAGAGGATATCAAATTGGAAGCGGGGACTAGACAAGGATGTCCATTGTCACCAATATTATTTGTAATGGCTATTGAATTACTAGCAACATTAATAAGAGATGATAAAAATATCGAGGGAATTGAAGGAACAAAAATTAATTTATATGCAGATGATACAATGATTATAATGAGAAACCCTGTGAAGGCAATGGAATGAATTTATACACACTTGAGAGATTTTGAGGAAATGACAGGATTGAAAGTGAATTGGGATAAATCAGAAGCGATCTTTTGTAATGTGAGTGATGAAGAACAAAAAAAGATTAGGGAGAAATATAATATACAAATTTAAAAAAGTGTGAAATATTTAGGAATAAATATTGCAACCAAAATCGAGGATCTTAAGAAACTGAATTATGATAAACAAATAACAGAAATTAAAGGGAAAATAAAGCAGTATAGTAAGCTAAATTTGTCCTGGTTTGGTAGGGTTGCGCTATGCAAGATGAAGTTGTTGCCAAAAATAATTTTTTTTGTTTGATGTCCTTCCTATTCAATTAAAGGAAAAAGATTTAAAACACTTTCAGACTATAATAAATACTTTTTGTAATGGAGGAAAAAGACCAAGAATCACAAAAAGTTTATGGTATGTATCACAAAGAGAAGGTGGTTTAGGCCTTCCAAACATTAAACAATATTATAGAGCTTTTCAATTAAAAAATATTGTTAAGATTTTAGCTAGGTCAGAAGTTATTTGGGATGAAATAGAGATAAGGGATTTACAAAGCAGGGGTAATGCAATTTTTTTGGATAAAGACGAAAATATAAAAACAAATAATCAATGGACAAAAGCAATGTTAGCAGTTTGGAGAAATACTAAAGGGAAATTTGCACCAGGGATTTCTTTAATAATGGATATGGATGATGTAAAGATGTTTCCAATCAAAATCGATAAAAGAGTAAAAGATATAATGTTGAAGAAGGATGTGTTTTTGCTGAAAGATTGGATAAAAATGTCTGACGATCCAGAACTGAGAGCTGAAATATTTGAACAAATGAAATTGAATTGGTTACAAGTAATCTCAATAAATAAATGGGAGAAGAAATATAAATATGGATTTAATTTACAGAGGGATAAAATGGAATTTGAAGAGATGATTTGTAAAATAAGAAAAGGAGAAATGGGAATAAAAGGGTTAGTAAGTAAAATATATAAGATTTTAAATAAGGATGAGAACTCGCAAGAAGTTCTGAGAAAATTATGGGAAGAAGATTTGAATATAAAAATTTTAGAATTCCAATGGAAAAGTAAATGGAGGAGGAGAGTTATGAAGAATCTTTCAGTTAGGCTAAAAGAACATAATTATAAAATATTGTGGAGGTGGTACCTGACTCCAGTTAAACTATTCCGAATGGATAATAGCAAAACAAAGAACTGTTGGAGATGTAAAAGCGAGCTTGGAACATATGAACATATGTGGTGGAGTTGTAAAGTGGTAAATGCTTTTTGGAAAATGTTTGAGAATGAAGTATCCGATATTTTTAGAATCGATTTTAAACTGGACTCAGGTATTGCCCTATTGACAGAAATGGATAATATAAATATGAGTACAAACAATAAAGAATTGCTATCTATAATGTTAACAGCTTTAAGATTATGTATAGCTAGGAAATGGAAGAGCGACTTAACATTGAAAATGGACGAATGGTATAAAGAAATGTGGGAAATTGCTTTGAATGACAAATTGACATGTGAACTGAATGTGAAGAAAGGTATATTGAAAGAAAACAAATTTTGGGAAATATGGAGAACTTTTGTGGAATATGTTTTAACTTGTGGTAAAGGAGGGAAACCAGTACCTCAGCATATGAGTTTTTGGAGTGATTAAAACAAAATAATGATCTTCATGGCATGTATATATCACTGGGTGTTGTTACTATTATTATTATTATTATTATTATTATTATTATTATTATTATTATTATTATTATTATTATTATTATTATTATTATTATTATTATTATTATTTTAATACAACAAGTTGCATTTTGTAAATTTTTGGAATTCTAGATAAAATATGTGATATATTGTAAAATATTTGATGAATACAAGGTTCTAGAGTAATAATGTTTTATAATACTACTATATATGGAATTTAAGTATCAGAATGAATATAATTTGTTTTTTATGTTTATGTATACTTTTTTGTAATTTTGTGTTTTCTTTAAAATTAATAAAAATTATTTTAAAAAATAAAACTTAAATAAGTTGAATTTTTAATGTTTTTGGGTGATTTTGTGTTTTTACTGTTACTTGTAAGCCACCAGGAGTAGCCTTGGTGAGGGGACATCATTAGCAATACGAATAAATAAATAAATAAATATCAGAGCAGTTCATACCTGTGAAGTTGCGGTTGTGAAAATACGGGAAGCACCACTGCCTCTGACGGGTGCGCATGTGCAGTAACCCCTTCATGCATGCACAGAAACCCCTTCGCACATGCACAGAAACCCCTCGTGCGTGCACAGAAACCCCTCGTGCGTGCACACCTCCACCTTTGATGGGCGTGCATGCGGAGTAACCCCCTTTGTGCATGTGCAGAAAACCCTCATACGTGTGCAGAAACCCCTCGTGCATGTGCAAATCCACCTCTGATGGGCGTGCATGTGCAGTAACCCTCCTCTTGCTGCTCCAAATTTGGGATGACGGTGGGAAAGAGAGGGAAAAGGGTAAATTGTGGGAGTTTCCGGCCAATATGGGAGACTTGACAGGTATGTTCGGCTGACACATCCCTGAGATGAACCAGTACAAAAAATTATCTACCAGAACAAGAGATTTCTGCTGCCCTAGGTGGATTTTTGACAACAGAACAGGCTTCCTCCCATTTTCTTTCCTGCTACAGGTCATCCTTGCTGAAAAGCCAGTTGTATGTGATGACAGGATTCGGTGCTTATCTCCATTTACAGCCCAAGGGCCAGCACTGTCTGCCTCTGCAAATTTTCTGTAGACATGTGGCAGGCACGACTAGACACGGAATGCTGTTTACTTTCCCACCAAAATGCTGCCTGTTTATCTACTTGCAATTTCTTGCTTTCGAACTGCTAGGTTGGCAGGAGCTGGGACAGAGATAGGAGCTCACTCTGTGATGCAGCACTCGGGTCTTGAAATGCTGTCCTGTTGACCATCTAGTCATTGAGTTCAGCATCTTAATCACTAAGCCACCACAGTACAGCTGACACACAGACAAAAACACATGAGATGGGGGAAAATATCTCTAAATCTAGTTGTTTTAGTATGCAATGCCCTATAACAGTAATGGTGAACCTTTTAGAGACTGAGTGCCTAAACAGAGGGGTGGAATGAACTCTGTGCTGGGTGAAGGAGGAAGTGCTCCCATTGGGCTGTTGGGCAGAGAGGTGGGGCTAACTCTGTGCTGGAGCGACAGCACATGTGCTGATGGAGTGGGGCCTGAGTGCCCCTTCTGACACGTGTTTGCCACTACTGCCCTATAACGTCGTCCAGTGGGGAAAAGATTGAACAGTTTATATACAGAATGCGATCTGCAGATATCCTATCCACTCTCCTTTTAAACCAAGCAATATAAATATCTTTCATAGAGGGCTATATAACTAGGTTTTATTTTGTATAAAAGAGCTTAAAATACATTTTTTTAAAAATAATATTCCTTGTAAATGCCACTGGCCACTGATGCAATTCTATATATTTTCAGACTTTTAAAAACTCTGGTTCTGAAGTCAATCCAAATTATTTTGATTGCAGAGTAATTTAAGTTATGATTATCTGGGGGCAACCAAAGAGTTTTCCTGCTAATTAATTTTGAAACATCATTACAGTTGATAATCAGAGTTTATTGTATCTAGTTTCAGGCAGGGATACACTGACTGGCGATCATAAACATCTACATATTAGTGAGATAAACAAAAGACATACATTTGCTCACTGTTGGCATAACACCCACAAACCATATTTGTTTTGTGGTATTTTTTAAACATAAATGAAGAACAAGAAACTGAGACTCTTAAGAGGGGGAGAGTAATGTTTTATAAATCACAATAATTAGCTAAGTGGATAAATGTAATCATTAACACTGAATTGTAAAAGCTACTAGACATCCTAGGGTGGGATATAAAACACATTACCGACACCTTCCAAATTTCCTCATTGCAGACAAACAAAAACTGATAAATAGAAAATGACAGTTTCCACCAATGTTTATATTTTATATTAAAGAAAGCATGCCAGTTCTGGGATTGACAGGGAATGGCATAAGGGCCAGGAAGGTTGTAGGCCCAAGACTGTAGGCAAGAGAATTCAAACGAAATCCCTCCATATATTTGTTGGAGGAGAGTTTTGAGAGTCCCCTGGACAGCGAGGAGAACAAATAGGTCAATCATAGAAGAAATCAAACCTGACTGCTCATTAGAAGGTCAAATAGTAAAGTTGAAGCTAAAGTACTTTGGACATCAAATGAGAAGAGAGGATTCACTTGAGAAAGCCTTGATGCTGAGAAAGGTGGAGGGCAAAAGAAGAAGGAGGTGGCCAAAAATGAGATATCTAGATGGTATTGTAGACACAATGGGCACAGAGCTGGGCAGGTTGAGGAGGATCATGGAGAACAGAGGTGCCTGGAAGGCAATAATGGTCTATGGGATCACAAAGGGTCAGAATTGACTATGCGACTGAACAACAAATTTGTCACTGTGTGGTAGTGGATAGAACCAGTATGGTGTAGTAGATAGTGTGCAGGACTAGAACTCAAGGGATCTAGGGTAATTTTTCATAGAAACTCAATAGAAGGTGTGTGGCAATGGTAAAACATCCTTTTTCACATACTGTATATATTTCAAACATCTTAGCTAATAATTGTAAAAACCCTATTAGAAGTGACTTGATGACACAAAACTATGATATATATTTCACACTCTTGCTGATTTTGTCATTTAACATACTTTTGTCTTCTCCTTTTTATTCCTTCCTTCCATGTATTTATTTATTTAAAGTATTTCTTGGCATTTAAAAAAAATACCTTATCTTCACAGGCAGTAGCATAATTGGTTAATTTGTGGCTCTAGATTTGACAGTACTATTACTATGCCCTATTAGACAAGCACGAGTGTTACTTAAATAAAACAATAAGAAAAATGAATGCTGTAGTGAGAAGCCCATCCTTTCTACCCCAAGCAATGCCACGGCCCTAAATCTACTAA
This sequence comes from Bradypodion pumilum, assembly GCA_035047305.1. NCBI lineage: Eukaryota > Metazoa > Chordata > Lepidosauria > Squamata > Chamaeleonidae > Bradypodion > Bradypodion pumilum. The sequence goes on from JAWDJD010000002.1 coordinate 85,693,461, forward strand.
ATATGAAATTGCTACAAGGGTAAAAGCACACAGCCAGCATTTTCCTTGATCCAATTCAGATGAGTTTTCAGTAAGATGGAGTACAGACCAAAAAACTTGCCAACAAATTTTAGCCCCAATAAAGTTGAAATGGAAGCAGGGTAGATTGCTTGTCTGAACATTAAACTTGTCACTTGTCTGAATATTAAACTAATAAAATGTGGAGTTTATATAAAAAAATAATGCTTTTCCTTTTAAAATCATAATGGGCTGTCTTCAAACCTATCCTTTCTACACTGCCAGATTTCAGAAGAATTCATTGAACAGTTTTCTAAGTATTAGCTGAAAACCCCAGTGCTCACTCACTCCTCTGCTTTCTAATTATAATGATAGAATGAAAGCGCGGTGCCAAAATGGCCGCCACGCTCTTTGCGCCCCCCCCACCTGGACTCAGACATCCGGGTGAGTTAAGGGGCGTGGCCACCCCTCTATAAAAGGGGTGGCTACGAGGCAGCCGAGCTGCCATTTTAAAAATAGCGACGGAGAGGAGAAGTTTTCTCCGTCGCCGTTTGTTCTAGTCTTCGGCTGTTTAGCCCTCGGTCCTTCCCGGCTGGGAAGGAAGGATTAGCACAGAGCCTTTTAGCTTGCTGGCTGCTCTGTGTTTTTTGCGCTAGGTTTTCGATCCCTGGAAAGGGATCCTGCTCTTGCTTTGAAGATATGCCTCCCAAACGGAAGACCCCAGTGGTGAAACCGAGGCAAAAGGGGAGGACTTTTTCGGGCCCTGCGCAGGACGGGGGGCAGCCATCAGGTCGGAGGACCAGGGCTGCGCCCCCGCGGCAGGGCATTATCCCAGCCTTGCCCACCGATACCGGTGGGGTGATTCGGGCTGGCACTTAGCAGCCGGCCTTGGCTAGCCAGCCTCAGGCCGGCCCCTCAGGGGCTTCGGGCCTCGGCCCGCAGTTGCCGGCCATGGGTCAGGACAGCGGGGGAGGGCCTGGCATGGGTGTGCAACCCGTTCCTCCTCTGGCCCCTCATGGGCTGGAGTTTTGGGCATGGCCCTATTCTGGCCCAGGCTCTCAATTCGGCATTCCTTTTCAAATGCATAGTGGGCCTTCCGGCCAACCCGGCCCGCCTTATGCTGGGGGATCTGTGGCAGTGGATGCTTTACTAGCACGTTTAGCAGTGCTGGAGGCACAGCCTCCTATGGGAGGGGGCCCTTCTCTCTCTGCCGGGGGCCCTTCGTGCCCACCGGCTACCTCGACGGCTGCCACACTGAACCAGGCGGCCAGCCGGGTTGAGCTGCTTGAGACGCTCTGGCCTGTGCCTGCCGGTGTCTCGCAGCTCCCTGTTCGTCCAGAGCTGCAGACGGGGAGCAGTCAGGTGAGGTCCCAGAACTCGATTCCGGTCGCGAGCTCTGACGCCCGCCGTGGGTCGGAACCCCCAGTGGGGGCGGCTCACGGGGGTGCACCTAGTGAGTATCAGGTTCAAATTAGTACACCTACATCACAGCCCACTTCCAGTGGTGCGGTTCAGTGGCCCTGGCCTTGTCAAGTTGAGGCGAGTGGGCATCAGTTACCAGTCTATCCCAGTGCCACTTGGTTTCAAAATGGCACCTCATTGAGGGTGGGGGTTTCCGCCCCCGGGGCAGTGTCGGGCATTGCAGGGGCTGTCCAGGTCCCGCTGCGTATGCCCCATATACCTAATGTGCCGGTGACGGCTTTGCTGACGGCTGGTTATTCCTTGCCCCTTGGTGATCATTTGTCCCAGGTCACGAGGGAAAAGATTTGGCGGGGGGAGTACGTGGATATATTCTCCCTATTGAACCGTGAGCCCACTAAGGAGGAGAGAGAGGGACAGGATGACAGAGACAAAGAGCTGTCCCGTCGTCGTAAGCCACCGCGCACCTGGGCCAACTGGTTGACGGCATATCTTATTTATATGGCGGTATACCTTAGGGCCCGGCCTGACCTGGCCATTCCTATGGTCCAATATTTGGACAATATTTACAGGGCGATGGTTGATTTCCCTGGCCCATCGTGGTTGGCTTACGATGAGGAATTTAGAATGAGGGTGCCCCAACACCTGGAGATGAGATGGGATGAGCCCTGTCAAAAATTGTGGCTCTTGTACATGACCCCCACGTGTCCGGCGCCTGGGGATAGGTACCATTATGGCCATGCCGTGCAGCGAGCTGCTCCAACACAGGCTCCCCACCAGCCAGCGGGGCAGGGGGTTCCAGCCCGCTTGCTGTGTTGGAGCTTCTCGGCTAATGGCGTGTGCAATAAGCGGCAGTGCCTATATAAACATGAGTGTCCCTCTTGCACTGGCCCCCATGCCGCCGCCGCGTGCCTGCGTGCCGGTGGGTCACGGGGCAGAGGTAGAGGTGGACAGGGAGCAGGCAGAGCTTCTGCTGATGGAGCTAGCCAGTCAAAAGGCCCCCTCCCCAGTTAATGTGTATATGTTGGAGCGATGGCTCTCAACTTATCCAAGGAGGGATGACGCGAGGTACCTCCTGGAGGGTTTCCAGTGGGGCTTCCGTATCCCATTCAAAGGGGTGCGGGGACCCCAAGATGCCCCCAATTTACTTTCTCTGAAGGGTAAGGAGGAGGTGGCTGCCCTGAGTATTGCCAAAGAGGTAGAGGCCAAGAGGGTGGCGGGCCCCTTTTCTGTACCACCCTTCCCCAACCTGAAGGTTTCCCCTCTGGGGTTAGTACCTAAAAAGGTCCCGGGGGAATTTCGTTTAATCCACCATCTATCGTACCCGGCGGGTTACGCTGTCAATGATGCTATTCCTGATTACCTTTGTTCGGTCAGGTATACGTCATTTGACCAAGCCCTACGGATGGTGCACTCTTGTGGTCCTGGTGCCCTCCTGGCAAAATGTGACATTAAATCGGCATTCCGATTACTGCCAGTGCACCCGGGGGACTTTGAGCTATTGGGTTTTAGATTCCAAGGGAAGTTTTATGTAGATAAGGCCATGCCTTTTGGCTGCTCTATTTCATGTTTAGCATTCGAACGTTTTAGCACTTTCCTTCAGGGGGCCTTTGTTCGCAGGTCTGGGTCTCGGTCTGTAGCCCATTACCTCGATGACTTTTTGTTCGGGGGTGAACGGGGCTCGGACACATGCACGCGTCTCCTCACTACATTTCAGATGCTAATGCGGGAACTGGGTGTCCCTTTAGCGCCCAAAAAGACCGAGGGCCCATCCACTACGCTCACATTTCTGGGTATTGAAATTGACACGGTCGCACAGGCATCCCGGTTACCCATTGACAAGGTCACCCGGATCTCCGCGATGATTTTGGCCTTGCTGGCCAAACGTAAAGTGTCACTTCGTGAGCTTCAGGTACTTCATGGCCATCTTAACTTTGCCTGCAGGGTGGTTATGCCTAGCAGAGCATTTGCGCGGCGCCTATGTGACGCCATGTCTGGCTTGTCAAAGCGCCATCACAGGGTCCGACTGACCAGGGGCATGCGGGCTGACCTTTTGGTTTGGCTTAAATTCCTGCGGGAATTTAATGGGGTCTCTTTTTGGAGATCTGACCTTTTAGTTTCCCCTAGATTCCAAGAACAGTCAGATGCCTCCGGCTCCCTGGGATATGGGATTTACTTTGAGCGTAGGTGGGCTTATGGCCAATGGCCTCCAGCATGGCGGGGTACTGATCACCTCCGCGATCTTACATTTCTTGAGTTCTTTCCAATCCTGGGAGCTTTGATGCTATGGGGCGAGGAGTGGGCCGACTCAGTGGTCCATTTTTGGTGTGACAATGTGGCGGTAGTGCACATTGTCAATGCTCAGACGTCTAAGTCACCTAGAGTGATGGCGTTAGTCCATCAGTTTGTGTTACGCAGCCTACGCCTGAATATACTTTATAAGGCCAGACATGTACCAGGTATTAATAATGATATTGCTGATGCTTTATCCCGCCTGCAGATCCCCCGGTTCCGTGCCTTGGCTCCGGAAGCAGAGGAATTCCCCTCGCCACTCCCGGGCGAGATTTGGACATTTGGCAAGGAGAGGTGAACCGGGCGATCACCATGTCTTTGGCACCTCGCACGCGTAAGGCGTATCACCATGCTTTTGTTCAATTTAGAACCTTTTGTGTGCAACTTCAGTTGCCCGAAGTGTGGCCCATTCCAGTCGAACAAGTTTTACAATTTATGGTTTATTTACACAGTCGGGGTTTGGCTCCTCGCACTATAGCATCCAGGCTGCCGGCACTGGCATTTATGGCCAAGGTGAGGGGTTTTGCTGACTGCGTGAATGATTTCCGCATACGACATGTTTTGGAGGGGTGGACACGGGAACGTGGCCACCGCCCGGACACTCGCCACCCAATTTCACCAGGGGTACTTACCCACCTTGCATGAGGCTGGCATGATCTGTGTTTTGATATGTATGAGGCGGCTCTTTTTCACGCGGATGCGACTCGTAGGGCACTGGAACTCGACGATGTCTATGTCTCTAATGAGTGGGCTCAGTTGAGGATACCGTCCTCAAAAGTTGATCAGCATGGCGTAGGCAGTGGAGTTAGACTGCTACAATGTTCCATTGCAGACATCTGTCCGGTTGGTGCCCTACAGGAGTTCTTGGCAGTGCGTGGCACGCACCCTTGCCCGTTTTTCTGCCACCAGGATGGGTCTCCCCTTACTAAATTTCAATTTTGGAAGGTGACCGGTATGGAACTATCCAGTATTGGCCTCGCCGGGGCTTGTTACGGCACCCATTCGTTTAGGATAGGGGCTGCATCCACTGCGGCTGCATTTGGGTACTCTGAGGCTGATATACGCCGTATGGGAAGATGGGGATCTATGCGTTTTGCATTATATGTTCGCCCTCTTCAGGTATGAGTACCAGTTAAGTCATTGTTCCTTTTTTCTTCTTTTATAGACCCTGTGTGTCCCCGCACACCGGTGGCAGTATGGCTGGTGGGCCACAGTTACATGCACTGGGCAGCGCAGTATGCTGCGGCGACAGAGTGGGGACCCCAGCTTGGACTGCGTGCGACCACACGCATACATTGGTATGGTAAGCGTGGAATGAGATGGCAGGAACTGTTGCCATTCCTGTTTTCCATCAGGGATGCTGAACCGCCTGATGTCCTTGTACTGCACCTCGGGGGCAATGACCTCGCCCAGGTCACTTGGCCTTTCTTTAAAATTCACGATTTGCAGTGACCTAGCTTATTTGCATTATGTGTGGCCGTCCACAAGGCTGCTATGGTCGGACATCATACCGCGTCACTCTTACAGGGGAGGTATTGACCTCCGTGCCCTTGACCGCGCTCGCCGCTCGGTGAACAGGGCTGTTGCCCGGTTCTTGGCAGACAAGGGTTTGGGGAGGGTCATCCGACACCCCACCATTAGTTTACAAAATTATGATCTTTATGCAGGGGATGGGGTCCACCTGTCGGCTAGAGGTATGAACCTCTTTTTGGAAGATTTGCAAGCAGGCCTGTTCACCGAGCTGACGGTCGGGGGGGCGGTGAGTCTTCATTGAAGCCTCCCCGTGTGGCGGGTATCACTGGTAAGGTAAATATTTATGACCCATAGGTATCCGGCAGGTTCGCAATTGACTGGCCAACACTTAGACAGGTGCAGGTGTAATAACTTTGACTGGTGAACGACGAACCAGGCAAGGGGTGATGGCAGGAGCTTTTCAGCATGCATCACCCCGTGATTTGACGGAAACACGTCAGAGGGTGGGGTCAGTAGATAGTTTATTGACTACGGTCAACAATTTGTGTCAACAAACAAATTGATACAAATGGATACATTGTAGCCAATTGCGATTGGCAATTTTGGGAGGAACCTTACCAGTGTTACTGCGGCCTGCTTGCCTTAAGAATTACAATTGGATGAATACCAATTGAAAGTTATAATTCGGACTAGGGCATTATTCAATAAAAGTGGCGCAATGCCTTTATCCATATACCGGTGTCTGAGTCTTTCTTTGGGGTGTGTGCCTGCAATGTAATTCATTCTTCTGTATGTATGTTCTTCCAGATGTAACTCCATAGTTTGATGTAAACGTTTGATTAGCAGGACTTCCTGGACCTTACAGGCATTGTTCTCCTATAGATGAACAAGTGCTTCTAACAATATAATGGTTGAAATAAGATGAAAGATTAACTATTCTACATACCTCTACAAACTAACCATGATCTTGTTTTGAAGTTCTAGCAGTGAACCACAAATATTTTACTTGTTTCTGTTAGTAAAGATAATGGTCGCCCTTGCTCGAAAGCCAGTTGTATCCAACTCTAGTGTTCACTGCTCATCTCTGCTTATAGCCAAAGAGCCAGTGCTCTCTGTATTCGCAGACACTTCCATGGACGTGTGGCAGGCATGCCTCAACACTAGAGTGCATGTAACACTGATTACCTTACCGCCGAAGTGGTCCCTATTTATCTACTTGCAATTTCTTGCTTTTAGACTGCTAGCAGGAGCTTAGACATAGATGGGAGCTCATTCCATCATGCAGTACTCAGGAATAGAACTCTGAATTTCCAGTCATCCAGTTCAGAGTCGTAACCACTTGAGCCACCGCAGACCCTTGTTTCTGTTACATCATATCATGTTGCTTCCAGTTTAGGATGACCCTATGAATTAGCGACCTATGAACATTCATATTGTTAACTCTCTTGCTCAGATCTTGAAAGCTCAAGGTTGTAGCTTCCTTAGTTATGTTGTACCTTGTTGTGTGCTCTGAGCAAAGAATTGTATTCTCTTACCTGAAATAGTAATCCAGTTTTTCAATACATAGCTTTGAGAGGGATCCACAAAGACCTGCGAGGAAGGAAGAGAACATCTGCCAAAACCAGCCCGAATGGCCAAATCAGTTTGGCAAACATCAGTTTGGCATACAAGTTATTTAAATACAAGTTAACTAAATTGCCTCATCTTTCCTCAGATAGGCTTGTAGCCAATGAATCGAGATATCCAATTTAATTTTATAAAATCATGCACGGTGTGGATAAAGTAGATAAGGAAAAACTGTTTTCCCTATCGCATAACACTAGAACTAGGGGACACTCGATGAAACTTTTGGGTGCTAGTTCTCAAACAAATAAGAGAAAGTACTTTTTCACCCAGAGGATTACTGGTCTATGGAACTCCCTGCCAGAAGAAGTGGTGACAGCTGTCAATCTTGACAGCTTTAAGAAAGGATTAGACAAGTTCATGGAGGACAAGGGTATCAATGGCTATAATTATGGATACTTAAGGACAACCTTGGGGTTGGAGAGATAGGCAGGATATCTCTCAATGCAATTTCCAGGGAATCCTAAGCAGGTGAAGGCATCTCCTTGGGAATACCCTGATGGAAATGATGAGCCACTGTGTGAGACAGAATGCTGGACTGGATGGGCTGTGGCCTGTTCCAGCAAGGCTGTTCTTATGTTTATGTTCTTAATTAAGTTGGGCCCTTTTGAAGCACTGGACTTGGGTGGAGAGACTCTTGCTTCTGCTTGTCTCCCTGCAGCTCTCTTACTAGACATACACTTAACACATGCCATGAAGGGGTGCAGAATGGCACAAATAGAGCATTCATGCTTGAATCTATATTGTTTCCTGCTATTGGCAGAACTGGTATTTTGTGGGTTAGGTGCCATCCTGGTGCTAAAACAAGTGACCATGTGTTGAATTCTGAAGAAAGAAGTCAGGGTTCAACAGACTGCCCTGCTGTTATGTGGGGTGCCCTGGGACTTGCAGGCTTCTATACAACATGCCCACTGTCAAAATGGTCATCCACTGCTGGGTGAACTGGGTTCATAAACTGTAACCACAGGTGTGGTTGCTGCTCATCCCAACACAAATTGGGGTGTAATTCTACCCTCATGCAAAAATCCTGATAATAAAGAAAACATGCATACCTCAGCAAATCAACATAGCCCTGTAAATAATATCCACATACTTAATGCATATACGCTCTTCCTGGTTGGCTTTTAACTATCACTCCTGCATAAATTTAAAAAAGGCTGGTAGACAATTAGCCCAAGAATGTATGGGCTGTCTCCTGCACATTAGCTCCCTACATAAGAACATAAGAACAGCCTTGCTGGAACAGGCCACAGCCCATCCAGTCCAGCATTCTGTCACACACAGTGGCTCACCATTTGCTCCAGGGCATTCCTAAGCCGATGCCTTCACCTTCTTAGGATTCCCTGGAAATGGCATTGAGAGATATCCTGCCTATCTCTCCAACCTGGAGGTTCTTAGGTATCCATAATTATAGCCATTGATACCCTTGTCCTCCATGAACTTGTCTAATCCTTTCTTGAAGCTGTCAAGACTGACAGCTGTCACCACTTCTTCTGGCAGGGAGTTCCCTGCCCCTTTCATCTTCTTTATCCTTATATTTCTTATCAGATTCCCCATTTAAAAGGCTGAAGAGTCAAGACATCTACATAATTGCCTTTTGAAATATTTTCCCTACTGGTGGGCAAGAGGTGATCTCCCAGACTTTCTGCATGCCAAGCATGTGCTCTACTAGTGACTTACAATAGGTAAGGCTATCTGTAAGTGCTGTCAAGGATGACATGTTCTTAAGACTGACTCCAGTGTAATAGAATGGAAACATGCTGGTATCTATTTTCAAATATATCATCTTATTTAATCCTGCTTTATCTGGGTGCTTAGCCTTCAGAAGCAATTTTTGCCAGGGTAATTGCTTTCCTGACTGCTTGGTCATAGGTAGTCAATAATGGCTTAGTCTTCTTAAGCGGTATAATTTTAATCTCATTTTTCAGTATCCTATTTATATAGTTGTAAAATTCCTGTTCTGTATTGGGTTGTGGTAATTTATTTCCCTTCCTACATTCAATTTTTCCTCCTACAATGGCCTTAATTCCATTCACAAATTTATGAATGCATTTTTATATATTTGTCTTGTTGGTGAAAGTGCATGTCTATGCATTTTTAAAATATATATGTTTTTAGTTCTGCACATTCTTAAAGTATATGCATGGCTTACAGTGCACTTTTTCCTTTCAATTTATATCACTGCCAGTCTTTGGAAGTAAACAATTGATATTTTCAAGAGGAAATGCAAATATCGTACACACTTACTCCATATGCAATGCTTTGTGCATAGGCTATTAGATCACAGCCAACACTTGTCAAATTCAGCTATGCATGGCTTATTTTTCAAAGTTTAATTGTAAAGTGGAATAGATGGCTGCATTTGTAACCATTATGATATCCCACATATCTGGAAAGCAGTTCTTAGAATTCTAAATCACACAGTCATTATGTTGAATAACTACATTAACTATAATTGTACCTGTACATGCATTTTGCCACTTTATTTTTAATACATGGCTTTTGTATTTCAATTTTAATCATAATTCAGTATAATTGATAGGACCGTTACACTGTTAAATATCAGCCACTGGATTACAGTTAGATGATAAATAACTCATTTCTTATATCTTGTCTTCTGCAAACTGTTTGGGAAACACTTTGTTTAAAGTCCGGCTCTAATGAATTTGTGCTTTCTGACATTGGCATATTTACTCAGAACTCATTAAAATATATTAAAATCTTGCAAACATTATTTCCCTTGGTTCTAGCCATTTAAAGTGATTCTTGAAATTCAATATAACTGTCTGAAGTATGACAAATAGCAACTTTAATTAAAAGACAAACAACTTGTTAAGTCTGTCCAAAAAGAAGTACAATTCAAGATAGAAGGTCTTTGACATGGCAAGTTGAAAGCTATAAGTGGTAATTAAGTTTGTTGCCTTATCAGGCCTTGCATATACTGTATGGAGAATTGCTAAATGGCAACTTGATTCGACCCTGCTTCTGACTTCCATGTATTCCATGTCATTGCATAAAACAGAGGTTCTCAAGCTTTGCTATTTTAGACATTTTAGACTTCAACTCCCAGAAGCTACAGCAATCACAACCAATAGTTAAGGATTGTGGGAAATAATTTGTTGTTGTATGTGGTTAAAGTTGTTTTCTTGTTTTTATGTTGTAAGAATTTTCAATTAAAATTACATTTTAAAAAATCATCTCATTGTCTAATAAATTATGTCCTAGTGAATCCTGGATACCTATTTAAAATTTAGCAACCAGCAACAGGATCAGAATTTGTAAGATAACTGGATTGGGCATAGATTGGCACAACACTCTCAAAACAGAAAACTTAAAATGTTGAGGAAACTAAAATGGAGAGAATGTCTAAGCAAGCATATTTAAGGTTACACTACAAATTCATAATCTTACACATATTCTGAAGAAGTACCATATTTGCCAACATATAATATGCACTTCCCCCTTTAAAATACACCGGAAAAACAGAGTGTGTTTTATATGCTGGTAACAGCCTCCCCCAGCTGGTGCGGTTTGGCGGTTTAGAGTATGAGAGTCAAGACACAAAGCACAGCCAACGGCTGGGTTAACTCAGGTTTATTGCATGGTGGACAGAGGGAACATGAGGTAATGGCGGACGAACAGCTCTATATATAAGGCAGTAACGTATTTGAATGTGGCTCCACGGTAGCCCGTTGGCTACTGGTCCGCGTGACATCATGGCTGGTCACGCCCTTCTTGTCCAGGTGTAGGTAGCGGCGGGAAACTTCCCGCGCTGCGGTCTTTGATGGGTTTGAACCAAGAGAGCTTGGACGCTCGCTGCTGCCAGCTGGTGGTCATCAGCTCGCGTCCTATTACAGGGTTTATGTGATACAGCTGAAGGTTACATTGTTACTCATTGGCAAGGTTACATTGGTTCAGATACATTGAAATCACATGTAGAAGGATACACTATTAGGACACAACACTCCTCCCCCCTAGGATGAGACGAAGTCTCTCAGCCAAGATGGCTTATTTCGAACACGCTGGGGTCTCGGCGCGGGCTGCCCTGCCCCGGCTTCGCTCCCTCCTCCTTGCTCCCTGGCTTCCTGCCCTGCAATCGGAGAGGATGACTTGTTAGTGGTTTGCCGCGGCTCTGCGGCTTTGTTGGGAGGTGTGTGCTTTGTTTGGGAAGAACCGGGGGCACTGGGGGCTAACGAAAAACCCCTCTTCTCGCTTGGATGGGTGGGGGAACACTCCGAAAAACCCCCCCGGCTCGCAAAATCAAAATCAAAATCGGATTCGGGGGAAGCGGCAGCGGCGGCCGCACACTCCTTTTCCCTCCCCCCGGGCTCGGATAGAACTGGGGTATCAAAAGGATATGAGTCGGGCTCGCTGCTTTCCCCCCTGTCTCCCCCTTGGGCTAAACGGGTGGGGGAGAACCCTATCGCTGAATCCTGTCGCTGTGCTCCACTGGTCGGTCCCTCGCTCACTCGGTGCCTCAGTTGATCAGCGTGCCTCCTCCAGAGGAGGCCGGTGCTAGTTTCCACCCGATAGGACACTGGCCCCGTCTGTTCTATTATCGTCCCTGGCACCCAGGCTGGGCCTGCGTTGGCATAGTTCCTGCAATGTACAGGATCGCCTATGCCGAAACCTTTCGAGACCGCTAACCCTATGTTCTTCCCTTTGTCCTCGACCCTCGACGGGTCTAGCCTGGACAAAAGCGTGGTCAGTTTCCTCCGCATCAGCAGCTCGGCCGGCGAGTAACCAGACGCTAAGGGGGTCACTCTGTACGCTAATAGGAATTGACAAACCTGGTGATGTAGATCTCCCGAGCCCATGCGCCGCAGCGCATCTTTTGTGGTGCGCACTAACCGTTCCACTTGGCCATTCGTGGCCGGGTGAAACGGCGCGGATGTGACATGCCGAATTGCATTTGCCTCCATGAATGCCGCGAACTCAGCTGACGTGAAACAACTGGCGTTGTCGCTGACCAAAGTGTCGGGTAAACCGAACGTGGAAAAGACCCTCCTTAGCTGGCGAATGGTAGTGGCGGAGGATGTGCTCTTTACCGGAATGACCTCCAGCCACTTAGAGTATGCATCCACCACCAGGAGAAACATGGTTCCCCGGAATGGGCCAGCAAAATCTACGTGCACCCTGGACCACGGTCCCCTCGCTGCGTCCCATTCCCTATGTGGTAGGCGGGCCTCCTCCGGTCGAGAACATTGACATGCTTCACAAGTGCCAACCATCTGCTCTATGTCGGCGTCCAGCTGGGGCCACCAGAAGTAACTCCGGGCCAACGCCTTGGAACGGACGATCCCCGGGTGGCTGACGTGCAACAGCTTTAGCACCTTCGGCCGCAGGGACGTAGGAACCACCACCCGTTGGCCCCACAACAGGCACCCCCTCTCTAAAGACAACTCCACTCGCTTTCGGAAGAATGGGTCGAATTCCGTGCCTGGGGATGACGCCGGCCACCCCTTCTGCACCCACGAGCATACCTTCTCTAGTGTTCTATCCTTTCCGGTCGCCCTGGCAATGTCGGCCGGTACTATCGGGGGTGACTCTAAAACCTCTATTAGCAATACCTGGCGGTCTCTTCTTACCCCTGCCTTCTGGTCGTCCGACAATGGTAACGGCGACCGTGAGAGCGCGTCTGCATGGCTGATTTCCTTCCCTGGCCGGTATTCTAATTCATGTTGATATGCGTTAAGAAAAATAGCCCACCGCAGCATCCTCGGGGACAGGATCTGTGGCGTGGGCTTATTTGCAGTGAAGATCCCTAACAGGGGCTTGTGATCAGTAACGATCTTGAACGGCCGACCATACAGAAAATCGTGAAATTTCTTGGTTCCCGCTACTATCGCTAGTGCCTCCCTATCGGTCTGTGCGTAATTCCGCTCTGCTTGGGACAGGGACCTTGAATAAAACGCTATCGGGGCCTCCCTTCCGTCGCCTAACACGTGGCAAAGCACCGCCCCCACCCCCACCGGGGATGCATCGCAGACCAAAACTATGGGCCGTTTGGGGTCGAAATGAGTCAGGATTGCCTCGGATGTGAGGAGTTGCTTTAACTCTGAGAACGCTCTTTCTTGCTCGTCACCCCACAGCCATTTTTCCTCTTTTTTAAGCAGCCGATGAAGCGGCTCGGCAACAGACGCCTTCCGTGGAAGGAAGGTATGGTAGAAATTGAGAAGCCCCAGAAATGACTGAAGCTCGGTTTTGGAAGTGGGGCGAGGGGCTTTCTTAATGGCGGCTACCTTAGATTTGGACGGCCTAATTCCCTCGGGTGTGACACGGAACCCTAAAAACTCAACCTCTGTTTCGTAAAATACACATTTGTCTTTTCTCAGTCGCAGCCCCGCTTTCTCGAACACGGCCAGGACCTTATCCAATCTGTGGGCCAGCTCGGCCTTACTCCCCCCCGTTATCAACACGTCATCAAAATATGGCAACACCCCCTCCAGCCCCTTCAGGAGGCGTTCCACTAGCGACTGAAAAATGCCAGGTGCCGAGTTCACGCCGAACTGTAACCTCGACACCTGGAACGCCCCCTTATGTGTGACTATTGTTTGTGCCGCCGCTGTGGCGGGGGTTACTGGGAGTTGCTGGTAGGCCTGTGCTAAATCGAGTTTAGCGAAACACTTTCCCCCATTCAGCCTGGCCAGAAGGTGGCTGACCACTGGCACCGGGTATGCATTAGGGCGGATTGCCTTATTAATGGTACACTTATAATCAGCGCAAATGCACACCTCCCCGTTAGCCTTCAGTGCTGTTACAATTGGAGTCTCCCACTCCGCGGAATCCACAGGAACGAGAATTCCTTGACCCACCAGTTTGTCCAGTTCCGCCTCTATTTTGTCCTTAAGCGCGAACGGTACCCTGCGCGGTTTAAGTCTTATCGGGCGGACCTCCGGGTCTAAGTCGAAGGCTACAGGGGGTCCCTTGAACTTTCCCAGTCCACTTTTAAAAACGGCGGGGTGTGCGTCACACACTGCTTGTATTGGGTCCTCGCCTACGGCATGCACCCCCCCTATGAACAGGCCTAAGGGCTGAAACCACTGTGTTCCGAGGAGGCTACAACTCCCCCCTTTTAGCACCACTAGGGGAAGTTCCGCAGAATGTCTCTTAAAGCGAACCCGGAACGTTCCGACCCCCAACACTGGAATGCTGTTCCCCTGAACGTCCCGTAGTGTGGCCCTCAACGCTTTAAGTTTGGGCCGCACGTGGGGGTCGATTTTCAAGAACTCTCTCTGGGGAATTATAGAATAGGAGGACCCCGAGTCAACTTCCATCCTAATAGGGGTCCCTTGTACTAGTACCTCAACAAAGTAATGGGGCTGTCCCGCAGACACGTTGAACACAGGAGCGTCGCCCTCGCTGTCGTCCGAGATGCGGCCCACGCCGTCCTGCTTCCTCGTGGCCCGGGCGCCATCTTTGGGCCTCGCTGGACGGTCCGGTCTGGCTGAACGGTCTTGCGAATGTCTCCGGCCCTCTTTCCATTTCCTGCACGCCTTGGCGATGTGCCCCCGACGTCCGCAGTTGAAGCACTCGGCTTTCCTGAATGGGCACTTCACGCGCTCATGGGCCGCTCCGCAACCATCGCAGCGGCGCCCGCCTCTCCGGACCTTCTGGACCTCCTCGCCATCGCTACTCTCTGACGACGATTTCGAGGTCGGTCGGGTTGCATGCACCGACTAACCGGACTTCCCGTGCGATGAGTTTTCCGCCTTGCCGGCCCTCGGACGCCACTCACGCCACTTGTGCATCTCGTCTACTCCAGCATTCGTGGACTCCACGGCTTCCGCGGCCTCTACAACCTCTTCCAGTGTGGGTGGTGGCTCCCTGTTCATCAAGCTGCGCTGTACTTCCTTGTCCTTCAGGCCACACAGCACTCCGTCCCTGAGGGCCATCTCTAGGATGTGGTCCCATTTGCAGGGGGCGGCGGCTACCCTCATAGCCGTTACGAAGGCTTCTACCGACTCGTCCGGCGCTTGAACTCGCCTCCAAAACGCACTCCGAGCGGGAAACATTGCCCTCGAGGGTCGGAAACGCTCACGCAGCATTTTCATGATGTCACCGGCTTTGAAATCACTCATCTTCTTCGGTGCAAGGATGCCCACCAGCGTCCGCTTGGTTTCCATCCCAAGCATGCGAGTGAGGATGGCCCTCTTCCTTTCCTCGTCGTCTTCTTTGACTTTGAGCTCCACCAGTGCCGCCTGGAAGTCCATCTCAAAGAGCTCCCAGTCTTGCGGTTTGGTGATGTTGAACCCGCTCTGTGTCCTGGCTCCGTGGGGATCCATGATCCCACCTTCGTCGCCAGTTTAGAGTATGAGAGTCAAGACACAAAGCACAGCCAACGGCTGGGTTAACTCAGGTTTATTGCATGGTGGACAGAGGGAACATGAGGTAATGGCGGACGAACAGCTCTATATATAAGGCAGTAACGTATTTGAATGTGGCTCCACGGTAGCCCGTTGGCTACTGGTCCGCGTGACGTCATGGCTGGTCACGCCCTTCTTGTCCAGGTGTAGGTAGCGGCGGGAAACTTCCCGCGCTGCGGTCTTTGATGGGTTTGAACCAAGAGAGCTTGGACGCTCGCTGCTGCCAGCTGGTGGTCATCAGCTCGCGTCCTATTACAGGGTTTATGTGATACAGCTGAAGGTTACATTGTTACTCATTGGCAAGGTTACATTGGTTCAGATACATTGATATCACATGTAGAAGGATACACTATTAGGACACAACAGGCGGCTAGAGAGGATCAGCAGCTGGAGACAGGAAAGAGCTATTTCAAAGCCACCCTCAAACCCCCTGCCCTCTGGTACGGTTCAGTGGACACCACTGACCACTAGGAGCCAGGCAAAGGTTGGCTTCCAAAGGAGAGATCTTGCCTGGCCGAGCCCGCCCTCCTCGCTTCCTGATGGCCAGTGGTGATAGGATCGGCTGGACAAGAGGCTTCCGCCCGCCTTGCTTCCTGGAGTTAAAATATAGAAAATTATTTTTTCATTTAAAATGTGTCTTAAAATGGTGTGTGTCTTATATACCGGCAAATATGGTAAGTTCAATTGAACACATTGGAATGGATGATTTGAACACAGAGCAATGTATAACACAGTCCTATCCACATTTATGAAAAGATAAATCCTATTAGATACAATGAACTTTTGAGAAAACATACATAGGACTGCATTGTATGTTATTGGAACTTGTGGCATGCTTCAGTTGGCCCTCCAGTTACAGAAATTACAACAGGACTCTCTTCTTATTCTCTCTTGTCATTTGCTTTCCACATTACAAGCAAATTCTTGTTAGTGGCTGATAGCCTGATAGTGCTGCAAATGAAATAGTTCATCTGGGGAAATCTCTGTGCACTTTTTATAGCTAGTAGAATAAATAAAATAGATGATTTGAAAGCTCTCAGGATCTACAAGTAGCTACATGTCACTTTCAATGGCTCATCCCCAAACAAAGGGTTTTAAATATGTACTATATGCAGCTCCATGACTCTGAATGTTTTCAATGGAATTTCAATAAGCAGTGACAAGGCAAGAATGCAAGCGTGGCGCCAAAATGGCCGTCGCGCTCTTTGCGGCCCCCCACCTGGACTCAGACATCCGGGTGAGTTAGGGGGCATGGCCACCCTCTTTAAAAGGGGTGGCCACGAGGCAGCTCGGCTGCCATTTTGTGGAAGCGACGGAGATAAGTTTTCTCCGTCTCTTTTCTCCCTGGCTTTCGCCTGCTCTTTTTTAAAAAGGGAATTCCCCTTGCTCCTTCACTCTTCGGCTTGGGAGACATGGCGCCCAAGCGAAAGGCAATGGCTACAAAGCTGCGGCCAAGGGGAGGGCTCTGCCCACCCACCCCCACATCCAGGGGGCTGCCCCTGGGTCGGAGGGCTCGGGCGGCGCCCCTGCAACCGGGTGGTAGGACTGGTTTACCCACTACCACCAATGTGGGCGGACAGTCTGCTGCCTACCCGCCCAATGCTGGGGTCCAAGCAGGGGCGGCACAGGCTGGCCCCTCGGGGATCACTACTCCTATGGGGACTTTGCCCGGCTCTGGGCTGGGCGGCCCACTCGGTCCTGGTGCGGGTTTCTACCCCAGCATTCCCCCGGCCCCACATGGGCCAGATTATTGGTCGTGGCCCTATTCGGAACCAGGATCCGCACTTGGGTTTGTACCTCTGTAATTGCCCGGTGGGCCATCCGGCCCACCCGGCCTACCTTATACCGGTGGGTCTGAGGCTGTTGATGCCCTCCTAGCATGCATTTCAGTGCTGGTGGCATCAATGGGCATTGCCCCACCACCTGCTGAAGGTGGACTTGTACCTCCTGCATTTCCGGCCCACACATCGACCACCGCTGTCCAGCGGGCAGCTGCCAGGGTGGAGCTGCTTGAGGCCATCAGGCCAGCCTGAGATGAGGTGGGATGAGCCCTGCCAGCAATTGTGGCTCTTGTACATGACCCCCACGCGGCCGGCGCCTGGTGATCGGTGCCATTATGGCCATGCCGTGCAGCGGGTGGCTGCTACACAGGTCCCCCGCCAGACGGCGGGGCAGGGGGTTCCAGCCCGCCTGCTGTGTTGGAGCTTCTCCGCCAACGGAGTGTGCAACAAGCGTCAGTGTCGGTTCCGACACAAGTGCCCCTCTTGCTCTGGCCCTCATGCCGCCTCCGTGTGCCCGCGGGCTGGAGGATCACAAGGCAGAGGTAGGGGTGGGCAGGGGGCGGTCAGAGCTCCCTCTGACGGTGCGACCAATCAGAAATGCCCCATCCCCAATTGATGTCCAGGTGTTGGAACATTGTCTTACCGCTTATCCTAGATGGGATGATGCGAAGTACCTACTTGTGGGTTTTCAATTCGGCTTCCGCATACCATTTCAGGGGGTACGCGGGCCTCAAGACGCCCCGAGCTTAATTTCCCTCAGGGGTAATGAGGATATTGCCGCCCAATCTATAGCTAAGGAGGTCACCGCACTGAGGGTTGCTGGGCCATTTGCTGACCTACCATTCCCGAACTTGAAGGTGTCACCTTTGGGTTTAGTCCCTAAGAAGTCACTGGGTGAATTTCGGTTAATTCACCACCTTTCTTACCTTGCAGGTTCTTCGGTCAATGACGCAATACCTGATGACCTTTGCTTGGTCAGGTATACTTCCTTTGACCAGGCCTTGCAGATGGTACACTCATGTGGCCCAGGGGCGCTACTGGCAAAGTGTGATATCAAATCAGCATTCCAATTTTTGCCAGTGCACCCGGACGACTTTGTGCTGTTAGGTTTCCGTTTTCGGGGCAGTTTTTATGTAGGCCATGCCTTTTGGCTGTTCTATCTCATGTTCTGCTTTTGAACGGTTTAGCACCTTCCTTCACTGGGCTTTTGTTCGTAGATCAGGGTCCCGGTCTGTAGCCCACTACCTCGATGACTTTTTGTTTGGAGGGGAACAAGGCACGGACATGTGCGCTCGGCTACTCGCCACTTTTCAGGTGCTTATGCGGGAACTGGGTGTGCCCCTGGTGCCTGAAAAAAGTGAGGGACCGGCCACCACTCTCACCTTTTTAGGTATCGAGATTGACACTGTTGCCCAGACATCCCGGTTGCCCATTGAAAAGGTGACGCGGATCTCTGATGCCATTCTGGCAATGCTTGCCAGGCGTAAGGTGTCTCTCTGAGAGTTACATGTGCTTCACGGCCACCTCAATTTTGCCTGTAGGGTAGTAACACCTGGCAGGGCCTTTGCCAGGCGTCTGTGTGACACCATGGCAGGCCTTTTGAAACGCCACCACAGCGTTCGGCTGACCAGAGGTTTACGGGTGGATCTTACGGTCTGGCTCACATTCCTTCAGGATTTTAATGGCATCTCCTTCTGGAGATTGGAGCTTATGCTCAGCCCGCATTTCCAAGTACAGTCGGATGCCTCCGGCTCCCTGGGTTATGGGATTTACTTTGAAGGGAGGTGGTCCTATGGCCGATGGCCTCAGACATGGCAAGGCACAGATCATTTACGCGATCTTACTTTTCTGGAGTTTTTTTTCCATTTTGGGTACCCTGATGCTCTGGGGGGGATAGGTGGGCTAATTCAGTAGTTCACTTATGGTGTGACAATGCTGCAGTGGTGCACATTGTCAATGGCCAGACATCTAAATCCCCTAGAGTCATGGCGTTAGTTCGCCAATTTTTTTGAGGTCTTTACGCCTTAATGTGCTTATCAGGGCCAGACATGTACCAGGCATTGATAATGATATTGCTGATGCTTTATCCCGCCTGCAGGTCCCCTGGTTCCGTGCCTTGGCACCAGAAGCAGAGGAACTGCCCTCTTCACTCCCGGCCGAGATCTGGACATTTGGCGAGGAGAGGTGAACCGGGCGATCAGCATGTCTTTGGCACCTCGTACTCGTAAGGCACTCCTACAGTTTAGGAATTTTTGCGGGCAAAGGCAGTTGCCCGAAGTGTGGCCGATCCCGGTCGAACAGATTCTGCAATTCATGGTTTACCTCCATGATCTAGGGTTAGCCCCTCGCACCATTGCCACTAGGCTTTCAGCTTTGGCATTTATGGCTAAGTCGAGGGGTTTCGTTGACTGCATGAATGACTTCCACATACGTCATGTATTAGAAGGGTTGACACGTGAACGTGGCCGCCGCCTGGACACACATCACCCTGTTTCACCAGAGGTTCTGACGCACCTTGCACAAGGTTGGCATAGCTTGTGTTACGATAGGTATGAGGAGGCTCTCTTTAATGTGGCTACCAACGTGGCCTTTTTTGGAGCGCTCCGTATCAGTGAGCTGGTCCCATTGTCAAAGGGGGACATGTCTTGTAGGGCACTGGAACTCGACGATGTCTTTCTTACCCAGGAGTGGGCCCAGTTGAGGATTCGTTCCTCAAAGGCCGATCAGCAGGGAGTAGGCAGTGGTGTCAGACTGCTACGGTGTACGATTGCTGACATCTGTCCGGTTGGTGCCCTACTTGAGTTTTGGGCAGTGCGTGGCACGCACCCTGGCCCACTTTTCTGCCACCAGGATGGGTCTCCCCTTACCAAATTCCAGTTTTGGAAGGTGACCGGTATGGCACTTCACAGTGTCGGCCTCCCTGGGGCTCGTTACGGCACCCATTCATTTAGGATAGGCGCCGCTTCAACTGCGGCTGCGTTTGGGTACTCTGATGCTGATATACGTCGCATGGGCAGATGGGGGTCCACGCGTTTTTCTTTATATGTACGCCCCCTTACTGCATGAGTGCCAGTTATGTCATTAATTCCCCTTTTTCCTTCTTTTACAGACCCTGTGTGTTTATGCACACTGGTGGCAGTATGGCTGGTGGGCCACAGTTATGTGCACTGGGCAGCGGAGTATGCTGCGGCGACAGACTGGGGACCCCATCTCGGGCTACTTGCAGCCGCGTGTATGCGTTGGTACGATAAGCGTGGCATGAGATGGTGGGAACTGTTGCCATTTCTGATGTCCATCAGGGATGCTGGACCGCCTGATGTCTTGATTCTGCACCTCGGCAGCAATGATCTCGGACAGATCACTGGCCTCTCTTTAAAAATGTCAGTGTGCAGTGACCTGGCCTTTTTACATCACTTATGGCCGTACACGTGGCTGCTATGGTCTGACATCGTGCCGAGACACAGTTACAGGGGAGGCATTGACCTCTGTAGCTTGGATCGTGCTCGACGGTCACTGAACAGGGCTGTCGCCCGGTTCCTTTTTGACAATGGCTTTGGAACAGCCATTCAACATCCTAGGATAGGCTTGCAGGATTATGGTCTATATGCAAGAGATGGGGTCCATCTGTCAGCCAGAGGTTTGGACCTCTTTCTGGAGGACGTGCAAGCAGGCCTGGTGACCGAGCTGACGGTCTGGGGGGGGGGGGGGCGGTGAGTCATCATGGACACCTCCCCGTGTGGCGGGTAGCACTGGTAAGGTAACAGATTTATGACCCATAGGTATCCAGCAGGTTCGCAATTGACTGGCCAACACGTAGATAGGTACAGGGGAATAAGATTGGCCGGTCAAGGGCGAACCATGCAAGGGCTGATGGCAGGAGCTGCACAGCCTGCATCACCCTGATATTGAACGGATACACGTCATAGGGTGGGGTCAGTAGATAGTATATTGACTCCGGTCAACAATTTGTTTGTGTCAACAAACGAATTGATACAAATAGATACATGTAGCCAATTTCCATTGGCATTTTGGGAGGAACCTTACCAGTGTTACTGTGGCCTGCTTGCCTTAAAGAATTACAATTGGATGATACACCAATTGAAAGTGATAATTCAGACTAGGGCATTATTCAATAAAAGTGGCCCGATGCCTTTAATCCAATACCGGTGTCTGAGTCTTTCTTTTGGGGGTGCGCCTGCAATGAGTGTAGGGAAAAGGTGTTGAGGACCAAACCACAAAAATGATGGTTTTGTGATTAAACTTACATCAGCATACCCATCAGGATAAATTTTCCCAGCAACTGTACCACATAAAACACATGCTAATAAAGCCCTCTTGTTTTACTGGCAAGTTTGCAGAATAGTTTACTTTGATGGTTTTATGCAAGAGTTTTTTTTTGGGGAGGCTGAAGTCAGTGATGGCGAATCTTTTAGAGACCTGGTGCCCAAACTGCAACCCAAAACCCGCTTATTTATCGCAAAGTGCCAACGCAGCAACAGAGAAGGAAGGAAACACTCCCATTGGGCTGCTGGGCAGAGGGGTGGGGTGAACTTTGTCCTGGGGGAGGGAGGGAGCACTCCCATTGGGCTGCTGGGCAAACTCTGTGCTGGGGTTACTGCATGGGTGCCCACACATGCCCACATGTGTCATAGGTTCACCACCACTGCTCTAAGTGATCAACTTAGTACAAAGATCAATGAATACATTGGCATGGCATTCACCAATCTCTCCCATTGTTCCCTGCTAAACAGGCTGGTAGTCAAACCATATGAGAAGAGGGAGGAATGCTTTCTCAAACATTTAACTTTGGAGGAAGGTCTTAATGGTATGAACATCAGAGTGTTATGAACCGATGGCACCTTCTATTCTGCAGGTCGAGTCCAGCCAATGGTTCACTATGCTTACAACCAGATTTCTCCATTGTGTCGCTCCATATTTTCTTTTTAGCCCTAGTTTCTCTTGATTCTACTGCCTATCCTTTTAAAGCCAACCACCTCCACCACCAAAATAGTCTCTTTCACACAACTTCACCACTTTCCCTTTGCACCTTCTATCTAAGGGATGCTTTCCTTGGGGAAATACATGTTGCCACCACCTTCCCCTGTTCCCTTCTGAAAGCCTGCTCTATCTGCACAACCTTCAGCTTATTGCCTTAATCCTCATTGCCAGCTCTAACAACATTTTGAATATGTATAACTGCATTTTTGTATATTACTCCCTTTCTTACTGCATCCCCCCCCCTTCTCTTGTCATTTCCTCCGTGCTGCTTTGGGCCCATGTAAATTGCTAAACAACAATGATATAGAAAATAGTGGTGTCACTATTCTCATAAATGTGAACCAGCTAGTTGAAAATGTTTATACTCAAGCCAATCAGTATGCTTATGCTAAGTCTTGTCAGCTCAGAGGGTCTGCTAACAATTCAGACTAAAAATCAGACGTAGGCCTTTATGTATCTGTTTGTTTTGCTACAGCCACCCAAGTGGCTTAGATAAATGGCATGACATAATTTACAAAATCTTTTTTCCCCTGACAGGTCAGTCTTTGTTAGAAAATATCAGATGTCCATGGAAAGTTTTCATTAGGGGGAAAAAAAAGAATCAAAGAAAGGTTTTGATCAATGCTTACTTAGCATCCATTCCATGTATTACTTATAGCCTTTCATTCAGCATTTCTGAGTTTCACATAATATGTTTGTTATCAATACCTGTGTTTAAACAAAATGAAATGAAACAAAATACATTTAACCACTGACCACTGTTTAAATGTTTCTCATATATAATTTAACACACAATAATGAAACAATTCTCCCATTTCAGTTATATGATATACAGGTACATACTTCCCCACAGCTATTACAGATTTCGTAGGTGGGTAAGGATGCAACAATTGCTGAATCTCAGTTCTGGTGTCAGATCTTTGTGAGCTAATAACAAGTTTATGGCATGTACATTTAAAGTACTCCATTTTCATTTGTGCTGTTTAGTTGTGGTGAAGGTCCCTGGGTCTTGTATTGCCAGGTGAGGCATTAAGTAATTGCTAGGGATCTTCAAGTCTCCTGGCACAGGCTACTTTAAAGCCTAGGTGGCTATCTCCTCCCATTATCATCTGCCACCAGTGCTTACTGGCTCAGAGTGAAAGTGTTTGTGATATTTCAAAAAGCACAATGAGGCCATGCGTGCCCACTGCCCTTGATCTAGTTTTTTTTCTTTTTTGGTCAGGGTCTTGTACCATTTGGAGAAAGTTAGGACTGGAACACTAGCACTGCTACTCACAAGATTTCTTTGTTGTACATGACCTGACTGTCACAACAAAGGCCTGTGCTGTCCTAAAAAAGAGAACGTAGGTTGTGAGCGACCATGTGACTATCTCAAGTTGTAGGATTTGGAGGGTCTTTCGTCACCTGACGAACTAAAACCTTCACTATCGGTGACATTATAATCCGATTGGGAGACTGATTCCCTCCACAAAACCCTTTTACCCATTTTGTTGGTGGAGCTGGATACATGGAAATGAGCTTTTGTCCAGATTATAGAATTATAAAACCTTCACTATAACACGTGATTGAGAAAATGTCTTTTTGCCTCAAACCGTTCATTTTCCTTATTGACTCTTCACCGTTTGGCCTTATCCCATATTGTGATTTTTACAACAAAGGCCATGGCTGTGAATCAGGTTGGGACCCAAGGCAACTTTAGATGACAAATACAAGAAATCCTTATTCATTTTCAAGATGCCTCTTGATTCTATTGCCCATGCCCTTATACCATCCTTCTCTACCATCAAAGTAGTTTCTTTGTCACAATTTCACAATTTCTCCTTTGTATCTCCTATCTGTGGTCCTTTGTACATCAAAACAACTAGATTTAGGGGCAGCCTCTCCTACCATGGCATTATTCAGTTGAACACATAGTTATATTTCTGAAGGAAATGTCACCCAGAAATTGTCACCCAGAAAAACAAAAATGCAGCATGACATATGTTTTTTCTTTTTCTTTTTTGATATGCCTAAAACACAAACTAACATGGCTACTATTAAAAAAAAATCAAAATCTCAAGGGGGAGGTCTGAACTATTCACTAGGAAGAAGAGACATCATTCAATGAATAGCAAGCATCTTGATCAGCATGGAACCTGCACATCACCAAACTGCTGCAGTCATTTCTGTGTTTTTCACTGTATGCATGATAAATCCAGCAGCATAGAAAACTCTGTAAGAAGAGCAACATCACTGCTGTTTCTTTATTGTCTTTACCTTTCTATCCATGTCCTTGCTGTCACCTCTCATTCACTTGCTCCTCTTCTTCCTCTAGCAGAAACTGTGGAGGGTATGACAATCTTGCACTATTACAATCTAAGCCATAGAAGAAGTCCACGGCTTTAGTGCCCAGTTAATACTTAAGAAGGATCATTTGTCAGTGGAGTCACCTGACATTTCCAGGACCAAATCAATGCACTTGTCCTGTGCCATAGCTGTTGTGTACATTCTAGTGAGCAAGGTTGCTGTAATTCTAGTTTCAATACATTAAATGAACCTACTGCTCTCCTCAATTCAAGAACAGAAGGACTTGACTCAGCATGTTCAATACACTTATCTGGAGGGTTTTCATATATTGTGCTGAAGATGTTTATGTGACATATATATTGGCAAGGTTAAGTGAAATTGTAATTTATGGATGCCCATGCTTTTGAGACTCATAACCAAGACATGACGTTTTATTGGCCATCAAAACCCTATGTAGTAGACCTATTAAAATGAAGCAGTTTATCACAAAGTAGTCTAAATCAGTGCCTGCTGTCTTTACAATTCTCCTAAAACTAGATAAACATGTTCAATAAAGGAGATTAATCTAAATTTAAAGGATAACAACTAAAGAATGCTAGATCACTCCAATGATGCATGATTTTTTAAATTTTCATTTGATAGCATCCTCCTAAACAGCCTGCACCTTTGTGGATTATAGATATGTAGCAAATTCTCAATACTGTAATAGATTAGATTGGATCTCTAATATTAATACCATACTACAGCCACATATCATATTTTTCCATGTGTCTGAGATCTTTAATGATGAATTACAACCCTTTGTCCTTCTGCAAATGTAAAAGCTTAAATATTTTAATAAAAGCATAGCAGGCTGCATTTGTCTTCTAGTTAAAAAAAACTTAAAAGATTAATTTCCTTATCTCCTAATATGTCATATATTTTTGTTATCTTTTAAAACCATATTTTATATTTAATACATAGAAATAACAAATGTTGCCATAAATCAAACACAAGTAATCTCATCAGGACATATTGATGCAACTAAGAAATGCAATGGAAAGTCTTTTCACTTCCATCTATCAGCTTATATATTTTCTCTATCCAGATATTATGCCTCATCATGGAATTCCAAACTATGTATGTAGTATAAGGTCATGACCTTCCCCATGCCTATTGGATAGATGCATCCATTTGATTAGAAACTTTGATAATGGAGAGTTGAGATACTTAATATCTGCAACCAAATGACAACATAAACCACATTCAGTCTCTCCCTGTCAACACAATAAAATTGGGGTAGTGGGTAGCATCATGCCTGGATTGGGCTACATTGAATGTATTTTATTTATTTATTCATATCCCACCCATCTGGAATATTTTCCCACTTTGGGTGGTGTACAACATAATAATAGTAATACAAATATTTACAATAAAATTGTAAACAAATTGAATAAAATTACAAATATTAAGAGAGCAAAAATAACAACCGCACATTAAATGAAAACCATTGTAGGGCTACTAATGGGAGAAATCTTTTTTTTCCTTCATAAAGGTTTTAGAATAGGATAGGTTTTCAGACTAGATTTGAACAGCAACCTCACATGAGAAGATTAAACACACAACAATAAATAGTATGAATGTTGTGCTTTTGAATGGGTTGGACAGTAGCCCTCACAGACTGGCTGCACTTGATCTGCTTTGCCTAATAGTTGGGCCAGTTGATCTTCTCCTTGTTGTCTTTCTTGTTGTGGTCATGCACCACCTACTGTAAGTTTCCTTACTGGGAAGCAATATTCAAACCTCTACCCCATTAATGATCAATGGAAAAGAAAATAAGTTGGGAAGCAGCTGAGGATCAAGTGTTGGAGGAAGAAAAAGATGAATGACAAGTAGTTGGGATTAATGATAAGAGATGGGCTGCTGGTTAGGCATGAGATAAGGTTGGGCAGCTTTGCCAGATCTAGAGGTTCATTTTCCTGCCCCAGGAGGCTACATGAAATCATAGGCTGCCAAAATGTCAAAGAAAGGATGGAAGGACAAAGCAAAATTGGGATTTGCCATAAGGTCACCGGAAAGATTAAGGGGTTAGCAAAAAACATTTTTCTGGTGTATAAAAGATTAATCAGGGTATGTCCAGGGGATTCAGTGAGTCCAAGAACCACTTAAACAGCCTGTAAAGGTCTGCATGCAGATCTGGACCTTAGTTTGTCCACCCCACTGTAGATCTAACACAGGGGTTCCCAACCTTTTCAAGCCAGGGGCTGGGTCATACTCTCTCAGTCAGCTTCAAGGGTCAGATGGCCAGTTAGCCCTTTCTGCATGATGGGGGTGGCCATTTTGCCCTTTCTGCATGATGGGGGTGGCCATTTTTCTCTCAAATGCCCTTAAAGGGGTGGGGGGCCACATGAAATGCTGCCATGGGCCAGATCTGGCCCATGGGCTCTAGGTTTGGAACCCCTGATCTAGCACATGGGGATCACATGATCAGAGGCAGAAGATGTGATTAAAGATGAGCTGTTGGCCAGTTTCAAGATCAAGGATGGAGCAAAACAGTTTCTTATAGCTACTTAGTGGAACAAGTTGTTTACACTTATGTACCAGGGTGCCTACAAAATATTGCTTCAATCCAATTGCTAGCCTCAATTAGAGCAGAGCCATTGAATCAATTGCTGAATAGTAAGTCAATATGCATGTAAATCCATTGATTCAATGGCGAGGTACACAGTAAGAGCCTCCTCAAAGATTGTGGTATTTTGAACCACAATCGGGGGTTCTCTGGGCAATGGCAACCTTGTGCTGGCTCATCTTTCTCATACTAGGTCAGCCAAAAGGAACTACAGAATGAAATCACCAAAAGGTGGCTTCATTTTGGCAGTTTTATGTTTGGCTTAGACCAGTGATGGTGAACCTTGGCACTCCAGGTGTTCTTGGACTTCAATTACCAGAAGCCCAAGTCAGCACCCCTGCTGATCAGGGCTTCTGGGAATTGAAGATCCAGAACACCTGGAGAACCAAGGTTCACCATCACTGGCCTAGACATAGGAGGAGGAGGAGGAGGAGGAAAGGATGATGATGACAACAAAGAAGAAAAAGACAATGATGAAGACAATGACTCAGCTCCAATTGGGACTAGCAAATGAATTTTGTTTGTACAGCCAGTCATGCATACAAAGAGCTGCATCTTCTGTGGCCATTTATGAAGGGAACTTGCACTCCAAATAAAATCAGGTCTGAATTCCTTTAAACTGAGAGCACCCTTAGTAATATAGGAAGGAAATTGCTGGGTCTTTCAGCTTAAATTCCCAGCTGAATTGCACTTTTCAAATTCTTCCATAACTTTTATTTGGAACATTTAAAGCTTAAACACGTTCTACAAGCAGAGTTATCTACATGCACAGAGTTCTAGATTTTAACATTCCAACAACATGCTTTACATTAGTTTTAATTTCTTCAGAAGTAGTCAAATAGAGTTTTAAGCTGCCTTACATCTGATGGCTTATTTATACAAGGGAGATTACATGAGTACAGAATGATTAAATATGGTAAAATGATTTATTAGGATTTCTAATTTGAGTAATGTTTGTGCTTAATGTTTGTGCTTCTCTGGTCACAGAGAAGGTTCACAATAGAAGTGCTAATTTCCCTCACACATTTCTGTCTAACTGCCAGGGACTAATGATTTATCAAGACACTTGTTACCCTTCAGTATGATAAATGAGTTGACATGACTTTTTGATACATTAATGAATGACATTTGCATGACATGGAAGTGTTTTCTCACACACATTAGAACATGTGTTGGCAGGCACATTTCTTTTTTAAAAATAAGGCTTTTAAATTCGCAATTGTGCTAATGACATTTTGTTTACATTTAGGGTTCATAAATTCTGAGCAAACACAATGACTCCAATCTGTCTGATTAAATAAAAGCTTGCACAGTCGAGTATATATATTTTTAAAAAAAGACTCCCTTATGTCAAATTTTGTGGTGGAAAAAAATACCCAACAAATACTCTTCTCTTGTTTGTGGCATTTTTGTTGTGTGTGGCTTTCTGTTATGGCATGAAGTAAGATTGGAAGCTATAAACCATCTGAAAGGAAATTTCACTATGAAAAATGTATGAAAAAATCATAAACATTTCTCCTCACAATTTTTTTTTTTGGTAGGTAGATATTTTCTTGGACCCAGATGATAATCTACTCCTTCTGTGAATCCAGCTGAGATCTGTCTTGGTGGCAAAAGATTACAAACATAAAACTAAGAGATACAGTAAAACCCCAATTTATATAAAAAGTCTGTTACGTAAATAGAGGTTTTACGTAAATTGATGCATCTCCATAGGGATGCATTGAATTTTTTTTAAAAAGGCTTGCAATTGGTTTTCAATGAGTCCCTATGGAGAATCATGCTTTTACGCCACTAGTGGCCATCTCTGTAATGACATGCAATCCTCCCCCCCCCCGCACACATACACTTTAAAAGCTGTTCTCTGAGGCAGAGCGCTATCTCCGAAGCATGTTGCAAGTCAAACCACTGCCTCCCGCTGTTTCTCCAAGCCTTCTCTGGTCACAGTTTCCCTCCAAAGTACATTGCAAGTTGTTATGTATGTTAACTGTGTTTTTGGACAGGAGCGGAATGTATCTTTTCTCATGTATCTATTATGCAAATAACTGGATCGAAAAATGTGCACACTCTGTTAGCCAATGGGCTTGTTGTATTATTGTTACTGTTACTGTTTATAGTGTATATATGTCTGAGTTTTGCCCCATCCAAACTGTGTTCAAACCCCACTAATAAAGAGCTGAATTTCACTATTTCATTCGTCTGCTTCTTTATTCCTTGAACACTAAAATGGCAATGAAGGTGGGATGGCATCCCCACATGGCAGCAACATCAGCCCATTCGACCCAGCGCATCCAAAGAAATAGGCAACATACGAATGCCGGTTCCACCACGCAATGGCCTCACAGAAGATCACCGATGGAAACTAGAAGTGCTCCTGTTTCCCCACTCAGTGCAGTTCTGAGATGCTTGAGCTGGCCACCCACCTCGTTCTCCCAAGGGATGTGGATATGGTGCCGCTCGCAGAAATCATGTCCGCACTGAGGAGGCACCTGCAGCCAGAGGTCTTGATCTTCCTGGCCAGGGTGACCTTCCACATAAGAGCAGTGACCCAGTGAATCCATTGCAGACTATGCCACCACACTGTGCATTGCTGCCACCCCATGCAAGTGGGACAACATTGAAGAAGCACTCCGGGGCGTGGCTAAGATGGCATTGGAGCAATATGGACTTTGTTTTGCTCGCACTAAAAATGTGGATTCAAAGAGGACTACTGGAAAATTGCTAAAGAAAAAAGTTGGAAAAATGAAGTACTTGAATCTTCAGATCTTGTAATTATCAACTGGTAGCAACAAGAGATCGGAGTCTGAAGATCGGGCGGGGAGAGAGGCGCAGTGTAAGATACACCACTCAAGTTGCTCTGAGGTCGGACGGAAGCTCCGAGCTTTTTAACAGTGAGTTTTTTCCTTTTGAAACCGGAGGTTCAAAGTAAAAAGAACGTGGCCACAGTGGTGGTGGACGAACGGCGCTGGTCGGAAGGTGGTGAATGTAAAAAAGTCTGAGTAAGTGCTGAGGGTGAGTGAAAGTGGGGAAGAAGGAGGAGGCTGTGTCTGATTAATGGCAGCGGAGTTTTGGAAAACAAAACTTAATCATTAAAGAACAATGCTGAGAAGTTGAGGGTGAAGAGAAGGAGGCAGAGACAGAGTCTGTGAGTTTTTTGGGAAGCGGAAGGAAGAAGGTAATTGTTGGAACCGTAAAGTTGGAATTATAAAGAAGTTTTAAAAAGTGATTAGAGACTGATTTTTGGTGGTGAGGGATGGCGGAGAAGACGAAAAGGGCTGCTCTGTGAAGCCGCAGCGGCGGCCAGGATTTTAAAATGGAGTTTATGGAATTTTTTGATGTGGAATGCAAACGCTGTATAGTCTGACCTTTTTATTTGGATCTGTTCCTCTGTTCCTCGGTGTTTGAGTTTCTAAAGCTGTTCTTGGATAACTCTCCTCCGCAAAGCATTTTTCTTTTTTCTCATTTTGGAATATAGCTACAGTGTGTCTTCCTCCCCCCTCCCTTCAATGTGAAAGAGAATCTTTGATACAACTTTACATGCGGTGGGAAAGCAGCGATACAATTTCTGGTTGCTGTATTTTTTTTCTTTTGAGCGATTTTTGGAAATACAATAAGACTTCAATTGCAAAAGATTTTTTAATTAGTGAAAGTGCCCAGCCAT
Source organism: Bradypodion pumilum (assembly GCA_035047305.1). Lineage (NCBI taxonomy): Eukaryota > Metazoa > Chordata > Lepidosauria > Squamata > Chamaeleonidae > Bradypodion > Bradypodion pumilum. The sequence continues at coordinate 85,723,965 of JAWDJD010000002.1, forward strand.
GTCTCAGTGACTTTTTGATTTGGTTTTGAACATAGAGGATTTGATAGCTTCATTCAAGATTTGGGGTGTGGAAATTATACTTTCAATTGGATTATAAAGGTTGGATTTCATCAGATGGATTATAAGATATTGAATAAATTCCTGCAATTGGATCCATTGTTGCCTGTGGATTATAATAAAAAAGTTGCCCTCTTTGGTTTGGATATAAATTGTTAGGTCCTACAGAATCTTCAATCAGGTTTTTGGGTGTAAAATTATTTTTGTTATAAATATAGAAGAAGTGAGGTTCGGTCTGATTAAATCAAGGAGAGGGACTTGGGGGAACCAAAAAAGTTGCTGCATTGAAATTATTATTTGACATCACAATGGATAAAATTGCAAGGGGAAAGGAAGAGGTGGTGGTGAAACCTAAGAAGAAAGATAAACCAGCAGCGGAGGAGGCGTCTCCACCAACATCATCGCCTGAGCCACCATCAGTGGATCAAACACAAATAATAGTTGAATTTGGTAAATTGTTTAAGAAATTTGAGAGGATGGAAGAGTCAAGAGTGAAAGATAAAAATGAAATTTTGGGAAAACAGGATGAATTGGCTACAATGTTTATTGACTTTTCTAAAAAAGTTGACTTTAATTTTCAAAGGATGGATGCCAATGTTAAGTCGATGCAAAATGATGTGAAATTGATGCAAGGGGATATCAAAGGGATACAGGAGGAGGAGAAGGAAATTAAGATGAAAGTGGATATGCAGGAAAAAAGGATAGATGCAATGGAAGAAATGGTGAGAAAGCAGAATATAGTGATTTGCAACATGATGGAAAAAATGCCAGACCAGCTAAAGGATAGAATAATTGATTGGTTAAACAATTTGAAAATGGGGAAAGATTTTGTTAATGAGGACATTGTAAGTGCTTATAGAGTGGGTCAGAGGAGGGGAAAAGTGGTTCAGAGAAATGTTTTAGTCAAGTTTACAAATTGGGGAGACAAGTTGAAGGAGATGGTTTTTTTAAAACAAGCTGGTTCTGGCGTTTTAAAAATTGATGGGAATGATGTGGAAGTATACAATGATATCTCCATTAAGGAATGTGGCTGGAGGTACAAGATGAAACCAGTAACAAAATTTTTGATGGAAAAAGGGATAAAATACAATTGGTGATTCCCACAACAGGGAATCATATTTTTCATATTTTTTTTATGAAAAGAGAATGCATGTGATTGATGCAGAGACTGATGCATTGGAATATTTGTGTTTAAATGATTTGGTTAAGGCAGCCTCAAGGGAATGGTTGGCACTGAGGAAGGCTTTGTTGGAGTCTGGAGCTATAAGAAGAGATTATGGAGGATCTGAGGAGGAGGGACTGCAGGAGGAGAGGAAACAGGAGAGGCTGAGGTGGATTTGCAGTCATTGGTAGTAGCTGATGAAGGGGGAAGGAAAGGTCAGAAAGGAGCGAAATAGGAGAAAACGATGAAATTAAGAATTTTTAAGGATGAAGATGGTCCTATAAATTAAAATTGGTTTTATTAATAAGGAAAATTGCGCTAGAGCTGCAGTTGGTACGTACATCTTCCATGTTCCCCACCTCCCCTCTTTGGAAGAAATTATGAGGGTTATTAAAGTGTTAACCTGGAATGTGAAAGGTACTCTCCGGTTAAGAGAAGGAGTATTGAATCAGCTTTGAGGAAAGACAGGCTGGACATAGTCTTTTTGCAGGAAGCTCATCAAAAATCCCAGGATACAAACAAAATTTTCTTAGGGTGGATGCAGCATTATGAAAGGTCATATGGTACATCAAAGGCAAGAGGAGTGGCAATTTTGATTTCGACCAGGTTGGGGTTTGAGATATTAAATAGTATTTCCGACCCGGAGGGTAGATATTTGATAGTAAAAGGGAAAATAGATGATGAGGAAGTAACTCTGGTGAATATATATGCTCCAAACGATCATCAAGCAGAATTTTTAGGGAAAATGTATAAAATACTGGCAAAAGGGAAAACAACAAAGATGATTGTGGCTGGTGATTTTAATTTAGTAAGGTCAAATTTAGATTGCACAAATATATTAAGATGTGGAAAAGGTATTAAAGGACAGAGTTTGGATAATTGGATGGTATCCCTAGGCTTGAAAGATACTTGGAGAGAGTTTAAGGGGTTGGCAAGGGTATATACCTATTTTTCACAGGTTCATAAATCATACTCCAGAATAGATTATATATTTGTAACAGAGAATATGGTTAGAAATATGGAGGAGGTAGAAGTTGGTATTTTTAAGGAGTCAAATCATGCTAAAGTGGTGATGGAAATGAGGTTAGAGGATAAAAGGAAGCTGAGAAGAAGCTGGAGATATGATGATAAACTATTTAAAGACCATAAATGTAAAGAACAAATTATGGAGAGTTGGAAGGAAAGTTGGCATTGGAATGACAACGGTGAGGTAATTTTTAGTATGGTTTGGGATGCCATGAAGTCGGTTTTTAGAGGGGAAAGCATTAGGTTAGCTAGTATTAGATATAAAAAATTTAAGATGTCACAGGATAAAATCAAAAGCGAGATAAAGCGGTTACAGGAGGACCATGCAAGGATGAAGGATAAGAAGGTTTTTGGTACTATGCAAAGATTGAAGGCTGAATTGGTAGGGAAGAATATAGAAAAGGTGAAAAGGGATTTAGTTTATTTAAAAATAGAGTATTTTTAATATAGTAATAAAACTCAAAATTATTAGCAAGAGCAGCTAAAGTAAAGAGGGGGGGAAAAGGGAAATTGGAGTTTTGATCAATGCACAAGGATAAGATGTAATAAGATTAGAGATAAATGTAAACTTATGAAAGAATTTTATCAAGCCCTATATGCAAAAAAAGAGATAGATGTGGAGAAGCTTAAAAAACAACTAGAGAAGGAAATTGATATTGACATAAAACAGGAGCATAAGGACAGAAAGGAAGAAATTTAAGCTAAAATACAAAGTTTTCAAAAGCTGAAATTGTCATGGTTTGGAAGAACTAGACTTAGTAAGATGATGCTTTTACCCAGAATTAATTTTTTATTTGATGCCTTAGCAATCCAAATGAAAGATAAGGAAATTAAGGAGTTTCAAAAATTGATTAATAATTTTTGTAATGGAGGAAAGAGGTCTAGATTACCAAAAAAAATTGGTATTTACCCCAGAAAGAAGGTGGATTAGGAATACTGAATCTGTTGGTATATTACCGAGCTTTTCAAATTAAGAACGTTGTGAAGATCTTGGCTAGAGAAAAAGTAATTTGGGAAGAAATTGAGATGAAGGATTATAATCATATAGGCAAAATGTTCTTCTTAGGAGGTAATATGGGAAAAGTAACAACTAAAAATACTATGATGAAAAGATTAATGAGCTTATGGAAAACGGTAAAGAAGGATTTGGCCCCAAATATCTCTCCAATTATTGAAATGGAAGATATGGCAAATTTTCCAATAAAGATAGACAAAAGGGTAAAGGAAGTATTGGATAAGAATGAGGTTTTCCTGCTGAAAGACTGGTTACAGACCTGCAACGATATTGATAGAAGAACAAACTTGTTTGGACAAATGAATTTGAATTGGTTTCAAATAGTGTTGGTAAACAAATGGAATAGTAAATATTTGAGAGAACTTGAGTTGGAAAGAGAGAAGACGGAGTTTGAGGAATTGATCTCAAAAATAAGAAAGGGAGATAGAAATATTAAGGGATTAGTTAGTAAATTGTATATAATATTAAATAAGGAAGGCAATCCACAGGATGATTTGAAAACAAGTTGGGAGCAGGATTTGAATGTAAAGATAGAAAATGATATATGGAGAAATAAATGGAAAAAGAGGATAATGAGAACTATGTCAGTTAGAATAAAGGCAAGCAGATGGGGACCAAACGTAGAATCAACAGCAAAGAAGGGAAACCGTTTGCCTTGGCTGATGAATAATAAATTTCTAATCCAATAAATCAACTTAAGGGTAACAGATCCTAATTCCTTTCGATATAGGAATTTTCAATTCTTCTTCAGGGATCTAAGACAAAACAAATTGATAATGTCTCTGTCAAAAACTTATATACATTATATACAAAATGTACAATATGTGCATTATTTACATAGTCTTGGATGCATCTCTTCCGCTGTGACATAATGCAAGTTGCTTAAACAATAGTTAGTAAATCAGCTACCTGTGTATCCCAGTAAATAGTAAGATTTTGAAGCATTAATATATTGTAGCGCATCCCAGACCTCTATCGTGAGTTCATTCAGTGTTGATGGACGTTAAGCTAATGGTGAGCTATGCTTGTATTTAAAGGAATACTGAACCACACAGCTGAGCTGCGAACAGAGATTATAAGAAACATGTGTAATCAATTTCCATGTTGAGGCCCGAGGGGTATAGGGTATTAAAGCGATGTATGAAAAAACACTCTTTGTCTTAAAATGATGTCAATATCTTTGCGGGAAAATGAATCTTGTTTATGGCTTTCCAACACCACAAACTTAAAATCATGATCTTTATGATTTTTCTCCAAAAAATGGCTAACGAGAGGGACAGAGATGTTTCCAGTGCAGATCTTCAATCTATGTTCCCCCACCCTAGTTTTCATTTGGCGGGAAGTGACCCCCACATATCCTAAGCCGCATATACATACAAGAAGGTAGACGCACCCAGAACTTTTACAATTAAAAAATTGTTTTAAAGTCAAAGTGAACTCACTGCTGGAGATGGTGACTGTTTTGGTTTGCCATGCCAAAGAGCAATGGGTGCAGTTACCACACCTGAAATGCCCTGTGATAATCGGGCGTCTTAGTTGAATGTGAGATTCATGATCCGATCTACTCACAATCTGTTTGATGGATCTGGATTTCCTGAGCCCTATCAGGGGTTAGGCAGCGCAACCAGGTAAGTGGCTCACGATATGCCAGTGCTTCTTAATAACAGATTGTACTTTACTCACCAACGGTGAGTACTAAAAAGAGCAAAAGATTTTCTCAATCGGTTTAGGCACATTCTGCTGAAATAACTGCTCCCTGGGAACCAATCTTGCCTTGTTCAAATTATGAGTAATTACTTGGTCAGGATACCCTTTATCCCGTAAAAAAAGAGCAGATGGTAGAGGCGGCTGAAACAAAATCACTTTCAATGGAAGAATTACGTTTCGCTCTGAGGAAAAGTCCATATGGGAGGTTATGTTTTAAATGATGTGGATGGAAAGATTCGAAGTTCAAGTATGCGTTCCTGTCTGTTGTTTTTCTGTAGAGACTGACTAGGACTTTATGCTGAGTAGAAACGTAAGTTTCTACATCCAAGAATGTAATGGAGGTTTTTGAGATGTTATGAGTGAATTTTAAATTGTCATTTAGCCCATTAACCCAGGACACACAAAAAAGGTGCTACTGATAAATCATCAACAATAAAATAAAGGTCATCAATATACTGTCTATAAAAAATAATATAGGAAAAATAAGGATTAATATCAGAATTGAAAATGAAATCTTCTTCAAAAGAAATCATATATAAGTTAGCCAAACTTGTTGCTACTGAGCTACCCATGGCCATGCCTTTTTTTGTAAATAAAAGGTTTTACCAAACCTAAAAAAATTGTAATCCAAAACTAAATCTAATAATTCCATCAAAAAATGTGTGGGTGGGTGGAGCTCCGTGCGTGTGTCTAAGTGTTTGTGTACAAGGGCTTTAATCTCCTCCAGGGGCATGTTCATGTACAAAGCCTGGACATCCATGGTAATGAAGCCACCCTCCAAGGGGACCTGAACCCCTTCTACTTGAGATATAAATTCAGTAGTGTTTTTAATATAAGAGAGGGTGGCAAGAGCAAATGGGCTGATATGGTGATTCAAAAATTGAGATGCGGGTTCGAGGGCAGAGCCTATAGAAGCCACTATAGGTCTCCCTGGCGTAAGGCCATCAGGGGATCGATCCTTATGTATTTTAGGGAGCAAGTGGAAAAGGGGCACTTTAGGGCTATTGTTTAACAAAAAGTCATGAGTTTTTTCAGAAATGTAGCCCATGGCAACTCCTTCATACAACAGGTTTCTAATGATGTTCAAGATGTTATCAGTCAGATCCTTATCTAACACATTGTAAAAAGAGTTGTTAGATAACTGCCTGAATGCCTCGCCCTCATACTCAGACATATCCAAAATGACAATCCCCCCACCCTTGTCATCTTGTTTAATGATAATCTCCTGGTCAGACAAAATCTCCTCAAGTAGCCGAATATCCTTCAAACTTAGATTATGCCCCCACCTCGGCTTTTCTTTTTCACATGTTGTCAAGTCCCATAATACAAGTCTGTAAAACACATCAATCGATGGATCACTAGACGGTGGAGAAAAGGTAGATTTGGGTTTAAACTGGTCTGCCTGACCCAATTCTTTGCCATGAAAGAAGCTCTTCAGGTGGAGTAGTCGAATTAATTTAAACAAATCTACTCGAGTGCCAAAGGGATTGTAATTGGGGGTACAAACCTGTTCTATGAAGGAGTTTTTATTCTTGTGACCTTTTGTGTAAAATTGTGAATTTGTGTAATTTTTTTATTTGTTTTTACTCTTGTGGCCTTTTGTTTGGGGCTGTTGTGTGAATGCAGCCCCCGGAATATTTCTATCTCTTGTAGAACGTATTTTGAAAGGGTTGCCTGGTGTCCTGCCATATTTTGATGATGTCCTGATCACCGCTAAGGACACCGTCGAACTAGCAACCAGGCTTGATCGAGACCTGTCACGTTTCAAGAGGGCCAGTCTACATCTCAGAAGAGAAAAATGTGTGTTTTTGGCATGGGAAGTGGAGTTCCTGGGTATCATGCCCTCTGAATCCAAGGTGACGGCCATGCGGAATGCACCCAGGCCGTAATGTAAAGCCGAACTGCAATCATTTCTAGAATTGTTAAACTTCTATCATGCTTTTCTCCATCACAAAGCCTCAGTTGCCAAACCATTACATCAGCTTCTTAAGAAAGATACTGTTTGGCACTGGGGCCATTGCCAGAAGAAAGCGTTCCTAGAACTCAAAAGGCTGCTATCTTCGGATGCTGTATTAACTCATTTTGATCCTAACAAAGAAGTTGTACTTGTGTGTGATGCATTCCCTGTGGGGGTGGGAGCTGTGTTATGCCATGTACTAAGTGCTGGAAGGGAAGCCCCTGTAGCATTCTATTCCCATTCACTCTCAAAGCCTGAGAAAAATTACACTCAGACAGACAGAGAGGCATTGGCAATCATGGCAGGCACTAAGAAATTCCACGATTACCTTTACGGAAGGCCTTTTACCATCGTAACTGGCCACAAGCCCCTCCTTGGAATCTTTGTGAACCCATGCCTCAAATTCTGTCCCCAAGGATGTTGCATTGGGCAATTTTCCTAAATGCATATGATTTTACTTTGGTGCACAGGCCCGGCAAGGACATCAGCCATGCTGATTCCCTGCCACGTTCTCTACTGCCAGGGGTCGGGGAAGCTGATTGTGAGATCGAAAGCGACCACCAGGTCCTCATGATTGAGGCATTCGACTCGCCCCCGGTCGGCCCCTCAGATAGAGCCAAAGCTACGGGCAAGGATGTAACATTGACTAAAGTAATGTCTTGGGTACAAAAAGGCTGGCCTGTCTTTCCCCTAGATGAGGAATTCAGAACGTTCCACTGCAAGCATTTGGAACTGTCAGTGGAACAAGGTTGCCTTTTATGGGGCCAGTGGGTGGTCATTTCTGTCACTCTCAGTAAAAAGGTTTTACATCTACTTCACACAAATCACCCCGGAATTGTCCGTTCCAAAGCCCTTGCCCGTAGCTACTTTTTGGTGGCCTCAACTGGACCAAGACATAGAACAAATGGTCAGCACTTGTGCCAGTTGTCAATCCTCTCACCCAGAGCAATCCCACCTTCCCTCTCAGGAATGGGATTCTGCTCGGGGCCCGTGGTCCAGGTTGCACATAGATTTTGCAGGTCCATTTAGGGGTGCCCTATTTTTGTTGGTTGTGGATTCATTCTCTACGTGGCTGGAAGTGATTAGGGTGCCTAATACCACTTCAGCCACCACGATAATGCACCTAAGAAAGCTGTTTGCAGCATTTGGACTTCCAGATGTGCTGGTGTCTGACAACGCGTCCACGTTCACATCCGCAGAATTCCAATCCTTCATGGAAAGGAATGCAATTAGGCACATCACTGCCACCCCATTCCACCCAGCCACCAATGGCCAGGTAGAGCGGCAGGTGCGCACAACTAAAGATGCACTTCGGCATACGGGTGAAGGGGATTTGGAGCTCCAGTTATGCAAGTTTCTTTTCACATATAGGCTCATCCACCTTGCATCAGGGCTGTCCCCTGCTGAATTGCTTCAGCGAAGGAAACTGTCATCGTTGCTGGACCAATTGGATCCCTCTAGGGTAGAGGACAAAAGGCACAAATATAGCGATCCGACACCAGAAGGGTTTCTCATCCAGAGACCCTGTACATGGCCAAAATTATGCAGCTGGTGGCCCTGTGTGGGTTTGTGATTGATCAGACTGGTCCTGTTTCTTACAGAATCGAAACAGCCACTGGTCTGATCTGGAGGAGGCACGTGGATCAATTGAGACCCAGAGTACTGGACCCACAAGATGAATACAGACACTCAATGCTAGGGTTGGCCCCCACCCATTTAAACCCAGGGGGCAGAGGTAATAGTCAGCAGCAAGCTAACATAGACCCAGAAGCGTCTTCTAGGAACTGATTTCAAGGGGAATTTGTAGAATACTCCCCTATTCCGGCCAGGTGTACCCCTGCACTGTCCCAGCCTAGCACTCTGAATTCCTTTATTGATGATGATCAATTTTGTTTGGAGTCGCCCTCCACTCTTAGCACACACAGGAGGGACCCTGAGTTGTCTTATTCATCCATAGAATTAGATTTTGGTTTTGAGCGATCCTCTGCTCCTCCATCTGACAAACAGGGCTTTAATTCGGGTTTACAATCCTCCTACTCTAGTCGATCTCTCACTCCAGTCCGGTTGCCCATCCTATGAGCCCCTGAGCCGGCTCAGCCAAGCGTCCGAGCCAGAAGGGAAACTAGACCACCATCCTGGTTAAAGGATTTTGTTTTTACCCAGAGGGGAAGAATGTTATGTATGTTAACTGTGTTTTCTGACAGGAACAGAATGTATCTTTTTTCATGTATCTATTCTTATGCAAATAAGTGGATCAAAAATGTGCACACTCTGCTAGCCAATGTGGGCTTGTTGTATTATTGTTACTGTTACTGTTTATAGGAGTGGAATGTATCTTTTCTCATGTATCTATTCTTATGCAAATAAGTGGATCAAAAAATGTGCATACTATGTTAGTCAATGGGCTTGTTGTATTATTGTTACTGTTACTGTTTATAGTGTATATAAATCCGAGTTTTGCCCCATCCAAACTGTGTTCAAACCCCACTAATAAAGAGCTGAATTTCACTAATTCATTCGTCTGCTTCTTCATTCATTGAACACTAAACAAGTCAAACTGTGATCCACAGAAGGATTGGACAAACAGCAGGAGGTAGCCGTTTGGCTTGGGAAGTGCTTTGGAAGGAAGCTCCACCCCAGAGAAGGCTCTGACAAACAGCTGAATACTCACCTAGTCCCCATAGAAACAGTAGGAGCTCCAAAAAGACAGTAAAAGTGCTGCCATCGCCGCTGCTTCCTCCACCGCCACCACTAACAAGGTAAGTGATTTCTTGTGACTTCCAGTGCTGAGGGCGGGTGGCATGGGGTGGAATTTGTAATTCTAAGATGGCGGCACCACCATCTTAGAATTACAAGACAGTGAAACCCCTTACATAAGTCGATTTTTACATAAGTAGAGGCATATGTAAATCGGGGTTTTACTGTGTTTGAATGGCAATCATTTATTCAAATTTTTATTCAAAAACCATTTTGTTGAAAGATGTCCAATATTCTCATGGAAAGGGCTATAAAATTATAGGGAGGAGTAGACCGATTTTATTTCCAGGACAAACATAGTTCTGTATTTATATCAGGGGTTACCAAACTATGGCCAGTGGGCTGGATCTGACCCCTGATGCCAATTCATCCGGCCCACGAAGCCCTTGTCACTCCCGGAAGCAGAAGTAAAATGCACCTGGATTAGGGATGCCATATTTCCCTCCCCCCAAAACGGGACAGGAGTAAAGGTTGCTCTTTCTCAAAAGCCAGTCGTATCCAACTCTAGGGTTCAGTGCTCCTCTCTGTTTCAAAGTTGAAGAGCCATTGCTGTCTGCTTCTGCAGACGTATTCCATGGTCATGTGGCAGGCATGACTAGACACCGGAGTGCACAGAGCACTGCTTACCTTCTCTCCAAAGTGGTCCCTATTTATCTACTTGCAATTTCTTGCCTTCAAACTGTTAGGTTTGCAGGAGCTGGGACAAATATGGGAGCTCATTCCTCAAGCTGTTGCTGCCGCAACTTCAGTAGAGGTGGCAATAAAATGGCATGTTTTTTTTTGCTGTCTTCCTTAGCCACCAAGCTACTTCTGCTGCGCCACCTGCTGGTCAGTTTAATAGAAGCACAGCTCTATTACAAGAAAAAAGGTGCATTTTTTCTTCAAACCCCCTTGGTCTGAAAAGCAGGAATTTTAAATGTTGTTTTTTTTGGGGGGGGGAACCACGGCAGGACACGTTCAACCCATGAAATTCCTGGTTTTCTGTTACGTATGGCATCTCTAACCTGGATGGGCGCATTTTACTTCCGCTTTTGGAAGAAATGAGGGCTTCGTGGGCCGGATGAATTTGTATTGGGGCTGGATCTGGCCCACAGGCCATAGTGACTAGCCCCCTGAACCACGTGACTGGCCCATGGACCAAAATGTTTGGGCACCCCTGATTTATATAGTTGAATGGAAGCATTCTTTGACAGCACTGATATGGGTACAGCCTGTAGGATGAAGCCTTTCATGCTTATGTACCCACTAGTCACCGGGCACACTTTCAGTTTGAGTCTGAAGGAACCATTCTCATACTCAGATGTACCCAAATGGAATTCACTTATGTGATGAGGAAGCCTTGGCTAATCAAGATTTTCTCTCACATGGTGCAGCCCAGTATGTAGAATCATAGAATAACTGAGTTGGAAGGAGACTTTTAGGTCACTGAGTCCAACCTCCTGCTCAATGCAGGAATCCAAATCAAAGCAGACATAACAGATGGTTGTCCAATTCTCACTTGAATGCTTCCAGTGTTGGAGCACTCATGTACTTCACAGGGATGCTGAAGATGCATCTAGCTTAGCCAGCATGTGCATCTGCATATGGAGAATATAGTCAGTGAGTGTAGTCTTGTTCCCCTCTCACATATTCAGAACCATGTATGAGGGACTTGTATGGATCTCCTCTTAGGCGTGATAGCTAAAGATCTTAACCTATAAAACCAAACGTTAACTGTTGGAACTTCACATAGGTTCCTAAGCCTGGCCCTACTAGCCCGCACCCACCATTTGTGCACATGGGCGAACTGGGTCCGCAGGTCAACGAAGGATTGAGAAAAGCGGCAGTGGGGCAAGAGCCCCATAAATGCGAAGAAAGGGAAACAACTTCATTTCCCAACATTCTTTGCGCCGCGCCGCGCCACAGCCAATCAGGCTGAGAGGCACGACCACAAAGAACATGGAGAAATGCACCACGGCCAATCAAAAATAAGCTTCAGAAAAAAACTGCAGCATGAACTATGAATCCCAGAGTCCTCTATGCTGCACAACCCCTCAGCCATTCAGGCTGAGGGACATGAGTGCAGAGGAGGCTGGCAAAGCATGGCACACCAAAGTTAAAAAATAAACCGCTGGGAGGGAAAGACTTTTAAAGACCCAGCGGGACTCAGGAGGTAAGTGCGGTAGCACTGATTAGGGAGTGGGGGCGAGGCACTGCCCTGGTAACCACGCTGCCCCCCCTGCCCCACCACCTAGCCCACCCTTCCTAACCTCCACTGACCACGCTTACCTCCTGGCTCCGACTGGGTCTTTAAAGGTTTCCCTCCTGGTGTTGCCTTCTACGTCTCACCCTCGCTTCTCTGTGGGCTGCCTGGAAAGGAAACTCCTTTCCAAGCAAACCCAGAAAGTAGCAAACCCCCTCCCTGGTGGGATTTCTTCTCCCCAGGAGGCAAAGGTGTCTTTGCCTCCAGAAGAGAAAGAATCGCTTCTCTCTGGGCTGCCTGGAAAGGAAACTCCTTTCCAAGCAAACCCAGAAAGAAGCAAAACCCCTCCCTGGTGGAGATTTCTTCTCCCCAGGAGGCAAAGGTGTCTTTGTCTCCCGAGCTTCTCAAAAAATAATAAAAATAAATAAATAATTTTTTAAAAATTACTTAAAACATAATCTAAAACATTCAAAAATACACAAAAACAAACAAAAACAACACCAAAATAATGCAAAGTAAACAAAACCACAATCAAAAACAAAAAAGGGGAAAAAATACAAATTAAAAAAAACCACAAAAGAAAGAAAACAAGCCAACTCACCAAAACACGTCCTACCTCCACAAGGACCGGAAAAGAAATGAATAAAGAAAGAGACTACTTACCGGAAGAAGCTCTACCCAGAGGCCAGGAGAGAAAAAACAGTCAAAATACAAGAACCCCTACCAGCACCACCTGCTGGCCACAATAGTAAAAACAATTCAAAAACACACAACAGCCCCAAACAAAAAGCCACAAGAGTAAAAACAAATTAAAAAAATAACACGAATTCACAATTTTACACAAAAGTTCACAAGAATAAAAACAAGTCAAAAATTACACTAAAACACACTTTAACACAAATCACAAATATATGTCAATAAAATACAATAGAGAGGGGCGTGGCCAAGATGGCCACCGAGTAACATCTAGATTCGGACGCTCGCGCTTAACAAAGTGGTAACTAATGTGACGGAGTGAAATGGGGAAGTTTTAAAGTGGTAAATTCTAAAGATAAGAACCTTGCCTGTCTTTCTGGAAAATTTTGTGATCTTTTGAGGCTGGATGGTCGAAGTTCGGGAGGCTTCTCTGGGCGGCTGAAGCTGTGATGGCAGTCGCGGCTTTTCTGCCGAGGAGCTGAGAACGGGACTAGCGAGACAGCGGAGAAGGCTTTGGAACTGGCAAGAAGTTGTTTGGCACGAAAATAGCCTGCATGTAAGTGCATGAATGGATCTCTAAACTCTAAAATTGGCTGGGGTTTTCTGCTAAATGAGCTCGGACTCTGAAATGGAAGCGGGTGGAAGCGGATGAAAGCAAGTGTTGGGTTCGTTAATGGCGGCGGTCCTGGAAAACGAAAGTGATCGTGTTTGGGCTATGGTTTTTTTCTGCATACCAGAAGACCGCGCCACGTTTTGACAACAACAAAGTGGATTAATTATTCTGTCTGGGCTATAATATTGGAAGGTGATTGGGAGTTCCCCAGCTCAAACCACTTGGAGAAAGTTTTCCGTTCCTCAGAAGGAGAAGGGTTTTTTTTCTCTTACCCAAAAGTTAAGGCAGCCGCTGGAAAATGGCGTTTTGATTGTCCGCTTCAAGAGAAGGACTAGGTGGCTTGGCTTTTTGGTTCCTTCACCGTGTGGATTATAAATATCTGTTAGTTTATCGTGGAATATACTGCTCCTCACCTCTTCTCCTCACTGATTTGATTTTGGGCTTTTTCTCCCTCTGGTCTCCCCCCCTCTTTTTTCTTTGGCGGCTTGGTTTTTTTAAAGGAGAAGCTTGGGCTGACTGTTTCCTTGAAGCCCTTTTATTGCAGATGGAAAATGGCTGATTGGATTCTTTGCTTTGGGGAAACGGACCTGCTGTGGATCAACATTTTTTATTTGCTCTTCTTTTTTCTCCTAAGCTGCCCGTTGGGAGAGCTGTTTCCTTCGGTTTTATTTTTGTGGATTACAATAACTTTTTGACCTTCTGTTTGCATATAAATTTTCCTATTGGATTTGTGGAACTAGTGGCTGCAGTGTTATAAGCTTCATTTCAGTGACTAACTTTTACAACGAACTGCAGCATTGGGCTTCGTACATATTACATTATTATGGATAAAGGTACAAGAGGGAAAGCAAAGGAAGAAGAACCAGTTGTAAAGCCTAAGAAGAAAGAAAAAGCACCAATGGAGGAAGCCACTCAGTCTTCATCCCCGCCCACAGTGCCATATGGTCAGACTCAAATTATGGTGGAAATTGGCACGCTGTTTCAAAAATTGGAGAAAAATGAGGATTCAAGGTTGAAAGACAGAAATGAAATGATGAAAAAACAAGACAAGATGATGTCATCAGTTGCAGATTTTTCAAAAAAGGTGGATTTTACTTTGAAAAAAATTGAGGGAAATGTGAAAGTGGTTCAAATCGAGGTAAATGCCATAAAGGAGGAAGTAAAAGGGACTCAGCAGGTGGTGCGGGAGAATAAGCTGAAACTGGAGGAACAAGAGAGAAGGATAGATGCTGTGGAAGATATGATGAGAAAGCAGAACATTGTGATCCGTCAGGTGGTGGAACGCACTCCAGATTTGTTAAGAGAGAGGGTGGTTCAGTGGTTAAATGGTCTGAATATGGGGAAAGAATTTGTTCAGGAGGATTTTGTAAGCGTATTCCGGGTGGGTCCAAGAAGAGGGAGGGTGGTTCAAAGAAATGTGTTGGTTAAATTTGCGAATTGGGCAGATAAGTTAAAAGTAATGGCCCATCTGAAATGGGTTGGTCCTGATGCATTGAAATTTGATGGTTCAGATGTTGAAGTGTATAATGATATTTCATTAAAATAAAGAACATGGAGGTATAAGATGAGGCCTGTTACTAAACTATTGATGGGTAAAAATATAAGGTATAATTGGAGATTTCCGCAACAACTGCGTTTTTTCTATGATAAAAGAATGCAAGTTATTGATGAAGGTACTAATCCATTGGAATATTTGAGTTTGTTGGAATTGGTAAAGGTAGACTCGGAAGAATGGAAAAATCTTAAGAAGGAATTGATGGATTCTGGAGCTTTGGGGAGGGAATATGAGAGGGAGGAAGCCACTGGGGCTACAGGTGGAACACCACAGCGAGGAGAGGAGGAAGAGGAGCCGTCTTTGTTCATGGTGGAGGAGGAGATAGGTAAGGAGCAATGAGCATTAGATTTCAGTAACTTTAAGTAGTTACTAGAGGTAGAATGGGCAAATAGCGCGTAGCGCCGACAGTAGGGCGCATCTTGCATGTCCCCCCTCTCCCCTCTTTGGTTACAGAGGCGGCTTTTTATAGGAAGGTGGGGAGAGCGAAAGTGTGTGTTTTATGTAGTTGGTATGGTGGTAGGGTTGTTGGTGGCACGCCCAATGGAGAGTTTAAAGCTGGGAAAAGAATTTGGTTATGGGAAGTATTAAAATAATATCGTGGAATGTGAAAGGTACAGGTTCTGTTCTTAAGAGACGGAGATTGGAACTGGCGCTGAAAAAAGATAGACCAGATATATTGTTTTTACAGGAAACACATCAGAAGTCAAAGGATACGAATAAACTTCATTTGGGATGGATGCAACATTATGAGATGGCGTTTGGTACTTTGAAAGCAAGAGGGGTGGCAATCATGATTTCTAGAAAGTTGGGATTTGAAATTACAAAAAAGATTGCTGATCAAGAGGGTAGATATCTGTTGCTAAGAGGAAAATTAGAGGATGAGGAAATTATGTTGGTAAATATTTGTGCTCCGAACGACCACCAAGCAGAGTTTCTTGAAAAAAATCGGAAAATAGTGGAGTTGGAAAATGTTGCAAAAACTATTTTGGCTGGTGATTTTAATTTGATAAGGTCAGGATTAGATTGTACAAAAATAGCTAGAAGTGGAATTGGTTTGAAAGGGAAGGTGTTGGATAACTTGATGGGTGTTATGGGCTTGAAGGATTCGTGGAGAGAGTTTAAGGGCTTGGAAAGGGCATATTCCTTTTTTTCACACGTCCATGGGACCTATTCAAGAATAGATTATGTTTTACTTTCCGAAAATTTAATTGGGGATATAGAAGGTACGGAAATTGGGATTATTAAGGAATCGGACCATGCTAAAGTATATTTGGAATTGAAAGTACAAAAAAATATTCGAAGAGTAAGAAATTGGAGGTACGATCCTAACTTGTTCAAAGACCAGAAAAGTAAAGAGGCAATTATGGAAAGTTGGAAAGAAAGTTGGCAGTGGAACGACAACAATGAGGTCAATTTTAACGTTGTATGGGATACCATGAAGTCAATTTTTAGGGGGGAAAGTATAAAATTGGCAAGCTTCAAGTATAAAAAATATAAAGCAGAGCAGATAGAAAAAGAAAGAGAAATAAAACAATTACAGGAGGAGCATGCAAAAAACAAAGACAAATTTTTTTATGAAATTACAAGGACTTAAGGCAGAAGTAATGGGTAAGGATATTGATAAAGTTAAAAGAGATTTGATCTATTTAAATAGAGAATATTTTGAATTTAGTAATAAGAACTCAAAATTATTAGCAAGAGCATCCAAGGTTAAAAAGGAAAAAAGAGAAATTGGGGTATTGGTTGATAGGCAAGGTTCAAGGTATAATAAGAATTGTTAGGGAATTTTACCAGGTATTATATGCAAAAAAGGAAGTAGATTTGGAGAAGCTTAAAAAGATATTGGAGAGACAATTAGGGAATGGAATAAAACAAGAGCATAGGGAGAAAATGGAGGAAAAGATTACTGATAAAGAGGTTAAGGAGGTAATAAGCGGACTGAAGATAGGGAAAGCCCCGGGGGATGATGGATTATCGACAGAGTTTTATAAAGAATTTAAAGAGGAGGTGGTCCCGAAATTGGTGAGGTTATATAATTATATACTAGATGGAGGACCAATTCCGACTTCATGGTATAACACTACAATCGTTCTTCTGCCAAAGCCTGGTAAGAATTTGGAAAGAGTGGATTCGTACAGACCAATTTCACTTATAAATCAAGATGCGAAGATCTTCACAGCAATTTTGGCTAACCGTTTAAATAGTTTCATGGGGGAATATATAAATGTTGATCAAGTTGGGTTTTTAAAAGGACGACACATGGCGGACCTGACTAGAAGTGTATTAGATCTAATAGACAATGTTAATCAAACAAAGGAAAAGGTGGGATTATTATCATTGGATATTTTTAAAGCATTTGATTCATTGCAGTGGTCTTCAATTAAGGAAATAGTTAAAAAATATGGGTTTGGGGATAAATTCAATAGGGTTATAGATTTATTATACCAAAAAGGAAATGCTTGGGTTAGAGTAAATGAGGAGCGTACAGATGTGGTAAAGCTAGAGGCTGGTACTAGGCAGGGCTGTCCATTATCTCCTATCCTGTTTATTATGGCAATGGAGATTTTAGCTAAAAGTATAAGGGAGGATTTGAATATAGAAGGGATCATGGGTAATAAAGTGAGTATGTATGCAGATGATACATTGCTTATGGTGAAGCACCCAGAGTTGGTAATGGACAGGATTAAAGATCACTTACAGGTATTTCAAGCTATAACTGGATTAAAGATAAATTGGGATAAATCAGAACTGATGCTGTGCAATTTGAAACCAAGTGAGATGGGTAGGATAGTGTCGACACTTAATATACAAATTAAAGATAAGCTGAAATATTTGGGGATAATCATTTCAAACAAATTAGAAGAACTTAAACGATTGAACTATGACAGCTTGAAAATGGAATTTAAGAACAAAATACAAGAGCTTCAGAAGTTAAAGTTGTCATGGTTCGGAAGGATTGCTATGTGTAAAATGATATTGCTACCAAAGATTAACTTTTTATTTGATACATTAGCGATCCACTTGAAAGAGAAAGAAATCAATGAGTTTCAAAAGATGTTTAATGGTTTTTGTAATGGAGGTAAAAAATCTAGGCTCCCAAAGAAGCTATGGTACTTGTCTCAAAAAAAAGGGGGGTTGGGTATGCCAAATTTGCTAGCATATTATCGAGCTTTTCAAGTTAAGAATGTTGTGAAGATTTTGGCAAGAGAAAAGACAATTTGGGAGCAATTGGAGATGAAGGAATATAGAAATATTGGAAATATGATTTTTTTGGGAATAAATGATAAGGTGAAAAGGTCAAATAATACTATGATGAGAGGTCTCATGGAGGTGTGGAAGAAGGTAAAAAAGGACATGGTCCCAAATCTCTCTCCAATTTTGGAATTGACTGATATGATGTGTTTCCCAATAAAGTTAGATAAGGAAAAAATTGAAATATTGGATAAAAATGGGATGCTTTTATTGAAGGATTGGTTAAAAATTTGTGATTCTGATATTGAGCGAAAAAAAATATTTGAGATATTAAATATGAATTGGTTTCAGAAGTTAAAGGTGGACAACTGGAACAAAAATATAAAAAAGAAGTAGGGTTAGATAGAATACATACAGAATTTGAGGAGCTGGTAAGGAAGATTAGAAAAGGGGAAAGCAGTATTAAAGGTCTTGTAAGTAAGCTTTATAACATATTGAATAGAGGTGCAGATCCACAGGACGATTTGAAACGGAAGTGGGAACAAAATTTGAATATAACAATTGGGGAGATTGAGTGGAAAAATAAATGGAAAAAGAGGATTATGAGAACAATGTCTGTAAGAATTAAAGAACATAATTTTAAAATGTTGTGGCAATGGTACTTGACGCCATTAAGACTTTACCAGATGGACAATAAAAGAGATAAGTTAGTTGGAGATGTAGAGAATTTGATGGAACATACAAACATATGTGGTGGAGTTGTAAAAACATAAGGGATTTTTGGGGAAAAATAGAAGGTGAGTTTGGTGAAATAATGGGTAGAAGTGTTAAGTTGGTGTCAAGTACCATTCTTTTAACAAAAGTGGAAGGTTTGGGTTTAAACAAGGAGGAAAAAGAATTATTGGAAATTGTATTGACAACGGGTAGACAATGTATAGCTAGAAATTGGAAAAATGATATAGATATACAGATTGGAGAATGGTATAAAGAAATGTGGAGTTTAGCACTAAATGATAAATTGACATGGGAGATTAAAGTGAAAAGAGACAATTTAAGAGAGAATAGATTTTGGAATATATGGAAACCATTTGTGGACCATTCTTGTATGGCAAATGATAGTTCAGGACCAGTACCATCTGAAAGAAGCTTCTGGAGCTGAGCAGAAAATAAACTCTCCGGGCATTGTATATATTCACAGGGTGATTATTATTTATCTAAAGATTAGTGATAGCGCAGAAAGTTCTTATTATTTTGGATCTTGAAATAATGGCTTTTAATACTCGGTGGTTATATAGTAATTAATGAGTCTAGATATTGTTATGTGCTAACATTTAGTAATGTCTGTTAAGATGATATTATGGTTTTGTTTATGTACTGTATTGTTAGTTATTGTTTTCCTTTCTTTTTTGTATGTCTTTGAAAAGAAATTCAATAAAAATTTATTAAAAAAAATACAATAGAAACTTTTAAAAAATCCTGTGCTGAGTTTTAACTCAAATTAAAACCCAAAACATCTAAACACATTTTAAAAAACATTGAATGTAAAAAACATTTACTTTCACATTATTTAAATTATTACCTATGGTACAACTATTTAAAAAAATTCCAAAAACTAAAACATTATTCAGTTACATAAAACAATTTGAAAAAATTATATCATACTTTGTTCTTTTATTAATCCTCAAAAAAAAAACCAAAAAGCAGATCACAGTTTATAACAGCCATGCCAAAATTTTTTTCATAAATAAACATTGTAAAAATTAAAACTAAGCAATTTTTTAAAAACATTAACACAGTTTAACATTCCCACACTATTTAAAACAGCCCGGCAATGCCGGGCAACCTCTGCTAGTATTCAATATAGAACTGCCATGAAAAACAAATGCTATTAGAAACCAAACAATCTTCCTTCGGGGTAGGGGTTCACACATTATGATAAGCAAGTTCACATATTTCTTGTTTTTGTGATTTTGCAAAATATTATTATATATCATGCTTATAGGAAAACTACACATTATCTTTTATAGAAGTGCAAATAAGGGACCAGAGTAACAGCTGGTTCTTCATTTATTGTTTGCAGTGACATGAAAAGAGCTCTTAATGCTGTGTTGTGTCCCTCCTCAGTTGTTTCACAGAGGTTCTACACACATTTTTGGATCCTCACACTGCTCTGTTCAGATGTTATTTGAGCTATGGCTGCAATCTGACATTCTATTAGCTAAGACATTTGAGAATCTTCTAGTTCATTTAAATGTATGCAGATTTTCAAACAGCTTCCCTTGGAAGCATATTTATAGTCACCAGCACAGCTTCGCATCCATTAGCAGGCCATTAACTTCAGCCTCTCCCAGCTTGCTGTCTACTGTATAGGTTCTCCTCAGGTGAGTTGTAATGTGAATACATGCTGGGACATTAGCCATCCATATTCCTGTGACAGGTATCAATGACTATTATTCTTCAATTAAACAGATACAAATGTTTAAGGCAAGCTTAATTGGTGCTAATGTTTCCTCTACCTTATTGCTTTCATTTCCTCTTTGTCTCATTTATTGCATCCCTTTCTTTTTTATTTTTGTGTTCTGACAATCTGGAAAATGTGTGTATATTTTCTTTGAATACCAAATTGAATAATGTATTTAACTATGTAAGAGAGGGATTGTGGGAAAATAGAGTGCATAAACACTGTGATGCTGCAGAAGCAAAAAAATGTACATGGCGTGATAGCAAAAAACCAACACTAATGCAATGCACTAATATTTATTTTGTAAATGAATATAGACTTTCCAAATGCAGTTGCCAGGTATAGTGAAATTAGCCACCTGCTCTTTAACATCTGGTTTTATTTCTACACTATTTTGTATTTTTCAGGTTTCCTTTCTGAGATTGCATAAACATGGCCATGTGTTGTTTGGGGTTAAAAATACAGAGACAAACAGACCATTTTTGAACAAATTGGAGAGCCAGTTAAGATATTGTAGATGGGGAAAAATGAAATCCTTGTGTTTTCCATTCTTCACATTGCTGCTGATGGTTTGCTATGCCCAAGTTGAGACTACCTATAGTATGGAAGGGAATACAACTTCCATACTACCTATAGTATGGAAGTTGTATTTGGACTACAGCTCTCTGGATCCTGCAACTAGCATGGCTAGTAGCCTTGTTTGCTGGATGATTCTTGAAGTTGAAGTCTGATCAAGTAACTTTCCCAAACTTTTGTAAGAGAAGTAAGGAAGACTTGACAAAGGAAAGCTGGAGACTGGGTCTTACTTAGAAAATGAGACCAGATTGAGGGTGGGTGGGTGAAGTTTCAGCATTATTTTGGAAAATATTATGTCTTACTTACAAGGTTTATACATAATTTTCTAATATTCAATAGGATACAACACTGACACAATTATTGGTATTTTAGAGCTTCAGTGAACTTCCAAAGAAAGAAAACACTTTGCAGTTGTCACTTTCTCCAGTTGTCTTAGAGCGGACTCTGGTAATAATAATTTTGTGTCAAAAATTATTCTGGGTTGAAAGGATTTTTTGCTGGAGAAACTCAGCTCAGGGAACACCGAATGAGGCTCCTTTCATGTCCCCAAGATCTTTCCCCATCAAAGTGGTCCCTATCTATCTACTTGCAATTTCTTGCTTTTGAACTGCTAGGTTGGCAGGAGCTGGGACAGAGACAGGCGCTCAAACCATCATGCAGTACCAGGGTCTCAAACTGTCGATTTGCCAGCCTTCAAGCTAACAAGGTGAACTTCTTAACCACTGAGCCACCACAGCCCCTGTGGACTCTGGTAAAGCAAGATGATGGTTTCATTTGGAGTGAGATGTGTGATTGGACACATAGGAAAAAAAATTATGCTATCATCCCACAAACTGATGGTACTGTTTCTAAACAAAGCAACAAAAGCAAAAGCCTAACAGATCTATTTTTGTGCCAGGTTTCATGGATTCTAATCCAATTCATTAGACACAACTGAAATAAATGGATTGCAATCCATGAAAGCTGTCTGAAATACATTTCTCTGATTGAAAGGTGAAGCAATGTTTTGTATTTGAATTGGTTTTGTTTTTGCAAAATAATCTAACCTGACTGCCTTTCTGAAACTGCTATTCAAATGCTTGTGATCAAAACAAAATTAAATATCATATTTAGAAGGGAAAAGATCAATGAGTCAAACTTCATCGAACTTGGGGAGTGTCAGTCTCCTAGATATAAACTCCTTTTTGTCTTTCTCTAGTTAGGACAAGAAACAATATGAAACTCCTAATTCCACCAGATTCAAAGGTGTCTCATGACTAAGTGTTAATGCTGCATTCCACATAGTTGGATAATTGAATAAATAATTTTCTTCTTGGTGAATGAGAGATTTTCATTTTCCCAAATTGCCTAAATGTGATGAGATTGTGCTTTGCAGGCGTACCCACCCAAATAAAGACTCAGACACCGATATTGGATTAAAGGCATCGGGCCACTTTTATTGAATAATGCCCTAGTCCGAATTATCACTTTCAATTGGTGTATCATCCAATTGTAATTCTTTAAGGCAAGCAGGCCGCAGTAGCACTGGTAAGGTTCCACCCTAAATGCCAATGGAAATTGGCTACATGTATCAATTTGTATCAATTTGTTTGTTGACACAAACAAATTGTTGACTGGAGTCAATATACTATCTACTGACCCCACCCTATGACGTGTATCCGTTCAAATATCAAGGTGATTCAGGCTGTGAAGCTCCTGACATCACCCCTTTCATAGTTTGCCCTTGACCGGCCAAACCTGTTTCCCCTGTACCTATCTACGTGTTGGCCAGTCAATTGCGAACCTGCCGGATACCTATGTGTCATAAACCTTTACCTTACCCAGTGCTACCCGCTACACGGGGAGGCATCCATGATGACTCACGCCCCCCCCCAGACCATCAGCTCAGTCACCAGGCCTGCTTGCACATCATCCAGAAAGAGGTTCATACCTCTGGCCGACAGGTGGATCCCATTTCCTGCCTATAGGTCAACATTTTTGCAAGCCTATCCCCGGATGTCTACTGGCTGTCCCCAAGCCATTCCCAGCAAGGAACCGTGCAACAGCCCTGTCCACTGACCGCCGGGGATGGTCCAAACCACGGAGATCCATGTCTCCTCTAAAACGGTGTCTCAGCACGATGTTAGACCATAGCAACCGTGTGTACAGCCATAAATGATGTAAAAACGCCAGGTCACTGCACCTCGACATCTTAAGGAAAGGTCAGTGATCCGTGTGAGATCATCGCCGCTGAGGTGCAGAATAAGAACATCAGGCGGTCCAGCATCCCTGATGGACATCAGGAATGGCAACAGTTCCCGCCCTCTCATGCCGCGCATACCATACCACCGCATACGTGTGGATGCACGCAGCCCTAGCTGGGGTCCACACTCTGTACATAGCTGCGGCCCACCTGCCCCACTGCCACCGGTGTGCGGAGACACACAAGGTCTGTAAAAGAGGAAAAAGGAATTAAGGACATAAGGAGGTACTCATACAGTGAGGGGACATACATAAAAGGAAAATACGCGCAAACCCCCCACGTACCCACACATATCCACCTCCGAGTACCCAAACACAGCCGCAGTCAATGCGACGCCTATCCTGAATGAAGGGGTGCCATAACAGGCCCCACACTGTGAAGCGCGGTACCAGTCACCCTACAGAACTTAAATTTGTTAAGGAAAGACCCATCCTGGTGGCAGAAAAAACAGGCCAGGGCGCGCAGCAGGCACTGCCAAAACTGCATGTAGGGCACCAACCGGACAGATGTCAGCAAATGTACATCATAGCAGTCTACACCACTGCCTACTCATGCTGATCGGTCTTTGAGGAACAAATCCTCAACTGAGCCCACTTCTGGTTGATAGTGACATCTTCGAGTTCCAGTGCCCTACAAAAACTGTCCCCCTTTGATTATGGGACCAGCTCGCTGATTCGCAGAGCTCCAGAGAAAGCTACGGTGGTAGCTGCATAAAAAGATACTCCTCCCACCTACTGTAACATAGTCTATGCCAACCTCGTGCAAGGTGGGTCAAGGTCAGAATACCTGTGAAAACAGGGCAACGTGTGTCCGGGCGGCGGCCACATACACGTGTCCACCCATCCAATACATAGCGTACGCGGAAAACACTCGCACAGTCAGTAAAGCCCCGTGCCTTGGCCATGACTGTCAAGGCGTAAAGCCTGGTGGCTATGGTGCGTGGGGCCAACCCCAGAGCATGAGGCGCACCATATAGTGTAACTCCTAGGCGACCGGCATCGGGCACATTTCAGACAACTGCCTTTGCCCACAAAAGGCTCTAAAGCAAAGGAGTGGACGCTGACATGTCATATGCGTGCGAGGTGCCAAGACAAGCAACTCATCTGGTTCACGTCTCCTCGCCAAATGTCCATATCTCAGCCAGGAGTGGAGAGGGTAGTTCCCAAGCGTATGGAGCCCATTCACGGAACCGGGAGATCTGCAGGTGGAATAAAGCATCAGCAATATCGTTATAATGCCTGGCACATGTTTAGCCCTAAGGAGCGCCTGAAAACGCACGGACCCAAGAACAATAGGCGAGCTGAGGCCATGACTCCGGGGGATTTAGACTTTGAGCATTGACAAATGTGCACCACCGCAGAATTGCCACACCAAAAGCGAAGCACAGAATTAGGCCACCTGTCCCCCCAGAGCATAAAGGGTACCCAGAATTGAGAAAATGTTAGAAACGTAAGATCGCGTAAGCGATCCGTGTCCTGCCATCCCTGGGGCCAATGACCATAGGCACACTGACCTTAAATAAATCCCCCCACCCGAGGGAGCCGGAGGCATCTGACCGTACTTGAAACGGGACTGACCAGAAGCTCATACTTCCAAAAGGAGACTGCATGAAAGTCCTGCGGGAATATGAGCCAGACAAACAGGTCCGCTCGTAAACCCTTAATCAGCTGTACCCTGCGGTGTCGTTTATTAAGACCCGCCATAGTGTGTCCCAGACACCAGGCGAAGGCACTGCCTGGTGTTACCAATCTGCAGGCGAAGTTGATGCGACCATGCATCACCTGCGACTCTCGGAGAGGCACCTTCCACTTGGCAACATTGCCACATTGCGGCAGGGGCCGCTCCCCTTGACCGACAATTCGGTCACCTGGCCCTCTTGCACGTTATTCAAAAGAGAGGTGCATCCACTTGTTGACAGGTGAACCCCATCTCAAGAATACAGGCCACATTCCTGTAACCCTACCCCCAGACGACAAATGGCTGTCCCCAAGCCATTCTAGATAAGGAACCAGGCAACAGGCCTGTTCACTGACCGTCGGGCACGGTCCAACTGCTGGGTCAAAGTCTCTCCTATGATATTGCCCCGGCTTGATGTATGACCATAGCAATCGTGTAAACGACCATAAATAGCAAAGAGACGCCAGGTCACTGCACTCGGAAGTCTTTAAGTCCGGGCCAGCAATCTGTGCAAGATCACCGCCACCGAGGTGCAGAATTAAAACATGTGGCGGCCCAGCATCCCCAATGGACATCAGGAATGTTGACATTTCCCGCCACCTATATGCCATGCACACCATACCACTGCATACGCGTGGTTACACATAGCCTGAGATGGGGTCCCCATTCTAACGAAGCAGCATACTGTGCCGCCCCAGTGCACATAATTGTGGCTCACAAGCCACACTACTACCAGTGTGCAGAAACACACAGGGTCTGTAAAATAAGAATAGAGAGCAGAACAAGGCACTCATCCAGTGAAGGGACGAACAGACAGCAAAAATTGGGCAAATCCCCACCTGCCCATGCAACATACGTCAGGCTCCAGGCACCCAAATGCAGCCGCAGTTGATGCGGCACCTAACCGGAAGTAATGGGTACCAATTCTAGTTCAATAAGGGTAGACCCGGCTTGGTAGCAGACGACAGGCCAGGGCGTGAACCACGCGCTGCCAGAAACACCTGTGGGGAAGCAACCAGACATATGGCAGCGCCAGGTTAGTACCCTCTTCCGGCTGACCGGCCCTTGAGGAGCAAAGCCTCCCCAGAGCTCACTCCTGATCGAGGAACACATAGTCTAGTTCCAGTGCCCTGCAAAACATGTCTCCCATTGCAAATGGTAGCAGCTAACTTAATCTGAGAGCTCCAGATCAAGGCACAAATGTGGTTGCCCGAAAGTAGACTCTCCGCACGGAGCATAAGCGCTGCCACGTAGGAGTCGTATATCTTAACTACAAGTGCTAGCAGGGCTCATCGCTGGCATCCCAGGGTGAAGGGCCGCCCTCATCCTAAGGTCTTAACATAGGCTAACCATGACGGGCCAGGGAAAACAACCACGGCCCGGTAATCATTGTCCAAGCACTGGACCATTGGGATGGCCAAATCAGGATGGGCTCTCATATATCCTGCCATGGATGCCCAATAGGCCGGTAACCAATTGGCCCCCATAGGGAGACAGCTTGCCGCAATGGGGCAACTCCTCGTCCCTGTCGGCCTGCCCCTCAATGCCCTCATCAGTGTGTTCACGTTGCAGGAGGGGTAAAATGTGAATATATTCCCCAAGCCACATAGCCTTGCTAATAGCCCGGGAGAAATGGTCACCCAGGGGTATGGAGTAACCAGCCATCGGCAGAACCACCGTTGGCACAGATTGGAGTGAGTAAACACATAATCGTCCCTTCGGGCCCCAGAGAAATTAAGGAAAACCATAGGGGCGGTCACCCCAGTAAGAACCAGGGTGTAATTGGCCTGTTGCGACAATGGCCACTATACCCCCCCCCAGCGTTATGAGCTAGTGTCACAGGTGTGCTGATTTGACCAGGATACTCACTCGGTGCACCCCCAGAAGCCGCCCCCACTGGGGGTTCCGGCCCGTGGTGGGCGTCGGAGTTCGTGATGGCCATCTAGCTCCGTGTTCCCGTGCGTCCAGGCCGGATGGGGAGCTGCGAGGCACCGGCCTGCGCTGGCCGGTCAGCCTCCAGCAGCTCAACCCTGTTGGCAGCCCGCTGCGCAGCGGTGGCCGGCGTGTGGGCCGGAACCGCCAAGTTGGCACGCCCACCATCCGAAGGTGGTGGAGCAATATCCATTGATGCCTCCAGTGCCGAATTACGGACAGGAGAGCATCCACAGCATCCAACCCACCAGGATAAGTTGGGCCGGATGGGCCGGATGGCCCACTGAGTAATTAATGAGGGATAAACCGATGTGGTAATCCCTGGGGAATAGGGCCATGCCCATTAATCCGGCCCACGAGGGGCCGGAATCACGGTGGGGCGGAAACCCACACCATGAGCAAAGAAGCAGTGGGGGCAGAACCCCAGTGGAGCAGGCCTGTGCCGGCCCCCGCCCGAGCCCTCAGCCTGGGCTCCTGGGTGGCAGTGTGTCCAATAACCCTGCCACCCACCTGCGGGGGTGCCGTCTGAGCCCTCCGGCCCGGTGGTACTCCCAAAAAAATAGAGGGTGTGTGCTGAGCAACCCCCCCTAGGCGGGACCAAGGGGGCCGCCTGAGCCCAGGGGTATTCCGTCCTGCAGTACTCAGGAATTGAATCGCTGACCTTCCTCTTCCCAGTCAGCCTCTTAGCCACCTTAGCCACTGTAAAGGTTCCCCTTGCTTGAAAGAGTACAGTGCTGGTCGGAGGAAGGGAAAACCTCAAACGAGAGCAAAGCAAGCCTCCTGAAAGAGGCGAGCAAGGTCGGAAGTGAACTTCTCCGCTCCGTCGCTTCGCAAAATGGCAGCCAGGCTGCCTCATGCCAACCCCTTTTATGGAGGGGTGGCCACGCTCCCTAACTAAGCCGGATGTCTGAGTCTGGGCGGGTGAGTGGGGGCCCCGCAAAGAGTGCGGTGGTCATTTTGGCGTCGCCCTTGCGTTTGTGGCTAAAGTACAGTGTTAAAAAATCTGCCTTCCCACCATTGTTTATAGTAGCTTTCTGGCACCTTCAAGTAATGACTTAGTAGATAAATTTGTCTGCTTTTTCCACAGAGATTTATGGGGACTTTTCTGTGCCATACAGATGAAAGAGATTACTCCACAAGAAGAAGAAAGCAAAATAAAAGCAAGTGAAGGAAAGATAAAGAAATCATTTCTCTGACATTAATGTTCCTACTTTGTTACTTAGATGACAATTTGGATAACTCATTAGAAAAATAGGGGTTGTTCTTTAGAACGTGAGTTGTGTGATCTTCTAGGCCCCAGCTCTTCTTCAGAAGGCACAATTAACTATAATAACATCAGACATGTTGATAGGTAAATCAAAAGCCACTTCATTGCACTGAAAGGTGGATGTTGGCACCATAGCTACTGAGAATGTTAGGCAATAAATTAACTTCTACATATATTCCATAATACAAGACAACTGTTTCCACTTTGTGAATAGGAAAGAACAGCAACAACATTGCTGACAAATAGAGCCAACCTCATCATGGAGACTATCAAATAAGAAAATGTTCAAAAGATAAATGCATGCCAACGTTGAGAAAATAGCATATTGTCTTGGAAAACATCAGATGCAAAGTTCCCTTTGAATTTCCATGTGGCTTGGAGGGGAGAGGGACTTTATCTCCTATTGTCTGGAAGAAGGCAAGGTCCATCAGTAAATACTCTACCGTCCCTGCTTGTTGACTTTGGAGGCAAGGCTTGCTGGCTTCTCTTAAGGCTGCAATGTTATGTAAAAGGGATCCCAAGTCATTCCCCCCCTCCCCATCCCATTCTGATTATATGGGGCATTATGGGTTGGTTAGTGCAGTTGTTGTTAAATAGGTCCAAATTGTTAAGTGGGTAATGCTGGGTTAGGGTAACAGTTGTGAGTCCCTCAGGGATCTTTGGAAAAGGTGAATACTAGGTGCATGGCGTGATTTGTGTGAATAAGTTATGGACACAGTGGACATCATGAGACAGCTTTGTGGTACAACCAATATGTGTTTGTGCAAATAGAGTTGGAAATATCCACAGATATGCCTCCCCAATTGAGCAGGCCTGGACAGTAGCTGTCAAGGCACAGCACAGCACAAGGGCAAGGACTCACCTGTCTGAGTTAGAGAAGGGCTGAGGAGATCTTCCTGCTGTAGTACAAGGTTTATGCACTACCAGGCCCCACCTCAGATCAGGGGATTTATATAAATTTCAAAAAATATGGCCCAGTTTTTAACACCAGTTCTTGTGATCCTCCCCTTTATTTGACAGGAAATTTTAAAACTAAGATGATACAAAGAGACATGGAAACAGGGGCAAATCTTACTGCCAAAATGTAATGTCTGACTGAACTCTGATATCTTTGTGTTATGGCAACTTCATCCAATAAGATTTTTTTTCATGGCTACTTCATCCAGCAATATTTTTTCTAAGGCTACTTCATCAAATCACATTTTATTTCTGCATTATGCCTTGTAAACGTTCTCCATTAAATACAGTGGTACCTCGCTTAATGAGCATAATGTGTTCCATGGGCTTGCTCTTTAAGTGAGTTTGCTCTTTAAGTGAAACACCATTGTAAGTGACCAATTGTGACTTCTGGCAGGTGGGGATTGTGAACCCTGATTTAGTTGTTCAGCAAGTTTTTGGTTGGTTTTAGTTGTTAAGCGAGGTGACCATTCTGACAAAATTCTGCTCTTTAAGCGAGTTAATCTCGAAGCAAGGCAATTTTAAAAATATTTTATTAACTTTTCAATATAAGATACAAAACTAGAAATACAATACAAAAAGAGATAAAAAATGAAAAAAACCAATACAAATATAACAACAAGGAAAATTAAAGACAAAACCATATTAAATTTGAAAATAATAATTGGATACACAAAAATAAAGAATCGTTGCTAAAAAGAAAAATGTCTCATCAAAATGAGTTATAATTACATAACTATCTCATTCTAAACTACATATCTCAACCTTATCAATTAATTCCAAATATACAGTCAAATCAAAATTTGATTCAGTGCAACAAACTCATGGTAAGGCATTCTTTATGCGAGGTTTTACTGTATTACCGATATCATTAAATTTTTATATCTGCCCCCTCATTCTAAAAAAAATAGGTCAATCTTAGAAGGAATCAACCCTGACTGCTCATTAGAAGGTCAAATAGTAAAGATGAAGCTGAAGTAGTTTGGATATCAGTTGAGAAGAGAGGATTCACTTGAGAAAGCCTTGATGCTGGGAAAGGCGGAGGGCAAAAGAAGGAGCTTTACTCCTTTCCCTTTTACCAATACATAATCTAAAAATTCTCCCCATCTCTTTCTAAATCAGAGGGTTGGGTTATTTTTTTTGCTAATCCTTTTTTTACCTTTATCTCACGTGTTAATTTATCATTTAAAGCTATATTCCATATTGTTGTGGGGAGGTTTGAAAGGGAGTGGAAAGTCATAGTGAAGGCACTGTATAAAGTGGGAGAAGAGGAATGTTATAGGAATGGTGGGAAAATATCAAAAACGGCAGTAGAGAACCTGCTAACTTTAAGAATACCAAGTATTCAATCTTGAAAAGCACTTACTGAATTGTTTCAAGGAGATAAAAATGATGCTCTTATAGGAATAGGCAATTTCTGCATTTTCAGTGGTATATCTTCAATTCTTCATATCACAGAGCAAATGTATCTTGCTGTACCAGCTACTTAATGCATTTTGGGTTTTTAAAAGCATGCTTCATCAGCTTTTTTCACTTTAATTTTTCAATATGCTTCATTTTTATGTTCTGGTGAACTTTTCTCATGAAATAGCTATACTTCCCTCCCCTCCCCCCTGGACAAGTGACTCTAGGGCTGGCATGTCTGTCGCTTGGATCATTAACTATGCTGTCGAAGAAATGGAGAGAATGAAGTGGAATAGTACTGCCAAGGCTTTGCTGAAAAACATTTTTTTAGGAGAATACTCTTCTATTTCCCCTTTTAGACAGAAGATGGATGCTTCACTAATGTCACAGTTAATAACAAGCCACTCAGAAGAACAGAAGAAGAGCTGGATAAATTTGGGACTAATCTACCATTCTATTGTGTTATCTGATAACACTGGAAATAGTTGCCCAAATGAATAATTATTTTTCACTATTTGCACAAAATCCCTCGAGCAAAGAAACCATTTTGGTTAGGCAGCTATTCATTTCTTCTGCCTCAGAAACAAAAAGTGGAAGAAGTGAACCTGTCAAGAAATGATCAGAAGGCCTGGGAATTGAAGGTCCTACTCATGTAAACATTTTAGCAAATAGCACATCAGCTCTTTAATGGCAAGAATGAACATCGCTATAGGAAATCAGAAATTAAACTCGAAAGAAACAAGCAACTAGAGACCAATAACCTTTCAAGACCATTCACTTTAAGTAAATTGGAAAAAGCTATGTGTAGCTGCAAGTAGGGCAAGGCAGCAGATTTGAAATGCATGTAATATAGAACATTTTGGCACAATAATCAAAAAGTCCCTCCATAATTTCTTTAATAATTGTCTCAAGTCTCTCAAGATTCAGAAAACTTGAAAAAAGTTACAAGAGATTGCTGTTTTGAAATTTGTTAAAGACCCATAGACCCAGAAAATATTAGGCGAATATAGCAATCTAATGGAAGTAGGGAAACAACTCTTCTTCCTATAATAGGCCTAGCTTCAGATCTGAGAAGAATTGAAATGCACAGATCCTGGATTTAATCCGACATGATAAAATCAGCCATTGTCTGCAATCTATACTTATAAAAATGGGATGTGGCTGTGTGTGTGTGGAATGCATGTCCAGCCTATCCCATAATGAGCCGGCCACACTTACCTTAATTCCTGGACATCATCCCTACAAGGGTCCAGAAGCTGAGAGTGGGGAATTCGCCCCACAAATGCCAACAAAAAATCCTTCCAAGTCCCAGCATCCTCTGCACCACGGTACACCACAGCCAATCAGGCAGGATGGTCCAAGTGCGGAGGAGGCGGGACAGCTGGTGCATGCAGCAACTGCCCTGGTGCCCAGCGCGTGAGCTCCAATGCTCAAGCATCCCCAACTGCTGCCACTGCCAAGCCTGAAGGATGGAGCAGCCGGGAAAAAGGTGGTGGCGGTGGCGGATGAGGGAGGTGGAAGCAGCTCTAGGTGAGG
This sequence comes from Bradypodion pumilum, assembly GCA_035047305.1. Lineage (NCBI taxonomy): Eukaryota > Metazoa > Chordata > Lepidosauria > Squamata > Chamaeleonidae > Bradypodion > Bradypodion pumilum. The sequence goes on from JAWDJD010000002.1 coordinate 85,755,936, forward strand.
CTGCTGGCCGGGGGGGAGGGGGCCCCAATGAAGCTGAAATGCAAGAACCCCCACCCACCCCAAACCTCTGCCCTCCTCTTTTGCCAGGCCGCAGGTGGGAGGTAGTGGAGCTTCGGCGGGAGACAGACGGGGTGCGCCGAACCTTCTTTCGTCCCCCACAGGAAGGTTTTTGGGGGGGACAAGGAACATTGGTGGCAGGCAAGGGTCGTGGAGGCAGCTCCAGGTGAGGCTGCTGGTCAGGGGAGGGGGCCAAATGAGGCCAAACCACAAGGACCCCAACCCACCTCCAAACCTCCGCCCTCCTCTTTTGCCAGGCCCCCCTCCAGAAGTGGCCCCCCTCCATTCTCCCTTCCCTGCCAGTAATGTGGGCCCCGCCGAGGAGGCTATGCAAGGCCAGAAATTTTACAGACTACCCTTCCGCCCATCCTTCCCCCCGCCCTTCCACCGCTGCCAGCCAGACCCTACAGCAGCAGGCTCCTCACTCACATCTGGGCAGCACAGGAGCTGAGTGCGGGGCCTGTTGCTTTTTGGACTGGCCAATAGCGGTGTCAGTAAAAGGTGAGAGGAAAAATGAGAGGAAAAGCAGGCCGCAAAATCCTCAGCCTCGCGTAGCCTCCTTGGCGGGGTCCACATTACCGGTAGGCAAGGGAGAATGGATTGTGTCCTCCTTTCCCCCTTCCTTGCCACCCCCAGTGAAGACAGGGAAGGGGGGACGAATCATGTCCAACTCCTCCCCCTTCCCTGCCTCCCCTCTCCACAGGGCCCAAAACCACCCCACCAACAACAAAAAATTAAATACCTGCCCAACAAGGCCGGGCAAAATAGCTTGTGATATATGAAGAGCAGAGTAGCAGCTAACAGTGAAATACTTCAGGCATGTACAGGGTTGTGGAAAAGTCTTAGACCACCACAAGCTGGTCTGAACAAAAGTCAATTAGTGATTTGGGGGACAGGGCATGAATGAATGAAAAGAACAGTATTGTATTGTTATCACATGTGTCACTGCTTGAGAATTGTAGCATTCCACATTATTCTGGTGTTCCATTCCCTTAGTACCATAAGGGGATTGCAAGATACACCATTTGGCACTTTAGGCACTGCAGCAAAACAGACAAAATACATTATGGAATGTTTTACATGGAGAATTGCCACATGCTGTCATTCAATACCTCTGGAGAATCAACCTGTGCAAAATGAATGAGATTTGCAATTGTGGTAGCACATCTTAGAACAGAAAACCTTTAACATACCAAAATAAGTTGTTTATAATTCAAGGTCACCCATACTCGAAAGCCAGTCTGACTCTAGAGTTTGGTGCTCATCTCCATTTATAGCCAAAGAGACAGTGCTGTCTGTGTCTGCAGATGTTTCCATGTTCATGTGACAGGAATGGCTAAAAAATGGAACACTGTTACCTTCTTGCTGAAGTGGTACCTATTTATCCATTTGCAAACTGCTAGGTTGGCAGGAGCTGGGACAGATAATTGGAGCTCACTCCATCATGCAGTACTCTGGTCTCAAACTGCTGACCTACCAAACTTCCAGTCATCAAGTTCAGCATCTTAACCACTAAGCCACTGCAGTCCCTTTAAAATTAGGTAATGACAATTAGGTAAAGGTTTCACTTGCTCGAAAGCTAGTCATATCCAACTCTAGGGTTCGGTGCTCATTTCTGTTTCAAAGCTGTCTGCCTCTGCAGATGTTTCCATGGTCATATGGCAGGCATGACTAGACACCAGAGCACATAGAACGCTGTTACCTTCCCACTGAAGTGGTCCCTATTTATCTACTTGCAATTGCTTGCTTTCGAACTGCTAGGTTGGCAGGAGCTGGAACAAAGATGGGAGCTCATTCCATCCTGCAGTACTCGGGAATCGAACTGCTGACCTTCCACCTCCCAGTCAGCATCTTAGCCACTTGAACCACTGCAGTCCCTTATAATTAGGTAATGACAATTAAAGAGTATAAATGATGACCATATAGCCAGGGAGGAATACATCACACTTCTACACAAACCTATGATATACCACATTCCAGATATCAACAAACTCTGGCATCATATAGCAACCAAAGCAAATGAAAGCGCGGCGCCAAAATGGCCACAGCGCTCTTTGCGGGCCCCCCCACCCGGACTCAGACATCCGGGTGAGTTAGGGGGCATGGCCACCCCTCTATAAAAGGGGTGGCCACGAGGCAGACGAGCTGCCATTTTAGAAATAGCGACGGAGAGGAGAGGTTTTCTCCGTTGCTGTTTGTTCTAGTCTTCGGCTGTTTAGCCCTTGGTCCTTCCCGGCTGGGAAGGAAGGATTAGTACAGAGCCTTTAGCTTGCTGTCCGCTCTGTGCTTTTTGCGCTAGGTTTGCGATCCCTGGAAAGGGAACCTGCTCTTTCTTCGAAGATATGCCTCCCAAACGGAAGGCCCCGGCGGTGAAGCCGCGGCAAAAGGGGAGGACCTTTTCGGGCCCTGCGCAGAATGGGGGGCAGCCATCAGGTCGGAGGACCAGGGCTGCGCCCCCGCGGCAGGGCACTATCCCAGCCTTGCCCACAGATACCGGTGGGGTGATTCAGGCTGGCGCTTGGCAGCCGGCCTTGGCTAACCAGCCTCAGGCCGGCCCCTCAGGGGCTTTGGCCCTCAGCCCGCAGTTGCCGGCCATGGGCCAGGACAGTGGGGGAGGGCCTGGCGTGGGTGCGCAACCCGTTCCTCCTCCGGCCCCTCATGGGCCGGAGATTTGGGCATGGCCCTATTCTGGCCCAGGCTCTCACTTCGGTGTTCCTTTTCAAATGCATGGTGGGCCTTCCGGCCAACCCGGCCCGCCTTATGCTGGGGGATTGGTGGCAGTGGATGCTTTACTAGCACGTTTAGCAGTGCTGGAGGCATCCTTGGGGATTGCACAGCCTCCTATGGGAGGGGGCCCTTCTCTCTCTGCCGGGGGCCCTTCGTGCCCACCGGCTACCTCGACGGTTGCCACACTGCACCAGGCGGCCAGCCGGGTTGAGCTGCTTGAGATGCTCCGGCCTGCGCCTGCTGGTGTCTTGCAGCTCCCTGTTCGTCCAGAGCTGCAGACGGGGAGCAGTCAGGTGTGGCCCCAGAGCTCGATTCCAGTCGCGAGCTCCGACGCCCGCCGTGGGCCGGAACCCCCAGTGGGGGTGGCTCACAGGGGTGCACCTAGTGGGTATCAGATTCAAATTAGTGCACCTACATCACAGCCCACTTCCAGTGGTGGGGTTCAGTGGCCCTGGCCTCGTCAAGTTGAGGCGAGTGGGCAGCAGTTCCCAGTCTATCCCAGTGCCCCTTGGTTTCAAAATGGCACCTCATTGAGGGCGGGGATTTCCGCCCCTGGGGCAGTGTCGGGCATCGCAGGGGCTAGCCAGGTCCCGCTGCGTATGCCCCATATACCTCATGTGCCGGTGACGGCTTTGCCGACGGCTGGTTATTCCTTGCCCCTTGGTGATCATTTGTCCCAGGTCACGAGGGAAAAGATTTGGTGGGGGGAGTACGTGGATATATTCTCCCTACTGAACCATGAGCCCACTAAGGAGGAGAGAGAGGGACAGGACGACAGAGACAAAGAGCTGTCCAGTCGTCGTAAGCCACCGCGCACCTGGGCCAATTGGTTGCCGGCATATCTTATTTATATGGCGGTATACCTCAGGGCCCGGCCTGATCTGGCCATTCCTATGGTCCAATACTTGGACAATATTTACAGGGCGATGGTAGATTTCCCTGGCCCATCGTGGTTGGCTTACGATGAGGAATTTAGAATGAGGGTGCCCCTACACCCGGAGATGAGATGGGATGAGCCCTGTCAAAAATTGTGGCTCTTGTACATGACACCCACGTGTCCGGCGCCTGGGGATAGGTACCATTGTGGCCATGCCGTGCAGCGAGCTGCTCCAACACAGGCTCCCTGCCAGCCGGCGGGGCAGGGGGTTCCAGCCCGCTTGCTGTGTTGGAGCTTCTCGGCTAATGGTGTGTGCAATAAGCGGCAGTGCCGATATAAGCACGAGTGTCCCACTTGCGCTGGCCCCCACGCCGCCGCCGCGTACTCGTGGGCCGGTGGGTCACAGGGCAGAGGTAGAGGTGGACAGGGAGCGGGCAGAGCTTCTGCTGATGGAGCTAGCCAGTCAAAAGGCCCCCTCCCCAGTTAATGTGTATATGTTGGAGCGATGGCTCTCAACTTATCCAAGGAGGGAGGACGCGAGGTACCTCCTGGAGGGTTTCCAGTGGGGCTTCCGTATCCCAATCAAAGGGGTGCGGGGACCCCAAAATGCCCCCAATTTACTTTCTCTGAAGGGTAAGGAGGAGGTGGCTGCCCTGAGTATTGCCAAAGAGGTAGACGCCAAGAGGGTGGCGGGCCCCTTTTCTGTACCACCCTTCCCCAACCTGAAGGTTTCCCCTCTGGGGTTAGTACCTAAAAAGGCCCCGGGGGAATTTTGTTTAATCCACCATCTGTCATACCCGGAGGGTTACTCTGTCAATGATGCTATTCCTGATGACCTTTGTTCGGTCAGGTATACGTCATTTGACCAAGCCCTACGGATGGTGCGCTCTTGTGGTCCTGGTGCCCTCCTGGCAAAATGTGACATTAAATCGGCATTCCGATTATTGCCAGTGCACCCGGGGGACTTTGAACTATTGGGTTTTAGATTCCAAGGTAAGTTTTATGTAAATAAGGCCATGCCTTTTGGCTGCTCTATTTCATGTTCAGCATTCGAACGTTTTAGCACTTTCCTTCAGTGGGTCTTTGTTTGCAGGTCCGGGTCTCGGTCTGTAGCCCATTACCTCGATGACTTTTTGTTCGGGGGTGAACGGGGCTTGGACACGTGCACGTGTCTCCTCACTACATTTCAGATGCTAATGCGGGAACTGGGTGTCCCTTTAGTGCCCGAAAAGACTGAGGGCCCATCCACTACGCTCACATTTCTTGGTATTGAAATTGACACGGTCGCACAGGCATCCCGGTAACCCATTGATAACGTCACCCGGATCTCCGCAATGATTTTGGCCTTGCTGGCCAAACGTAAAGTGTCACTTTGTGAGCTTCAGGTACTTCATGGCCATCTTAACTTTGCCTGCAGGGTGGTTATGCCCGTCAGAGCATTTGCGCAGCGCCTATGTGACGCCATGTCTGGCCTGTCAAAGCGCCATCACAGGGTCCGACTGACCAGGGGCATGCGGGCTGACCTTTTGGTTTGGCTTAAATTCCTGCTGGAATTTAATGGGGTCTCTTTTTGGAGATTCGACCTTTTAGTTTCCCCTAGATTCCAAGTACAGTCGGATGCCTCCGGCTCCCTGGGATATGGGATTTACTTTGAAGGGAGGTGGGCTTATGGCCAATGGCCTCCAGCATGGCAGGGCACTGATCGCCTCCGCGATCTTACATTCCTTGAGTTCTTTCCAATCCTGGGAGCTTTGATGCTATGGGGCGAGGAGGGGGCCGACTCAGTGGTCCATTTTTGGTGTGACAATGCGGTGATAGTGCACATTGTCAACGCTCAGACGTCTAAGTCACCTAGAGTGATGGCGTTGGTCTGTCAGTTTGTGTTACGTAGCCTACGCCTGAATGTGCTTTTTAAGGCCAGACATGTACCAGGTATTAATAATGATATTTATTTATTTATTTTTTATTTATAGTCATATTTATATATGCTGATGCTTTATCCCGCCTGCAGATCCCCCGGTTCCGTGCCTTGGCTCCGGAAGCAGAGGAATTCCCCTCACCACTCCCGGCCGAGATTTGGACATTTGGCAAGGAGAGGTGAACCGGGCAATCGCCATGTCTTTGGCACCTCGCACGCGTAAGGCGTATCACCATGGTTTCGTTCAATTTAGAACCTTTTGTGTGCAACTTCAGTTGCCCGAAGTGTGGCCCATTCCAGTCAAACAAGTGTTACAATTTATGGTTTATTTATACAGTCAGGGTTTGGCTCCTCGCACTATAGCATCCAGGCTGTCGGCACTGGCATTTATGGCCAAGGTGAGGGGTTTTGCTGACTGCGTGAATGATTTCCTCATACGACATGTTTTGGAGGGGTGGACACAGGAAAGTGGCCGCCGCCCGGACACTCACCACCCAATTTCACCAGGGGTACTTACCCACCTTGCACGAGGCTGGCATGATCTGTGTTTTGATAAGTACGAGGCGGCCACGGTGGCCTTCTTTGGAGCGCTCCGCATCAGTGAGTTGGTACTACTGTCTAAGGTGGATGCGACTCATAGGGCACTGGAACTCGACGATGTCTATGTCTCTAATGAGTGGGCTCAGTTGAGGATACGGTCCTCAAAAGTTGATCAGCACGGCGTAGGCAGTGGAGTTAGACTGCTACGATGTTCCATTGCAGACATCTGTCCGGTTGGTGCCCTACAGGAGTTCTTGGCAGTGCGTGGCACGCACCCTGGCCCGTTTTTCTGCTACCAGGATGGGTCTCCCCTTACTAAATTTCAATTTTGGAAGGTGACCGGTATGGCACTATCCAGTGTTGGCCTCCCCGGGGCTCGTTACGGCACCCATTAGTTTAGGATAGGTGCTGCATCCACTGCGGCTGCATTTGGGTACTCCGAGGCTGATATACGCCGTATGGGAAGATGGGGATCTATGCGTTTTGCATTATATGTTCGCCCTCTTCAAGTGTGAGTACCAGTTAAGTCATTGTTCTCTTTTCTTCTTTTACAGACCCTGTGTGTCCCCGCACACCGGTGGCAGTATGGCTGGTGGGCCACAGTTATGTGCACTGGGCAGCGCTGTATGCTGCGGCGACAGAGTGGGGACCCGAGCTTGGACTGCGTGCGACCGCATGCATACGTTGGTACGGTAAGCGCGGAATGAGATGGCGGGAACTGTTGCCATTCCTGTTTTCCATCAGGGATGCTGAACCGCCTGATGTCCTTGTACTGCACCTCGGGGGCAATGACCTCGCTCAGGTCACTGGCCTTTCTTTAAAATTCATGATTTGCAGTGACCTAGCTTATTTGCATTATGTGTGGCCGTCCACAAGGCTGCTATGGTCGGACATCATACCGCGTCATTCTTACAGGGGAGGTATTGACCTCCGTGCCCTTGACCGCGCTCGCCGCTCGGTGAACAGGGCTGTTGCCCGGTTCTTGGCAGACAAGGGTTTGGGGATGGTCATCCGACACCCCACCATTAGTTTACAAAATTATGATCTTTATGCAGGGGATGGGGTCCACCTGTCGGCTAGAGGTATGAACCTCTTTTTGGAAGATTTGCAAGGAGGCCTGTTGACCGAGCTGACGGTCTGGTGGGGGGGGGGGCAGTGAGTCTTCATTGAAGCCTCCCCGTGTGGTGGGTAGCACTGGTAAGGTAAAGATTTATGACCCATAGGTATGCGGCAGGTTCGCAATTGACTGGCCAACACTTAGACAGGTACAGGTGTAATAGCTTTGACCGGTCAACAACGAACCAGGCAAGGGGTGATGGCAGGAGCTTTTCAGCATGCATCACCCCGTGATTTGACGGATACACGTCATAGGGTGGGGTCAGTAGATAGTTTATTGACTCCGGTCAACAATTTGTTTGTGTCAACAAACAAATTGATACAAATGGATACATTGTAGCCAATTGCCATTGGCAATTTTGGGAGGAACCTTACCAGTGTTACTGCGGCCTGCTTGCCTTAAGAATTACAATTGGATGAATACACCAATTGAATGTTATAATTCGGACTAGGGCATTATTCAATAAAAGTGGCCCAATGCCTTTATCCATATACCAGTGTCTGAGTCTTTCTTTGGGGGGTGCGCCTGCAAAGCCTTCTTTTCTAGAAGCCAAATGAGAAAGATGGACTTCCTATTGATTCAAGCTGGCATGGCTGGGTGAGAAAATGATTTTATCTGTGTTAATTCATTTGAACATACTTAAAGGCTAAGGAATGCTTTCACTTGAACATTTTTATTTTGAATAGTGCTGATACTTTAAGAGATGTATTTTCTTTCATATATTTTACCTTCAAGGACTCTAATGCTTTTAAGAAGTGCTTTTCATTTTTAAAATGATGCATTCTCTACTTTTAAAATGCATTTTTAAGCTATGTGATTTTTCATTTAAGCTCTTAGATTTTGTAAGTTAAACATTCTTAGACATAGTTTGTAATTCATTATGTATTAGGTTCCTGCTCCTGACATTTTATAGCAAGTCAGGAATGCATTCATATTTTACTTTACTTATTTTACTTAGGCCAGTTGAAGTTTTCCCCCTCCTGAGCTGGAGGATGGAGCTTGGATACAACATAGCCTCAGCCAGCCCAAGTTTGCCAAACCACCTCAAAGTCACCTAGCTAATTAGGATTGTGCCCATATTCAGAAATTTTCCATGCCCCATGAATACTCTATAGGAAATGTCTCAAAGTCTTGCAGTTATTTAAAACTGTAGCTACAGGTACTTAATAACATGAAAATAAAACCAAAGTTGCTGTCAAAAGCTCAATAAAATAAAAGTGAATACAGGAGTGTAAAAATGCAAAGTGAAATATGAACGCATTCCTGGCCTGCTATAAAATGTCAGGAGCAGAAGCTTAATACATAATGAATTACAAAAATCTGGTTCAGTTGCCAAAGAAGCAAGAAATAGCCTCCACCCACCCCCACCCCCACCTCCCAGCTACTTTGTGAATCTGAACCCAAATGAAGGACTGAAAATAATAGCACCAAATCTTTCCCCACAGAGTCCAGAAATCCACTATGATTTATGTCATTAAAAGCTTATGAAATGTAAAGCAAAATGAAAAGGGTCTCAGTCTTTCTACCCTTCTTCTGGTAAAGTTTACTCACCAGGAAGGCAAATATTGATAGGTTGGTCAACCTATGTACCTGCTACGAAATATCATGGGTGCACATTCCTGCCAGCCACATGTCCATGTCATACAACTGAGACAAGTATAATTGATCCCACAAAATAAAATAATGGTGACATCACATCAGATATCACACTGGATCTGCTCTAATGACTGTAGATTCCCCCAAATTCAAACAGATGATATTACATCAAATACCACTTTGGATATGCTCTTGCAAAAGTGTACATTTTCCCATGAAGTTGAGCAATTGTTTTCAAAATGCTTTGCCAATATGTATTGGAGACACAGTTAACCAAGCCCTAAATCTTAGAGAGCTTTGTAGGACAGCTACTGACATCCCAACTTCATCCCAATAACTCTCTCCAGTTGTTTTTTAAAAGTGCAATCAAAGATCAGCAGTTCGATTCCTGAGTACTGCAGGACAGAATGAGCTCCCATCTTTCTCCCAGCTTCTGCCAAACTAGCAGTTTGAAAGCAAGAAGTTGCAAGTAGATAAATAGGGACCACTTCGGTGGGAAGGTAACAGCATTCTGTGTGCTCCGGTGTCTAGTCATGCCTGCCACATGACCACATAAACATCTGCAGAAGCAGACAACGCTGGCTCTTCGGCTTTGAAACAGAGATGAGCACTGAACCCTAGAATCGGATACGACCGGCTTTTGAGCAAGGGAAACCTTTACCTTTATTACCTTCTTGGCTGGCTTATTACAGCACATGCAGGGTGTGCGTGGCAACATCCATCTGAATTTGTTGATATGTTGGTGAAAACAGCATAAAAACAGAGAAGAATAGTAACTGTAAATGAAGATAAAAAGGTAATGAGCTTGTTGTTTCCATAGTATGCTTCATGTTTTTATTATAGGCTGCTGCCTCATTGAATTGAATGGTTTGTAATACATTGCTAGGTCACATTTCAAAACCCTGGATGTTTAGCACAGCCATAAGCAATGTGCTGTGCTTCGAAATTGCAGTGTGACAAAGACCATTGCTGTTTTTACGGTACTGATACCTTCATGATTCCTAACAAGAACAGTGTTTGTAGAAGATAAAGCTTACTAGCATTAATATGAAAGAAGCCTCTAAAGCTACCCCAGTGCTATGAGAATAGAAAATCTTTTAGAACATGTTACATTAAAGGCTGGGAAGTTGGCAGTTTGAGACCCAGATACTGCATGACAGATTGAGCACTCTGTCTCATTTCTTGGGGATATGAAAGGAGCCTCATTTGGGCATTCCCTGAGTGGAGTCTCTTCCACAAAAATCCTTTCAACCCAGAATAATTTCTGACATGAAATTATTATTGGCAGTAGAAAGATTTGTCCCTCATGGATGACTTCTCAAAAATATTGATGTTATACTTTGCTACCATCTCAAATTCATTTAGTGCATCATCATTATCCATACCTGTCAAGTATCCCATATTGGTCAGGATTTCCCGTATTCTGGCACTCGTTCCTCCCCTTTCCCGCCACCGTCCCATATTTTGAACAGTGGGGAAAGTGGTTAATGCCCACACCTCATATTTCTTGCAGATTTTGATGCTACAGGTGCAGTCAGTGAAGGAGACCAAGAAAGGAAGTTTATAAAGATATTCTCTCTCTGGGCAAATAACAGTTCTAAATGATTGCTGGGTTTCCAGAAGCCACTTTCTGGGCTTAAATGTATTTGGAGACTGACAATACAGCCACCGAACCCTGAATGTAGGTATTTATTTGTATGTATTTGTACTTTTTTTAAAAGAAAAATTGTAATATTTCCTATGTCACCTGGAGTAGGAAATCATGTACCTACCTGTAGATACATGGGGTATGTAGGTACTTGTGGATAGCCCGCTTACACAATTGTCATAAACTGTTCGTGCAGGGTCCGCTCGGCTGAGAAAACAGCCTCGAGAACCACCCGGACCCTTAAGGAACAGAAATCGGGTTCGGGCGATTATTGATAGTGTTATTAATTCACTCACAAGCCATGGCTGAATTACCTGGTCAGACGCAGGCTTCTCCCACAAGTTGGCAAAAGCTGATAAGAACACACAATAGCATGACTCATGCCCAAAGGTCGTGGGTAAGATCAAACTGTAGTAAACATAATAACCTTAAGTCAGACCCGGAAGACCCCCAGATAATGGGAGAACAATAGTCCTCACCAGTCCCAGTTATCAGGGGCAACTGAACTTCCTGATGAAGTACAAGCCTCAGGGCAGCCTCTGTGAATGCAGCTGGTCAGTAAATTTCCACAAGAGACTTCTGAATGAAGTCATAAAGAACCCACGTGTACAAACTCCAGAGTAATAAATATTACGATCCAGACCTCAGTCGGGGCTGGACTTTTCAGCATCTTCTGCCTCATGTGCCTTCCTTGAGTCCAGCCACTCCAACCTCAGTGGACCATTTCTGTGACCCAGCGGGCCATATCTGGCCCACTCCAACAGGTCCTGTAGGTATGTAGATACGTGATGGAGTCTTCAAGTGCCAGATCCAAATGCTTGCAATTGATTTTGAGTGAGGCTGTGGAGTAGCAGTCAAGTTTTAACTTCTGTCCTCTCTGTTATGGTAACAACACAGGTCTTATCACAAAGTAACACAATTGTCCTTTGGGTTCTTGCCTTCCCTATTTCTTACTCTGAAAATATCTGACAAAAGAAAAGAATGAGAAAATGTCTGTTACACTATTAACTGGGCTAGGGCACAAACCTAATTAGCTAGGGTAACTTTAGACTGGTAACTTTAGCCAAACTCCTCACAGTTTAAATTGTGTTGACAGCTATGAATCACTTAGACTGTTTTAAGGCCACTTGTGGTCAACACAAGGGGTTTATGCCCTATCCAAACCCATCTCAGTCATTCTTAACTTAAAGTTAGGATTGTGCCCTTAGAGTCACAATTTTTTAAGGAGCTTTGCAGAAGCTAATACATAAGGGGAAACATGTTCTTACTGTTCTATTGTTTTGCAAGGTGAGAGCCTGATGCGAATTTCAGTTGCTCAGCTATGAGTGAAGTCACAGCTACAACTTTGTGGTTCCTAATTCTTGATGAATCTATTCAGGCATTCTACCACCTGACACTGTGAGCATGCATGGAGGAGAGCACTTATTCTTGCCCCATTTCCTTTCTCATGTTCTTCATTGTTTCAGGACCTGCTCTTAAAATGAAAAGTATCCTGCTTATTTGAGGGCTAGAAATGCAAGAAAGAACTTACATTTTCCTGTGGTATCCGCAAGCACAATTGGCATAACTGTCCCTGACAGAGGTTACACCGGGCGAGGCAGACCCCTGGCCTCTGACCTCCGCGGGTACAGAAATTGGGGAGCAGATTAATAGTCATAAGATTGATTCACCCATATCTGACCTGACCGGCAGTTCTGCAGGAGGAAGTTGAATAGCTAACTCAAGTTAGGAATTAGGTAATTCCACACTTGCAGATTAGCCCAAGCCCGAGCGCAAATAGTGGCCATGTTTACTCTTGTGCAAGCCATGAACAATGGATTTCCCCTGTCAGTATTTGCCTTAGTTAATTAACTTCCCCAAGAGAAGTTCCCAATTAACCCGGGTAAATGGGTGATGTGATTTTCTGTCAGATGACGATTCTATCACACGCTGCCTTGAATTCCTATATATGATGATGATTTTCCCTCAATAAACCACTGGTCTTCGCTCCATCTTGCCTCGCGTCTTCTTCTGACCAGTCTCCTCCGGGACCTCAAGGGCCGCTTCACGGCCCCAATCCAACATCTGGTGACCCCGAGACGTGATCCTACTCGTGAGTAAGCGATCTACGCGGTCCGGTTCTACGCTAGAACCGTGTCCGATCACCCCGGAGGACAGCGCGGCAGCCCGGTCAGAAAGCCAGCCGATCAGGAAGACAGCTCCACGACGAGGCATTTCAGAGAGGCATCCTACAGCTTGCTCCGGCTTTTGCGGCGGCTTGCAGCACGGAAAAACGCGTTCCGCTCAGGGTCGCCTGTGAACCCCTGACAGCGCAGAGGCCACCGTGGCGGCAGTCCATGCTCCGAGCTCTACCCAGAGATTCATCACGCAAAACCTATTGCCTGAACTTCAGACGCGTCGAATCGTCCCGAGAAGGAGACTTCAAAGGACCTGGCAGGTAATATGGGGACTTGTCCTCAGCGGCAACGTCCATCCGCTAGTCAAAGAATTCATGAGGATGAATTAAAAACCCTGGCCAGGGTATATCAGATAAGCCTTCACAGCAGAGAACTAGCGCGGCTTTTGGTGTTCTTGAGGGAACACTGCCTGCTTTACCCAGAAGTAGGTACGTTATCCCTTCAGCTCTGGGATCAGATAGGAGTCTGCATTCAGCAACCCCCGAGAGCTCCAGATGGCGTAACTCGCACATGGAGCAAATGTAGGAAGCTCTTAGCAGAGGAAGACCCAGTCCTGATAGAGACCCAGAAACCCCCAGCGCAGTCAGAACCATCAGCCCCAAGGAGTCTCTATCCGTCATTTCAGCTTAAGCAGGGCAGTGTAGGGAGCATTCCCTCAGTGACAGCTGCAGACGTCACTGAAGGAATTCATGGCATGAGAAGCCCTGGTGCTTCTCTGACAGTTACAAGTTTCCTGCCAATTAAGAACCCCATTCAGCGGATGGGTGAGGAAGATCCATTCACGGGGAAATTGCCAGTGGCACAATTAGCTAGCACCCAGCTGCTGTGTTCAGCCTATCTGAAGGCAGACACACGTTCAGGCAGGGCTGCTCAGCGCCCACTGCTCATGGAAATCTGCACGGCCCCTGGCCACGCAGGGCTCCAGAGCAGACCCAATACCACACTCAAGCGCAGAGCAGTGCCAAAACCCCAAGGCGCCTGCTTCCAGTGTGGAAAAATGAGACACCTTAGAAGAGAATGCCAATCTAGACCAGGCAGATCTTCAAAAGGTTGTCCGGGTAAGCTTAAGACCAAATGACCACGCTGGCACTGGAAAGGAGGCAGCACCAAGATCCGCGAGTCCGGCCCTCCGGCATGCATCTGGCCCAGGCTAGAAGGGAGGCAGCCATCACCCTGGCTATGCCAGAGGAACCATCCCAGCAATAGTACCCCGAGCTCTCCCAAGGCACAGGCAGAACCTACTTGTCTCACCTTGGAGTAGCCCAGAGAAACTCACCCCTAAGTAGAAGCACCCAGATGGCTGTGATAGCCAGCTGTGTATAAGTCATCTCCTCATGTGTAGGATAGAACACTGCAGATCAGGGGAGGAATGTGCGAATGCGTAAATAAATGTGTGTATGCGTGGTGCACCACTGAATGTATGACTGCAAGAACTGTGTATAATTGCAAAAGCCTTGTCTCTATGACCACAGTATGATTGAAAAAGTGTTCCTTGTGTGTAACTGCGTGGTAATGTCACTGTGAAATATGTGTTAAACAGTTTGCACTCTGCTCATGGGCAGGAACTATTTAAGGTTTGAGATAGCATGGTGAGCAAAACCTCTTTGCCTTGCCTGCTTAGCAGTTTAAGGGCAACGAAGGCACACTTTCAATCAGATACAGGCATTTTCAGGCCACCCCTCTCCCTTTTTTGCTGCTAGTCTAAGCACAGGCAAAAGGCTAAGCCAGCATCTTGCACCCTTTTCACAGGAGCACAAGAATAACTCCAGTAAAAGTGTGCACGCACGCCATGGGCGGATGTGTGCAGGGGGGCCTTCATGAGAAATTTACCCAAGGGAAGCCTGGCACGTCATGCGCCAAGGTTTGCCATAAGACCCCAGACTCGTCTCGCTTCAAACGCAGACAGTCACTTTGTGTGAATTAATGTCACTGGTTCCCCTTCAGGGGGCTGGGACAGTTTTCACTTATGGGGGTCGCACATATTAGGTTCTTACCTGGCAAGAGGACCAAGCTTGGCGCACGCTCCTGACTCTTCCGCAAGCGGGCAGAGTTGGCAGCCGTGAACCTCGCTTTGCGCACCTTTGCCAAAGAACGCCTCAACATAATTACTGACAGCCAGTTTGTTAGGAATTTGCTTCACAGTCTACCGGGAGCGTACATCACTCCCGCGATAGACAAAAATTTGCTAAGTTTGTTTCTCACAACTCCTATTCAGAGTCGTGCATTCTTTCATCAGAATGCCAAAGCACTTGCAAGGCAGTTCAACCTGCCACTTTCCAAAGCCCAAGGCATAGTCCGTTCCTGTCTGCATCGTGCAGGGGCACCGGGGGGCCCCTCGTGGGGGGTCAACCCACGAGGGACAGAGGCCAACCAGGTGTGGCAAATGGACGTCACACATGCCCCACATTTTGGCAGATGGCAGCACATGCACGTTTGCATTAATACCTTCTCACAGTTTGTTTGGGCAACAGCACAGAAGGGAGAAACGGCTCACCATGTGGAGCAGCATCTCCTTTCCCACAGCCATGGGCGAACCTCGGCACATGAAAGTCCGATGACACCCCAGCTTATAGCTCCAGGCAGCTGGCCACCTGGGATATTAAGCGCACCTTTGGCGTTCTGTACAATCCGCAGGGGCAAGCGATTGTGGAACGGGTCTATCGGATGCTTAAGTCCTACATTCACAAACAAACAGAAAGGGGCATCCCATAGTTGCACAGCAATTGCTATCCTATAAGTGCAAAACCAACTAACTCTTTCAGAATTTTTATCTCCCAAACAAGTCTCTTCCCCATGCAGGTCCCAGAGGCCAGAATCAGACCCAGATGCCAAGTTCGGCTATTGCAAAGGATGGCACCAGTCACTGCCTTGGATGTCATCAGCTGTCCGTCTTCCTTTATGACTTACATCTCCAAAGACATTTCTATGAACATATTGCATACTCAGTGCTACTTCTAAGGACCATACTTTTCCACAAAACAAGACTTTTCCAAGCTCAAGTTACACATGAAATCCCACCAAGAAGAGAAGCCTCATCTTCGAAAAGCAGCTGAATGTTTTCTATTGCTATTATCTGTAGTTGCTCTTTATTTATTCATGCCTTGTACAATGCTCCAGTTGGGATTTGCAAGGGACACTTGAATTTCTGTATACGTAGGGTCGTATATTGTTAATAATGGCCAGCTTCCACCAAGGGAAGCCAGACCAGCCCATGTTTGCACCGGCCCATTGCCTGGAAAGATTGAGCACCCGGTAGCCGGCAATCTCCAGCCATTGTAAGCTATTTTCACACCTCCCCATAGGTGCTAGAAAGACATTTGCACAACGCCAGAAGTTGCAGAGATAGCTTAGAATCACCCCAGGTCACAGTAAGAGATCAATGACACATCTCATTATCTTGCAGTCTGGATTCAGACCCACAGTTCTGAAACCCAGGCAGCAGTCAGTATGTTCAGCGTGCCAGGCTTAGCCATAGGCAACGCTCGGAGAATTGGTCAATTGGCTTGCACTTTGGCAAGAGCCATTAACCACACCTCCTCGGCGATAGCGCTGCTTAATCAGGAGCAGACAGAGCTTCGCCATGCCATACTGGATAATCAAGCAGCCATCGGTTACATCATTTGGATTGCGAGTCTGTCCACGGCATGTGTTGCTTCAATCTTACAGACAACACGCATAGGTACAGAGCCAGCTCACAGACCTCCACACCCTGGTCAAGAACATCAAGGAGGATGCTTCATGGGGGTGGTGGGATTCGTTATGGTCATGGTTCCCATGGGGTTGGCTTCAGATGACACTCAAGGTGATTGTGGGGGTGGTAATACTGGGCACAGCAGTGTGTTGTTTCGTGCAATGTATTCCCTCATTGATATCGAGATGTCCCCCATGGAAGGAACCCCGAAACGTCATCCCCCCACACCAGCTGATGCCACTCCTACGCAGGGCCGTCTGTCAGGTCCACAACAAATAAAGGGGGAGTGTGGTATCCGCAAGCACAATTGGCATAACTGTCCCTGACAGAGGTTACACCGGGCGAGGCAGACCCCTGGCCTCTGACCTCCGCGGGTACAGAAATTGGGGAGCGGATTAATAGTCATAAGATTGATTCACCCATATCTGACCTGACCGGCAGTTCTGCAGGAGGAAGTTGAATAGCTAACTCAAGTTAGGAATTAGGTAATTCCACACTTGCAGATTAGCCCGAGCCCGAGCGCAAATAGTGGCCATGTTTACTCTTGTGCAAGCCATGAACAATGGATTTCCCCTGTCAGTATTTGCCTTAGTTAATTAACTTCCCCAAGAGAAGTTCCCAATTAACCTGGGTAAATGGGTGATGTGATTTTCTGTCAGATGACGATTCTATCACACGCTGCCTTGAATTCCTATATATGATGATGATTTTCCCTCAATAAACCACTGGTCTTCGCTCCATCTTGCCTCGCGTCTTCTTCTGACCAGTCTCCTCCGGGACCCAAGGGCCGCTTCATGGCCCCAATCCAACATTTTCCCAAGGTTCTTCTTTGTGTGTAGAACCTGTGAGCACAAGCATGTTCTTTTTAGACCCAGAGCTGAAATTCTAAAGTATATAATAACAAAAAACAAAAAAAACAGTTTAGATGTTTCCTGCTATGCATCTCTCCACTGCCAAGTTGTAAAATGCCTAAGTAGAGCTTTGCTTCTTGAGTATTTTCATATCTTAAAGAAGGAGAAGGTATGTGTTGGAGATGTAAGTTTTAGCTCAGGTCCCCAACCAGTTTTGCAAGGTATATAGTGGCTCTGTTACTTTAAGACTTGAGCACAGAGCCACCCAGGTGCTATGTTTCTTCTGGAAAGCTCTGTAGCTGATCTATTAATGGCTCAGCAGTGGTCATAGAGCTTTTAGCTTTATGCTCACAAAGGCCTTCATGCTTACCAAGGCTGTGCCCAGCATTACTGCTTCAAGTCTTTGGATTCAATGCTCAATTGGACTACTAGGCTGTCCAGCTGCTGGCTTATTGCTGCACTCCTTGCTCTCAGCCTGGAACAAGGGTCCTATGAACTGGAGATCATGCAGCAAGGATTGAAACTCTGGCCCCAAGAAAAAGCACCTGCCCAGACTGTTTGCCTTCTGGAGAGAAAGACTACTCGAGGGTTGTCACTCTCACTCTCCAAGAAGTAAACAGATTTTATGACAATAAATCAGCCAGAGAGGTTTTGAAATGGAAAAAGAGAATTTTATCCAAGTTTTTCTGTCAAAGCATATCATAATACAATAACACATGATCATGGTACATATTAATGCATATATGCAAGGCCTCTTGGTTCCATTGGATTCAAGGACCTAGATAAGAGCTATAGCTAGCCTTATATACTTTCATGAAGCTCCACACACGTGTTCTTCAGTCCAGATGGTATTCCAAGGGCATTAGGCATTTTCACCTTTATCGTGATGTCAATGTTTGTCATGTACATTCTAACTTACATATGCAATGATGTACTGTTGTGTATGTAACTTAAATATTGCTTTAAACAGTTTGTAATGATGATTGTGGGATCAAGGTGATCCTCCATTTTGTCTTCTTCATGGTGCCTAACTAGCCGGACTTGCATTCCCACCCTTTCTAATGAGATGCGTGAAGTCTCCCCAGTCTCCGGTCACACCACAATCACCCCACTTATCTCCCAAACAATCCTGTTGTTTCCCGCCCGAATGTATCCATTGTATATTGCATATAAAACACTGCTGCACCATTGCTGTTCATGTTCGTTTTGCTTACAATAAAGTTGTGTTTGGTCCTGTTATGCTGGGTGCTTCTCTTCAATTTCCGAACATCAAATATACTGTACATCCTAACACATACAGCAGTGGCAAACATGTCTGCTTATTTCAGATAAGACCCTTTTGGGTGTGTTTTACCGCAGACTTAGCAGTAAACATCTTTCAACTAGAGAGGCCTTCTTAATTCCAAGATGTCTCTGCTTATGCTTTTGTATGCATTGCTTTGTAAAGGAATATGTTAACACATATAAAAATGTATTTAATTAGCGTGATAGTATCAGGGTAAGCTGTGAGGCTGTTTGCTGCCACTCTCTTGCCACAGCTTATGTGTTGGACTGTGCTCAATCTGTGTAAGGACTTGCAGATACTTTGCATCACCGTTGTTCCTCAGTGAAGACAACTGGGGGACACAGCATTGTTCTTCAGTTTGTTTCACTGGACATATCATTGCACCTTTTGTTCTTGAGTAAACTGTCCTTAGCTTTTGCACCAGAAACCAAAGGACTGTGTCTGTGTCACTGTTGCAAAGACTGTAAATCCTTTTCAGGAGTGTGCCTTCCTCCAGCACCCATTATGCACTGCTCTGCTGCCCATGGTTCAGCCTCCCAGGCACTGAAAGTGTGCAACTGGAAATGATAGTAAACAGGTGTTAACAAAAAGGGAAATTGAAGACTCATAAATGACTTGCACCATCGGTTGTGCTTCTCTGAATTAGATGCAAAGGATTTGAGAAGACCCAGCGACACCCTCAAGCAACTTTAAAAGAAGTGTTCTGAAAGGGAGTTTAATAGCTGTGTGCACTGGTAAATTGTTTCATGACCCATTGAACTTTTCATAATGAACATATTAATATGCAAAAATTGATGATTGGGATACAGCAACCCTAAGAGTGAAGGTTGGTAAGGTGAGGAAGGAAGCTAGGTGAGGACACTGCTAAATGATCAGCTTCCACTATGGTGAGGGAAGAGAACTATTGGACAGAAACCAAAAGAGTAGAGGACAGGAGAGAAACAGCATTGGATGTTGGAGCGTTAAGACTGTTGATCCATTTCATTTTCATGCCTAAGGAAATAATAAGGAAAAATAGGGTAAAGTGCATAAGGTCTTGGCAAATCTAGTGGCAAAACTAGTATTAGCATTCAGTGTCCATGGTTTACAAACCTCTGATAGATCAATCAATCCAGCACCCTGGATATTTTCATGATTCAGTGTATCTCTCCTAAAGAATGAATAATGGGATAAGATATTGACTGTACTTAAGCAACAAATATCTGTATTTTTCATCCCAAATACATACCAGTTTAGTGGGTGCTTTTTTGCCTCTTCTAGCCCAGCTATGGACTTCTTAATTCCCTGAACAACAGTTCAGACAATGAACATTTGACTCTAATAAGACCTATCTTTTGAACTGCATCTCACACTCATCTAATCAGTGCTCCCAGGCTTATTTATGCTCTCTTCTCATTCTACTACAACTCCATCCATTTCCTTTTATCATTGAGTTCATCGTGTTTTCCTATCATTACTATAAGTTCCTTACAATTCAGCTGGTGTCCTCAGCTTTCACTGTGGCCTCCTATAAGGTCTTACTTTAATCACCTTCACACCTTCCATCAATTAAATTAATTGCTTGTAGGAGCTTTAGAAATTCTCAGCAACACCCTATTTTGGCCTTAAAAACTAAGGTTTTGGGTAAGGTTTTGGAGAAGGCGGTGGCGCGCCAGCTGCAGAGTGTCCTGGAGGAAGCGGATTATCTAGACCCCTTTCAATCGGGATTCAGGCCCGGATATGGAACGGAGACGGCATTGGTCGCACTGATGGATGATCTCTGGCGGGAGCGGGACGGGGGTTGTCCATCCGTCCTTGCTCTTCTTGACCTCTCAGCGGCCTTCGATACCGTCGACCACGGTATCCTGCTGGAACGGCTCGAAGGACTGGGGATCCAGGGCACTGTGTTGTCCTGGTTTTCCTCATTTCTGGAGGGCCGTACCCAGTCGGTGTGGTTAGAGAGTGAGAGGTCCAGCCCTAGGCTTCTCAAATATGGGGTGCCTCAGGGATCTGTGCTCTCTCCTCTCTTATTTAACATCTACATGAAGCCGCTGGGTGAGATCATTCGTTCCCACGGGGTGCGGTACCATCAGTACGCAGATGATACTCAATTGTACATCTCGGCCCGTGGGGACCCCAGTGATGCTGTTGAAATCCTATCCGGATGCCTGGAGGCCATTGGGGTCTGGATGGGGGCCAATGGGCTTCGGCTGAATCCCAGCAAGACAGAGTGGCTGTGGATAAGGGGCCCCATGTTATCCAAGGAGTTACCATCTTTGGTACTGGATGGGGCTGTTTTGCCCCAGACAGACCCAGTGCGCAACTTGGGGGTCCTCCTGGACTCACGGCTCCTGCTGGAAGAACAAGTGGCAGCTGTGGCCAGGGGGGCTTTTGCCCAACTTCGGGTGATTCGCCAACTGCGCACGCTCCTGGACCGGGGCTCCTTGCTTATGGTCACTCATGCTCTGGTTACTTCCCGACTAGATTATTGTAATGCGCTCTACATGGGGCTGCCCTTGACGACCATTCGGAGGCTGCAGCTGGTCCAGAATGCAGCGGCCCGGGTGGTGATGGGGTGTGGGCGATATGCCCATGCCTCACCGCTGCTTCGGGAGCTGCACTGGTTACCAGTTTGTCTCCGGGTGCAATTTAAGGTGCTGGTTTTGACCTTTAAAGCCCTATATGGCAGGGGGCCAGGATACCTTAGAGACCGCATCGTCCCAAGAGTGACTGCCCGTCCAACCAGAGCGGACCGGAGAGGCTCTCTGGTGGTGCCATCAACGAGGGGTGCACATTTGACTGGCACCAGAAGGAGGGCCTTCTCCGTGTCCGCACCAACTCTCTGGAACCTCCTACCAACAGATCTAAGACTTCAAAGTGAATTGCTGCCCTTCAGGAAAGGAGTAAAGACCTGGCTGGCAGGGCAGGTGTGGGGCCCGAACGGGACTATGGCCCCCGCCGGCTGGCTTTTATAAGACTCTCTTTCTTTCCCTCTGTGTGGTAGGTGGGACGGGTTAGTGGGATATGGGTTTTAAATGGGGGTGGATGTCGGTTTTTTCTTATTGGGTGGGTTTTTTATTGGGTGGGTTTTATAAGGTTTTTATAATGTTTTTATGTATTTTCTTGAGCTGCTGTAATGCCGCCCTGAGTCGGGTTCTGCCTGAGTGGGCGGCAGTTACAAATGTGAATGATAAATAAATAAATAAATAAATAAATAAATGATGATGGGACAAGCAGAGGCTGTAAAACTGCAATGTGATTCTTTCTACTCTTAGGCAAGTGGCAAACTTTTGGAAGCTCCACAACAAAAGAGCAATGGGAGCAGTTAGAAAAGTGACTACTCCTCTTCTTCTTCATCTTATGCCTGTCAGTTACCCCATGAAAGTGGAGTGAATTCCTCAATGTAAAGTAGAACAAAAGATTTTTACAAAAAGGACACATACTGGTGTTCTATTTTTGCATTTATTATTTACTGTGCATTTCAAGTACACAGGTATTGTATCAACACTATTGGAAGTACCGTATTTATTCGAGTATAACGCGCAAAATTTTATACCCAAAAAAAGACTCAAAGTTTGGGTGCGCGTTATACCCGAGGACTGGGTGCGCGTTATACACGAGCCTCTTTTAAACGAGCCTCAAGAGCACGCCGTGGCCCTCCTCCCAGGCGGCGGCAGGCGCCCAGGTCCCGCTGCCGCCGCCGCTCACCTCCACGCACCCGCCGGGTCGAGAAGGGAACCCTCCGGGGGAGTGCCGCGGCGTGCTCCGCGCTACCCGGGCCGCGCGACTCAAGAAGCCGGCGCCGGGTAGGCACGGAGCACGCCGCGGCCCTCCTCCCAGGCGCCCAGGTCCCGCTGCCGCCGCCACTCACCTCCACGCGCTACCCGGGCCGCGCGACTCAAGAAGCCGGCGCCGGGTAGGCACGGAGCACGCCGCGGCCCTCCTCCCAGGCGAAAAAAATTTTATACCGAGATTTCATGGAAAATTAGGGGTGTGCGTTATACACGAGTGCGCGTTATACTCGAATAAATACGGTAAATATAAATAAATGGAAATAGTTCAATTAGGAGTTGAAATTTTTAACAAACTGTCAAAGTCTGGGGCATAGGCAGTTAGCAGGCAACACAAACACCAGGACCCAGCACAACCAGTAGTAAGCCAAACAGTAACCATTTGTCAGTCCATATTCCAAGTCCAAAATCAAGCCTAAGTTAGACAGAGATGCAGGATTATTCCAAAAGTTTGAAGTGGTAACTGTGTTAGTCTGTGCAAGCATATCTGAGAGTAAACAAAACAGAACAGAAAAAAGAGACAAAAAATGTTGTGGCACCTTAAAGACTTACTCCTGTATTTAAATGTGAGCTTTTGTGGGCCAAGTCCACTTCATCAGACCCAAGAGTGAGACCTCATGGCATCAATTTATACAGACATCAGGTACACAGGCAGACAATAATTGGCCCCTTTAGTGTCTTGCAAGGAAGATGATAGAAGGAGCCACAGTAGGGCTAAACACAACTTTATTGCATGATGGTCAGGGTGAATATGTGGTAATGGCGGACAAACAGCTCTATTTATAGTACATTGACTGGTTACACTCTGTTAAAGGGAACCTTGCAACATTCATTCAATACATAACACCCCTCCCCCCTAGGTAAGGGCGAAGTCCTTCAGCCACTGAGGCTTCCCGCATGTTCGCTTTGGGCGAGTGGCAGCCATGCTTTGACCTGGGGTCCCTGCATGCTCTTGATTACTCTGTCCTCATCCTGCAATGGGAGAGTGTAACTCGTTAGCAATTGGCCACAAGTTCTGAGCCAGGGATTGGGGAGGTCTGGGTGTAGGAGTAAACTCCAGGGACATGAAACCAGGGGCTCCAGGGACTAAAGCAAAACCCCGCTCTTCACTCGGACGGGTGGGGGACCACTCTGAAAAATCCCCCCGGTTTCCTAACTCAAAATCTAACTCTTCGAAATCCTCCTCTTCCAAATTGTTCCTGTAACCCGGGGGGTCAAAAGGATGCGGATTTGTGTCATTTCCCTCTCCCCTGTGGTCTGCGTCTCCCCCTTGGGATAAGCGGGTGGGGGAGAACCCTAACGCTGAATTCTCTGCTTGGTCACTCCTGTCTTCCCTACCTACTATCCTACCCCTGAGCTGGTCAGCATGCCTCCTCCAGAGGAGTCCTGTGCTTGTCTCAACATTGTAGGAGACTGGCCTCGTTTGCCTGACCACTACTCCAGGCACCCAAGTAGGTCCGCCGGCCGCGTTATTTTGGCAATGCACTGCCTCGCTGATCCTGAAACTCTTGGTGCCCCCCATTTCTATGTTTCTACCCATGTCCTCCACCCTGGTTGGGTCTAAACGCGAGAAGATTGTGGCGGGGTTCCTCTGCATAAGGAGTTCGGTGGGCGACAAACCCGATGCTAAAGGGGTTACCTTTAGGAATTGGCATAGTTGCAAGTTCAGCTCCCCAGGGCGCATCCGATGCAGTGCGTCCTTCGTTGTTCACACCAAACGTTCCGCTTGACCATTTGTAGCGGGGTGAAAAGGGGCAGAGGTGATGTGGCTAATCTTATTTACCTCTATGAAACCCTGGAACTCCACTGACATGAAAGTTGTGGTGTTATCGCTCACAAGTACGTCAGGTAACCCAAAACAGCTGAATACCTTCCATAATTGCTTAATCGTCGCAGCTGATGATGTACTGGCCATCGGGATTACCTCCAACCACTTGGAGTAAGCGTCCACTATTATAAGGAATAGGGTGCCCCTGAAGGGACCCGCAAAATCTACATGCAGGCACAACCACGGCCCCCGGGCTGCGTCCCATTCTCTGTGAGGAAGTCGGGACTCTTCGGGGCGGGTACTCTGGCAGCTCTCGCAAGTGCCAATCATGTGTTCTATGTCTGCGTCCAACTTGGGCCACCAGACGTAACTTCTAGCTAGCGCTTTGGAGCGCACGATTCCCGGGTGGCCGATATGCAACATCTTGAGCACCCAAGACCTCAAAACTTTGGGGATTATTACACGCTGCCCCCAAAGTAGGCAGCCCCTTTCTAAGGAGAGTTCATCTCTCCTCCTGCCGTATACCCTGAATTCCTCCATAGGGGAGGTTGCTGGCCACCCTTTCTGTACCCATGAACTGACTAGGCCGATGACTTGTCTTTCGCTGTAGCTTTAGCGATCTCCGCCAGCAGTATCGGGGGCAACTTTAGAGCCTCGATTAGGAGCACCTGGTGGTCCTGCTCTACCTCGCACTCTGGGTCCCCTGCCTGTGGGAGGGGTGACTTGGAAAGGGTGTCGGCATGGCTGATCTCCTTGCTGGGACGGTAGGTCAACGCATACTGGTATGCATTGAGGAAGATGGCCCATTGCAGCATCCTTGGAGACAAGATCTGCGGGGTTAGCTTGTTAGTGGCAAAGATTCCTAACAGGGGCTTATGGTTGGTCACGACTGTGAATGGTCTGCCATAAAGGAAGTCGTGGAACTTTTTGGATCCCGCAACAATCGCCAAGGCTTCCCTACCTGTTTGCGCGTAGTTGCGCTCTGCCTTGGACTGGGATCGTGAATAGAACACCACTGGGGCTTCTTGCCCGCCCACTAGCAAGTGGCATAGGACTGCCCCCACCCCCACCAGTGAGGCATCACAGACTAACACAATGGGTTTCTTGGGATTGAAGTGGGTCAAGACAGCCTCGGAGGATAGAAGCTGCTTGAGCCCTCAGAATGCCCGTTCCTGGCTGTCCCCCCACCGCCAAGCCATGTCTTTCTTGAATAGTTTGCGCATTCCCCCAAAGTCACACCCTGACGACTTTCTGGGAAGGAAAAAGTGGTAAAAATTTAGGAGTCCTAGGAAGGACCATAGTTCGGCCTTGGTGGTGGGGCGAGGGGCGTTCTGCACTGCCGACACCTTTGAGTCTGCTGGCTTGATGCCCTCAGGGGTTATCCGGAAACCCAGGAATTCTACCTCTTCTGCGAAAAACACACACTTATCCTTTCTCAATCTGAGCCCCACTTTCTCGAACACGGTTAGTACCCGGTCTAACCTCTTGGCCAATTCTTGTCTCCCCCCCCCCCACCGTTATCAAAACGTCATCAAAGTAAGGGAAAACACCTAGGAGCCCCTTCAACAACCGTTCCACGAGGGACTGAAAAATTCCTGGGGCCAAATTTATGCCGAATTGGAGGTGCGTTACTTTAAAGGCTCCCTTATGAGTAACTATGGTTTGAGCAGCGGCTGCAGCTGGGGTCACCATTAATTGTTGATATGCCTGTGCTAAATCTAGCTTGGCGAAACACCTCCCCCCGTGCAAAGTTGCTAACAGGTGACTTACTACCGGCACCGGGTACGCATTTGGGCTAATTGCCTTGTTAATTGTTTACTTGTAGTCGGTGCAGTTTCTGACCTCCACATTAGCATTAAGCGCCATAACAATGGGGGTTTCCCACTCAGTGGAGTCCACAGGTACCAAAATCCCCTGATCCACCAATTTGTCCAGTTCAGTCTCAATTTGTCCTTTAGTGCGAAAGGCACTCTCCGTGGCTTGAGTCTGATGGGCCGGATGTTGGGATCCATGTCAAATGAAACTGGGGCCCGTTGAACTTCCCAAGCCCCTTCTCAAAGACAGCAGGGTGTGCGTTACACACCTCTGTGATTGGGTCAGCCTGTACGGCGTGTATGCCTCCAATGAAAACCCCCAGGGCCCCGAACCACTGTGTACCCAGGAGATAGCAGGACCCTTCCTTTAGAACTACTAGGGGCAACTGTGCAGCGCGCCTCTTGAACTTCACCTTGAACTCCCAACACTGGGATACTTTTCCCTTGAACGTCCCGTAGATTAGTGTTTAGGGCTTTCAGCTTGGGCCGTGACTTTGGGGGAATGCGCAAAAATCGTCATCATTGAAGATCCTGCTGACCCCATCTGCTTTCCATTGGGGCCGTTCTGCCTGGCTCTTGTTGTCGTCCCGCCGCCGCTGCAGACCTTTGTGATGTGCCCGTGCCGCCCACAGTTGTGGCACTCCGCCTTCCGGAATGGGCACTGGCTCCAGTCATGGGGTGCCCCGCATCCATTGCAGTGGCGGTCCTCTCTGGTGCGGTTTCGAACCTCAGGCCTCCTTTGCACCTGCTGCACATCGTCGTCCTCGCTGAAGTCAGAGGTTGACGTGGTAGACTCGGAGGGCCCCTGCTCTCCGTGGGAGGAACAGCTGTGGACTGATACTGCTGGTGGGGGCCCCCCAGCTGCCGCGGTCCTGGCCCGGCACACCCGTTCACCTTGTTGCACTGACTCAGCGGCTTGGGCAATGTGCAGGACATGCTCGAATGAGATGCTCTCGTCCTTAGCCAGCAAGTTTTCCCTGGCCCCCTCATCTCACAGGTCTAGCAGGAGCCTGTCTCGCAGCGCCTCGCACAGGAACACTCCTCACCAGCAAGGCATGGTAGCAACCCTCAGAGCTGCCACGAAGTTGGCCACGGACTCACCAGCCCGCTGGTACTGCTGCTGAAAGGCCAGCCTTGCCGGGAACACCGACACTTTCAGGCAAAAGTGCTTCCTCAGCTCAGTGAGGATCTTGTCTAGGGGTACCTCCCTGAGTGGCCTCGGCATCAGGAGGTTCATTGCCAGCTCTAGCGTTTCCAGCCTGTACTGGGCCAGCAGGAATGCTCGGCGCTGGGCTTCTTCCTCGATGCCCTCGAGGTCCATCGCATATAGTAACTGCTGTTCGTAGAGTTCCAATTTCTCTGGCTTTGAAGTGTCGAATGGAGCGATGTTCACTTTGCGGGATGCCATGATCCCACCTTCGTCGCCAATTTAGTGTCTGGCAAGGAAGACGATAGAAGGAGCTGCAGTAGGGCTAAACACAACTTTATTCCAGGTGCGGTGTGGCGGGAAGGTTTCCCGCTCTGCAGGTATTCGGAGAA
Organism: Bradypodion pumilum; assembly: GCA_035047305.1. Taxonomy (NCBI): domain Eukaryota; kingdom Metazoa; phylum Chordata; class Lepidosauria; order Squamata; family Chamaeleonidae; genus Bradypodion; species Bradypodion pumilum. The sequence continues at coordinate 85,783,311 of JAWDJD010000002.1, forward strand.
TCTGTGCCATGTGAGCCGGATGCTCGCTACTGCCACCTGTGGCCACTTAGCTCGCATCCTTATACAGCTTGTTACAATGTGTCTCTGATTGGATACAATTGGATACATTGACTGGTTACACTCTGTTAAAGGGAACCTTGCAGCATTTATTCAATACATAACAGCCCCCCTAACAGAATAGTAACATTGCAGCTTTTGTTCAACTGACAGTTGCTGAATGGGCAAAAGGAAGGATTAGGAAAGAGTTCAACTGCAGTTAATGCGATGTGATGACGTTCCTGTCAGAATACATCATGCCATATATTCTAGGATACTGGGCCAGTATAACAGTGTAATCCCAAGAGATGCAAGCGTCAAACGTTGCACATTAGTCTTCTTTGCTAGATTGTATAGACACTGGATATATTGTCAAAAGTGGTGTGTGGCATTAAGGGTCAAACTAGGTGAAACATGAGCTTGTGGTTTGAAGCTGGTAGTCTGGTTTCATTTCCCAGATCACTAGTTGTGCTTTGTGTAAAACAGTTGAAGCCTGTGATTACCACCCAATGACCAATCAGAAAACAAAGCAAGCTAATTTTTTATCACTCCCACAAGCACTGTTTCTAAATAAGAAGCTAATAATAATTTTGTGTCAGAAATTATACTGGGTTGAAAGGATTTTTGTGGAAGAAACCCTGCTCAGAGAATGCCCAAATGAGGCTCCTTTCATGTCCCCAAGAGCTGGGACAGAGACGGGGGCTCAATCCATCATGCAGTACCCTGGTTTCGAACTGCCAACTTTCTGGCCTTCCAGCTAACAAGGTAAGCCTTTTAGTATTGTGGAGTCTTACATAGAGCCTGTCCAGGCAAGAATTAAGTCTCAGCAAGACACACTCTTTTACTTCATTCCCAGTGAATATGGATATGTGTGCGTATTCCTGATGGAGCTGTACCCACAGCAATTCTTCCATCAAATTCTTTTGCTGGTATGGCACTTCCAGATATCAGTAGAGTAAATACTTCCTCTGAACATCTCCTAGGCAGTCAGGAAGTGCAATTTTAAAAATGTTTTAATATACAGTGCAACATTGATCGTATATAAGAGCATTAAGATATAATTGTACTTCCCTCTACTGTCTGAAGATATTCAGAGGAAGTACTCAATCCCACTCGGATGGGACATATGCATCTAATATCACATTGCTCCTTCCATGCCACTCCAGATATTTTTCAAGGTGGTCCAGTCAGCACCTAAGTGTGTAATCTGGACACTCCCAAAGTTCAACTCTAAGTGGAAAGAAGACAAGACAAAACTATTCTAGCTTGTATTAGAGTAGAGAGGAGTGATTTGTATAAAATGGAACCCACTATATGACTGTTAGCCTGGATCATTCTCAACCTGGAACTATTTGCATTCCCTAAGGCTCATAGAGCAACTTGTGGTGTCTGTGCAAGAAGCAGCATTTGGTGGATATTCAAGTAACTCAGAGCTATTCTCTCTTGAATGCCATTGAAAATGCAAGCACGGTGCCAAAATGGCCGCCGCGCTCTTTGCGGGGGCCCCCCCCACAGGACGAAGGCATCCGGGTAGTTAGGGGCGTGGCCAGCTCCCTTATAAAAGGGGTGGCCACGAGGCAGCCGAGCTGCCATTTTGCGAAGCGACGGAGCGGAGAAGTTTTTCCCTCTTACCTCCGTCGCTTTTGGCTTTATTGGGAAGCCTTTTGGCTGCTGAATTCTCTCGTTTCGGCTTCCCATCGATTGGCTGAGAGGCCCGCGAAGAAGAAGGCGGCTGCGAGCGCGGCTCGTGCGGTTCGGAGGCGCAATCTGGGTTGGAAGACCGCGGCTGCGCCTCCCCAGCAGCCACATTTGCTTGCACCCACCGGGACCGGTGGAATGGGGTCCATTTCCCCTGGATGGAGGATGGTGGCCCACGCACGGGGCCGGTAGGGGCTGCGGCCCTCGGCCCGCAAGCGGTGGACACCTCTCATGGTGTTGCCCATTCCGCTGGGCCTCCCTTTATAGGAGCGTAGCTCACTCCGAGGCCTTCCAGCCTTGGGGGGTGGTCCGGTCCCCTTCCCTGGCAGGTTGCTACATCGGCCCTAACGGGCCCGGGTGTGGGGTTGTTGCCCTATTCGGGCCCCGGGGTGCAGGGACCTGTACCCATGCCTGTAGTAGGCGGGCCGGCTGGTCCTTTGCCCCATGTCAGCGTGGAAGCCTTATTGGCCCGCGTTGCGGCCCTCGAGACATCCCTGGCCCGGGCTAGCCACTCTTGGTCTCCATTTGGGGTTCGTTCGACGCGTCGTCTGCTGGGCAGCGGCAGGCGACGGGACGGGTCGAGCTGCTTGAGGCGCGTGGCAAGACCTGGGCCACTGCCTCGCAGCTCCCCATTCAACAGACCGGTGTGGGTCAGGCCCCATCGACGAGCTCGACGGCGGTTGTGAGCTCCGACGCCCCCAGTGGGCCAGAACCCCCGGTGGGGGCGGCCTACGGGGGTGCAGCACGTGAGTATGCGGTCCAAGCTAGTGCACCTACACACGTGGCCACGTTGGGGGGGTTTCCAATGGCCTGGCCTCGCGCGGGTGGGGCGGCGGTCCAGCCGCTGACGCCCCACCTGGCGACGATAACTACCACTCAGGGCCCCATGGTGGGGGGTGTTTTCTACCCTGTGGGGAATGTTTTGGGGGTGGCTGGGTTAGTACAGGCCCCCTTTCAGATGCCAGCAGTTCCTGTTGTGCCCGTGTCGGCCTTGCTGACGGCGGGGTATTCCTTACCGCTGGGTGTCCATTTGGCACAGACCACCAAGGAGAAGATCTGGCGGGGGGATTACATGGATACCTTCTCACTCCTCAACAGAGGGCCCACCAAGGAGTAGGGGGGGCAGGATGAGAAGGATAAGGAGCAGGCACGTCGTAGCAAGCCACCACGTATGTGGGCCGACTGGTTGCCGGCCTACCTCATATACATGGCGGTGTACCTTAGGGCCCGGCCGGATTTGGCAATTTCGATGGTCCAGTATTTGGACAACATCTACCGGGCGATGGTTGACTTTCCGGGCCCATCGTGGTTGGCTTATGACGTGTAATTCCATATGCGGATTCCCCGGCACCCCGACATTAGGTGGGTTGAGCCATGCCAGGCTGTGGCTTTTGTACATGACGCCCACGCGCCCCGCGCCCGGGGAGAGATACCATTGTGGACATGCGGTCCAGCGGGCGGCCCCAGCACAGGCCCACTGCCAGGGGGCGGGGCGCGGGGTTTCGGCCCGCCTGCTGTGCTGGACTTTCTCGTCCAATGGTTCCTGCAATAGGAAGAATGGCAAATACAGACATTAGTGTCCCCCCTGTGCTGGCCCCCATGCAGCCTCTGGCTGTCCCAGGCCTGGAGGGATGCGGGGCAGAGGGAGGGGTGGACAGGGGGCTGGCAAGACTGCCGCATATGGATCTAGTTCACCAAAGGGCTCCCTCCCCAATTAATGTGGACATGTTGGAGCGCTGGCTCACATTGTTCCCGAAGGGAGAGGATGCGGAGATCTCCTTCAGGGTTGTAGGCAGGGGTTACGTATCCCTTTCATGGGTGATAGGTCCCCTCAGGATGCCCCCAATCTTTATCCCTTAGGGGGAGGGAGGAGGTGGCTCCTGCCAGCAATGATAAGGAGGTCTATGCGGGCAGGGTCGTTGGCCCTGTCCCTGCGCCCCCGTTCCGGGGAGCGTATTATTGCACTGATGCCATGCCTTTTGGCTGTTCCAATTCGGGCTCGGCATTCGAGCGTTACTCCATCTTCCTAGAGTGGGCTTTTGTTCGCAGATCAGGGTCCCGGTCTGTAGCCCATTCCCTGGATGATTTTATTCGGGGCTGAACGGGGCTGGGACATGTCCACATGTCTCCTCAACACATTTCAGACGCTAATGGAGGAACTTGGTGTCCCTTTAGCGCCCGAAAAGACCGAGGGCCCGCCTACACAGCTAGTATTCCTGGGGGTGGAGATTGACATGGTAGCACAGGCTTCTAGGTTGCAGTGGGATAAGGTGTCAAAGCTAGTGGCCCTTATCTCGGACTTGCTGGCCAAGGGCATGGCATTACCGAGGCACCTGCTGGTGCTACATGGTCACCTCAATTTCGCTGGCAGGGTCGTCGCACCGGGCAGGGCATTTGCGCGGCGCTTGTGCGACGCCATGGCAGGACTATCCAGGCCCCACCATAGGGTTAGACTTACCCGGGGTATCAGGGCAGACGTGCTTGTCTGGCTACAGATCCTGAGGGATTTCAATGGGGTGTCATTTTGGAGGTCTGAGCTCCTGGCTTCCCCTTGCTTTAAGATACAGCCCGATGCCCGGGATCCCTGAGTTATGGGATGTACTTCAATTGGAAGTGGGCCTATGGTGGGTGGCCACCATCCTGAGCAGGCACGGGTCGCCTGCGTGGTCTCACGTATCTGGATTTTTTCCCTATACTGGGTGCTTTGATGCTATGGGGGGGGAGAAGGCCAACTCGGTTGTCCACTTTGGTGTGACAATGCGGCTGTTGTCCACTTTCTCAATGCACAGAGCTCTAGATCGCCCAGGGTTATGGACCCAGTGCGCCAGTTTGCGTTGCGCAGCCTGCGCCTCAACGTTCTTTTCAGGGTAGGCATGTCCCAGGGGTTACTAATGATATTGCTGACGCTTTGTCCCGCCTGCAGATCTCCCGGTTCCGTGCCTTGGCCCCGGATGCGGAGGAATTTCCCTCGCCACTCCCGGACGGGATATGGAACATCGGCAAGGAGAGGTGAACCGGGCGATTGGCCTGTCACTAGCGCCACGCACGCGTAAGGTGTATCACCACGCATTTAATTCTTTCAGAGCATTCTGTACCCAATTCCAAATGCCAGGAACCTGGCCGATCCCGGTAACCCATGTTCTGCGGTTCATGGTTTACCTGCATGCCCAGGGCTTTGCACCTCGCACCATAGCATCTAAGCTGTCAGCGTTGGCTTTTATGGCCAAAGTGGGAGGTCATGTGGACAGCACCACTGACTTCCGTGTGAGACATGTTTTGGAGGGGTGGGTGCGTGAGCGTGGGCGTTGCCTGGACGACCGCCACCCGATTTCCCCAGGGGTTTTTACCCAATTGGCCCGGGGCTGGCCTGGCCTCTGTTTTGATAAGATGAGGCAGCCCATTTTATGCGGCTACAACGGTCGCCTTTTTTGGAGCGCTCCGCATCGGCGAGCTTGAGATGCTGTATAAGGCGGATGCGTGTCGTGAACAGCACCACTCACTTCCGTGTGAGACATGTTTTGGAGGGGTGGGTGCGTGTGCGTGGGCATTGCCCGGACGACTGCCACCCGATTTCCCCAGGGGTTTTTACCCAATTGGCCCGGGGCTGGCCTTGCCTCTGTTTTGATAGGATGAGGCAGCCCATTTCATGCGGCTACAACGGTGGCCTTTTTTGGAGTGCTCCGCATCGGCGAGCTTGAGATGCTGTATAAGGCGGATGCAAGTCGTAGGGCACTGGAACTCGAAGATGTCTGAGTGAACAATATTCGGCTCAGTTGGGGATACGCTCCTCTAAAACGTATCAGCACGGCATAGGCAGTGGAGTAGACTGCTACGATGTTCCTCGGCAGACATCTGTCCGGTTGGTGCCCTACAGGATTTCCTTGCACTGTATGGCACGCACCATGGCCCGTTTTTCTGTCACCAAGATGGGTCTCCCCTTACTAAATTTCAATTTTGGAAGGTGACGGGCAAAGCGCTGGCCAGTGTGGGCCTCCCAGGCGCCCGCTATGGCACTCATTCATTCCGTATAGGGGCGGCCTCAACCGCAGCTGCTTTTGGGTACTCAGGGGCTGACATACGTAGCATGGGACGGTGGGGTTCGCAATGTTTTCAGTTTTATGTGCGTCCACTCCCGCCGTGAGTACCAATCCAGTCACCTTACCTACTTTCCCTCATTTTTCCTTACAGACCCGGGGTGTCGTATTACACCGGTGACAGTATGGCTGGTGGGCCATAGCTACGTGCACAGGGCAGCGTGTTATGCTGCGGCGACAGAGTGGGGACCCCGACTGGGACTTGGTGCATACGCAAGTCTCACATGGCATGGTAAGCCCGGGATGTTGTGGCGGGAGCTGCTGCCTTTCCTTTTTTCAGGCCAGAATGCTGACCCGCCTGACATTCTGATCATACACCTGGGGGGCAATGATTTGGGCCAGGTCACCGGCTTGTCGCTGAAACATGCGATTTGCGAGGACCTCGCCTACCTGCATTACGTCTGGCCCGCCACAACCCTTGTTTGGTCGGACATGGTCCCGCGCCATTCCTACAGAGGGGGTGTTGACCTCCTGGCCCTTGACCGTGCTAGACGCATGGTGAATAGGGCAGTGGTGCGTTTCCTTGTCTACAGGGCTTGGGGGAGGGTCAGTCGTCACCCCGCTATTAGCCTCCAAAGTTATGACTTGTATGCAGGTGATGGGTCCCATCTGTCGCGAGGAGGTGTGGACCTCCTGTTGGGTGATTGGCGAGCAGGCCTGTCGACCGAGCTGACGGTCTGGGGGGGGGGGCGTCGAGCCTTCTTTGAAGCCCCTCCGTGTGGCGGGTAGCACTGGTAAGGTAAACATTATGACCCACAGGTATCCGGCAAGTTCGCAATTGACTGGACAACACTAGACAGGCACAAGTTGGTTAAACGTTGTCCGGTCAACGATGAACTAGGCGACGGGGTGATGGCTATAGCTAGACAGCATGCATCACCCCGTGATTTTACGGATACGTGTCAGAGGGTGGGGTCATTAGTTAGATATTGACTACGGTCAACAATTTGTTTGTGGTCAACAAACAAATTGATACAAATGGATACATTGTAGCAATTGCCGTTGGCAATTTTGGGTGGTACCTTACCAGTGTTACTTCGGCCTGCTTGCCTTAAGAATTATGATTGGTCAATTACCAATAGAAATTTATAATTCGGACTAGGGCATGAATCAATAAATGTGACCCAATGCCGTTATCCACTTTCATTGGTGTCTGAGTCCTTTATTGGGGGGTGCGCCTGCAATGCAAGCGCGGCGCCAAAATGGCCGCCGCGCTCTTTGCGGGGGCCACCCCACAGGACGAAGGCATCAGGGTAGTTAGGGGCGTGGCCAGCTCCCTTATAAAAGGGGTGACCACGAGGCAGCCGAGCTGCCATTTTGCGAAGCGACGGAGCGGAGAAGTTTTTCCCCTCCACCCCCTCCCTAGTTAACAGTGTGATATTTTGGTCGCTTCGGGGCCGGGTGGGAATTTTTGGCTGGGACCCATATTGGCTTCCGGGTCCTGGTTTTTTCGCCCATCCCACACTGTTGCTATGGTTTGACATAGGGGTTTTTCTGCTGCTGCTGTTGACTTTGGTCACATGGGCGGGTAGCACTGGTAAGGTAAACATTATGACCCACAGGTATCCGGCAAGTTCGCAATTGACTGGACAACACTAGACAGGCACAAGTTGGTTAAACGTTGTCCGGTCAACGATGAACTAGGCGACGGGGTGATGGCTATAGCTAGACAGCATGCATCACCCCGTGATTTTACGGATACGCGTCAGAGGGTGGGGTCATTAGTTAGATATTGACTACGGTCAACAATTTGTTTGTGGTCAACAAACAAATTGATACAAATGGATACATTGTAGCGATTGCCGTTGGCAATTTTGGGTGGTACCTTACCAGTGTTACTTCGGCCTGCTTGCCTTAAGAATTATGATTGGTCAATTACCAATAGAAATTTATAATTCGGACTAGGGCATGAATCAATAAATGTGGCCCAATGCCGTTATCCACTTTCATTGGTATCCGAGTCCTTTATTGGGGGGTGCGCCTGCAATAACCAATCAACTGGAATCTCAATGATAGGAGCATACATGTTCCCACTGTTGACTCAGTCTAAGAACAAGTGAGGATGTTTTGACTGACACACTCCTTCTTCAACCTCTCCTCCAGATGAATTTAGAGATTCTGTCTCCTGCCTGCAGCTTTCCTCCTCTTCAGCAAACTAACACTGTGGGAAGGTGCAGGCAGGAGACAGGATCTCTGAATTCACCAGGAGGGAAGTTAAAGCTCTCCATTGCCATATTCTGAGATGTGTGGAAAGTGTGAGAGAGAATGAATATATGATCAGGAGTAGTAAGGAGTCTGGGGACTGCAGTGGCTTGAGTGGCTAAGACACTGACTGGAAGGTGGCAGGTCAGCAGTTCGATACCCGAATGCTGCATGATGGAGTGAGCAGCCATCTCTGTCCCAGCTCCTGCCAACCTAGCAGTTAGAAAACAAGAAATTGCAAGAAGATAAATAGGGACCACTTTGATGGGAAGGTAAACAGCATTCCATGCGCTCCGGTGTCTAGTCATGCCTGCCACATGACCATGGAAACATCTGCAAACTCAGACAGCTCTGGCACTTTGACTATGAAACAGAGATGAGCACTGAACCTTAGAGTCAGATACGATTGACTTTCGAGCAAGGATGACCTCTACCTTTACCATTACTAGTAAGAAGTCTGGATATGTGAAGAAAGAAAGAATGAAAACCACACCTCATTCATCCACTCACAGAGAATGAAACTCCTGACCTGCAACCCAACACAGTTGGTAGCCTTCACCGAGTAAAGAGCAAGGCTTGGAAATCTAAAGCAATTTATATTGGAATTGATAATGCTCTGAATGCAGCATGCCTGTTGTGTCCAAGGATTATTTGTTATAACCGCTTGAGCGCCATAATGTCTATAGTGGAATCACACACCTTTTGCAAAGGCGCCATTTTCAAAGGTTTGTCAAAGGAGCTGATTCATCAATACAAACTTCCCGCTTCCCTGGAAGCCCGCCAAAATATATCAACCCATGTAACTGCCATTACCACTGTATATAAGCCAGCCACCTTGTACATGTTCCCCAGTCTGGTATTATGAGCTGAATAATAAATCACTTATGTTTGACCCACTCCTGCTGGTCAGAATACTTCAGAATACTGAACAAGGTCATCAGGAATCACATCACTGACCAAAGAACCCGCAGGGTAAGCTAGATGGTGGATTAGACGACATTCACCCGGGTTCTTTTTCGGTACTAGCCCCAGAGGGGAGACCTTCAAATTAGGGAAAGGTGGTTCCAAGAAGGGGCCCGCTACTCTCATAGCCTCAACTTCCTTAGCTATGCTCAGTGCAGCAACCTCCTCATTACCTTTCAAGGAAACTAAATAAGGAGCATCTTGGGGGCCCTAACAACCCTGAATGGAATACGAAAGCCCCATTGGAAACCCTCCAGCAGGTACCTCGCATCATCCCTTCTTGGATAAGCTGAGAGCCATCGCTCCAGCATGAGTACACTAATTGGGGAGGGGGGCTTTTACATGGCTAGTTCCGTCAGATGGAGCTCTGATCACCCCCTGTGCACCCCTACCTCTGCCCCATGACCCACCAGCCCGCGGGCACATGGTATCACCAGGCGCCGGTCGCGTGGGAGTCATGTACAAGAGCCACAATTGCTGACAGGGCTCATCCCACCTCATCTCAGGATGTAGTGCCACCCTCATCCTAAATTCCTCATCATAAGCCAACTACGATAGGCCCGGGAAATCAACCATCGCCCTGTAAATATCAAGGTATTGAACCGGAATGGCCAAATCAGGCCGGGCCCTGAGGCATACCGCCATATATATAAAGTATGCCGGCAACCAGTTGGCCCAGTTACGCGGTGGCTTAGGACGATGGGACAGCTTCTTGTCTCTGTCATCCTGTCCCTCCCTCTCCTCCTTAGTGGGCTCACGGTTCCAGAGGGGGAAAATATCAACGTACTCCCCTCGCCAAATCTTGTCCCTCATGACCTGTGACAAATGATCACCCAGGGGCAAGGAATAACCAGCCGTCGGTAAAGCCATCGATGGCACAGTTTGTATAGAGGGTATATGCAGCGGGACCTGAACAGCCCCTGCAATGCTCGGCACGGCCCCAGGGGCGGACATCCCCCCCCTGAACGAGGGACCATTTGGGAACCAGAGGTTAATGGGACAATGTGGTAACGGCTGCCCACCCACAACAACTTGACGCGGCCAGGGCCACTGAACCCCCCCAGCGTAAGTGGACAGTGGTGGTGGTGCACTAAATTGAACCTGATACTCACTAGTCACACCCCCGTGAGCCGCCCCCACCGGGGGTTCCGGCCCACAATGGGCGTCGGAGCTTGCGACCGGAATCGAGCTCTGGGACCACCCTTGGCTGCTCCCAGCCTGTACATCAGGTCGCACGGGGAGCTGCGAGGCACCAGCCGGGCTGGCCGGACAGTCTCAAGCAGCTCGACCCGGTTGGCCGCCCGCTGAAGCATCCCGGCCGGCAAGTTGGCCGGGGTCGATGAAGGGGCCCCTGTGGAAGAAGCGGTAGCGCCCCCCTCAGAAGGTGGCTGGGCAATGCCCAAAGATGCTTCCAACACTGCTATACGTGCTATCAAAGCATCCACTGCCTCGGAGCCCCCAGTATAAGGTGGGCCGGGTGGGCCGGACGGCCCACTAGGTAGTTGGGGCAAAGGCAACCCAAAAGGGCAGCCAGGGCCAGAATAGGGCCAAGCCCAGAACTCAGGCCCGTGGGTGGCCGGAGGAGCTGTGGGGCGGACACCCGCACCAGGCCCCCCTGGGCCAGGCTATCCCGGGCCCTGCAAAGGTGCGATCAGGGCCAAAGCCCCCGAGGGGCCAGCCTGCACCTGCCCAGCTATGAAGCCGGCACCCGGCTGCCAAGTGGTAGCCTGATCGGCCCCACTGGTACCAGTGGGCAAGGGTCCATCACTGCCCTGCCGTGGTGGCGCAGCCCTGGTCCTTCGACCCAAAGGCTGGCCCCCATCTGATGAAGGGCCGGGAAAAGCCCTTCCCCTCGGCCACGGCTTCAGTGCCGGGGCCTTTCGCTTGAGAGCCATGTCTCCCTAAAAGAATATGAGTAGCCAAAGGATCCCTATCCAGGGATCGAACTCCTACGCAGAAGTACCGCGGTAGCCAAGGAGTAATTCCAAAACGGCTCTGGGTACGAGGTCTTTCTCATTCCCAGCCGGGAATCGAACGCGCAGACCTCCAGCGACCAACCCACAGCTAAAGAGAGAACGCGACGGAGAAAACTTCTCTCCGTCGCAATTCTAAAATGGCAGCTCGGCTGCCTCGTGGCCACCCCTTTTATAGAGGGGTGGCCACGCCCCCTAACTCACCCGGATGTCTGAGTCCGGGTGGGGAGGGGCCCGCAAAGAGCGCGGCGGCCATTTTGGTGCCGCGCTTTCATTCTGTCTAGAGGTAAGAGTTAAAATACTGACACATCCCAACGTAAAAGGAAAAAGGTAGAAAAGTAGGTGCAAAATTGTTATTGTTATGACATGCATTTCTTAATCTTCTTTCTCCTCTTTTTCTTTTTCTTTTTAATATACTGGGGGGAAAGAATGGTGATGGCTGCTTTTACTGTGTCTTTCCAGCAATGACAGTGACTTCAAAAACTGAAAAATGGGGAAAATCCCGGGGTGGGGGGTGGGGTGGGGGCAGAGAGCTTCCCAATTATCAAAGCAAATAATGACTCCCCTAGGAGGATTGCCTAGGGGCAATGCCAAAGAATGTTCAAATTATCGAACAATCGCGCTCATCCCACATGCCAGCAAGGTGATGCTCAAGATAATACAGGACAGACTTCAGCAGCATGTGGAGAGAGAATTACCAGAGGTGCAGGCTGGTTTCAGAAGAGGCAGGGGGACTAGAGACCACATCGCCAACATACGCTGGATCATGGAGAAAACAAAGGAATACCAGAAACAAGTTTATTTTTGTTTTATTGACTACACTAAGGCATTTGACTGTGTGGACCACAACAAGATGTGGCAAGTAATTAAAGAGATGGGAATACCAGAGCACCTCATATGCCTCCTGAGAAATCTGTACATGAACCAAGAAGCAACAGTTAGGACAGAACATGGAATAACAGAGTGGTTTGGAATAGGAAAAGGAGTAAGACAAGGCTGCATTTTGTCACCATGCTTATTCAATTTATACACAGAGCACATAATGCGCAGTGCAGGGATGGAGGAATCACAATATGGGATTAAAATCGCTGGGAGAAACATCAATAATCTGAGATATGCAGACGATACCACCCTAATGGCAGAAAGTGAGGAAGACCTAAAGAATCTCTTGATTGGGCTGAAGGAGGAGAGTGCAAAAGCTGGCTTGAGACTCAATATCAAGAAAACCAAGATAATGGCAACAGGCCCAATCAGTTCCTGGAAAATAGACGGGGAAGAAGTAGAAGCAGTGACAGATTTTACTTTCTTAGGATCAAAGATCACTGCAGATGGGGACTGTAGCCATGAAATAAAAAGGCGACTGATTCTTGGGAGACAAGCGATGAGAAACCTGGGGAACATAGTGAAAAGCAGAGACATCGCATTGCAAACAAAAATTAGAATAGTCAAGGCAATGGTTTTCCCAGTAGTAATGTATGGATGTGAGAGCTGGACAATTAGGAAGGCTGAACGCAGAAGAATAGATGCCTTTGAAATGTGGTGTTGGAGGAGGGTTTTGAGAGTCCCATGGACAGCGAGGAGAACAAATAGGTCAATCTTAGAAGAAATTAACCCTGACTGCTCATTGGAAGGTCAAATAGTAAAGATGAAGCTAAAATACTTTGGACATCAAATGAGAAGGGAGGATTCACTTGAGAAGGCATTGATCTTGGGAAAGGTGGAGGGCAGAAGAAGAAGGGGGAGGCCAAGGATGAGATGGCTAGATGGTATTGTAGACACAATGGGCACAGAGCTGGGAGGGCTGAGGGGGATGGTGGAGGACAGAGGCGCCTGGAGGAAAATGGTCCATGGGGTCGCAAAGGGTCGGAGTCGACTGTGCGACTGAACAACAACAGGAGGATTGAACTAATTGTTCCCAGTTCATCTTTGTCAACTTGGCATTATTTTGACCTCACCCCAACTATAATAATTTGGTTAAATCTTTTTTGCCCATTAATACTGTGGGATCTATGAACTGGTGTAGCTAAACTTGGTACCCTATTGCCTAAATGCAGTGTGGAGGGCTTGTCTGACACTAGTTTTGAAATCAGTCATGCAACTGGTTTTTTGACATGAATGGAGGTTATACTCATATGACCTCCCCTTCTGCTCCATGTTCAGGTGATTGTTGTGTATTCAGATACATTTGCAAGTAGTGCAGGTGGTGCCTTGCAAGAGGAAAATGGCAGTTTCCCGTCATCCATATTAGGAGCCTAAAGTGGTGTGAAATTCCCCTGTTCCAGGGTGCGCTGATTATGCTAATCCAAACCCTGTGATTGGTTACAGTTTTGGATCCTGTTCTCCATTGGTTAGCTTCATATATACGCTGTTATGATTGGTTAGTCATGGTTATCCGACAGGTCACTACTTTGTATCAAGGAGCCACTGCTGAGAAGACACTATATAAGCCCCATGGGTAAACAAGGGTGGGGCCGGACCTGATCTACACTTCTCACTCCATACAGGTAGCCAGCTAGTGCTAAGCCTGGGTCTCCTCCATTATGCTACGCTCCTATGCTAGCTAGTTATTGCCTCCTCCATGGCAAGAGTTCAGAGGGACTGATTCCACTGGGATTGTGTAGCCATCTCTGTGTCCAGAGCACCTTATAAGCTCATCTCTAAAGACTGTTGAATAAAGACTTGTTCCTGTTTTGTTCATCGTTGTCTGGACTGGTGCTTATAAAGGCCAAATATAACAGAGATAGAATACTGGTCTCCCTGTGTGTGTAGATTTATATCTAAGGTTGCCCTTTCTTGAAATCCAGTCATATCCGACTCTAGGATTCACTGCTCATCTCTGTTTATAGCCAAAGAGCCAGCGCTGTCTGCGTTCGCAAACATTTCCGTGGACATGTGGAAGTCATGACTAAACACCAGAATGCACAGAATGCCATTTACCATCCCACCGAAGTGGTACCTATTTATATACTTGCAATTTCTTGTTTTCAAACTGCTAGGTTGGCAGGACCTGGAACATGTGGGGCATATGTTTACAGTCCTCCCATTCTTCAAGAGGGTGGCTTCTGCATACCCCAGTATTTAAGGTGATAATTAGATAGACAGACATATAGACTTATACTTAGACAGATTGGGAAAACTGAAGTATTCTATTCTATCGATCTCTCTATCTATCTCTCTATCTCTCTATCTATCTATCTATCTATCTATCTATCTATCTATCTATCTATCTATCTATCTATCTATCTATCTACCTACCTACCTACCTACCTACCTACCTACCTACCTACCTACCTACCTTTTTGTGACAATCAGAGAATATTACCCAAACGTAATAATATCCTATGTCTGGCCTCTGCAATTTTCCTTCTAGAAGGCACAGCAAACTGTGAATTATTGTTTTATTATACTTTCTATTTGTAAACTTAATAATACATACAGTACTTTTATGGGTTGACTACAATTTTTCCTTTGCCTTATCACTATAGATGATGATGTGGCTTACAACCACCCACTCAAGGCTATTGATTTGTTATTTAATCATGCCAGAGAACATGAAGTACATTTCAGTTGTACTGGAAAAGGTAAAAGCATTGTCTCCCACAGTCACATATGTTGGAACAAAGCTACTTGGGCTTTGTTTGAGTTTGAAGGCAAAATATTACAACCTTGTAATAATATATAGGTTAATAAAAAATAAGATGGAAAATCAGCAAACTTAAACAGTATCAGAATTTATGAAAGTTAATTTTGGACTATTTCAGGAGCTGGCTGTGATTTATGGATGCTATAAACTAATATTTCCATGATGGGAATTGTATGTGTAAACCCCATGGTTCCTGATGTGGAGCACACACTCCACAGGGAGGGCAATTTGATTTTAAGGGGGGCAATTAGGGGAGTTAGACGAAGTTAATGGCCTTCTAACTTCTTCCATGTGAACAGGAGTTCACTTTTTGAATAATAAGAATTATATGGCATGGTGGAGCGTTAGGGTTTTAGAGTTGCTTATGTGGGGCATGGCCAAAAAATGGCTGGGAACCACTTGTGTAACCCCTTCCAGGCAAAAAAGTTGCTACTTTTCATCAGATTCACAAAGATGGACAGCTTATACCTCATTATATACAGTGAGCCTTCAGGTAGTTCTCAGCAACTCTTTTTGTTACACCTTTGCTTGGTTTAGTGTTTGAGAACCAAGACAATGAAGACAGCCGAAAGCCTGGCTTAACGCATCTTTATTGCATGATGGTCAGGGGGAACATGTGGTAATGGCGGATGAACAGCTCAATATATACAGTGGCTATACATTTGAATGTGGCTCCTCGGTAGCCCATTGGCTACTGTCTGTGTGACGTCAATCTCCGTCACGCCCTTCTTGTCCAGGTGAGGTAGTGGCGGGAATCTTCCCGTGGCTGTAGGTATTTGGGGAATTGGAACCATGTGAGCTGGGCGCTCACTATTGCCCCTAGCGGTCACTAGCTCGCGTCCTCATGCAGAAGGTTAGAGTGTTACAGCTGGTGATTGATACATCTACTCATTCGAGTGTTACATTACTTAAAGGCACATTACTCCAAACACAACATCCCTCCCCCCTAGGATGAGACGAAGTCTCTCATCCAATATGGCTTATTGCAAGAGCGTTTTGGGCACAAGGCTGGCTGGCTTGTCCCGGGGACGCTATCACTTCTGTGTTCCCTGGTCTCTTGTCCTGCAATGGGAGAGGGTGACTCGTTAGCGACTCGCCGTGGCTCTGCGGTTTTCGGGGTAGGGGTAAACTCCATTGTGGGAAAACCGGGGGCATTGGGGGCTAACGAAAAAACCCGCTTCTCGCTTGGATGGGTGGGGGACCACTCCGAAAAAAACCCCGGTTTTGTAACTCAAAGTCAAAATCATTTTCTGGGATATCAGTGGGGGCATCCTCCAGGATATCTGCGGGGACAAACTTATTCCCTTCCCCCCTTGGTGGGGGCCACTGGCCCCCCTCTCCTCCCCCTTGGGCTGAACAGGTGGGGGAGAACCCTAACGCTGAGTCCTGCTTCGCGGTTTCCCCGCCCTGGTTGCTGGGAACCCGGCGTCGGAGTTGGTCCGCATGCCGCCTAACGAGTAGACCTGTGCCAGTCTCCACGCAGTACGACACAGGACTGTTTGCCTAATGACTACCCCCAGAACCCAGGCTGGCCCTGCGCTAGCGTAGTTTCTGCAATGGACCGGGGCGCCTATTTCGAAACTCTTTGTGCCCGCTATCCCGATGTTCCTCCCAGTGTCTTCCACTCTCGTGGGGTCTAACCTTGTCAGTACCGTAAGTCAGCTTTCTGTGCATTAGGAGCTCTGCGGGCGAATAGCCTGACGCCAGGGTGGTCACCCTATAGCCCAGCAGGAATTGGCATAACTGTAGGTTCAAATCCCCGGGGCCCATGCGCCTCAGCACATCTTTGGTGGTACGCACAAGGCGTTCTACCTGGCCGTTCATCGCCGGGTGAAAAGGTGTGGAGGTGATGTGCCGGATGGCGTTAATGTCAATGAATGCCCTGAATTCGGTGGATGTGAAGCAACTTGCGTTATCGCTCACAAGTGTATCAGGTATGCCGAACGAACTGAACACCTTGCACAATTGTTTAATGGTTGCGGCTGAGGAGGTGTTTGCAACTGGAATAACCTCTAATCACTTGCAATAAGCATCCACTATAAGGAGAAAGAGCGAACCTCTGAAGGGGCCCGCGAAATCAATGTGCACGTGGGACCACGGCCCCTTTCCCATTCCCTGTGCGGAAGTCGGGCCTCCTCAGGCCGGGAGCTTTGGCAACTCTCACAAGTGCCCACCATGTGCTCAATATCAGCGTCCAACTGGGGCCACCAGAAATAGCTCCTGGCCAGTGCCTTGGAGCAGACAATCCCTGGATGGCTGACGTGCAGCAGCTTGAGCACTCTTGCTCTCAGGGATTCAGGGACGACCACCCGCTGGCCCCACAGGAGGCACCCCCTCTCCATGGACAGTTCTAACCACTTCCTAAAAAACAGAGCAAATTCAGCCGCTGGGGAAGACGTTGGCCACCCTTTTTGCACCCATGAACTAACCAGGGCCAACGTCTTATCTCTACCCGTCGCCTTAGCGATCTCCGCGGGCACTATGGGGGGTGAATCCAGGACCTCTATCATGAGCACTTGGTGGTCTTGTTCCACCTCACACACAGGACTGCCCATGTGGGGCAGGGGTGACCTTGATAGTGCGTCCGCGTGGCTTATGTCCTTTCCAGGGCGATAAACCAGCGCATTCTGGTACGCGTTTAAAAAAATGGCCCACCTTAGCATTCTAGGATCTGCGGTGTGCGCTTGTCTGCGGTAAAAATGCCTAGCAGGGGTTTGTGGTCAGTCACGATGGTGAAGGGACAACCATAGAGGAAATCGTAAAACTTCTTCATCCCAGCAATTATCGCTAGAGCCTCCCTGTCTGTCTGTGCATAGTTATGCTCTGCCTTAGACAGGGACCTGGAGTAGAATGCCACCAGGGCTTACCGCCCGTTTTCCAACACGTGGCACAGGACTGCTCCCACCCCCACTGGAGACGCATCACATACCAGAACCACTGGTTTCTTGGGGTCAAAATGGGTTAGTATGGCGTCTGAGGATAAGAGTTGTTTCAGCTCATTGAATGCTCTTTCCTGACTCTCGCCCCATCGCCGCGCCTTGTCCTTTTTTAACAATTTATGAAGCGGCTCCGCTACTGACGCCTTCCTCGGCAGGAAGGAATGGTAGAAGTTTAAGAGCCCCAGGAACGACTGCAATTCTGGCTTGGAGGTGGGGTGAGGAGCATTCTGAACGGCGGCCACCTTTGATTCTGAGGGTTTTATGCCGACAGGGATTACCCGGAAACCCAGGAACTCAACCTCATTTGCGAAGAAGACACATTTGTCTTTCCGCAGCCTCAACCCCGCCTTTTCAAATACCGTCAGTACTTTGTCTAGCCTCTCAGCCAATTCTGACTCACTCCCCCCTGTTATCAATACGTCGTCAAAATATGGCAAGACCCCCTCCAAGCCCTTCAGCAGATGCTCTACCAATGATTGGAATATGCCTGGCGCTGAGTTCACGCCAAACTGTAGGCGTGTCACCTGGAACGCCCCTTTGTGAGTGACTATCGTCTGCGCAGCTGCTGCAGCTGGGGTTACTGAGAGTTGCTGGTAAGCCTGCACCAGGTCCAGCTTTGCAAAACACTTTCCCCCATGTAACCTGGCCAACAGGTGGCTGACTACCAGCACCGGATACACATTTGGGCGTATCGCCTTATTAATGGTACATTTGTAATCAGTGCAGATTCGAACCTCCCCGTTGGCCTTTAGCGCTGTTACAATCGGAGTTTCCCACTCCGCAGAATCTACAGGAACTAGGATGCCCTGGCCCACCAATTTGTCCAGTTCCACCTCTATTTTGTCCTTAAGTGCAAAAGGCACCCTTCGCGGTTTGAGTCTTATTGGGCGGATCTCCGGGTCCAGGTCAAACGCAACTGGGGGCCCCTTGAATTTTCCGAGTCCCTTCTTGAACACCTCGGGATGCGCGTTACACACCTCCTGTATTGGGTCAGTTCCAATAGTGTGCACCCCCCCAATGAACAACCCCAGGGGCTTAAACCATTGTGTCCCGAGGAGGCAACAGTCCCCCCCTTGAGAACAACCAGAGGGAAGTCCGAGGCGTGTTGCTTGTATTGGACCTTGAATTTTCCCACCCCCAACACTGGAATGCTATTTCCCTGTACGTCCCGCAACGTAGACCTCAGTGCTTTGAGCTTGGGGAAATTCTCAAGAACTGTCTCTGGGAAATGATGGAGTATGAGGAACCCGAGTCTATCTCCATCTTAACGGGGACCCCTTGCACCAGTACCTCTACAAAATAACGTGGGTGTCCTAAGGACACGCTGTGGACCGCCGTGTCGTCGTCGCTGTCATCGGAGATGCGGCCCATGCCGTCCTGCTTCCTCGAGGGCCGGATGCCCTCCTGCTTCTTCGGTGAGTGGTCTGTTGAGCCTTTCCGGTCTTTGTGCCGTCGTCTGCAAACTTTGGCTATGTGGCCTCGGCGCCCGCAGTTGTGGCACTCCGCCTTCCTGAACGGACACTTACTGCGGTCATGGGCCGCCCCGCAGCCGTTGCAACGCTGGCCGTCCTTCCGCACCTTCTGGATGTCTTCGTCCTCGCTGCTCTCCATGGAGGAGTGTGGTGCCCGCCTGGCCGCTTGCACTGAGCCTGCTGCCTTGTTGGGTTGTGGGGGCCTCGTCCTGAACCCCTTAACCCCGGCCCTCGTGGCCTCTGCTGCCTGCGCCTCCTTCACGACCTCTTGCAACGTGGGGGGTGGGTCTTTGTTCATCAGCTTTCGCTGGACCTCCTCGTCCCACAGGCCGCACAGCATGCGGTCCCTGAGGGCGATTTCCAGGTTCTCCCACTTGCATGGGCCAGCGGCCAAACAGAGGGCAGCTGCAAAGGCAGCCACGGACTCACCAGGTGCCTGGACTCTCTTCCAGAATGCGTCCCGAGCCGAAAACATTGAGACCGAGGGCTGGAAGTGGTCCCGCATCGCTTTCAGGAGCTGCTTGACCGGAACCTCGCCCACCTTCCTTAGAGACACCAGGTCCACCAAAACCTTCATGGCCGAGAACCCAAGCATCCTGATGAGGATGGCCCTTTTCTTCCCCTCGTCCGAGATGTCGGACACCATCAGTGCGCTTTGGAAATCCATCTCGAACAGTTCCCATTCCTCCGGTTTGTTGATGTTGAAACCGGCCTGTGTTGTCTTGATTCCGTGGGGATCCATTATCCCACCTTCGTCGCCAATTTAGTGTTTGAGAACCAAGACAATGAAGACAGCCGAAAGCCTGGCTTAACGCATCTTTATTGCATGATGGTCAGGGGGAACATGTGGTAATGGCGGATGAACAGCTCAATATATACAGTGGCTATATATTTGAATGTGGCTCCTCGGTAGCCCATTGGCTACTGTCTGCGTGATGTCACTCTCCGTCACACCCTTCTTGTCCAGGTGAGGTAGTGGCGGGAATCTTCCCGCGGCTGTAGGTATTTGGGGAATTGGAACCATGTGAGCTGGGCGCTCGCTATTGCCCCTAGCGGTCACTAGCTTGCGTCCTCATGCAGAAGGTTACAGTGTTACAGCTGGTGATTGTTACATCTACTCATTCGAGTGTTACATTACTTAAAGGCACATTACTCCAAACACAACACTTGGGGAAGCCCAAACAAAAAATTATAAATTTATACTGGGCTTCATAGCAGAACCAGGCTTAGCACAGTTGTTACAGATAATCTGCTCTTAGTAAAGGTAAAGATAAATGTTTCCCTTGCTCGAAAGTCAGTCGTATCTGACTCTAGGGTTCAGTGCTAATCTCTGTTTCAAAGCCGAAGAGCCAGCGCTGTCTGCTTCTGCAGACATTTCTGTGGTCATGTAGCAGGCACCGGAGCACACGGAATGCTGTTACCTTCCCACTCAAGTGGTCCCTATTTATCTACTTGCAATTTCTTACTTTCAAACTGCTAGGTTGGCATGAGCTGGGACAAAGACGGGAGCTCATTCTGTCCTGCAGTACTGTCCCCTCTTACACTGCTCTTACACTGTGCCAAATTTGAGGTTTAGTCGAAGAGTGGGATACCGTCCAAATGGACGGTATAATGCCCCCACCTTACTGTTTGTATTTGGAAAAGATCCAGGCTGTAGGGTCAGAAATATTGTTCCTGAAAAATGGACTTTCAAGCTCTAGAAGCAGTGATTTCATGTCACACTGATCATGTGTGGCTTTCCAGCCAAGACTTCTGTAAGTAGACAAAGCTTTGTTGCAGCTTCATGAGGAGAAAAAATGTTTGCAGAACTGTAGAATAATAAAAGGTCACAGAAACAAAAACAGGTTTTCCTTAAGGATTGGGGGGGGGCAGTTTGGAGAGGGTCCTGGTTCTCATCCCGGGCCGGATTAATGAGATACACATGCCTACTTGGTCCCGTGGGCTGTAGTTTGGCCACCGCTGTTCTATCAGATGCATCTAATGCAATCTAGCAGCTAGGGACTCCAGAAAACAAAATGTACTTCATCTGCATCACTCTAAGAAGTGCATACATTTAGAGAGTCCACAGAGAAAGTCAGAATTCTCACATATCCCTGCACTCCAATTTTATAATTCTTAGCATTTAATGATGAAACAATGAATAGCTATTCTGGCTTACTGATCAGCAGTCCTTGAATAATAGCATTCTTCTGTACCAAAACATGTAGCAAAGATTTTTTTTGATAATAAGGCTATTCCTGAAATCTCTTCATCTATTGTTGTAGTCTGCTATTCCTGTATTTAGCAATACTTCCATGAGACATACAGCTGCCTTACTATATAAAATGTATTTTATTAAGTGACCAATGTCAAAAACACTCCAACAATGTATATGTCCAGCCTGAAGATGAAAAGCTACTCAAAGCTACTATTATCAAGACTGTTGGAAGATATATGATGCAACCTTGCAGTCAAGTGAAAAAACAACATACCTCTTTAGAAGTTAGAACACCTAGATTTTTAGTAGGTGGCTATAAAATGTTGAATTGGAATGGTAGGTTTGGCAAGCTATTTGCCCAGAAGATACAATTCTTCACTCAGAGGTTGTTGTTAACTGTAATCTATGAGTGTTCCCAGTAAAGGGTTTCTAGCACTACCAATGAAAAATATTATTTAGTTTCAGTTACGTGCAGCTATTCTGTCTTTTCTGCCATAATGGCTTTTCCATAAAAAGAGTAGCTGCAAGATAAAAGCTGGGGAAAGTAGTGGAAAAGCATAGGGCTACAAGTGGAGCATTGTATCATATCTATATCCTATAAAATGCTGTGCATGAGGCAGTCCAATGGCACAGTCAATGCCTCATCTGGATGCACATAATGAATTATTACCAGCTTAGTGGTATCGCTGTTACACTGTCAATGGAGAAGTTGGCCACATGGTGAGGGACTTGAGAATTAACTTGCATTCTATTGCTGTGAAGTCACACCAGGCCATTGGATTCTCTTTGATATAAATGGCCACACAGGCAGAAGGGAACAATCCCTTCTAATTTCAGTTCTGTTTGAAGCATCTGTAGGTCCTGTCATTCAAAAGAACTGCCTTACCAGGAAATGAGTAATTGATTCCTTCTAATCACTAGTTTCTGCATCCTACATTGCTGGAGGTAGAGCTCATTGAGCTGCAAACAACAACCAGAACAACAACAAGCAGGATCTTTGCCCAGAAGAAGAGTTTTCAAAAGTGTCATAGAAGAGGTTTTTCAGAAAGAGGTGAATACTGGCACTGATTGTGTGTGTGTGTGTGTGTGCATGTGTATGTGTGCGCGCACACTCTCTCTCCAAGTTCTCCCTCATGTTGCAGGAGGATAGGGGAAGGCGCTTTGATATAACATTGCTTTGTGTGTGTCTGTCCTAGTTGGTCTTTCTGCATCATTTCACAGTGATTGCACACTTTGAACTGAATTTAAAGGGTTCAGTTTGTAAAAACTAGAAGGGTCTCTGTTGGGGTGGAAAACTATGGATTGGGACTGTGAGACTGGGTTGATTTGGATTTGTGATCAACAGGAAAAATGCCTTCCCCAAACCAATGGTATTTCTTGCTTCTTCTTTCTTTTTGCTGTGTAGTTGGGTTTTAATAGGAAAAACTAGAGGCAAAATACTAATGATGGACCTGAAAAAGATGGGGGGGGGGACCATTGACTCTATCACCTGTGACTCTATTGCCTGTGACCAGTTTTGAGATTTGATTTGTATTTAACCTTTACAACAGTTTAACTTATTTTTGAGACAAGAAGTGACAGTTTCCCCCCTCCCCATACACACTAAATAACAAACACATTAGTGATGTTCTCAGTACATCAGCATTTTTACAACATTACACTCTCCAGTTGCTCTCATAATATCACCTTGAAGATTTCAAAAGAAAAGAGAATCCAGCCAGTCCATGATGTAGGTCCGTGTAAGACCACACTGAAACATTTCTTTTATCTTGGCAGACATTTCATTTCTTCAAAGGAAAAAGAAATATTATCAAGAGATAAGCTGAGATGCCAATTTGTTCTGTATTAATGTAATGCCTGTCAGCTTAGTGACCTGTGTTCAACATGACATGTACTGGGCGATGGAAACACTTCTCCTTCTGTCTTTTGTAAAGCTTGTCTGCACCTGCCATGGCATAAGATTGGAGGAAAATCTCATTTCCAGTGCCTTAGTATACAGAGAACATCACACAGGTGTTTTGTTATTTACTGTGTATGGGAAGTGGGGAACAGTCACCTCTCTTCTCAAAGAAACATTAAGCAGATGTAAAGGTGAAATGCGTATCAAACCTCATAACTGGTCACAGGTAAACAGGAAATCTCATAGTACAATAAAAGCAGGTATACTAAGAACAGAATGTGACTTTAAGCATTAAATACCGAGGAGTAACAGGGACTGTGGTGGCTCAGTGGTTAAGAAGCTCGCCTTGTTAGCTGGTAGGTCAGCAAGTCGGCAGTTCAAGATCCAAGTACTACATGACAGAGTGAGCCCCTGTTGTCTGTCCCAGCTCCTGCCAACCCAGCAGTTTGAAAGTAAAAAATTGCAAGTAGATAAATAATGACCACTTTGGCTGGAAAAGATCTTGGGGAGATGAAAGGAGCCTCATTCTGGTGTCCCCTAAGCAGTGTTTCTCCAGCAAAAATCCTTTCAACCCAGAAAGCACTTTGTGTGCTTCTGACATGGTTAAAAACAACAACAACAATAACCTAGGAGTATAATATCTTTGAGTCATCTAAAGGAAAGGAAAAATGAAATTAGCATTAGCAAGATGGTACACAAATTCCACAGCTAGCTTGCTGTTACTTAAAAGGCCTCATCTCTATTGTCCACTGACAACACCTATCCAAGAGTTGGAAAATGTAACCTTAGAGGATAAATGCAGATGTTGAAGAGATTAATATAGCATGACCCAGTCACACAGGTTTTCAGGTAACCTGGTTTCATATCATTGTGGAGTTTTTTAAAAAGGGAAATGAACTGGAAACTGCTACAAATATCTCAAGACAGCTGTTTTATGGCCTGTAAAATAATTGGCTGAAATCCTGTTTTTTTTAATGTAGCAAGATGCATCAGAGTAATTAATTGTGACATGATAAGTCTACTCTGTAAGTTCAATTGATTCCAATGAGCTTCCTCCATTGGAATCAATGGAAATTATGGAGAATTCATCAAGTCCCCACTGGTTCAATAGGCCTACTTTACTGTGATTTACTATGCTAAGCAACAACAGAAATGTTTTGCAACAGGATGAGATAGATTTTAGACTGCCGTTTTCTCTGCTTAACCCAGGGATGCCCAAACTATGGCCCGTGGGCTGGATCCATCCCCCAATGCCAATTCATCAAGCCCATGCCACCCTCGTGGCATGGGCTTGTAAAATGCGCCCATATGTG
The DNA here is from genome assembly GCA_035047305.1 of Bradypodion pumilum. NCBI lineage: Eukaryota > Metazoa > Chordata > Lepidosauria > Squamata > Chamaeleonidae > Bradypodion > Bradypodion pumilum. Next base: position 85,807,741 of record JAWDJD010000002.1, read on the forward strand.
CTCATATGGGCATGTTTTTCTTCCGCTTCCAGCAGCAACGAGGTGGCATGGGCTGGATGAATTGGCATTGGGGGCTGGATCCAGCCCACGGGCCATAGTTTGGGCACCCCTGCTGTAGCATCTGAATTTTTTCAAATGCTGTTATATGCCAGAGTACAGTACAGTCATCTAGTGGTTAAAGCTCAGGTTACTCTGGCCACAACCTGTCTTTTCTCCAGGCTTTTTAGCAGTCCATTATGATAGCATGGTAAGCAGGGCAGAAAGCTATGCCTCACTCATATAAACTGATAGTGCAATATCACCCTGACAAAGATCTGGGAAAGGAAGAGTAGTATCTCTTTTGGCATGTGTGAAACGTTACAGCAACAAACAACTGTTCTTCATTCTGACTTACATTAAATGATATGTAACACTTCCCCAGAGAACTAGCAGTATGAGGAGACAGCAGCCAGAAACATTCTGCATGATATGAATGCAGAAGCAACATTAATTATAATGGTAATGTTAATTTACTGTCAACAATGAGCAATCAGTGGTTCACTGTAAAATATGTGTCCTTTGACAGTGGAATACAAAAGGCTGTATATAATTGCTTAGTTATCCTGAGGTTGATTAAATTTTTAGGGCAGAAGAGGAGAACTTCAGAGGATCTGGAAGCCAAAGGACTCACCAGGACAGTGCCTTCCTGACAGAAATGGAGAAAGCCATGTTCCTTTTCTGGAATGCTTTTACCAGGTTTTGGGTTTGCTTTGTGGGCTGTTGGAAAGCTCAGAGTCCTGTTTGCCACATAAAAGCACATTAGGAGTAGAGGTTGCAATTCTTAATGCCAAATGAAAACAATGATGCCCTCAAAATACATGGCAAAGAAATACATGGCAAAGAGACTTGAAGACCCTGGAAATGATATGGTAGGATGCTGAAGCACTCACTGAAGATCGAAGCTGGTGGAGATCCCTTGCTGCCCAATATGCTACATAGCACGGGAGGCTCTGAGTCTAAGTAAGTAAGGACACAACTGGCTATGGGTCAGAGCAGATATGTATCTTTTCCCCCTGAAGGACTGGGGTTCAGTCTACAAGCTGCCTTTGCCATAGACAATGAAAGAAAATAGCCTAGGAATAGAGAAATCTTTTCATTTCACCTTTCCCCACATTTAGTTTTAAGACTTTTGGCAAATTCTGATAAAAACCAAGTTGCAACAAATTTCTTACCCATCCCTAGAAAAGGCTTGGATCGAGAATAGAGAGGGTGTGAATATGTGAGGAATGCAATAATTTCCAGTAGAGTGGCCATGTTGAAACTAGAACTATAGAGCCATGTTTTATTGATACACTAGCATATTTTTCCCGGCGGTGCCGGGCTGTTTTAAATTGTGTTGGATAGTAAAGGTTTTTTTTTTCCTCTTGAACAAATGGTGCCAGGATGTTTTAAATGGTGTTGAAAGGTTTTGTGATTTTGTGGCTTTGAGGCACTGCGTCTGCCTGCGGCGGACTTGAGCTCCCAGTGTGTTTTTTATTTTTATTTTTTGTGCGCCAGCTTCCTCAGTGCCGGGCTGTTTTAAATTGTTTTGGGAGGGTTTTGTTTTATTTTTATGCAAATGAGGTTAATTTTTAATTGTGGTTTTTTAAATTTTTATTTTTACGCACGGGCTGTTATAAACTGTGATTTTATAATTTTTGTTTTTGTTTTTTTTTAAAAGAGGAAAGGATGATATAATTTTTTATAATTATTGTATTTTACCAAATAATGTGTTACTATGTGATTTTTTTAAATAGTTGAACCTTGGATAATTTTTTTTAAAAATGTGTAAGAATATGTTTTTTAAAAAATCAATGTTTTTATACTATGTTTAGATGTTTTTTTTGTTTTTTGAGTGAAAACTTAATTTTTTTGAATTATTTGTGATTAGTGTGAATATTTTTGAATGTTTTGATAACTTATTTTAGTAATTTGGGAATAAATCTTATTATTTTGAATATTTTTGGATGTGGCTTCTGGGTGGGGCTGGTGAGCTTTTCTTGTACTCTACAATTTTTCTCTACTGTCCTCTGGGTGTCACTTCTTCTTCCGGTAAGTCGTCTCTTTCTTCCCTCAGTTTAGTTCTGGTCGTCATGGAGTAAAGACGTCTCCTGGCAAGCTGTCTGGTGTTGTTGGGGGGGGGTTGTTTTGGGTTTTTTTGGGTGGGGTCTGTGTGTTTTTTTCTAGTTTGTTTCCTTTTTGTATTTTTTATTTTTGGTTTTGAGTATTTTTGACTGTTTTTGGATTGTGTTTTTGGATGTTTTTATGTTTACTTTTTCCGTTTTTATTTTGGTTTTGGTTTTGATTGTGTTGTTTTGTTTTGGGGGGGTGGTTTTTCCGGGGGCCGGCAGGGGGGGGGCGTCTTTCTTTTCCACGGGCCAGGCTCGATGCCTAGCCCGTGGAAAGGAAAGGCAAGGGTGGGGGGTGTCTTTTTTTTTGTGGGCCAGGCTCGATCCTGGCCTGTGGAAAGGAAAGGCAGGGGTGGGGGGTCTTTCTTTTCCATGGGCCAGGCTCGATGCCTGGCCAGTGGAAAGGAAAGGCAGGGGCAGTTGGGGTGTCTTTTTTGTTCACGGGCCAGACTCGATGCCTAGCCCGTGGAAAGGAAAGGCAGGGCCGGGTGTGTTGTCTTTTTTTCCTGCGGGCCAGACTCGATGCCGACATTTACCTGCGAACCGGGTTCGGGCGAGTGAATGGAGGCCCATTACGGGCTAGTAGGGCCTGGCTAAACATCCTTTGTCACATTCCAACAGTTAACGCACCATTTTATAGGTATAGATGTGATATATTGCTCTGTATACGTCTGTGGACTACACTCCAATTTCATTAGCTATACCAAGTGTTGCCTTGAATTAAAAGTACTTAACACATATGCTTGCAGGGTTCATGTGTGGTAGAATTATTGAAAGTGAGGTAAAAGGGAAAGAAAATGTTGTCATAACCACTGCCTTTATTTCCCATTTTCTTTTTCGTAAGGAAAAAACCCATTAAGGAACATATAACATAGAATACAGGACAATATTAAAGGATGATGGGCTCCTCGGGACTCTTCACTATGAATCATGGGCTTACGACAAGGTGGTTTCATGTCAAAGCAAAGAGATTTGTCTCTTTAAAACACACCCTTTAAATTTTGTTGATCCTATATCATCTTATTCTCCAACCTCCCCCTTCATTTGCTCATGATTTGTTTACAAAGTTACAGTGCAACATCTCATTCCTTCCTACATTAAAGTAATTGTTTATTTTTGTCCTCAGGGAATTTATCAGAATGACATTCTGTAAGAACTCTTGTTAGTTCTCCATTCATCAATAGATGTGCAATGCTCTGCTCATATTATTCAGTGACTGAAGGTAGAGAGGAGTTTTCATCGTTGGCGTATTCCAGCCTGCAGGGAGCTTTTTCAATTGGAAATGCTTCCTTCAAACCAGCCAGGTGTTTTGCTAGCAGTTGGCAGCTGAGAAATTGTGCCATGCTTTCAACATTAATTAATAATAGAGGAGCTAAACAAATTTCAACATGTAATAGTCAAAGAAATTTATGTTAGACACGAAAGTAGTCATACTTTTTAGTCGTTTGCAGCTGTTGTTCATCTTTATTATTATAACATGCGCTACCTGAGGTTGCCTTTGCAAAGTGTTCAAAAACGTTGGCAGGTAAAAATGCCACAACTGGGTGCTTACCTGGAACAAGTTCTTTTTTATTCATTTGCAGCTGTTTATTATTTGTATCCTGCTTTTCTCCACGAGAGGACTTGAGGCAGCTTACTATGTTAAAGAAGACTATATTAAGAGCTACAAAATTTAGATAAATAAATTATTGCACTATAAAAAAGCAAATGGAACTAATATCCTATTAAGCCTAGGACATAAAAATAATTTAAAACAGATTTTAAAAAATCAAAAAGACCCATTTTTAAAGCACTTTCATAGGCGGTTACTGAAGCAAAGCTCACCTGAAGAAAAAGATCCTGCCAGGGGAAGGACAGCAAATGATAGGACCAGGCTGGTCTCCATTGGCAAGGAGTTCCACAGATTGGGAGCAATGGTAAAGAAGGACCTCTCTTGTGTCTCACCTGTGAGGGTGGCAGGAGCAAGAGAAAGGCCTTTTTCTGGTGATTTTAAAACTGAAGTAAGCTCCTAAAGGGAGATTCAGTCTTTCAGATTACTTGGACCCAAGTCATTTAGAGCTTTGTAGACTGTGGTGGCTCAGGAACCGTGGTGGCTCAAGTGGTTAAGATGCTGAACTCACTGATTGGAAGGTCAGAGTTTGATTCCCGGGTACTGCATGACAGAGTGAACTCCCATTATTGTCCCAGCTCCTGCCAACCTAGCAGTTCGAAAGCAAGAAATTGCAAGTAGATAAATAGAGACCACTTTTGTGTACTCCTGTGTTGAGGGATAACTGTCACAGGTCCACAGAAACATCTGCAGATGCAGTCAGCACTGGCTCTTTGGCTATATACAGAAATGAGCACAGAAATCTAGAGTCAGATACAACTGGCTTTTGAGCAAGGACAACCTTTACCTTTACCTAGATCATTACCAAAACAATGGAGCCAAAGCCATGGGAGTTTTGTAACAGGGGAGCTATGTGTTCCTTGTACTCTAACTCATTCCAGGTAAGCATTTGGTATTTTGACCTTCTGACATTTCTGAATACTTTCCAAAGGCAGCCTCAGGTAGAGCATGTTATACTAATCCAAATGGGATGTAACTAAAGCATATGTCATTAAGGCCACACCATACAGGTACATCTCCTAGAATGTGCATAGCTGCCACACCAGTTTTAACTGCGCAAACATACTTCTGCTCACTGCTGACATTTGGACATCAAACTTCAGAGATGAAACCAGGAGCACATCAAAGCCATTTGCAAGAGTTTTCAGGGTGAGACTAACCCCATCCAGAGCAAGTGGAATCTCTAGTCCCTGATTTGTCTTTTGAAGAAGAGCATATCTGTCTTGTCTGGGTTAGGTTTTAGTTTATTTACCCTCATCCAGTTCATCATGTTACTTATTACAACGTGAAGCATTTTATATTCACCGTTTTTCCACCTTACATCCCTCAGGGTTAAACACGGATCAGGACTATTCTGCCTTCCTCTAGCTTTTGTACTACTCTTGCATGTCAGTTTTCCTCGCCCTCTTTCTCTTTAAACATGGCACTCATGGCTAATTATTGTGTAATTGTGAATTACTGTTATTGCATCCACATGAGTTCTCCCGGGAACTATATGTAGCAGTTACATGCTAAGTTTTTTTAACGCTCACACCCCTTATGAGAATACTTCTAGAGGTGATTTAGAGCACGTTTCTACAGGTACTGCTGTCATGTTATTTACTTCGTTTGTACATATGTTTGGATATGGTGCTTCTTGCATGAATGTATTTGCAGTCCATTATGAGGTCTTGGTCTCCTTTTGTTGCAGATCTTGATAAAGAGTCGAAATATCTTTTACCGGAAGGATATTGACCTGTTTCGCTACAACGACGTTGTTCTTTCATTGTGATAGGGAAAAACTGTTTTCCCTATCGCACAACACTAGAACTAGGGGACACTCGATGAAACTTTTGGGTACTAGTTCTCAAACAAATAAGAGAAAGTACTTTTTCACCCAGAGGATTACTGGTCTATGGAACTCCCTGCCAGAAGAAGTGGTGACAGCTGTCAGTCTTGACAGCTTTAAGAAAGGATTAGACAAGTTCATGGAGGACAAGGGTATCAATGGCTATAATTATGGATACTTTAGGACAACCTCGGGGTTGGAGAGGTAGGCAGGATATCTCTCAATGCCATTTCCAGGGAATCCTAAGCAGGTGAAGGCATCTCCTTGGGAATACCCTGAAGGAAATGGTGAGCCACTGTGTGAGACAGAATGCTGGACTGGATGGGCTGTGGCCTGTTCCAGCAAGGCTGTTCTTATGTTCTTATGTTATGTACTTGCATAGCCCTCCTGGCTGTTCTATTGCATACTTTATGACCTGTTTTCGCCGCAATGACGTTGTTCTTCTATTTTACTTGCATAGCCCTCCCGGCTGTTACATTGCGTACCATGTACCTCTCCTTTCGCCATCCTCAGTCTTCCACTTGGATTTTTGATATGGACCCTCCGTATTGCACTTAGGAACTTGCCCCCATTATATATGAACTTCTTGTCACGATTTTGATATGGACTTTATTTACTAGGCCCCTCAGTAACGATTTTTTACATATTTAGATTATCATATAGTCTCTACAGTTGTTGTTACATGTATTTTGGCTCCTGGCCACTTGATTTTCTACTGCTGTGTGCCTAGTCTGTATTATATTTGACCTATTTCTCGTTACATGTGTTTTACCGTGTTTTCACTTTGTTCATACTTTAGTGGGCTTGATTACGTTTTGATACTTCTGATATATTAAAATTCTTCAACTTGCTATATATACACATATACTCTTGTTTCTATTCTGGGTGTACTTTCTCCTTCCTCCCCCCAGTACTTACACCCTTGCCACTTTTCCTCCATTACTGAGATCAGGCATTGATTTAGAACTAAAACAGTTTCCTTTGATTTAGACGGAATGAAGAGATAGAGTCATTTGCCTTTACAGTGGTACCTCATGCAATGATTTTAATCCGTTCCATAGGGCTTGTTGTACAAAACAATTGCTATATGATGCATGCATCGTATAGCAATTTTCCCTATGGGATGCATCGTACAACATTTTTTTCACTAAGTGGTTTTTCCCATTGAAAAATTGTTGTACCATTTTTCCATAGGGAAAATTGTTATGCGGGATGCCATTTCCCTCCCCCCAAAACCTAATTGTTATGTGATTTCATTGCTATATGGGGCGATTGTTGTATGAGGTTCCACTGTATTTGCCTACTAGTGACACCAAATCCTTAAACTCCAGACAAACTCTCCCATAGGTTTCATGTACATATTAAATAGCATGAGGGACAAAACAGGACCCTAAGAGAAGACAAAAAGGACCTCAACACTCTACAAAAAGGACCTCAACACTCCTGACAATCACAATGATGAAGAAGTAGAACCTGAGCCAGACATCCTGGAGAGCGAAGTCATAAAGGCCCTAAAGAGCACTGCAAACAACAAAGCTAGTGGAGGTGATGGTATCCCAGTTGAATTTTTCAAAGCGCTAAAAGATGACGGCGTCAAATTACTGCATTCAATATGCCAACAGATTTGGAAAACAAAACAATGGCCACAGGATTGGAAAAGATCAGTGTACGTCCCAATCCCAAAAAAGGGCAATGCCAAAGAATGTTCAAATTATCGAACAATCGCGCTCATCCCACACGCCAGTAAGGTGATGCTCAAGATAATACAGGATAGACTTCAGCAGCATGTGGAAAGAGAATTACCAGAGGTGCAGGCAGGTTTCAGAAGAGGCAGGGGGACTAGAGACCACATCGCCAACATACGCTGGATCATGGAGAAAACAAAGGAATACCAGAAACAAGTTTATTTCTGTTTTATTGACTACACTAAGGCATTTGACTGTGTGGACCACAACAAGATGTGGCAAGTAATTAAAGAGATGGGAATACCAGAGCACCTCATATGCCTCCTGAGAAAGCTGTACATGAACCAAGAAGCAACAGTTAGGACAGAACATGGAATGACAGAATGGTTTGGAATAGGAAAAGGAGTAAGACAAGGCTGCATTTTGTCACCATGCCTATTCAACCTATACACAGAGCACATAATGCGCAGTGCAGGGATGGAGGAATCACAATATGGGATTAAAATCGCTGGGAGAAACATCAATAATTTGAGATATGCAGACGATACCACCCTAATGGCAGAAAGTGAGGAAGACCTAAAGAATCTCCTGATTGGGCTGAAGGAGGAGAGTGCAAAAGCTGGCTTGAGACTAAATATCAAGAAAACCAAGATAATGGCAACAGGCCCAATCAGTTCCTGGAAGATAGATGGGGAAGAAGTAGAAGCAGTGACAGATTTTACTTTTTTGGGATCAAAGATCACTGCAGATGGGGATTGTAGCCATGAAATAAAAAGGCGACTGATTCTTGGGAGACAAGCAATGAGAAACCTGGGGAACATAGTGAAAAGCAGAGACATCACACTGAAAACAAAAATTAGAATAGTCAAAGCAATGATCTTCCCAGTAGTAATGTACGGATGTGAGAGCTGGACAATTAGGAAAGCTGAACGCAGAAGAATAGATGCCTTTGAAATGTGGTGTTGGAGGAGAGTTTTGAGAGTACCCTGGACAGCGAGGAGAACAAATAGGTCAATCTTAGAAGAAATCAACACTGACTGCTCATTGGAAGGGCTAATAGTAAAGACGAAGCTAAAGTATTTTGGACATCAAATGAGAAGGGAGGATTCACTTGAGAAGGCATTGATGTTGGGAAAGGTGGAGGGCAAAAGAAGAAGGGGGAGGCCAAGGATGAGATGGCTAGATGGCATTGTAGACACAATGGGCACAGAGCTGGGAGGGCTGAGGGGGATGGTGGAGGACAGAGGCGCCTGGAGAGCAATGGTCCATAGGGTCGCAAAGGGTCGGAACCGACTGTGCGACTGAACAACAACAACAAAAGAGAAGACTATTGACCAGTGCCTTCAACTCCTATCCCAGAAAAATGTCCCAGAAGGAAGGCAGGGTGAGTGGCATCAAAAACTGCTAAGAGGTCCAGCAAAACCAATAGGGACACACTCTGTCCAGTTCCTGGCATAAGTCATCCAGCATGGCAGCCAAACCGGGAATTTTTTGTTGTATGCCTGTGCAAATATTTTCTCTGTTTCTCTACCTCCTTTTTTGACATTCACAGGCAACAACCATGAACATTTGGCTTGCAATTCAGTTTAATTGCACCATAGGCCATGTACAAGGTTCCTGGATTGACTATACTTCACAACATGAGAAAGTTACTTCTGTGGTTTCAACTTCCATAACCCACCAGCGTCCATAGTTATTGGCTATGCTGTCTAGGAAATTAAAAACCACAATGTTTCGAAATTCAGGAACTCTAAACCCCCACACAATTAGAGTCATGAGGAGGAAAATGCTACCTCCATGCCCTCCATTGCTGTCTTTATTTCCATATATTTATTACAAGGTTCATTTGGGGTGTGAGGAGGGAAATGGTGACTGTCAGCTGGCAGGCTGATAAACTTTCCCTTTCCACACATAAAATAAGAAGTCTTTATTAATTTATGCTGACATCATGAGTAGCAACCTCTTCCAAAAAATTTAAATTGTACATGAAGTACTTATTCAGTGGTCTTTTCCCTGTTGCTTTATCGATTTCCTGATGGTTGTGCTATGGGGAGATATATAAGTGTAATTGCTATTGCAATTACTATTTTCTGTTGAAACTCTGTAGTTAGACTGTACTGTACAATATTTTTGATAATTTGTTGATAGTATTCCATTCGTATGTCTTCACTTGTCTTGATAAATACGGTAGTTGCAAGGTTACAGCCCTATTAAATCATTATAGATGTATGTAGTACAGTATTGACACAGGTTGATGGAACCACACTAGCCCCTGTTAGAGAGATGCTGATGAATCGGCCCAATAACTCCAGAGACTACTATCATCCTTTAACAGTTTTTATTTCCACTGCCCACATGGTGGTCAGTGGTCATCTCAAGGGTCAGTAAGGGTAATAAAAAAGGTGGGAAAGGTTAGGGTCCTTTAATAGGATTGGTGACATCACCGGGTCATGGGCTATAGGGCAACAGTATCATGACACAGTAGAGCAATGCATTATGGTATAAGGAGATCGTAAGTGTGTGATATTATATCTGACAAAACCCCTTCTAATATCAGACACTTCGATCACATATGACAATAGTCAACATATGACAAAAGTCATTCATTCACTCTTTCAGACATAGCCTTTTGAACAAGTGATTGTGTTGTGCCAATGGAAGTGGTTTGGTTAGTATGTCAGCAACTTGATCTTTGGTGTCACAATGAACTAGATCTATGAAACCTCTTTTTGAAAGTTTTCTCACGTGTCTGTATTTGATGTCTATATGCCTGGATCTTTTCCCTATTGCCTCAGCCTCTGATATGTTTATTGCTGCTATGTTATCTTCATGAACTATGGGTAGACTTGGTCTTCCCCAAACATTGGAGATTACTTCATTGAACCAGATTAGATCATCTGTCGCACTGGACACGCAGACATATTCTGCTTGTGCAGTGGATGTGGATACTAAATCTTGTTTTCCTGTGCACCAGTATATAGGGCTGCCGTTCAGGAGCACTAGGTAACCTGAAGTGCTCTTCCTTGATTTTGAGTCACCTGCCCAGTCAACATCGGCATAGCACGAGAGTGTGATTTCTTTCGTCATTTGGGGTGTGAGCAACAGTTTTGTGTCGATGGTGCCTTTGAGGTATCTCAGTAACCTCTTGACTGCCATCCAGTGGTGGACCTTGGGGTTGTTCGAGTGTCTAGAGAGAAGATTCACTGCTAACATGATGTCTGGCCTGGTCCACGAGGCGATGTAAGTAGTGACCCGATGGTAGACCTGTAGAGGTGATTGTCTCCAAATAGTTCCCCTTCTTCGTGTGCGTTCTTGAGGAAATATGGGTGTCCCACAGGGGTTAGCATCTGACATGTTACATCTCTCAATGAAATCGAGTACCTTTTCTCTCTGGGAGCTTGCAAAACCCCCTTGTACCCTTGAGATTTGTACCTCCAGGTACGTGCTTATCTCTCCAAGGCTCTTCAGTGAGAAGTGTTTCCGCAGGTCCTGAGCAAAACTGTCACATTTTGATTTGTCCTTCCCGAAGTACAGTAAGTCATCAACATAAACCAGTAACTTCTCTGTATCCCCCTGTGATTTCCTAACAAACACGCATCTGTCGTCTTCGTTGGGGAAGAAGTCCAGTCTCTCCAGAACTTCAGATAAACACTCATACCATCTTTTACCTGGCTGTTTTAGCCCGTACAAACTCTTGTTTAGCAGCCAGGTTTCTCCATTTTTATACCCGACACCTGGTGGTGCCTTGACGTTTAGTTCCTTGTCTAGTTCCGTATGTAGGTAAGCTGTCTGCACGTTGAATTGGTATACTTGTTACCCCAGGATAGACACTATCACCAGGGCTGCCTTTACACTCTCTGCCTTGATGGTAGGGGAGTATGTTTTGCCGTAGTCATCCATGTATCTCTGGGAGAAACCTTGTGCCACTACTCTGGCCTTGTACAGTTTCTGGCTGTCTTCCAGCTGTTTGATTCTGAATACCCAATTTGTCCCTATTGCCTTCTGATTCTCCAGGACTTGTGCAGGTGTTTACACGTTGAGGGCTGTGAGGCTCTCCATCTCCTTTTCCATCACCCTCTTCCATCTGCCCTGTTCTCCAAGTGGTAACTTGATTATGACATGGTAATTGATAGGTGTTTCGGCATGGGCATCTATGCCCATTACATAATCCTCCAGTCCCTTCGGGGTCTAGTTCTTGGTTGACCTGGTTGACCTCCTGGGTGTCCCCCCTTGTGGGTTTGGCAAATCAGCATCCTCAAAGTCTATAGGACTCCGTCATGATCGCTGTTTCTTAACCCCGTCATGCATTGTTTCTTCTCGCTCTTTGGGCCTTGGATCCGCTGATGATGCCTCTGCTTCTTCTTGTCTGTGCATACTCGTCAGGACTTCGTTCAAATGTATCCTACTCCAGTTTGTGTGTTCGTGGAATGTGGCCGATCTGGATACCACTAGCTTGAGGTTGCCGTCCAGGAATCGGTATGCCTTTGAGCCTGGTTCATATCCCAGGAATCTTAATTTCCTTGTCATTCTTTCTCCCTTTTTTCTCAACTGTTTTGGTATATGTACATCCGTGAATACCCCCAAAACATGAAGGTGTGCCAGCTTGGGCTTCCGGTTGTACATGGCTTCGTAGTGTCTTTTTCCAACAACGCTGGACCACAGTCTATTCAGCGTGTAGTTCAAGTACAACAGTGCTTCTCCCCAGTAGGAGAAGTTCAGGCCTGCATCTTCAATTGCGCACCTGATCATGGTTTGGAGTACTCCATTTCTTCTTTCAGCGACTCCATTTTGGAACATGGAGAATGGTGCAGTCTTGAAATGCAGCATCCCCTTCTCGACCACCCAGTCTTTAAACTCCTTGGATAGAAATTTCGATCCATGGTCCATCATTAGTTGCTTCATGTTGATGTTGTGTTGGGTTTGCACCCTTTTATAGAACTCCTTGAATTTGGTGAAGGTTTCATCCTTGCTCTTGAGAGTGTATACAAAGCCGTACCTGTTGAAGTCATCCACTATTGTGAGGAAAAATCTCTTTTGGCCCAGAGACTTCTTTAATGGCCCTACCAAGTCAAGATGGACTAACTGGAATGGGTGATCTGACCTTCTGGTGGACGTCTTCGGTCGTGGCTCAACCCTTGATTTGGAACTTTTGCATATGGAGCATTCCAGGTAGTTTTCGCAATTCTTGTCCTTCAGCCCCTCTGAGCATTCCAGCATCTTCTTGACTATTGGAAAACCTATGTGTCCTAGTTTTCTATGCAGTAGATGAGTGCATTCATCGTGTGTGGGCCTCCCTATGGAGATGCGGGTCGCTACCTGCTTTGCGTCTGTGGCCCCTTCAATCTCGGTAGAACCATGGGGATTGTCTTCCTCCCCTTCTGAACTTGTGTCCTCAGTCTCTTCGGGGATGCTTGAGTTATTTTCTTGTGCTACCTCTTCGTCGTTACCCTTGAGTAGCCCAATCATGTCCCTGGCTTCAGTCTCTTGGCTAGGAAGTATGACAGACCCCCTATGGTTTCCACGTTTCCTATTTTCTCTCCTCTTCTACTGATGGATGCTTTACCGTTTTCGAATATTATTGTCAGTTCTGGGTCTTCGGTAAGTCTGTTGGCTGCAAGGACGTTGTATGGAATGCCGGGGACAAAAAGGACATCTTTGACTTCACCAATTTTGTGAATGTTCACACTGCCCCTGCCGGCTACCCTTGCATGCTCCTGGTTGGCAACCTTGACCCTGAAAGAATCCTCCTTGAATGAACTGAATATTTCTCTGTGGCATGATGTGTGAGTGCTGGCTCCAGAGTCAATCAGCCAGTGTTGTCCATGACCGTGTGTGGACCAGTCTGCGTTGTGGTGTCAGACTCCATTGCTATGCTTTACCATGTTTATGGAGTCTGGCTTATGTTTCCCCAGTTCAGTTTGTGTTCTGAGTTCTCTCCTGGGGCTGGGCGACCTCCACCGCCTGTCATCACTGTCCCTGTCACTTCCATATCTATGTGGGTGCCTGTCCTGTGCTCCATGCCTTGGCACTGGGGTGCTGTCGCAATGTGCCCTATCGTGTGAGCGTGGCTCATTGCTGATTCCTCTGTCCTTGTTGGATATGGGGCAGTCCCTTCTGAGATGCCTGCTGGATCCGCAAGTATAGCGCGCTAGATGCGGGTTTTGTCGCTCTGTGAAGTTTATCTTTTTGGATGGTCTATCTTCCCTACGCATTTGGGCCCTTTCTCTCCTAATGTTGTTTTCGGCTATGAGCTTTCTGGTGAGGAATTCAAGGCTAATGTTGTCTCCGCCCATATTATCTAATTGACTCAGGAAGTAATCCCAGCTCAGATCTAGTGAGTTGTATATGATGCACACTAGAGATTGTTCAGTGACATTCTCACCTCTTCTTATCAGGTCTGACCTCATGTTGCCTAGCCTCATTAAATTTTCACTCATTGGAGTTCCTTCCTTGATTTTGTATTCATACAGCTCTCTCATTAGCAAGCTGGTCATACTCCTGTTTGTGCAGTAAAACATATTTGACAATCTCTCCCATACCTCAGATATGGTTAACCCGTGCGGGATGTTGCCATAGATGGCAGGTTTGATGGAGCTTATTAGCAGGCAGAAAACCCTATGTCTGTCTCTAAGTCCCATGGTTTCTTTGGTGGATTTCGGATCATGAATTGAGCGTCCTCCCGCATCAAAATCACTTGAAACTGTTGAGCCCAGTCGATCAGGTTTCTGCCATTCATGCATTGTGTGGGGAAGTTGCTTGGTAGTAAGCTTTGTTGGCTGGAACTGCTGTTAAAGCTATGTCTGGTGCTCAAGTGTCCAGGTATTTCTTCAAACTGGCAATATGGGATTGGTACACATTCTGTCAGCTTTGAAAGTCCTGCCTGCTGTAATTCTTGTGGCCTGTAGGTGGAGCTCTCCTCCCTTTCAGAGGTTGGCTGGCTGGCTCTTGCCTGTTGTTCCTCCTCACTCCCCCTCCCCGCTGGTGGGTGGAGCTGGCTTGGGATGTCTGCGCTTGCGTGGAAGCCATTCTGTGCTGGTCATCATAGAGGAAAGGTCTCTGCTCCAGCGATCCTGTCTGTCTATAGCAAGGCCTTTCTGGATGGTCTGCCTCCTCACTGATGGGGTATGATGCCTTCTGGAAGACTTGCAGTGGCCATTGTTGGGTTGTTAAAGAGGTACTTCACTGAAGCCGCGTGGCCTGAGGTTGGTGCCCAGTTGAATGGTTTGCAGCAAGTTAGTTTTCTTCACACACCCTGTCTGTCACGCGTGTTTCCTCCCCGTAGTACCCGGGGGTGCCTCTCTCTCTTTCGCGTCTGCATTCGGGCCTCTCACCATGCAGGGGTCCTGGGGAGGGGCTGTGCTCGGGATGGGTGCTCCCAAGACTGCAGTCTTCAGGGTGCCTCATCGGGGGGAGAGATTTCGACCCCCCCGGGAGTGCGACCGCATGGTTCCTGGCTTCAATTGAGCCTTGTATCTGTATGCTAGCTGTAAGTGTGTGTGTGGGGGCTTCTCTCTCTGTGTCTTCCCCAGGGAAGGAGGGCCGGATTCACCCAAGGGACTCTTTCTGGCTTTCCCGCCCCCAGGTTTGAATCCAGGGCTGCTGGTTGTAATTGGTCAGCCATCTTGGCTGGATTCGAACTCGGCATGGTGCTAGGGGTTCCCACCGTGGAGATACCCAAGATTAGGCTTACCTCACCAGAGACGGGGGTTTCTTTTTCTTCTTGCATTAGGGCCAGTAGCTCCACCACTGAAATCGTTCCTCTCCCGCTTGACCAATGGCATTGAACAGTGTGTCTACTATTATCGCGCTGTTCTGGTTGAAGTTTTCAGTAGTTGCCCCCTCAGTTCTGGCCTTCATCTGGCCGTTTGGGTCCATCTCCGTGATGGTCTGGTCAGGGGTACCCTTTTCCACCATCAGATTGGGTTCTCCATTGCCATCCACAGGGTAGGCCTGTGTCTTGGCCCCCACCTTTTTTGTTCGGGTCTTCCTTTTGGCCATCCTTGTTTGTTTTGGAGTTAATTATGGGCAAACCATCCTCTCTGCTACCATTTTGTTAGAGAGATGCTGATGAATCGGCACAATAACTCCAGAGACAACTATCGTCCTTTAACAGTTTTTATTTCCACTGCCCACATGACAGTCAGTGGTCATCTCAAGGGTCAGTAAGGGTATTAAAAAGGTGGGAAAGGTTAGGGTCCTTTAATAGGGTTGGTGACATCACCGGGTCATGGGTTATAGGGCAACAGTATCATGACACAGTAGAGCATTGCATTATGGTATAAGGAGATCGTAAGTGTGTGATATTATATCTGACAAGACGGAAAGAAGAGATAGAGTCATTTGCCTTTACAGTGGTACCTCATGCAATGATTTTAATCTGTTCCATAGGGCTTGTTGTACGAAACAATTGCTACACGATGCATGCATCGAATAGCAATTTTCCTTATGGGATGCATCGTACAACATTTTTTTCACTAAGTAGTTTTTCCATTGAAAAATTGTTGTACAATTTTTCAATAGGGAAAATTGTTATGCAGGATGCCATTTCCCTCCCCCCAAAACCTAATTGTTATATGATTTCATTGCTATATGGGGCAATTGTTGTATGAGGTTCCACTGTATTTGCCTACTAGTGACACCAAATCCTTAAACTCCCATAGGTTTCATGTACATATTAAATAGCATGAGGGACAAAACAGGACCCTAAAAGAAGACTATTGACCAGTGCCTTCAACTCCTATCCCAGAAAAATGTTCCAGAAGGAAGGCAGGGTGAGTGGCATCAAAAACTGCTAAGAGGTCCAGCAAAACCAATAGGGACACACTCTGTCCAGTTCCTGGCATAAGTCATCCAGCATGGCAGCCAAACCGGGAATTTTTTGTTGTATGCCTGTGCAAATATTTTCTCTGTTTCTCTACCTCCTTTTTTAACATTCACAGGCAACAACCATGAACATTTGGCTTGCACTTCAGTTCAACTGCACCATAGGCCATGTACCAGGTTCCTGGATTGACTATAATTCACAACATGAGAAAGTTACTTCTGTGGTTTCAACTTTCAGAACCCACCAGCATCCATAGTTATTGGCTATGCTGTCTAGGAAATTAAAAACCACGATGTTTTAAAATTCAGGAACTCTAAACCCCCACAAAATTAGAGTCATGAGGAGGAAAATGCTACCTCCATGGCCTCCATTGCTGTCTTTATTTCCATATATTTATTACAAGGTTCATTTGGGGTGTGAGGAGGGAAATGGTGACTGTCAGCTGGCAGGCTGATAACTTTCCCTTTCCACACATAAAATAAGCAGTCTTTATTAATTTATGCTGACATCATGAGTAGCAACCTCTTCCAAAAATTTTAAATTGTACATGAAGTACTTATTCAGTGGTCTTTTCCCTGTTGCTTTATCGATTTCCTGTTAGTTGTGCTATGAGGAGATATATAAGTGTAATTGCTATTGCAATTACTATTTTCTGTTGAAACTCTGTAGTTAGACTGTACTGTACAATATTTTTGATAGTTTGTTGATAATTAGTATTCCATTCGTATGTCTTCACTTGTCTTGATAAATACGGTAGTTGTAAGGTTACAGTCCTATTCAATCATTATAGATATGTGTTTTCAGTATTGACACAGGTTGATGGAACCACACTAGCCTCACTTCGTTCCTAATTGCCTGAAGAGAGAGTGGTGCATCTATCTGGAAAGCCACAACCACAGTACTATGGAACTTTGGCCCATGTGGAGTGTTAGTGTACACACAATGTAAATAAAATAGTTTCCCACCCCAACCCTCAATTACACTGAATTCTCTGCCACAGTCGCTGTACATTATTTCACAGAGAATGGCCACTTTTCTACGAACATGCAATATTTTGAAAGGGTTTTATTTACAATTTGATAAATATGTCTTTTTAAATAAACGATTAACAATCTAATAATGGCTGACATCATGGGTAGCAAACTCTTACACATATATTAGGTTGAACATAGAGTACAACTTAATAGAGTACACCCACCCCATCTTAGTTATGCCTCAAGCTTTAGAAAGGTGAGTTGGCAAAAGGACTTTTCATTGTGATATTCTCCATGTCTCTTTGGTGATATAATCAGTGTTTGCTTCTCACAGGTGCAACAAAGTTGTCCATTATAAAACATGCCAGCAATTGTTTCAATGTCTGGAAACATAACTCAAAAGCTGGCAGCCTTGTCTTACTGTAAGACGGCAACATAATTCAAGAGGAAAAGATACATCTGTGCTTTGAGGGTGTAACGTGATGCAGTTATCTAAGGCAGTTTTACTGCTCATGTCACTATAAAAGGACAGTAGAGAGATCATGAACTGAGGACTTTTGACATTCAGTAAAACCGAGAGAGATCACAACTAAGTGGAGACTTCTCATGCCTCGGACATCATGAATACTAGCCTAACAAAATTATGAGCTAGCAGTGAGATACTACATGGTAGCCTGACCCTAGTGTTTTTCTTCCAATTGAGAAATAAAAGATTTGTTGGGCAATTTCCACCCTCCCATAAATTTAATATGACCAATGGACGTGCGGCGGCGCTGATCTGCCGCCGCGTGCTTTGCCGCCCCCGCCCCATAAGAGATGGGACGAGGCCGGAAGGGGTGGGGGCCGGGCCTTCCCTTAAGGGGGAGGCTCGGACCGCCCCTCCTTCGCTGGGCTGACTGGGCCAGGCAGCGTTTGCTGCCTGGCTCCGTTCGACCATCTCCTTCATGCGGCCTGGGCCTTTGGCCCTGTGGCCACGTGGCTTCCTTCACTGTGGCGGTCGGCCGCGGCTCCTCTTGCCCCTCCAGGGGTGTCCTTTGGCGGGCACCGCCTCTCCGGGGGGCCCTGCCGCCTTTGGGTGCTCGCCAGGCTCACAGCTGCCGGGGGGCTCTTTGCCGGCCTGGGTTGGCCCCCCGGGGGCCCGGGCCCTCTGCGATGCCGGCTGTGGGGCTGCGGGTCATGGCGCCACCTGCCGCGGCCCCCACGGCGGCTCCCCACGCTTCTCCTGGGTACCACAGCCTCGCCCCCTTTCTTGCCGGGCCTTTGGGCTCCCTGTGCTGCCGGCCGTGGGGCTGCAGAGTGCGGCGTCACCTGCCGTGGCCCCCATGGCAGCTTCCCCATGCTTCTGCCGGGGCCCGCAGCCTCGCCCCCTTTTCCAGCCTCTGACCCTTCCGTGGGCCGGTGCTTGCTGGGCCTTTGGGTTCCCTGTGCTGCCGGCTGCGGGGCTGCGGGGTGTGGCATAGCCTGCCGTGGTCCCCGCGGCAGCTTCCCCGCATCTCTGCCGGGGCCTGCGGCCTCGCCCCCTTTGGTCTCGTCCAGGCTCCCCCGGCCTCTGGCCCCTTTCTCCGCCCTGCTGTGGTGCAGGCCGGTGCTGGTCGGGCCCTTGGGCTCAGTGCTGGGCACGGCGCCAGGCCACGGGGCACAGCCCAAACCCTTGCTGTTTTGCCCAGGTGCAGCCCGCTGCGTTCTGGGGCCTAGTTTCTTGACCCACTGCCCTCGGGCAGGTTCTGGCCTGCGGTGCCATTTCCTGCAGCCCACCGGGCTCTCCCCTGGGCCTGGTGCCCCTCTCCTTGCGAGGGTGGGGCCCGCTGCTGGCCGGGCCTCCCTCCTTCATCAGGGTCAGCTGCCAGGCTCGTGGCATCGAGCGCGGCCCGGTGCTCTGGCCGGTGGCCCTTTCCGGCCCGTACTGTGGTGTGCGCGTGGCCCCTGCTGGCCTCGTCTCTCACTGGCTGCCCCGGGTCCGGGGGGTGTATGGTGGTGTGTGGCCCATGGGACCTCTGGGTGGGCCTGCAGGGTTCAGGGGCCGGTTGTGCCTCTTGCCTGTGGCACATGGCCCCTGCTGGGGCGGGCCCACTTCGGGCCTTGTCTCCTGCGGGCCACGGTGGCCTGGGTGTCGGGGTCGCTCCTTCCTGGCAGTACTCTGGGTTTGTGTTGTCCCTGCCATGTGGCCACGGGAGTGTCTGTGGAGGTGGACGGTGCTGGCCCTTCAGCTTTGGGACGGGGTTGAGTGCTGCACCTTGAGTCAGTTGCGCCTGGCCTTCCAGGCTTTCGTGGCCATCCGGCTGCCATCAGCGGTGGCCACCCATGGGCCATTCTCCCAGGGTTCTCTGGGTGGGCTGTGCTCCTGGGTGGCTCGCCGCCTTTTGGGGGCTGCTGGGTTTGTGCCGCTTGTTCCTGCCGGCTCCGGCCCGCTCTGTCCTGGGCGGCTTGGTGACAACACTAGCTCTTTCAGTTTCCCTCCTTGGATTGTTGACCCCTGCTCGGGTGCGATTGCCCTGTTCGGAGGCATGTGTGGGCAGGCTGTGGTTCTGTGGCTCTGGAGCAGGTAAGTTTTGCCATTTGGGTTTTTTGTACCTCTCTCCTTTCCCTTCTGGGATGTTCGGCCTGCCTCTACTCTCTTCTCTCTGGTGTGATGGTTGCATTGGCGCCCACTTCGGGTGGCTCGGCGTCCGGCCCTTACAGCCCGATGGCCATGGCTGCACCAGATCTCTTTGGGGTTCTCCGCCCTCCGGCCCTCCATTGGCCCCCCGGGCCATCTGCGCGTGGCGGCCGCCTTCTCCGGTAGTGCTTCTGCGGGTTCCGGCTGTGGGGCCTCCTGCCTGCTATCCTCGGCTACCTGCTCTGGCGTGCTTTTCTCTCTTAGGGTCGCCACGCTTTGCCTCACTTTACCATGCCATTGGGATGTCCAGTTCTCTTGGGATTGGGTGGGGTTGCCTTTCCTCCGTGACCCTGTCTTTCTGGGTGCTTCTCTTCACGTAGGTGTTTGGTGGGCCATTGGTGCATCTTGTTTGCTGCCGGCGGTACCTGTCCCACCTACGCAAGGCCTTGGCCTATGTGATGGCCCAGCACATTTTGTGCTCGGACCTGCCTTATCGGTGCACTTGTGTGTCTCAGTCATCTCCCCTAGGGGCGGGTTGCTCCAGCCTCCGCTGCTTCGGTGGCTTGTTTGCTGCCTGCTGCTTCCATTCCTCCTGCGCGTTGACTGTGCCCTGTACTGGGTGGGTAGGTTTGTCTCCCTCTCCGGCATGCTCACCCCTTTTCTCTGTGGACACCGGCCTTTCTCTGAACCATTTGTCTTGCCTGGGACTGCAGTCGGCTGCGCTGTCCACTTTCGGGGGCAGGGGTTTCCTTTGTGTCAGGCTGCTGTTTCCTTTCCTTACTCCGCTGTTCAGGCCTGGCTTGGTTCCGGCCTTCCCTTGCTAGTAGTGGGTCTGGGAGTGTTGCCCTTTCCTTCTTCTCCTTGCTTTACTGCCGGCCTTGTATTGCCGGGTTTCCGTTCCGGTACCCGGGGCTCCGTCGAGGGTGGCTGTGCCTGTAGCGGTCCTTTTTCTTTCTTTGCCTTGGGGGCTTGGTTTCTTCTTCCTTGGCCATTGGTCTGCTGGTCCGGGGTCCACAACTTCGCCTCTTTGTGGGGAGCGCTGTGCTCTATGGGCGTCACTGCCCGGGGGCTTCTGGCCACCTGCTCGTTTCTTTTCGGCAGCTTACGTCGGGGCAGGGGGTGGCTATTTCCCCGCGGGGCCTTAGTACCCTACTGCCATGCCGGTCATTCTGGCCTCCGGTTTGGGCACCAGGACACATTCATCCCGCCTCGACCCTGACAGGGCTGGCGGGCTTCCAGTTGCTTTCTTGTCTAGGTTGCCCACCGCTGGATTTGCTCTGGGCTTCCAGGTGTTCCTTGGGTGCTGCACCCTAGCTGGCTCTCTGCTCCTTCCCATCTGGGTGTCGCTGGTGCCTGTGTTGCATTACAGCCGTTCTTGCTCGGGGGCCTCTCGGGGTCTGGCTTGCGGGTAGTATGCGTGCCGGCCCTTGGGCTTGCCCCCCAGTTTTGCCCATCTCCAGAGGGCTGCCTCTTTGGCTTTCTGGACTGCTGTCACGCCTGTTCTTGGGGCCGGCCAGATCCTTGGCAGGGGTTGGTGTGCGGCTTTTCTCCCTCTCTCCGGTGGGGCCTCTGGCATTGGCCCAGCCCTGTCGGGGCGCAGGGTGGCCCGGCAATTGGGGTTTGGGACTGCTCCCCTTTTGGGGGGACCCCCTTCCATGGGGGTTCTCGGGGGGGGTCCGGTGCGGCCATCCTGTCATACTGGCGTGGCAGTGGTGCGCGTTCTGCGCCTCCGCACTCCTGGTTCATTTGGGGTCTGTTTCTTGTCTGCCCCTTTGTGCTCCGCTCCCTGCAACATGCCCTTCTCCTTTCAGGGTTGCATGCGCTCCTGGTGCTGGTTTTTGCTCTTCCTGCTTCTCTATCCTGCCGCTCCTTGCCCGGTGCCCAGCATCAGCGCCGGCAGGCTTGGGGCCTGCTGCTGCCCTCCCATACTCACTGAGCATGCCTGGCTTGGCACCGGGGGCAGGGTTGTTGGCCTGTTCCTTTTTGCCGCCCCTGGGCCGCTCGGCCTGCTTCCCCGGCTCTCTTGATGTTCTTCCGGCTGTGCCCCTGCTGCCTCGCAGAGGGTGCTGCTGGGCTGGGTTTGGTGGCTTGGTGCACTTTTGCATTGGTTGATTGGCGTCTGGTACCATCGGTGGGGTGCCCATATTCCCCGCCTTGGCGGTTATGTCTCGGATCAGCTTGTCACCTTGGTGGTTTGCCGGGGGCTTGCCTTCAGCTCCCCTTTTGGCTCCCCTCGGTGCCGCTGGCGGTCCCCTCTCTGCCGCCGGGGTGGGTTGCCTGTGCTGGTCTACCTGTTCCAGGGTTGTTGGTCCTTCTCATTCCCGACCCCACCTCCTCTGGCCTCTGTGTGGTGCCCGTTCCTTGTGCAGGTGCTGCATTGGTCGCTGCTATATTTGGGGTGTCCTCAGTGGCTGACATCCGTGGGGTGGGCTGGTGCGGTCCTGTTCACTTCCATTTCTGGGCACACCTTGTGTTCCATTGGTCACCTTGCTGGCACTTGCTCTCTCTGTTCTCTGTTTCAGCTCCGGAGCCCCTGGATGCGATGACACAGGCGTGCAGCGCTGGCCACAGCTGCGAGTGAGAATGCCCAGCAGGATGTTTCATCAATGAGGGGCGTGTGCCTGGGGCTTTAGCTGCCTGTGCCTGGTGTGGCTCTGGTCCTGTCGACATGCCAATGGTGAGATGTCCTGCCCCTTTACTGGCATTCCGGTGCACCTGGTGTTTTGCTTCTCTTCCCTGGTGCCTCCGACCTTCGGCCTGGTCGCTCGCTTGGATCTGGCCACCTGGCCTGGACTCTGGAGGGGGCCACATTGCCGGCGTCTTGTTGTCTGGTGCCGGCCCCAGGGCCGACTTAGTGGGGACACGGTGGAGCGCCACCCGATCCATACGGAGGATGTCAGATGTATTTAGATCCTGGAGTGCTCTTTCCTGCACGGGGCTTGGTCCTTCTTTGGCAGGGTGGCAGGCGGGCCTGGGGGGGATGGGGAGTCATGGTAGGTGCCTCCCCGTGTGGTGGCTGGCACTGGTAAGGAGGCTCTAGGTGACCCCTACAGGTCCGGCGGGAGCACACCCGGTTGGCCTCTGGCAGGTCTAGATAGAGGGATAATCGCCTGACCAATCCGGTGTGATCAGGAACAGGGCGATGCCATGCTTGACACAGTGTGCAAAGCCTTATAAGTTCACCGGACACACGGGAGAAGCAGAGGTTTGGTCATTTGCGCTTCTGTGGGGTCAGTATAGTTGGCTATAACCAGCGCTCCTCAACAGTGCTATGTCGGCCCGCTTGCATTAGTGAATTATTGTTAATAAAGTGACCCAGTTTCAATCCCAGCACTGAGGCCATCTCTTTATTGGGGAGTGGGCCCGGCAATGGATGCGTGGCGGCGCTGATCCGCTGCTGTGCGCTTTGCCGGCCCCGCCCCATAAGAGACGGGATGAGGCCGGAAGGGGCAGGGGCTGCCCCTCCTTCGCTGGGCCGACTGGGCCAGGCAGCATTTGCCCTCCACCCCTGCCCTGGGTCGCAGTGTGATTCTTTTGGTCGCTTCAGTGCCGGATGGGAATTTTTGTTTGGACCTCGATTGGCCTGTTGGTTCTTGTTGTTTTCGCCCATCCCACACTGTCACTGTTGGGCTCCTGCGGGGTACCTTTTGTGCCATTTGGATGTTTGGTGGCTGGCACTGGTAAGGAAGCTCTGGGTGACCCCTACGGGTCTGGTGGGAGCACACCCGGTTGGCCTCTGGCAGGTCTAGATAGAGGGATAATCGCCTGGCCAATCCGGTGTGGTCAGGAACAGGGCGATGCCATGCTTGACACAGCATGCCGTATTGCTATGTCAGGCGGTGGGGGTGGGTGGGTGGCAGTCCAGAGAGGGACCAGGTTCTCACCCTAGGATGGATTAATGATATGTGTGGGGCTAATTGGGCCCACGGGCCATAGTTTGCACACCCCTGAATCATACCCATCAAGCGCGGCTCCAGAAAATACATTACCTGCACAGAACCCTTCTGCACAGAACCCTTCTGTGCATACACGCATGCGCAGTAGCTACTTTCCTCGCTGGTCAAATTATGGGATGGCAGCAGGAAAGAGGAGGAAGTGGCATGGTAATACGGGAAATCCCAGCCAATCCAGGATACTTGACAGGTATGCCCTGAATTAGAATAACAATAAGCTCCATGGCTATTAAATGTTTAAAATGATATACCTTATCTCCCAAGAAGAGATAAATTTAATCATTTGCTTTATCCTGAACACTGGTGAGTTGTATACTAAACAATATTCCATTCTGTTATCATAGGGAAGTTATTCCTCCAATTAATTCTATTTTTAATCATGTCAGAAGCTCACAAAAGTGCTTTGCAGGCGCACCCCCCCAATAACGGACACAGACAACATTGAAAGTGGATAACAGCAAAGGGCCACATTTATTGATTCAATGCCCTAGTCCGAATTATAAATTTGTATTGGTAAAACGACCAATCATAATTCCTAAGGCAAGCAGGCCGAAGTAACACTGGTAAGGTACCACCCCAAAATTGCCAACGGCAATTGGTTACAATGTATCAATTTGTATCAATCTGTTTGTTAACAACAAACAAATTGTTGACCGTAGTCAATAACTAACTCATGACCCCACCCTCTGACGCGTATCCGTAAAATCACAGGGGTGATGTATGCTGGTTAGCAATCATCATCACCCCATCGCCTGGTTCGTCGTTGACCGGACAACGTTTAACTACTTTATTCCTGTCTAGTGTTGTCCAGTCAATTGCGAACCTGCCGGATACTTGTGGGTCATACTGTTTACCTTACCAGTGCTACCCGCCACACGGAGGGGCTTCACAGAAGACCTGACGCCCCCCCCCCAGACCGTCAGCTCGGTCAACAGGCCTGCTCGCCAGTCACCCAACAGGAGGTCCATACCTCCTCGCGACAGATGGACCCCATCCCCTGCATACAAGTCATAATTTCGTAGACTAATATCGGGGTGATGACTAACCCGTCCCCAAGCCCTGGTGGTAAGAAACCGCGCCACTGCCTTATTGACCGCGCGCCTAGCTCGGTCAAGAGCCAGGAGGTTAACGCCCCCTCTGTAAGAGTGGCGCGGAACAACGTCCGACCAAACCAGGGCTGTGGCAGGCCAGACATAATGCAAGTAGGCGAGGTCCTCGCAAATCGCATGCTTGAGCGATAAGCCGGTGACCTGACCCAAATCATTGCCCCCCAAGTGGATGATTAGAATGTCAGGCGGGTCAGCCCCCAGGCCAGAAAAAAGGAAAGGCCGCAGCTCCCGCCATAACATCCCAGGCTTACCATGCCATGCGAGACTGGCGTGGTCACCCAGTCCCAGTCGGGGTCCCCACTCTGTCGCCGCAGCGTAACGCGCTGCCCTGAGCACATAGCTGTGGCCCACCAGCCATACTGTCACCGGTGTAATACGACACCCAGGGTCTGTAAGAAAATTGAGAAAAAGGGGAGGTAAGGTGACTGGATTGGTACTCATGGCGGGAGTGGGCGCACATAAAACTGAAAACATTGTGAGCCCCACCTCCCCATGCTGCGTATGTCAGCCCCAGAGTACCCAAAAGCAGCTGCTGTAGAGGCTGCACCAATACGGAACGAATGTGTGCCATAACGGGCACCTGGTAGGCCCACCCTGGTGAGGGCTCTGGCTGTCACCTTCCAAAACTGAAATTTAGTAAGGGGAGACCCATCTTGGTGACAGAAAAACGGGCCGTGGTGCATGCCACGCAGTGCCAGGTATTCCTGTAGGGCACCAACCGGACAGATGTCTGCCAAAGAACACCGTAGCAGTCTTACTCCACTGCCTACGCCATGCTGATCTGTTTTAGAGGAGCGAATCCTCAACTGGGCCCAGTCTTTGGCGACATAGACATCTCCGAGTTCCAGTGCCCTACCACTTGCATCCGCCTTAGACAGCATCACGAGTTCGCTGACGCGGAGCGCTCCAAAAAATGCCACCGTTGTGGCTGCATGAAAAAGGGCTGCCTCATAATGATCAAAACAGAGGCCTGGCCAGCCCCGGGCCAACTGGGTAAGAACCCCTGGGGAAATAGGGTGCCGGTCGTCCGGGCAATGCCCGCGCTCGCGCACCCACCCCTCCAAAACGTGTCTCACACGGAAGTCAGAGGTGGTATCCACATGACCCCCTACTTTGGCCATAAAAGCCAACGCCGAGAGCTTGGATGCTATGGTGCGAGGTGCAAGGCCCTGTGCATGCAGGTGAACCATGAACCGCAGAACATGGTCCACCGGGATAGGCCAGGTCTCTGGCAAGTGAAATTGAGTAGCAAAAGCCCTATACGAATTGAATGCTTGTTGATACGCCTTACGCGTGCGTGGCGCTAGTGACAGGCCAATCGCCCGGTTCACCTCTCCTTGCCAATAGTCCACATCTCGTCCGGGAGTGGCGAGGGAAATTCCTCCGCATCCGGGGCCAAGGCGCGGAACCGGGAGATCTGCAGGCGGGACAAAGCGTCAGCAATATCGTTATTAACCCCTGGGACATGCCTGGCCCTGAACAAGACGTTGAGGCGCAGGCAGCGCAGCACAAAATGGCGCACTAGATCCATGACTCTGGGCGATTTGGAAGTCTGTGCATTGACAATGTGTACAACGGCAGCATTGTCGCACCAGAAATGCACCACCGAATTAGCCCACTGTTCGCCCCATAGCATCAAAGCCCCCAGAATGGGAAAAAATTCCAGGTATGTGAGATCCCGCAGGCGACCTGTGCCTGCCCATGCCGGTGGCCACCCACCATAGGCCCACTTCCCATTGAAGTACATCCCATAACCCAGGGATCCTGAGGCATCAGACTGTATCTGGAAATTGGGGGATGCCAGGAGGTCAGACCTCCAAAATGAGACCCCGTTAAACTCCCTCAGGAATTGCAACCAGACGAACATGTCTGCCCTGATACCCCGGGTAAGCCTGACTCTGTGGTGGGGCCTGGATAACCCTGCCATGGCGTCGCATAGGCGCCGGGCGAAAGCCCTACCCGGTGCGACCACCCTGCAAGCAAAATTGAGGTGCCCATGTAGCACCTGCAGTTCCCTCAGGGATGCCTTACGCTTGGCCAGCAATTCCGAGATAAGGGTCACTATCCTGGACACCTTATCACCCGGTAACCTAGAAGCCTGCACTACTGTATCAATCTCAACCCCCAGGAATACTAGTTCGGTCGACGGGCCCTCGGTCTTTTCGGGCGCTAAAGGGACACCAAGTTCCTGCATTAGCGTCTGAAATGTATTGAGGAGACGTGCACACGTGTCCCAGCCCCGTTCACCCCCGAATAAAAAGTCATCCAGGTAATGGGCTACAGACCGGGACCCTGACCTGCGGACGAAAGCCCACTCTAGGAAGGTACTAAAACGCTCGAAAGCCGAGCATGATATGGAGCAGCCAAAAGGCATGGCCTTATCAAAATAATACTCCCCTTTAAATTTAAAACCCAGCAATTCAAAGTCGCCCGGGTGCACCGGCAAGAGGCGAAAAGCTGACTTAATGTCGCACTTGGCCAGCAAGGCACCCGGGCCACACGAGCGCACCATGCGCAGCGCATGGTCGAACGATGTGTATCTGACCGAACAAAGGTCATCAGGTATCGCATCGTTGACCGATCGGCCGGCTGGGTAGGACAAATGATGAATAAGGCGAAACTCACCTAGGGATTTTTTGGGAACCAAACCCAATGGCGAAACCTTAAGGTTGGGAAAAGGGGGTGCGGGAAAAGGTCCAGCGACCCTGCCCGCGTCTAATTCCTTTTTTAATGCTGGCCGCGGCCACCTCCTCCCTTCCTCTGAGGGATAAAAGGTTGGGAGCATCCTGAGGGGATCTATCACCCATAAAAGGGATACGAAATCCCTGCTTAAAACCTTGGATGAGATACTCTCTGTCTTCTCCCCTTGGGTACGATGCGAGCCAGCGCTCCAGCATGTCCACCTTAATTGGGGAGGGGGCCTTTCGGAGGACTAGTTCCATCCGTGGCAGGCTTGCCAGCCCACTGTCCACCCCTCCCTCTGCCTCGCGCCCCCCCAGGCTTGGGACAAGCAGAGGCTGCATGGGGACCAGAACATGTGGGACACTCATGCTTATACCTGCAGTTCTTTCGACTGCAGGAACCATTGGACGAGAAAGTCCAGCACAGCAGGCGGGCTGGAACCCCCTGCCCCGCCAGTTGGCGGGTAACCTGCGCTGGAGCTGCTCGCTGGACAGCATGTCCACAATGGTATCTATCCCCCGGGGCAGGACGCGTGGGTGTCATATACAAGAGCCACAGTCTCTGGCACGGCTCATCCCATCTCATCTCGGGGTGGAGGGGAATCCTCATACGAAATTCCTCATCATATGCTAGCCATGAGGGGCCCGGGAAATCTACCATCGCCCTATATATGTTGTCCAAATATTGGACCATGGGAATAGCTAGATCCGGCCGCGCCCTCAAATATACCGCCATGTATATTAAATAAGCGGGGAGCCAGTTGGCCCAGGTACGCGGCGGCTTACGGCGGCGTGCCTGCTCCTTGTCCTTCTCATCCTGACCCTCCCTTTCTTCCTTGGTGGGCTCTCTGTTCAGGAGTGAGAAGATATCTACGTACTCCCCTCGCCATATCTTTTCTCTGGTAGCCTGTGCCAAGTGATCACCCAGTGGCAAGGAATACCCTGCCGTCGGCAAAGCCGAAAAGGGGATAACTGGCCTATCAAAAGGGGCCTGAGTTAACCCTGCCACCCCAAGTATGTTCCCAGCAGTGTAAGAACCGAGGCCCACCCCAGGTGGCATAGTGGCAGTAGTTGTCGCCGGGTGGGTCGCCAGCGGCGTAGTCCCTGCAACACCCGCGCGAGGCCAAGGCCACTGAAAGGCCCCCCCTATATTGGGAATGTGTGTGGATGTACTCGTTTGCACCATATACTCACACGCTGCACCCCCGCGGGCCGCCCCCACCGGGGGTTCTGGCCCACTAGGGGCGTCGGAGCTCACGACCGATGAAGAGCTCGTCACCGGGGCTTGACCCGCACCAGGTTGCTGGCTGGGGAGCTGCGAGGCAGTGGCCGGAGCCGCGCCACCCGCCTGCAGCAGCTCAACCCTCCCCGCCGGCCGGTGTCCTGCTGCCGATAGCGCCTCCAAAGGTACCCCAAAAGGGGCGCCTGCCTGACTGGCCCGGGTCAAAGACGCCTCCAAGGCCGCAATACCGGCCAGTAAGGTGTCTACATTGACCATGGGCAAAGAGCCGGCCGGCCCGCCTGACCCTTGGATGGGGACAGGTCCCTGCACCCCATGGCCCATATATGGCCATTGGCCAGGACCGAAGCCCGTTAGGGCTGGTGAGGAAACCTGCCAAGGCAGGGCGCCGGGCCACCCCCCAAGGCTAGAGGACCCCGGGAGAGGCTGCGGCCCGAAAGCAATAGGCCCAACGGATTGGGCAGGAGGAGGAGCGGTGTCCACCGCTCGCGGGCCGCGGGCCGGAGCGCCCTCCGCGCCCGCACTCTGATCAGGCCAATGGGCGATAGACCCCAAGCCACCAGCCCCGGCCAGGGATGGCAAAGGTGGCTGTTGAGGAGGCGGCACCACGGTCCTCCGACCTGGGTTGCGCCTCCTAACAGCCCGGGCTGAATTCGCAGCAGCCTTCTTTTTGGAAGGCATCTCAAGCAAAAAAGGGAAGCTAGCTAGGCAAAACGACCCAAAAGGCTTCCCGGTGATACCAACGAGCGACGGAGGCGCAGGGAAAAACTTCTCCGCTCCGTCGCTGAGGCAAAATGGCAGCTCGGCTGCCTCGTGGCCACCCCTTTTATAAGGGAGCTGGCCACGCCCCTAACTACCCGGATTCTCTGTCCTGTGGGGGGGGGCCCGCAAAGGGCGCGGCGGCCATTTTGGCGCCGCGCTTGCATTCTGGGTTGAAATGATTTTTGCTGGAGGAGCTCTGCTCAGGGGACACCTGAATGAGGCTCTTTTTGTGTCCCCAAGATTAATTCTAATAAATTATACAAACAGATAGTACTAGGATTATGTATACACATATAAACGTTTATACATATACAGATAAAATGGGTAAGTGATTGAAGACCATTCAAATATGTGTTTTCATGCAAATAACACAACTGGAAATTCAGATAAGTGTATTTTAAAGCCATGAAGTCATGCTGCCAAGTACCAATATCAGCAAATATATTAATAATAGAAACTGCTGGATAGCAGGGTAAGAATTTCATAGAATCATAGAATAATTGAGTTGGAAGGGGCTTATGAGAACATTAAGTGCAAAACCCAGCTGTATGTAAGAATCCAAATCAAAGGTGATCTGTCCACTTTTCTCTTGGTTCCATTGTTGTACTGCTCTAACAGTTCAGAAGGTTTTTCCAGATATTCAGTTTATATCTGGTTTCCTGTAACTTGATCCCATTATTATGTGTCCTGTACTCTGGGATGATTAAGAACAGATCCTGCCTCTCCTCGGTATTATATTCCCTCTCAGTCTTCTTTTCTTAAGGCTAAACATGTCCAATTCCTTCACTCTTTCCCCATAGAGCTTGGCTTCCTGTCCCCTGATTATCCTTGTTTCCCTCCTCTAACTTATTTCAATTTGTTGGCATCCTTCTTAAAGTGCTCTGTCTAGAACTAGACACTGTACTAGGTTTGCCATAATTCTTTCCGAACAAACCGGGACAACCACATGACATCATTGCATTCTTTGAACTGTGCCTGTGTCAGATGGGGCTGTCGAGGAGACTGTGTCTCTAAGACCCGACAGAATCCCCGTCTGAGGTGGGCAGCCTCCATGTCCCCCCCACCTTTCCAGTTGCTCCACGAGCTGGAGCTCTTTGGGCTTGTGCTCCAGCATGCCTCTTGTCTGCACCATTGCTCAAGGGATTTTTGCAAAGAGTTAATTCACTGCCTCCCTGCCTTTATTTCAGTTATTTCACTTGCAAGCATCCCCCCTCCCTGGTTGGGTGCAGTTCTGCCTTCGCCACTTGCAAGGAGGATAATTGAAAGAAAGGCAGGGAGGCAGTGAATTAACTCTTTGCAAAAAAATCCCTTGGTGATATTTCTGGACTCTCCCCACTCCTCTCCCCCCCTCTCTTGCTAAATGAGCTCTTTGGCTTGCTTGCTCAGACACACATACTCTTTCATTTGCCTCTGCTCTCTTGTCTCCTACTGGAGCATCTTCATCCTTCTTCCCCCATGCACCCTTCCTTTTCCTCATTCTCCTTTCAGAGACCTTCAGTTTATCTCATTGCCAAGCTGCCTGTCAGCTGAGAGGTAGGTTCAGCGAAGGCCCCCCCCCCTGCTGCCACTGGTGACCTCCGCTTACTGATGATCAACTCAATCTCCTTCTTCTTCTTCAGCCACCAAGCTGCTGTGGCTGCTACTATAGGTGCTGGCTGGTGCTTAAGTAAAGGCACCACTCTAAGACAGCAAGAAAAAGGTGAGATTTTTTCCCCCAAACTAAGAGTATACTCCCTGGTTTGAAACCTTACAAATCCAGGACTTTTTAAAGATTTTTGAAAGAAATGGCCGGGACAATTAAAATCTGGGAAATTCCTGGTTTTCCAGGACATATGGCAACCCTACACTGTACTCTAGATGTGGTCTGACTAGTGCCAAATAGAGGAGGACTAGTACCTCACAGGTTTTGGAGATTATACTTCTCTTAATGCCAGTGGCCACGGACAGATAGTCGGACTTATTTTGTCTCCTTGTTCTGCAGCCTTATTGGACTGTCTCTCTCGAACAGCCCCCGGTTTTGAGGGAGACGAGAGGCAGAGGAGCCGAGCAAACGGATGGATGTGGGAGCTCCGCAGCTGTCACTACTGGACTCCCCTCCCCCCCTTGGCCTTGAGATTGATGAGGCCTCGCTGGATGAGGTCTTTTGTGTTAAGTCTGGAGGGAAGGGGTCGGTCTGAGTCTAATTTTGTGTATTGCAAGCGCGGCGCCAAAATGGCCACCCACCCACCCGGACTCAGACATCCAGGTTAGTTAGGGGGCGTGGCCACCCCTCCATAAAAGGGGTGGACACGAGGCAGCCTGGCTGCCATTTTGTAAAGCTCCGTCGCTTCCTCCCCTATTTGCCTCTTTTGGAGGCTCCTTTTTCTAAAATTTTCAGATGAGAGACATTTACATGTCTCTCTCTTTTAAAATCAGCACTGGACTGCAGTGGTTCAGGTGGCTAAGATGCTGACTGGGAGGTAGAAGGTCAGCAGTTCAATTCCTGAGTACTGCAGGAAGGGATACACTTACTCAGGCGGCCCCCTTGGTCGCGCCTGGGGGGCTCAGCCCACCCCCTCTACTTTTTGGGGGTGCCACCGGCCCGTGGGGCTCGGACGGCACCCCCGCAGGTGGGTGGTGGGGTCATTAGACGCGCTGCCACCAATGGGCCCAGGCTGAGGGCTAGGGCGGTGGGCGGCACAAGCCTGCCCCACTGGGGTTCTTACCCCCGCTGCTTCTTTGCCCCCCTTGGGGCATAGCGGCCCACTTGGGCACGGTGCGGGTTTCTGCCCCGCCGTCATTCCTGCACTCCATGGGCCGGTTTACTGGGCATCCCCCTGTTCTGGCCAAGGATTATCACATGGATTTATCCTGCATCAATCTCCTGGTTGGGCCATCCGGCCCATCCAACCCACCTTGTCCCGGTGGGTTAAATGCTGTGGATGCTTCCCTGCCCGCAATTCGGCACTGGGGGCATCAATGGACATTGCTCCACCACCTTCGATGGTGGGCGTGCCAACTAGGCGGTTCCAGCCCACAGGCCGGCCATGGCTGCGCAGCGGGCTGCCAACAGGGTTGAGCTGCTGAAGGCCATCAGGCCAGCACAGGCTGGCATCTCGCGGCTCTGGCCTGGACGCATGGGGACACAGAGCTTGAGGGCCATCGCGAGCTCCAACGCCCACCACGGGCCGGAACCCCCAGTGGGGGTGGCCTGTGGGGGTGCACCGAGTGAGTATCCTGGTCAAATCAGCACACCTGTGACACTAGCTCATCATGCTGGGGGGGGGGGTATAGTGGCCATGGTCACAACAGGCCAATTACATCCTGGTTCTTACTGGGGTGACCGCTCCTATGTTTTTACTTAATTTCTCTGGGGCCCGAAGGGCCGATTATGCGTTTACTGACTCTAATCCGTGCCAACGGTGGTTCTGCCAACGGCCGGTTACTCTATACCCCTGGGTGACCATTTCTCCTGGGCTATTAGCAAGACTATGGGACTTGGGGGATAT
The DNA here is from genome assembly GCA_035047305.1 of Bradypodion pumilum. NCBI lineage: Eukaryota > Metazoa > Chordata > Lepidosauria > Squamata > Chamaeleonidae > Bradypodion > Bradypodion pumilum. Next base: position 85,840,637 of record JAWDJD010000002.1, read on the forward strand.
ATTCACATTTTCCCCCTCCTGCAACGTTAGCACACTGATGAGGGCATTGAGGGGCAGGATGGCAGGGACAAGGACTTGCCCCGTTGCCACAAGCTGCCTCCCTATGCGCCAATTGATTACTGGCCTATTGGGCATCCATGGCAGGATATGTAAGGGCCCGTCCTGGTTTGGCCATCCCAATTGTCCAGTGATTGGACAATGATTACTGGGCTGTGGTGGTTTTTCCCTGGCCTGTCATGGTTAGCTTAGGTCAAGACCTTATGATTAGGGCGGCCCTTCACCCTGAGATGCCAGTGATGAGCCCTGCTAGCACTTGTAGTTAATATATATGACTCCTACGTGGCAGCGCTTATGCTCCGTATGGAGGGCCTACTTTCGGGCAACCACATTTGTCCCTTGATCTGGAGCTCTCAGATTAAGTTAGCTGCTGCCATCTTCAACAGGGAACATGTTTTTGCAGGGCACTCAAAATGGATTATGTGCTGCTCAATTAGGAGTGAGCTCTGTGGAGGCTTCGCTCCTCAAGGGCCGATCAGCCGGAAGAGGGTACTAGCCTGGCGCTGCCATAGGTCCGGCTGCTTCCCCACAGGTGTTTGTGGCAGCGCATGGTTCACGCCCTGGCCTGTTGTTTGCTACCAAGCCGGGTCTACCCTTACTGAACTAGAATTGGTACCCATTCCTTCCAATTAGCCATCAACTGTGGCTGCATTTGGGTGCCTGGAGCCTGACATATGTTGCATGGGCAGGTGGGGGTTTGCCCAATTTTTCTGTCTGTCTGTCCCTTCACTGAATGAGTGCCTCGTTCTGCCCTTTATTCCCCCTCCTGATTTTACAGACCCTGTGTGTTTCCGCACACTGGTAGTAGTGTGGCTTGTGGGCCACAATTCTGTGCATTGGGGTGGCACAGTATGCTGCTTTGACAACATGGGGACCCCATCTCAGGCTATGCGTACCCGCGTGTATGCAGTGGTATGGTGTGCACGGCATTTAGGTGGCTGGAACTGTTGACATCCCTGATGTCCATTGGGGATGCTGGGCTGCCACATGTTTTAATTCTGCACCTCGGAGGCAGTGGTCTGCACGGATTGCTGTCCTGGACTTATAGACTTCTGAGTGCAGTGACCTGGCAGTTTTTTTTTTGGCTATTTATGGCCATCTACATGATTGCTATGGTCATACATCATGCCGAGGCAATATCATAGGTGAGACTTTGACCCAGCGGTCGGACCATGCCCGACGGTCAGGGGACAGGGCTGTTGCCTGGTTCCTGGTCTAGAATGGCTTCGGGATAGCCATTTGTTGCCTGGGGATAGGGTTACAGGTATCTGGCCTGTATTCTGGAGATGGGGTTCACTGGTCAACAAGTGGATGCACCTCTCTTTTGAATAACGTGCAATAGGGCCAGGTGACCGAATTGTCGGTCAAGGGGAGCGGCCCATGCTGCACTGTGGCACTGTTGCCAGGTGAAAGGTGTCTCTCCGAGAGTCGCAGGTGATGCATGGCCACATCAACTTTGCCTGCAGAGTGGTAACAACAGGCAGTGCCTTCGCCTGGTGTCTGGGACAGACTATGGCGGGTCTTGATAAGCGACACCGCAGGGTACAGCTCATTAGGGGTCTACGAGCGGACCTGTTGGTTTGGCTCACATTCCCCAGGACTTTCATGCTGTCTCCTTTTGGAGGCATGAGCTTCTGGTCAGCCCCAGTTCTGTCGGATGCCTCCAGCTAATTGGGGTGGGGGGATTTATTTAAGGACAGTGTGCCTATGTTCATTGGCCCCAGGGATGGGAGGGCACAGATCGCTTACGCGATCTTACGTTTCTGAAAAATGTTCTCAATACTGGGTCCCCTTTAGGCTCTGGGAGGACAGATAGCTTAATTCTGTGCCTCGCTGTTGGTGTCGCAATGCTGTGGTATGCACATTGTCAGTGCCCTAATGTTTAAATCCACCGGAGTCATGGCCTTAGCTCGCCTATTGTTCTTGGGTCCTGCGCTTTAAGGCGCTCCTTAGGGCCAAACATGTGCCAGGCATTAATAACGATATTGCTGATGCTTTATCCCGCCTGCAGATCTCCCGGTTCCGTGACTGTGCTACAGATGCTTGGGAACTACCCTTTCCACTCCTGCCTGAGATATGGTCATTTGGCAAGGAGACGTGAACGGGTGAGTGGCATGCCTTGGCAACTCGCATGCGCATGGCGCATCAGCATCCATTCCTTCGCTTTAGAGTATTTTGTGGGCAAAGGCAATTGCCCAAACATGTAGCCGCCATTGTTCACCTAGGTTTTATAATGTATTGTCTGCCCTTATGATCTGGTGTTGGCTCTATGCACCATAGCCACCAGGCTTTATGCCTTGATATTCAAGGCCAGGGCACGGGGTTTTTCCTGACTATGCGAGGGTTTTTTGCATACGCCATGCAATCGACGGGTGGACACGTGTACGTGGCTGCCACCCGGACACACGTCACCCTATTCTCACAGATATTATTACCCACCTTGCACGAGGTTGGCATAGATGATGACGGGTGGACACGTGTACGTGGCCACTGCCCGGACACACGTCACCCTATTCTCACAGATATTATGACCCACCTTGCACAAGGTTGGCCTAGATGAGGTTGCAGTAGGTAGGAGGAGTCTCTTTTCATGCAGCTACCGCTGTAGCTTTTTCTGGAGCTCGACAACTCAGTGAGCTGGTCCCATGGTTGAAGGGGGATGTTTTTTGTAGGGCACTGGAACTCAAAGATGTTCCTATCAACCAGGTGTGGGCTCAGTGGAGGATTTGTTCCTCAAAGGCTGATCAGCATGGAGTAGGCAGTGGTGTCGACTGCTATGATGTACATTTACTGACATCTGTCCGGTTGGTGCCCTACATACAGTTTTGACAGTGCCTGCTGTGTGCCCTGCCCTGTTTTTTTCTTCCTTTACCAAATTTAAGTTCTGTAGGGTGACCGGTACCGTGCTTCACAGTGTGGGGCCCGTTATGGCACCCATTCCGTTGACCGCGGCTGCGTTTGGGTACTCGGAGGCGGATATGTGTGGGCACGTGGGGGGTTTGTGTGTATTTCCCTTATATGTACGTCCCCTCACTGTATGAGTACCTAGTTATGTCCTTACTTCCTTTTCCTCTTTTACAGACCCTGTGTGTATCTGCACACTGGTGCCAGTGGGGCTGGTGGGCCGCAGCTACGTACACTGAGCGGCAGAATATGCTGCGGCGACAGAGTGTGGACCCCAGCTCGGGCTACGTGTATCCGCACATATGCGATGGTATGGTATGCGCGGCATGGAAGGGCGGGAACTGTTGCCATTCCTGATGTCCATCAGGGATGCTGGACCGCCTGATGTTCTTATGCTGCACCTCGGCAGCGATGATCTCACACGGATCACTGACCTTTCCTTAAAATGTCGAGGTGCAGTGACCTGGCCTTTTTAATCATTTATGGCCGTACACATGGTTGACATGGTCTAACATCGTGCCGAGACACCGTTTTAGAGGAGACATGGTCCTCTGTGGTTTGGACCATCCCCGGCGGTCAGTGGACAGGGCTGTTGCCCGGATCCTTGCTGAGAATGGCTTGGGACAGCCAGTAGACATCCGGGGATAGGCTTGTGAAAATTTTTACCTATAGGCAGGAAATGGGATCCACCTGTCGGCCAGAGGTATGAACCTCTTTCTGGAAGTTGTGCAAGCAGGCCTGGTGACCGAGCTGACGGTCTGGGGGGGCGGTGAGTCATCATGGACGGCTCCCCGTGTGGCGGGTAGCACTGGGTAAGGTAAAGGTTTATGACACATAGGTATCCGGCAGGTTCGCATTGACTGGCCAACACGTAGATAGGTACAGGGGAAACAGGTTTGGCCGGTCAAGGGCGAACTATGAAAGGGGTGATGTCAGGAGCTTCACAGCCTGTATCACCTTGATATTTGAGCGGATACACGTCATAGGGTGGGGTCAGTAGATAGCATATTGACTTCGGTCAACAATTTGTTTGTGTCAACAAACAAATTGATACATGTAGCCAATTTCCATTGGCATTTAGGGTGGAACCTTACCAGTGCTACTGCGGCCTGCTTGCCTTAAAGAATTACAATTGGATGATGCACCAATTGAAAGTGATAATTCGGACTAGGGCATTATTCAATAAAAGTGGCCCGATGCCTTTAATCCAATACCGGTGTCTGAGTCTTTATTTGGGTGGATGCGCCTGCAATGTTCTTTTTGGCTTTTTCTTAGGGTATTATTTGAAATCTTGATTGTGTGGTGTATTTGATATTTTTGGAATTTTTGCACTGTTGTATTTTGTATTTTTATTGTATTGCATTTCTATTGTATTGTATTATTGATGTGCTGTTAGCCACCCTGAGTTGGCGTAAGCTGAGTAGGGTGGGATATAAATAAAAATCTATCTATCTATCTTAATGGCATTTTTGTAGCCACATCACACTGTTGACTCATGCTTAGCCTGTGTCTACAACAATTCCACGATCCTTCTCACTTGTGGTATTACTGAGCCAATTATCCCCCATCTTGTAACTGTGCATCTGGTTTGATTTTCCTAGGTGTAAAACATAGCACTTATCCCTGTTAAATTTCATTCTCTTAGTTTCAGCCCAGTGTTCTAGGCCAGGGGTCAGCAAACTTGGCTCTCCAGATGTTCTTGGACTTCAATTCCCAGGAGCCCAGATCAGTAGGTGTACTGACTTGGGTTCTGGTAATTGAAGTCCAAGTACACCTGAAGAGCCAGGTTTGCTGGCCTTTGTTCTAGTCTATCAAGAACTTTTTGAATTCTGCTCCTGTTTTCCAAGGTATTACCTATTCAAGGTGGAAAGGAAACATATACAACTAAAACTCAGCCTTGTATTTCTGGATAGCCTTGGCTGCTTGTCAATGCCACTGAGTAGAAAACAAGAGGAAATGGCCCCCTGAAGAGTCACATTAGCCATCAGGCATGAAATGTAGCAGCACCCTTCTGAGATTTTTAAAAGGCACAAAGCAACTTAAAAATAGTGTTACAAACAGACCTTGGCAAAATGGTCAAGAAAGGTATATAATGGATGGTGATGAAAATTGCTGAGATCCTTAATAATCAACAGACTTGTATATCATCTGTCTACTGTGTTGTACTCCATCACCATGGGTAAACTAATCAAATTAGTTCATATAAAATAGCCTAATTTTTTCATGCCATCATTTTATCCCTTCCCCCTCTTGCAATTCTTTAGTGTCTTTTCCAGGAGACATAGAAGGAGTCGCAGTAAGGACTAACACAGGTTTATTGGTTGATGATCAGAACGAACATGTGGTAATGGCGGAGATACCTCACATTATATACAGTAGTACAATACATTTGAATCTGGCTGCATGGTAGCTCATTGGCTGCTACCGGCGTGACGTCATCCGGGTCACGCCCATCTTCGGTGGTGGATCGGTAGTAGTTTGCTATTGCGGGGAGTTCCCGCGGCTGCAGGTGATTTGAGGAATGATAACCATGTGAGTTGAACACTCGCAGCTGCCCTCTATAGGCAGCTTGCTCGCGTTCCTTTAACAGCTGGGTTACATTGTGATTGTGGCCGGGTTACATTCATACATTTCTTAAAGCGACAATGTACATACATATCAAGCAACATTGTACATACACAACATCCCTCCCCCCTAGGATGGGACAAAGTCCCTCAACCATTGTGGCTTGCCGCACGTGCGCCTGGGGCGAGCGGCCGCTTGGCCTAACACAGGGGAGCCTGGCTCTGCGGAGTCCTGTCCTGCAACGGAAAGGGGGGACTCGTTAGTGGCTTGGTGTGGGCTCTGTGGTAACCTTGCATTGGGGGATGGGAATGGAATGAACAGTTGGGAAGTGAACTCCTGCCTACCGCTTGAGGAGCTAGGGGTCCCCCCCAGCACGAATCTCGGGACCGACGAAGAGACCCTCGTAGTCTCGCCACCCCCCGTTCCCTGCCTGGGAGTTCCGGGGACTGTGGTGGTTGGACTCCCCCCCAATGGCTGCCTTGGGGGTGTTGGTCTCCGGGGAGCTGGAGCTATGGTATATTCTAACACAAAAGGACTGGGGGGACTGGAGGAACCAGGGGCTGAACTGAAACCCCTCTTTTCGCTAGGATGGGTGGGGGACCACTCCGCTACACCCCCTGGTACCGTAACTCATAATCATCATCAAACCGATCCCTCTCTTCCAAAGTATCCTCCTCTGTGGCTGAGAACCGAGGATATGCATTCGTATCCCTGGGTTCCGCCGTGTCTCCCCCTTGGGTAATGCGGGTGGGGGAGGACCCAACGCTGAATCCCCTTCACTAGTGACCCGCCTTCTGAGTTGGTCGGCGTGCCTCCTCCAGAGTAGACCCGAGCTAGTCTCGACCCTGTAGGACACTGGCCCCGTCTGCTCGATGACTGTCCCTGGGACCCACGCTGGCCCTGACGCCGCGTAATTCCTGCAGTGAACCGGGTCCCCTGCCGAAAAACTTTTGGAGCTCCCTCCCCCTATGTTTATGTTTCTCCCTTCATCCTCCACCCTGGATGGATCCATCCGGTCAAAAAGTGTTACCGGGCGCCTCCTCATGAGGAGTTCGGCTGGGGAAAATCCTGAAGCTAGGGGGGTTGTCCTGTAGCAGATGAGAAACTGACACAAATGAAGGTTCAACTCACCGGGGCCCATGCGCCGCAGTGCGTCTTTCGTAGTGTGCACTTGGCGCTCTACCTGACCGTTTGTGGCGGGGTGAAACGGGGCAGCGGTAATGTGCCTTGTGGCGTTCCGCTCAATGAACGACTTGAATTCTGCAGACGTGAAGGTACTAGCGTTATCGCTTACAAGGACGTCTGGCAGGCCGAAACAGGCAAAAAGCTTGCGCAACTGCTTGATGGTTGCGGCGGAGGAGGTGCTGTTCATAGGGATTACCTCCAACCACTTGGAGTAGGAGTCGACTACCAGTAGAAACATGGACCTGCGGAAAGGGCCAGCGAAGTCGACATGGATCCGGGACCATGGCCCGCGGGCCGTATCCCATTCCCTATGGGGTAACCGGGACTCCTCGGGCCGAGAGCTCTGGCAGCTCTCACACGTGCCCACTAAATGCTCTATGTCCCCGTCTATCTGGGGCCACCAAAAGAAACTCCTGGCCAGAGCCTTGGAGCGCACGATCCCGGGGTGACTGGTGTGCAGTAGTCTCAGTACCTTGGCCCTCAGCCTCTCTGGGATAACTACCCACTGCCCCCAGAGTAAGCAGCCCCTTTCCAGCGACAGCTGGGATACGAATGCATATCCTCGGTTCTCAGCCACAGAGGAGGATACTTTGGAAGAGAGGGATCGGTTTGATGATGATTATGAGTTACGGTACCAGGGGGGTGTAGCGGAGTGGTCCCCCACCCATCCTAGCGAAAAGAGGGGTTTCAGTTCAGCCCCTGGTACCTCCAGTCCCCCCAGTCCTTTTGTGTTAGAATATACCATAGCTCCAGCTCCCCGGAGACCAACACCCCCAAGGCAGGCATTGGGGGGGAGTCCAACCACCACAGTCCCCGGAACTCCCAGGCAGGGAACGGGGGGTGGCAAGACTACGAGGGTCTCTTCGTCGGTCCCGAGATTCGTGCTGGGGGGGACCCCTAGCTCCTCAAGCGGTAGGCAGGAGTTCACTTCCCAACTGTTCATTCCATTCCCATCCCCCAATGCAAGGTTACCACAGAGCCCACACCAAGCCACTAACGAGTCCCCCCTTTCCGTTGCAGGACAGGACTCCGCAGAGCCAGGCTCCCCTGTGTTAGGCCAAGCGGCCGCTCGCCCCAGGCGCACGTGCGGCAAGCCACAATGGTTGAGGGACTTTGTCCCATCCTAGGGGGGAGGGATGTTGTGTATGTACAATGTTGCTTGATATGTATGTACATTGTCGCTTTAAGAAATGTATGAATGTAACCCGGCCACAATCACAATGTAACCCAGCTGTTAAAGGAATGCGAGCAAGCTGCCTATAGAGGGCAGCTGCGAGTGTTCAACTCACATGGTTATCATTCCTCAAATCACCTGCAGCCGCGGGAACTCCTAATTCTAATTCTGTACATTCTGTAAATTCTAATTCTGTACATCCAATACAAAACTAAAAGGAAATAAATAAATGTCAGGTTATATGTTGAGTGATGATCCATACCACAATCTCTATGGCAAGGATGGACAGAGTATTTTTTGTCTACCCACAATTCCCACATTTCTGTCACCATTGGATATGCTGGGTAGAGCTAATGGCACAGATATGTGGAGGCTGCATTTCACCGACCACTTCTCAGGGATTAGGTACAACTTCAGTGATACTTGACTAAAACCATTGTAATTAGTGGCTTAGGCAAAATAATTGAAATAAATGGGTTGAAGTCCTACTCATTCAATGGATAGACTCTGAACATGACTAAGTTTGGATGCAACCCTGTTATAACAACTTAGATATAAAGATTTCTGTTGTCTTTTTTTTTTTTAAAGAAGGGATGGGGAACACTTTTTATTTATCAGTGCCACACTCTTATGTGGCAGATGTGCGTGACCACAAACAATAAAGGATAACACAGTACTCGTTGTTTCTCAAGGCTACAGGAACTGAATATATTTTGATATTGTGTTAAATTTTCTCTTATATTGTTAGCCGCCCTGAGTGGTGCTTGCACCAGGAGGGCGGGGTATAAATAAAGTTTCTATTCTATTCTTCTTTTCAAATGTCTAGCATTGCCCCCAACAATTCACATATTTTGTAAATGGAGCAGATTTTAATTTCGGGCGATGGCACTTCATGTGTTTTTTCACAACTTACCTGTAAGTGGGCAGGTATTATGACAATGATTCATTCTGTTCACTAGGATGGAAGAGGGCTCAAAAGTGCTTTAACCTTTTGACATGAAATGTCAAAAGTGCATGCTGCTATAGAACAGATTTTCCACATTAAAATATTGCAATATATGACAGTCCAATACCAGTAAAGGGACTGCAGTGGATTAGACATTACGATGCTGAACTTGACAACTGGAAGGCCAGCAGGTCAAAAGTTTAAGACCCAAGTGCTACATGATGAAGTGAACTCCCATCTCTGTCCTGGCTCCCACCAAACTAACAGTTCAGAAGCAGGAAATTGCAAGTAGATAAATAGATACCACTTCAGTGGGAAGGTAAACAGTGTTCTGTGCATTCCAGTGTCTATTCATGCCTGCCATATGTCCACGGAATCATCTGCTGACACAGTCAGTGCTGGATCTTTGGCTGTAAATAGAGACCAGCACTGTACTTTAGAGTTGGATATGACTGGGTTTTGAGCAAGAGCAACTCTTACCTTACTAATACTAGTAAGAGAGTAAAATCATCTTTAAAATATGTGCTCTGTAACTCAGAAAAAATTCATACTTTGATATAAAAAAGCAGCATCATATCTTGCAGGTTTCAAGCCCCTGAAAGCTCTCAGAACATGTCAGGAAATACTTTTTATTTTTATTTTTCATTAACAATTTTTAAAGAATGATCACAGATACAAATTCCATGGATATGGTTTGTTCTGCTACAACCTTGCTGAACAAGGAATTAGGAAAGGCTTTTAAAATTCAAAATGTCCATTTCAGCCTTAATGAAAAAATTGAGTTCCTTTGACTTTTCTAATGGTGAGCCCTGGAGCTTTGAAAGCCCTTCTTCTTTCTCAGTTCAATCACATCTAATAGGAGTGTCCTTGAATCTAATTAGCATGTCCCAGTGATACACATCTCTAATAGACAGAATAAAGTTCACTGGTTTTTATTCACTTATATTTGTTGCCAGAAATTAATATTCCATTAACATAAATTTCTGCAGACTATTCTTCTTCCATATGCATGTGCACAGTGCAAACCATCAATGCAGTGTATAGTACAGTGGTGGCAAACATATGGCATGTGAGCCTGAGGTGGCTCTTGGAGCCCTCTCTGTGGGCAGCCATGCAGTCACCCCAGCTCAGAGTTCACCCCGACCCTTGGCCCAGCAGCCCAATGGGAGCATTTCCTTCCTCTCCTGTTGCTGTGTTGGCACTTTGCAATAAATAAGTGGGGTTTGGGTTGCAGTTTGGGCACTCAGTTGCTAAAAGGTTCACCATCACTGGTATAGTACATTCCGTACTTGCAAGGTCAATAAAATGACTACTCGGCACGTTGGGGGAAATATGCCAGTTAACTTGTGAACTGCCCAAAGAGTGCACTAAGAGCTATGGGGTGGTATATACAATATTTGCCAGTGTATAAGACACATTGTAGTATAAGACACACCCTATTCATACCAAAATAGCCCACTATCCACCACTATATACAAGACACACTCCATTTCCCAGTGTGTTTTAAGTGGGTCTTATACACCAGCAAATACGATACATCTAATTGCTATTCAGTGGTGGTCATCAGCAGGTTCGCACCAGTTCACCACAACCAGTAGCAGAAATTCTGGCTGGCCCTGCCCATCCAAGTTTTGCAATAAAGTAGTCCTAATTGGGGTGCAACACAGGGCTTTCTCCCTGGCCATGCCCACCATACAACAGTGTGGTAATAAAACAAGTTTTATGTATCGTATAATCAAAGGAATGACTTTGTGTTATGTTTGCATGAATTAAGGATATTATTGTGTATGCAAGTAACTTTCCCGATTCCGCACGCAACTCAGCTGCCACAGTAGTGCAGCTGAGGAAGCTCAGCCCATGCAACTCCAATTAACCAATGCAGCTAGTGTTGAAAACCGCCCAGTTTCAGGTGTACCTTAGTAGCTACGCAGTACGCCCCCAATGATGTCACTGCCACCACAGCCAATGAGTATCCATGGTGGGGAATTCAAATACAGTATATAAGGAGCTGCGTCTCCTACATGTGCCCATGTACAGATTGACCATGCTGAAATAGTGTTTGGCCCGCCTGCCGGCTCCATGTGAAATCAATCTGCCTACATCAAATTGGTGATGAGGATGGGATAATGGCTTCCCACAGAGTAACCCTTGCACCGTTCGACACCTTGAAGTCATGGGATCTGTACGAGGAGCAGTTCCTGTATGCCATGGACGCCGAGGGCATCGAAGACGAAGCTCAGAGATGAGCCTGCCTACTGGCTCAGTGCGGGTTGCTGACCCTGGAGCTGGCAAGGAACCTCCTGATGCTGAGGGCTCTAAGGTCGGTCCCCCTCGATGAGATCCTGAATGTGCTGCGGGCACACTTCTGGCTGAAGATGTCCATGTTCCCGGTATGACTGGCCTTCCGCCGGTGTGACCAGTGGCCCAGAGAGAGCATGGCGGAGTATATCGCCATGCTGAGACTGGCGGCTGTACCTTGCCGCTGGGGTGCCTTCCTGAGTGAAGTGCTGTGAGACTGCTTCCTCCTTGGAATGCGGGATGAGGAGGCCCAGCGGAGACTGTTGGCCCAGGATGAGGACATCACCTTTGTGCAAGTCCTCAGGGCTGCCCAGGCTGCAGAGGCGGTCAAAGACACGGTGCGGGCATGTCGGGCGAGAATCAGTGCCTCAGGGAACCCGTCTTCCGCCGTGCAGGCCCACAGCTGCTCGTCTCGCAGGGAGTGAGAACCGAGAGCCATGGCAGCCACCGCCACGTCCTCATCCGACCTCAGCAAGAGTGAAAGCAAGCCTGAGGTCCAGAAGGTGAGGAAACAACCTTCCAAGAGGAGAGACACCACCGAAGCAAGCAGATGCTGCGAGGAGTGCGGGGGCACACACGACCAGAGGAAGTGCCCCTTCAAGAAAGCCAAGTGCCACAACTGCGGGCGTTTGGGCCACATCGCCAAGGTGTGCAGACAATGCAGAGGCCAAGACCCTGTCCGGACCAGCTGCCGGAAGGACCAGAACATAGGAAAGGTGCAGTGGTGAGACGTGTGTCGGACCGGCACACCCATTTCTTTGTTAAGGTACTGTTGCAGGGGTTCCAGGTGAAGATGGAGGTGGACTCAGGGATTGCCTACTCCATAATCTCGCAGACCAAATTTCTGCATATACCCAAACTTAGAGCCCTCAAAACGAACTTGTGGGATGTTCAGGGAAGCTACATCCCAGTCCTGGGGGTGGGGGACTTCACTGTCCATTTTAAGAACTTCACTAGGAAGTTGCCCTTAGTGGTCCTTAAGGGGGGGTCCAGTTGCCTCCTGGGGACCCAGTGGTTTGAACCACTGGGAATTGCATTGACTGGAATCAACACCATCCGAGGTGACCCCATCCAAGACGTATGCAATGCACACGCGGCAGTCTTCAGAAAAGGACTTGGGGAATACAAGGGGCCTCCTGTGGACCCTTCCATCTGCCCTGTGCGCCTCAAGCCGCGCAGAGTGCCTTTCCCACTAAAGGACAAAATAGAGGTGGAGTTGGACAAATTGATGGGTCACGGGATTTTAGTACCAGTGGACTCCGCGGAGTGGGAAACTCCAATTGTAACGGCAATGAAATCTAATGGGGAGGTTAGGATTTGTGCTGATTACAAGTGTACTATCAATAAGGCAATCCGCCCCAATGCCTACCCAGTGTCGGTAGTCAGCCACTTGCTGGCCAAGTTACATGGGGGGAGGTGTTTTGTAAAGCTGGACCTAGCACAGGCTTACCAGCAGTTAACAGTCTCACCTGCGGCCGCAGCTGCACAGACGATAGTGGTGCACAAGGGTGCCTTTAAAGTAACACACCTCCAGTTTGATGTGAATTCAGCTCCCGGTATATTTCAGGCACTTGTGAAACACCTTCTTAAGGGACTCCCCGGGGTATTGCCATACTTTGACAATGTATTGATAACTGCTGGGGATGAGTGAGAGTTAGCACAGAGGTTAGACCGGGTTCTGTCTGTGTTCAAGAGGGCTGGGTTATGCCTGAGAAGGGACAAGTGCAACTTTTACACAAATGAGGTAGAGTTCCCTGGGTTTCGGATTACCCCCGATGGGGTAAAGCCCTCAAAGTCAAAGGTTGCAGCCAGAGCTGCAGTCAGAGCTGCAGTCGTTCTTGGGGCTTTGGAATTTCTACCACTTCTTCCTCCCACGGAAGGCATCTGTGGCAGAGCCGCTGCACCGCCTACTGAAAAAGGATGCAGTCTGGTGGTGGGAGGAGGCTCAAGATCGAGCGTTCAGTGAGTTAAAGTGGCTCCTCTCTTCTGAGGCAATATTAACTCACTTCGACCACAAAAAGCCCATAGTGCTAGTGTGTGATGCCTCACTCGTGGGGGTCGGGGCTGTCATATGCCACATGTTTGAGAATGGGAGGGAAGCACCAAGTGCATTCTATTCAAGATCCCTCTAGAAAGCAGAGCGCAATTACGCCCAGACAGACAGGGAGGCCCTTGCGATCATCGCAAGGACAAAGAAATTCCATGACTTCCTGTACGGGAGGGAGTTCACCATTGTCATGGATCACAAGCCCCTCCTAGGTATCTTTGTCACGACCAAGCCCACCCCACAGATCTTGTTCCCTAGAATGTTAAGGTGGGCAATCTTCCTAAATGCATAACAGTTCTCACTGGTGCATCGCCCAGGGAAAGACATCGTGCATGCGGATGCACTTTCCAGGTCTCCCCTACCAGAGCTGGGAGAACCTGAGTGTGAGGTTGAGCAAGAGCACCAGGTGCTGCTCATTGAGACTCTCGACTCGCCCCCAATTGTGCCTGCGGATATCGCCATGGCAACCGCCAAAGACAGGGTTTTGTCCCAAGCGCTTGGGTAACGTCTCCTTCCGAAGAACTCACATTGTTCTTCAGGAAGCGTTCTGAGCTTTTGCTCAAGAAAGGATGCCTCCTCTCGGGCCAGAGAGTAGTAATTCCCGAGGTCCTGCGAGCCAAGGTGCTCCATCTGCTCCATACGAGCCACCCGGGAATCGTGAAGTCAAAAGCCTTAGCAAGGAGCTACTTCTGGTGGCCCAATATAGATGATGATATAGAGAAAATGGTGGGCTGGTGTGAGAGTTGCCAGCAATCACGGCCCGAGGAGCATGGGCTACCCCCCAGGGAGTGGGACACAGCACGTGGCCCATGGTCCAGACTCCACGTGGACTTTGCAGGGCCCTTCAGGGGCACAATGTTCCTACTCGTGGTTGACGCATTCTCAAAATGGCTCGAGGTCATTCCAATGCATAACACATCCTCCGCGGCCACAATCAAACACCTGAGAAGGATGTTCATTTGTTTTGGCATTCCCAACGTGCTAATTTTGGATAACACATCCATTTTCACGTCTGCAGAATTCCAAGCGTTCCTTGAGCGGGATGCAGTCAGGCACGTCACCTCTGCCCCTTTTCACCCGGCCATGAACGGCCAAGTAGAGCGCATGGTCTGCACCACAAAAGAAGCCCTAAGGAGGATGGATCCGGGGACCTGGAGCTACAGCTCTGTCAATTCCTCATAACCTACAGGGTCACCCCACTAGCATCGGGGCAATCCCCCTCGAAACTCCTAATGCAGAGGAAAATCCCAATGTTGTGCAACCACCTGGATCCTTCTAGGGTGGAGGATAGGGGTATGAACGTGTCAGTAGAGTGGGAAAAGGTGTTTGGGGCAGGCAACATGGTTTACTGCAGGACCTATGTGAGCTCAGGACCAGCGTGGGTACCTGGGGAGGTGGTAGAGCAAACAGGGCCAGTTTCGTACAAAGTAATAACAGAGTCAGGGTTGCTGTGGCGCCGACATGCTGACCAGCTTAGGAGAAGGGTCACGGAAGCCACCCGAGGGACTGATCCAGAGGAACCCACTGAAAGGAGCGACAGAGAGGGTTCAACATTAGGGTTGCCCCCACCCGCTTAACCCAAGGGGGGATACAGGATTAAGCATTACAGGCTGCACAGAATCACCAGAGTCAGCCTTTCAGCCCAAGGAAGCGGACCCCCAGTTTGATTTTTTGTTTCCGGATGAGGGGAGTTTTCGCGAGTGCTCCCCCACTTATCCCAGTGAGCAGCGGGGCTTTGAGTTCTCCCAATAGTCCCCTCACCCCACCCCCTCGAGCCAGAGATACCCCTTCCTTTCCCCTACCAGGATTTGATGGGTCCCTTCAGTTTTCTCGAGGGAATAGCCCAAGCACTGCAGGCCCCCCAGTAGCGCCTCTGTATCAGCGGGCCGGCCACAGCGAAATTGCACGCCACCACAATGGTTAAGGGACTTCATCCCATCCTAGGGGGGAGGGATATTGTGTATGCAAGTAACTCTCCTGATTCCGCATGCAACTCAGCTGCCACAGTAGCGCAGCTGAGGAAGCTCAGCCCATGCAACTCCAATTAACCAATCAGCAGCTAGCGCAGGAAACCACCTGGTTTCAGGTGTACCTTAGTAGCTACGCTGTACACCCCCAATGACGTCACTGCCACCACAGCCAATGAGTATCCATGGCGGGGAATTCAAATACAGTTATAAGGAGCTGCATCTCCTACATGTGCCCATGTACAGATTGACCATGCTGAAATAAAAAAGTGTTTGGCCCGCCTGCCGGCTCCATGTGAAATTAATCTGCCTACATCAAAGATATGCAAATACCATGTACATGGATTTTCAAGTATTTGTTTTAGAAATCACAACCAACTCATTTCAAGCTGATCTTTAGCTTGTCTGATTTGATTTGTGATTGAATATATAGTAACACATATTTCATGTGTTTGAAAATAAGAGGCTTTGTCTTGGGGTGAAGCTCTATAACATGAACTACTGCTCTCACCAGTTCCTTCCTTGATTGCTTCCCCCTTGCCCACCCCCACCCCTTCTCTGGAGTCATTCCATTTACTCCTTGCTCAGCTCCTATTCTCCTTTGAATTCATTGTATACTTGCTTGGTACTGCTATCCAGAAGTCATTTACCCACCCCAGATCCTTGAAACAAAAGCATATGATGATGCCAGCATTTCAAATCCACTTACATTGACTGGGAACTATTTCCCAGTCACCAATAATCTCTGGATCCCCTGAAAGAAATATGCTGGTGGCCTGTATCATCATCATCTCCTCCTCCTTCTCCATCATCTTCAACTTCTTCCATGTCTAGGTCAGACATTAAACATCCAAAATGAAGCCACCTGTTGGTGAATTCATCCCGTATTCCTTTCACCCAACTTAAAGAAAGATTAGCCAGCACAAGGTTGCAGTTGCTTGGGATACACCCGATTGTGGTTCAAAAATACTACAATCTTTGAGGAGGCTCTTTCCGTGTAGCCCATCTATATCTCTTATCTGAATGTAGAGGCAGGGAATATTGCCCACTCTATGTTCATCTCTTAATCATAGGAAAGGAAACCTACTGACAACACTGTTCTCTGACCTACCCATGATCCAACAAGTGGCAAACACTTTCATTTCAGGGGGAACCAGTTTGGGGGAGGTCAGTGCCCTTTTTTCCATACTGTTATGTTGAGTGAGAAGCAGAGGTTCTGTGGATGAAACTGAGTCTCATACCTATTTACCATGGCTTGATTTTTAGCCTATAAAGGAAAATTCAGAGGGCACATTATTGAATATGATTGCTGGTTTTCTTGATTTGCTTCGGGAAACAGAGAAATATCTCTCACCTTGCTTCATTTTCCAAACACATCTCAATAAACCTAATATAAGTGTGTTTTTATGTGTTGTCTGTTCTGCCATTTCTATTGCCCCCTGGAGAAAGCTTTAAAGCATTAACTGGCTGAAATGTGTCAGACATTCTTAGCAATATAATGTATAAGATTTTCCCCTCAGCATTTTGAGATGTGTTTGCCCTGTATATGGGCTCATAGTATTTAGTATGCACTTCCCATCCTGATTCTTTACCTGAATACAGATCTGGTGAATGGAAAGGCAAACTGTGCTGATTTACATGGGGAAATGGGCATGGGAAATTTAGCTCCAACTTCTCATACTCCATACTGCTTCCTGCATTTCTGTCCATGTGCAAAAGTATACTGGTAGCTAGAGAATTTAAATATACTCACTGAAAATATTGTTTCTACAGCAACTGTAACTGACCAGGTCATTTATTAGAAGTGCTATGGATCCATAAGATCCTATGATAAACATATGTTCTTGACAGATGTTTTAAGTTTTATGGACCAAGAACATGCTCATATTGGAGTATAGTGTTTTTTTAAAAAAACACACACACACCTGGTAATCAGTAGCATTTAGGAAACATCCAATGTTCAGATATTATTCTGTAATCTAGATGGTTAAAAATGCAAACAGGAGTGGTAGATTTTGCTGGTTTTAGGTACTAAGGCATTCTTTGTGTTAAATTTGCCATTGCAATGAACTCTGTTGTTTTGTTCCAGTGTTAGAGGGCCCATAGGCCACAGCTCTCTAAATGTAGTTTAACACCAATCCTTGTCAGTCCCAGCCAACACAGACAATGATCAGGGATGATGGGAAATGTAATCTAACGACACCTAGAAGAGTGCAGATTCTCTACCTCATTCTTATCACTTCCTATAATTACCTAAAAGCCATGAGGTAACTTTGCAAATTTAGTCTGAATAACTCTTTGTACTTTTACCAATCAAATCAAACAGACAGACTGCAACCAGCTTGAATACTAGACCCATTTAATGGCAACCACTGCGCTGGATAGTTTAATGGCTAGATCAATGAACCTGCACCCATCCCAAAAACTGCCACATACAAAGAAAAAGCAATTTTTCAATGGCCAGCTCACCCAAAATAAAAAAAAAGATTCAGGAGCACCAACAAGGTCATATTCATCCTGTTAGCCTCCCTTAAGAGGTCATCTTGCTGAGTGACCAGTGCTATTTCAGTAACCTGATTGAAATGTATCTGAGATGGATCCCAGTCCTACACTCAATAGAACTACTGAGAATGAGAATACCAGGACACTCTCACAGATGACTAGGGGTGTGACAAGTTAAATTGCAAATCTCGATCCAGCACCTTATTAGTGCTGTGATGCCACTCCCTGCCTGCCCTTCACCATATTCCTCAGAAGCGCCTGAAACCCAACTCCTGAAAGTTTTCTAGCCCTTTACGGCTAAGAGAAGAGTCTTTTTGAAAGACCTCAAAGCCGGGACAGACATATATGGAAGAGTGTACATTTTGGTGTGCCCAGAGACCTGGAGTGGAAAGGTTAGATTGTAATCAGTTGGAATCTGATTGCCCTGGATTCCATTGTTCTACCATGATGCTGAATACTGTCCACAGTTTGTAAATCTGTTATTTGGTTTTTGCCTTGCCTGCTCTGTGGATGGATTGACTATTGTTACCATTGATAAACATTAACATCTCATGTTCCTCCTACCCTTTAAAATCCAGTAATTCTATCTTAAATCTGACATAGTAGAACTGAAAAAAAGACATTTGTGGATTTATTTGAGGGGGGTAGAATCACTTTGGTCTCCTGCTCTTGGTTGTCCCAAAAAAAATCTGCTGCATACTCAGGAAATAATATGTAAATTCTTTCCTCATTTCCCCCAAATTATAATGTTTAATAGTTTTCTCAAACTATATATGTAACCCCAAATCACAATACATCCTCTATACATGCCCTACTGACTGAGAATCTGCATTAATTTAATTTAAAATTTAATTTAATTGTTCAATTTCTACACCGCCCACTCAGCTTAGGCCGACTCAGGGTGGTTCACAATCACAGATAAAACATAATTAAAACTAATTAAAACTACCCACCCCCTAAAAAAGGGTGCAGGGACAGAAGGGTCCATGGGTGAAGGAGTTGTCCTCTATACCAACCATCTAACGGAGATTACCCTTCCACCTGCACCCCATATTTGGCCCACCGGCCAGGTTTTGAATTCTTTTCTGAAGGGCAGCAATTCTGCCTGGATACATAACTCTGTTGGCAGAAGGTTCCAGAGGGCCGGTGCAGACACAGAGAAGGCCGTCCTCCTTGTGCCAGAGAGCCGAGCCCTCTGGCTGGTGGAACAATTAGAGAGCCCCTCTGGGCCACTCTGGTAGGATGGACAGATGTCCTTAGAGCGATGTGGTTTCTTAGGTAGCCTGACCATGTAGGGCTTTAAAAGTCAAAAACAGCACCTTGAATTGCACCCGGAGGCAAACTGGTAATCAGTGCAGCTCCCAAAGCAGTGGTGAGGCATGGGCATAACGTCCACACCCCATCACCACCTGGGCTGCTGCATTCTGGACCAGCTGCAGCCTCTGAATGGTCATCAAGGGCAGCCCCATGTAGAGTGCATTACAATAATTTAGTCTGGAGGTCACCAAAGCATGCGTGACCATGAGCAAGGAGCAAGGAGTCCCGGTCCAGGAGCGGGCGCAACTCATGAATCACCCGATGTTGGGCGAAAGCCCTGCTGTACTTATGCTTCCATAAATTACAGAATATACTAAAGGAATGAGTAGGTTTTGGGCTCTAGATGTTGTTAGATTGCAACCATGATACGCTTTCATCATTGACTGTGCTGGTTAGAACTGATGCAAGCTCTACTCTAACAACGTCTGGAGGACCACAGGTTCCTATCCTTCATTCACACTGTAAATTTTTAAAGACTTCATAGAAAATACACCTGCAGCCTCTCTGGTTTTGAGAAGTCACCTAAAGATTGGCAGTTGTGTCATGGGATTCAAAAGGTGATAATCCTAAACTCATACAGGGAAAATAAACAGAAATACATTTATTAGAAGAAGAGCATGCTGAGCCTTTCTATGTTTTCATCATCCTTCATGAAAGCAATTGAACCAATTGTGCCGTAGTTCAACAAGTAGTTTCCTTGCCAGTGTACAGAATTCTCATTAAGCCATCATGAATAATGTATTCACAGTATTACTCGAACTAAGTGCAAGATTATTCATGCACAACTCAAAAGTGATTACGGCTCTTGGAAAGATGGAACAATAACAGTATAAAGATACCACACGCAAGTCATTGAATTATCTGCAGCTAAAATGAATTGGAATTATGCAGCCAGCTGTCAACACTTTTTTCTTCTCTCCAGGTGAAGCATTTTGAGTTGTGATTTTAAAATCTATATCAAGGAAGAGAGCTAAGCCACTTTCTGCCATTGCAACCCAATTGAACATTATAAACTGACAAGATTGGATCCCAGGGTTTCTTATAGAAGTGTGTTCAGTTGTCACCAGCAGAAGCAGGATGAGGATGAGGTTCATTTTATCTGTTGTTACATGTGTAGGTTCTTGAAAAGTTCCTTGTATGAATGGCAGGTTCTATCACCAGGCTGATTTCTGTGCACACTGCTTCTTGTTGTGTCTTAGGGTCAAAAAACAGGTTCAGAGGAAAGGATTAAAATGCTCCTATCAGTATTTAGTTCTGTTCTCCCCTAGTCCTAGTGGTGAAATTTAAATATATAACCATGCAATTTGTTTTCACCACAAGGTAATCTGGTCTTTTTAAAGATGAAGTATGTGCAGTATACATACCTGATTGCAACAATTATGTACCATATCAGTTCATACTGCAGGTGTCCGTGTGTAAGTGTGTGCGCCCTATTTTAAGCATAAAGGATGGCTGGGAATTTTGTTTCACTTTGCTTTTACCAAAATTTACCCAAATTCACAAAATTTCAATACAGGAAAAAGCAAACAGACAGATTTGCCCATTCCTAAATATAAATTAAGCTGTCTGGATAGTTTAGTGGTTTAGGCATCTGGCTGCAGAGCCAGAGATTGAGAGTTCAATTCCTGGGAGAAGAGACAGCTTGTGTTGCCTTGTCCCAGTCCTGCACAGTTCCAGGATTACATCTGAAGAAGGGAATGGTAAACAACTTATTACTATTATTATTATTACTGTTACTATTGTAAATTAATGTGCACACATTATAGTACTATAAACTTCTATCTGGGAATACCTCCTATTGAACTGAATGCAGCTTATTGCTTCTTAGAACTGCAATGCCCATATATCAATGTAAAGGAAAAATCGGGATTAAGATTTCACTAATCTAAAAGTTGTTGATGTCAGTCCTGAACTGTCTTTTCATCTTTTGTTAGATTATGTCTTTTTTCCTGCCAATAATGTCATAAACTTTGGTGACAGAATGCTAAAAAAGAATATTACTATTGAGGTCACTAGTGTTACCCGACCATGAAGCTAAGCTTTAGCTTCAAAACCTTAGGGCTTCTTATATATCTGAACTAGCTATTGTGCCCGACCTTGCCGGGCAGGTTTGGAATGTGCAGCCCAGCAGGTGTGTGTGTGTGTGTGCGCGCGTGTGTATGTGTGTGTGTGTGTGTGAGAGAGAGAGAGAGAGAGAGAGAGAAAGAGAAATTGAGAATGAGAGTGAGATTGAGAGTGTGAGAGAGAGAGAAAGAGAGTGAGAGAGAGTGAGAGTTAATATGAAAGTGAGAGAGAGTGAGAGAGAGAGTGAGAGAGAGTGAGAGTGTGAGAGACAATGCAGTTTGATTTTAAAAAAGCAAAGATGAAGAAAAACCTTTCATACATTCAATTTCTTTGAATTGTTCATTGTCAAATACAGAGTTATATAATTCTTCTGCAGTCATTATTGTTGCTTTTTTCATGTTCAGCACAGCAAGAGTTCTATACTAGCTGATCTTTCCTGATCTCTTGATTATTCCCTTCTTTTGATTCAGCCTCAGTTTGAACAAAAATGATGTCCTGTAAAACACATATTCATTATTTGTACAACAGTAACTAGAGAAAGCAAAGTTGCTTTTGCTGTTCTTAAATTAACCATGTATAAGTTTCTTGACCTTTTCTAAACAGTGCAGTACTTTTAAAGAGGTAATTCAACTTCCTCTCAAACTCTTTTTAAGGGAGAAGCTACACAACTGGTGTGGGATAGGAGTATGCCAACCCATATTGGTCTACAATGCAGTAATTTTACTACATTCCCATTAACACGTGATTTAGTCCAAGCAGTTACAGTATAAAAGCCAGCTCTTCTTCTTCTTGTTCCTTTCTCAATCAAACCCTGGAGTGCCAAAATGAAGCCATTTCCTTGGCTTTGTCATTGGCCAAACTTACGTCCTCATTGGTGCATGTTTCTAGCAATAATCAGCAGACCAGTAGATGAGCTGGATTCTGAATCTCTCCACACCGTAATTAGCTTTCTTTCGAAGCCATCCTCATTCAGCGGTGTGCTAGGGTATTGAGCAATTGGGCAATGTCCCACTCCACCCCAGCAATCCCCGATCCCCGGTCCTGTTGGCAGAATTTTATTTATTTATATTTTTTCTTAACCAAAGGGTGGGAAGGGAAAGTCAAGCCAGTGCTGCAAAAGGATTAACTCAAGGGGAAACAGTGGTGGGGCGGTGACACTGACAAGATGGGCACCTTCCTCCCACTTTGTCTCTGGCCATTATACATGTTCCCACCATCCTTCCTGGGGAATCGAACCCAGATCTTCTGCGTACAAGGCAAAATTTCAACCTCTAAGCCACAGCAACTCCACAACCAATGGAACTGCTTTTGGCAATCTTATAACAGAGAACTCCATTTTAACCAGAGAGGATATCATTGCTTTTAAAATCTGGGCTGTAGAAGACCTAAATGGGAATCAAACTCTGCCTCAGGAAAGACCTTTTGTTTGAAGAAAGGATGCAACATGGAACAGTTATTGTTGTTGTTGCTGCTGCTGCTGCAGTAGTAGTAGTAGTAATAGTTATAAATATTTATATTTATTATTATAATTATATTTATATTTAAATATTTTTTTAAAAAATGTAAGCCTAAGTGGGAATCAAACTCGGTAACTTTTGGGCATAGTCAAAAACATCCAAAGACCTGGGGCCAGAGAGAAGGACACCTCCGGAGACCCCCGACCACCCCCAGGAGATACCATCCACAACCACCATCACAGCGAGGCCGGAGCCGGCGCCTTTGACCGACTCCATGCGGCCGAAGGGAGGCAAGAGCTGCTGCGTGCATGCAAAGGATAAGTAATCGAACTGAAATAATATAGTTGACTAAACATAGATGGCTTATGGCAACTGACATAGTGACTGTACAAGAAACTGACTTACATAGAGACCTGATATAGTGGACTTTTTCTTTCTTTCTTTCTTTCCCTTTCATTAATTAGTTCACCTTTTACTTTGATACTATGTGATAAACTGTGATATTGTGCATGATAATACTTTGTTTTAAAACTGTTTAAACTGTGATAACATGTGTGATGGGAAAAGACTGGCGTAGAGACCGGCAAGGCACGCCACAAAGTTTTCCAAGAGAACCCTATGGACCAAAACAAAAGGCAAAACAAGGGGATGCTCAGCACAGCAGATCTGAAAAGGGGGAGGGATACGAAAGGGAGAGGAGAAATACAGTGTTGCAGGGAACAATACTGCATAGGGACATGGAATGTGAGGTCTATGAATCAAGGAAAACTGGAAGTGGTAAAAATGAGATGGAAAGAATGCAAGCGCGGCGCCAAAATGGCCGCCACACCCTTTGCGGGCCCCCCCATAGGACGAAGGCATCCGGGTAGTTAGGGGGGTGGCCAGCTCCCTTATAAAAGGGGTGGCCATGAGGCAGCCGAGCTGCCATTTTGCGAAGCGACGGAGCGGAGAAGTTTTTCCCTCTTACCTCCGTCGCTTCTACCTTTCCCGGGAAGCCTTTTGCTT
This sequence comes from Bradypodion pumilum, assembly GCA_035047305.1. NCBI lineage: Eukaryota > Metazoa > Chordata > Lepidosauria > Squamata > Chamaeleonidae > Bradypodion > Bradypodion pumilum. Next base: position 85,864,125 of record JAWDJD010000002.1, read on the forward strand.
GCTGAACTATCTCGTTTCGGCTTCCCATCGATTGGCTGAGATGCCCTTGAAGGGGAAGGCGGCTGCGAGCGCCGCTCGTGAGGTTCCCGGAGGGCCGCGGCCGCGCCTCCAAGCGGCCGCCTTTGCCTGCACCCACCGAGACCGGTGGAATGGGGGTCTTTTTTCCCTGGCCGGAGACTGCTGGCCCACGCATGGGTCCAGTAGGGGCTGCGGCCCTCGGCCCGCGAACGGTGGACACCGTTCCTGATGTTGCCCATTCCGCTGGCCCTTCCTCCATAGGGGCGCAGCTCGCCCCGGGGCCTTCCAACCTTGGGGGGTGGTCCGGTCCCCTTCCCCTGGCAGGTTGCTACATCGGCCTTAACGGGCCCGGGTGTGGGGTTATGGCCCTATTCGGGCCCCGGGGTACAGGGACCTGTACCCATGCCTGCAGTAGGCGGGCCGGCTGCCCCCCCTTTTTTCTCCCTTGTCAGCGTTGAAGCCTTATGGGCCCGTGTTGCAGCCCTCGAGGCATCCCTGGCCCGGGCTAGCCACTCTGGTGCTCCCTTTGGGGTTCATTTCGACGCGTCGTCTGCTGGGTAGCGGCAGGCGACGGGATGGGTCGAGCTGCTTGAGGTGCATGGCACGGCCTCGGCCACTGCCTCGCAGCTCCCCAACCTACGGCCGGTGTGGGTCAGCCCCCAGTGACGAGCTCTACAGCGGTCGTGAGCTCCGACGCCCCCAGCGGGCCGGAACCCCCGGTGGGGGCGGCCCGCGGGGGTGCAGCGTGTGAGTATGCGGTTCAAACTAGTGCACCTACACACGTGGCCATGTTGGGGGGGCTTTCCAAGGGCCTTGGCCTCGCGTGGGTGGTGCGGCGGTACAGCCGCTGACGCCCCACCCAGCGACGACAACTACCACCCAGGGCCCTGTGGTGGGGGGTGTTTCCTACCCTGAGGGGAACGTGTTGGGTGGCTGGGTTGGTCCAAGCCCCTTTTCAGATGCCCGCAGTCTGCGGTGCCTGTATCGGCCTTGCCGACAGCCGGGTATTCCTTACTGCGGGGTGACCACTTGCCACAGGCCACCGGAGAGTAAATTTGGCGGGGGGAGTACGTGGATTTATTCTCACTCATAAACAGAGAGCCCACCAAGGAGGAGAGCGCGGGGCAGAAGGGGAAGGATAGTAGCAGGCACGTCGTCGCAAGCCAACAAGTACGTGGGCCAACTGGTTGCCGGCCTACCTCATAGGCATGGCGGTGTACCTCTGGGCCCGGTCGGATTTGGCAATTCCGATGGTCCACTATTTGGACAATGTATACCGGGCGATGGTTGACTTTCCAGGCCCATCGTGGTTGGCTTATGACGAGGAATGCCGTAGGCGGATTTCCCCGCACCCCGAGATTAGGTGGGATGAGCCATGCCAGAGGCGGTGGCTTTTGTACGTGACGCCCACGCACCCTGCTCAGGGGGTTCCAGCCCGCCTGCTGTCCTGGACTTTCTTGTCCAATGATTCCTACAATGGGGAGAATTGCAAATACAGACAGGAGTGTCCCACATGTGTTGGCCCCCATGCGGCCCCTGCCTGTCCCGGGCCCGGAGGGATGCAGGGCAGAGGGAGGGGCGGACAGGGGGCTGGCAAGACTGCCGCAGATGGATCTAGTCCACCGAAGGGCTCCCTCCCCGATTAAGGTGGGCATGTTGGAGCGTTGGCTCACATTGTACCCGAAGGGAGAGGACGCGGGTTATCTCCTTCAGGGTTCTAGGCAGGGGTTCCGGATCCCTTTCTGGGTAATAGGTCCCCTCAGGATGCCCCCAATCTTTGATCCCTTAGGGGGAGGGAGGAGGTGGCTGCTGCCAGCTTTGACAAGAGGGTCTATGCGGGCAGGGTCGTTGGCCCTGTCCCTGCACCCCGTCCCGGGGAACATATTATTTCAACGATGCCATGCCTTTTGGCTGTTACATTCGGGCTCGGTATTCGAGCGTTTCACCACTTTCCTAGAGTGGGCTTTTGTCCGCAGGTCAGGGTCCCGGTCTGTAGCCCATTCCCTGGAAGGTTTTTATTCGGGGCTGAATGGGGCTGGGACACGTGCACACGTCTCCTCAACATATTTCAGATGCTAATGGAGGAACTCGGTGTCCCTTTAGCGCCCGAAAAGACCGAGGGCCCATCTCCACAGCTAGTATTCCTGGGGTGGAGAGTGACACGGTAGCGCAGGCTTCTAGGTTGCAGTGAGATAAGGTGTCAAGGCTAGTGGCCCTTATCTCGGACTCACGGGCCGAGCGCATGGCATCACTGAGGGAACTGCCACCCCAATTTCGCTGGCAGGGTCGTCGCTCCGGGCAGGGCATTTGCTCGGCGCTTGTGCGACGCCATGGCAGGATTATCCAGGCCCCACCATAGGGTTAGGCTTACCCGGGGTATCAGGGCGGACATGCTTGTCTGGTTGCAGTTCCTGAGGGAGTTCAATGGGGTCTCATTTTGGAGGCATGACCTCCTGGCTTCCCCTCATTTTCAGATTCAGTCTGATGCCTCGGGATCCCTGGGTTATGGGATGTACTTCAATTGGAAGTGGGCCTATGGTGGGTGGCCACCATCCTGGGCAGGCGCGGGTCGCCTGCGTGGTCTCACGTATCTGGAATGTTTCCCTATCCTGGGTGCTTTGATGCTATGGGGCAAGGAGTGGGCCAACTCGGTTGTGCATTTTTGGCATGACAAGGCGGCTGTCGTCCGCATCGTCAATGCACAGAATTCCAAATCGCCCGGGGTTATTGACCTAGTGCGCTAGTTTGTGTCATGCAGCCTGTGCCTCAACATTCTCTTCAGGGCCCGGCATGTCCCAAGGGTTGATAATGATATTGCTGCTGCTTTGTCCCGTCTGCAGATCTCCCGGTTCCGTGCCTCGGCCCCGGATGCGGAGGAATTTCCCTCGCCACTCCCGGACGAGAGATGGAACGTTGGCAAGGAGAGGTGACCCGGGCGATTGGCCTGTCACTAGCGCCATGCATGAGTAAGGAGTATCACCACGCATTTAGTTCTTTCAGAGCGTTCTGTACCCAATTTCGACTGCCAGGAACCTGGCCGATCCCAGTGGCCCATGTTCTGCGGTTCATGGTTTACCTGTATGCCCAGGGCCTTGCACCTCGCACCATAGCATCTCAGCTGTCAGGGTTGGCTTTTATGGCCAAAGTGGGAGGTCGTTTGGACGGCACCAATGACTTCCATGTGAGACATGTTTTGGAGGGGTGGGTGCGCGTGCGCGGGCGTTTCCCGGGCGACCGCCACCCGATTTCCCCAGGTTTTTTTTGCCCGATTGGCCCGGGGCTGGCCTGGCCTCTGTTTTGATAGATGAGGCAGCCCATTTCATGCGGCTACTACGGTGGCCTTTTTGGGGGCGCTCCGCATCGGCGAGCTTGAGATGCTGAATAAGGCGGATGCAAGATTTTCCCAAGGATTTTACCAATTGGCCCGGGGCTGGCCTGGCCTCTGTTTTGATAAATGAGGCAGCCCACTTCATGCGGCTACAATGGTCGCCTTTTTGGAGCGCTCCGCATCAGCAAGCTTGAGATGCTGAATAAGGCGGATGCAAGATTTTTCCAGGGGTTTTTACCCAATTGGCCCGGGGCTGGCCTGGCCTCTGTTTTGATACATGAGGCAGCCCACTTCATGCGGCTACAAAGGTGGCCTTTTTGGAGCGCTCCGCATCAGCGAGCTTGAGATGCTGTATAAGGCGGATGCAAGTCGTAGGGCACTGGAACTCGAAGATGTCTGTGTGGACAATATTGGGCTCAGTTGGGGATACGCTCCTCTAAAGTGAATCAGCACGGCGTAGGCAGTGGAGTAGACTGCTACGATGTTCCTCGACAGACATCTGTCCGGTTGGTGCCCTACAGGATTTCCGTGCACTGTGTGGCACGCACCATGGCACATTTTTTTCTGTCACCAAGGTGGATCTTCTATTACTAAATTTCAATTTGGGGGGTGCCGGCAAGGCACTAGGCAGTGTTGGCCTCTCAAGGGCTCGTTGCGGCACCCATTCGTTCTGGATAGGGGCGGCTTCTGCTGCAGTTGTTTTGGGTACTCCAGGGCTGAAATACGCCGTATGGGAGGGTGGGGATCACAATGTTTTCAGTTTTGTCTTCGCCCTCCTCCACTGCGAGTACCAGTTTTAGTCACTGCACTGTTTCTCCCCCCCCCTCCCTTTTTTACTTGACAGACCCTGGGTGTCGTTTTACACCGGTGACAGTATGCCTGGTGGGCCGTAGCCGCATGCACAGGGCAGCGCGTTACGCTGCATGGGGCAGCGCGTTACGCTGCGGCGACAGAGTGGGTACCCGACGGGGACAGGGTGCATCCGCACGTCCCAGGTGCTATGGTAAGCGCGGCATGTTATGGCGGGAACTGTTGCCATCCCTTTTCTACATCAGGGATGCTGGCTCGCCAGATGTCCTGGTTACGTGGGGGCGATGGTTTGGGGCGGGTCACTGGCCTATCGCAGAAACTTGCGGTTCGCAGTGACCTGCCCTACTCACATTATGTGTGACCTGCCACATCCCTCAATTGGTCGGACACGATACCGCGGTATGCTTACAGGGGGGCGTTTGGCCTCAGGGCTCTGACTGAGCCGACGCTCCGTGAACGGGGCTATTGCCCGGTTCCTTTTTGACAAGGGCGGGGGATGCGCCATTAGCCTCCCCGCCATCAGTCTGCAAATTTACGAGCTTTACTCAGGGGATGGGGCCCATCTGTCGAAGGGAGGTATGGACCTCTGGATTAGTGGACTGGCGAGCAGGCCTGTCGACCGAGCTGACGGTCTTGGGGGGGGCGGTGAGCCTTTTTGGAAGCCTCCCCGTGTGGCGGGTATCACTGGTAAGGTAAACATTATGACCCACAGGTATCCGGCAGGTTTGCAATTGACTGGACAACAATAGACAGGCATAAGTTGATTAAACGTTGTCCGGTCAACGACGAACTAGGCGACGGGGTGATGGCGATAGCTAGCCAGCATGCATCACCCCGTGATTCCACGGATACGCGTCAGAGGGTGGGGTCATTAGTTAGATATTGACTACGGTCAACAATTTGTTTGTTGTCAACAAACAAATTGATACAAATTGATACATTGTAACCAATTGCCGTTGGCAATTTTGGGGTGGTACCTTACCAGTGTTACTTCGGCCTGCTTGCCTTAAGAATTATGATTGGTCGTTTTACCAATAGAAATTTATAATTCGGACTAGGGCATGAATCAATAAATGTGGCCCAATGCCGTTATCCACTTTTACCAGTGTCGGAGTCCTTTATTGGGGGGTGCGCCTGCAATGCAAGTGCGGCGCCAAAATGGCCGCCGCGCCCTTTGCGGCCCCCCCATAGGACGAAGGCATCCGGGTAGTTAGGGGCGTGGCCAGCTCCCTTATAAAAGGGGTGGCCATGAGGCAGCCGAGCTGCCATTTTGCGAAGCGACGGAGCGGAGAAGTTTTTCCCCTCCACCCCCTCCCTAGTTAACAGTGTGATATTTTGGTCGCTTCGGGGCCGGGTGGGAATTTTTGGCTGGGACCCACTATTGGCTTTCGGGTCCTGGTTTTTTTCGCCCATCCCACACTGTTGCTATGGTTTGATATAGGGGTTTCTGTGATGCTGTTGACTTTGGTCACATGGGCGGGTATCACTGGTAAGGTAAACATTATGACCCACAGGTATCCGGCAGGTTCGCAATTGACTGGACAACAATAGACAGGCATAAGTTGATTAAACGTTGTCCGGTCAACGACGAACTAGGCGACGGGGTGATAGCGATAGCTAGCCAGCATGCATCACCCCGTGATTCCACGGATACGCGTCAGAGGGTGGGGTCATTAGTTAGATATTGACTACGGTCAACAATTTGTTTGTTGTCAACAAACAAATTGATACAAATTGATACATTGTAACCAATTGCCGTTGGCAATTTTGGGGTGGTACCTTACCAGTGTTACTTCGGCCTGCTTGCCTTAAGAATTATGATTGGTCGTTTTACCAATAGAAATTTATAATTCGGACTAGGGCATGAATCAATAAATGTGGCCCAATGCCGTTATCCACTTTTACCAGTGTCGGAGTCCTTTATTGGGGGGTGCGCCTGCAATAAGCATTGACATCTTGGGCATCAGTGAGCTAAAATGGACAGGGATGGGTGAATTCAGCTCTGGAAACCATCATATCTACTACTGTGGGCAAGAAAACCTTAGAAGAAATGGAGTAGCCATAATTGTCAATAAAAGAGTGAGAAAAGCAGTAATGGGATACAATCTCAAAAATGACGGAATGATGTCAGTCAGATTTCAAGGCAAACCTTTCAATGTCACTGTGATCCAAATATACGCACCAACCACTAGTGCAGATGAAGCCACAATGGACCAGTTATATGAGGACTTACAACACCTCATAGAACAGACAGCAAGAAATGATGTCCAAATTATATTAGGAGACTGGAATGCCAAAGTAGGAAATCAAAAAGTGGAGGGAATAACAGGCAAATTTGGTCTTGGAACACAGAATGAAGCAGGGCAAAGATTGATAGAGTTCTGCCAAGAGAACGCACTGGTCATAGCAAACACTCTCTTCCAGCAACACAAGAGGCGAATTTACACATGGACATCACCAGATGGCCAACACCGAAACCAGATTGACTACATACTCTGCAGCCAAAGATGGAGAACGTCCATACAGTCAGCAAAAACAAGACCTGGAGCAGACTGTGGCTCAGATCACAACCTACTGATCGCAAAATTGAGGCTTAGACTAAAGAAAATAAGGAAAACACGGAGACCAGAAAGATATCACCTAGACAGCATCCCTAAAGAATACACGGTGGAGGTGATGAACAGATTTAATGGCTTAGACTCGGTAGACAGAGTACCAGAAGAATTATGGACGGAGATGAGGGACAACATGCAGGAAGCAGCAAAGAAAACCATACCAAAAGAAAAGAAGAGTAAGAAAGCAAAGTGGTTGTCTGATGAGGCTCTTAAAATAGCAGAGGAAAGAAGGAACGCAAAAGTCAAAGGAGAAAGGAAAAACTACAATCATTTGAACACAGAATTTTAAAGAAAAGCAAGGAGAGATAAGGAAAACTACCTAAAAGAACAGTGCAGAGAAATGGAGGAAAACAACAAAAGAGGCAGAACCAGAGATCTTTTCAAAAAAAAAATCGGGGAAATCAAGGGAACATTTAAAGCAAAAATGACCATGATAAGGGACAAAGATGGAAAGGAGCTAGTTGATGCAGAAGAAATTAAGAAAAGATGGAAAGAGTACACAGAGGAACTTTACAAAAAGGACCTCAACACTCCTGATAATCACAATGATGAAGAAATTGAACTTGAGCTAGACATCCTGGAGAGTGAAGTCATAAAGGCCCTAAAGAGCACTGCAAACAACAAAGCTAGTGGAGATGATGGTATCCCAGTTGAATTTTTCAAAGCGCTAAAAGATGATGGCGTCAAATTACTGCATTCAATATGTCAGCAGATTTGGAAAACAAAACAGTGGCCACAGGATTGGAAAAGATCAGTATACGTCCCAATCCCAAAAAAGGGCAATGCCAAAGAATGTTCAAATTATCAAACAATCGCGCTCATCCCACATGCCGGCAAGGTGATGCTCAAGATAATACAGGATAGACTTCAGCAGCATGTGGAGAGAGAATTACCAGAGGTGCAGGCTGGTTTCAGAAGAGGCAGGGGGACTAGAGACCACATCGCCAACATACGCTGGATCATGGAGAAAACAAAGGAATACCAGAAACAAGTTTACTTTTGTTTTATTGACTACACTAAGGCATTTGACTGTGTGGACCACAACAAGATGTGGCAAGTAATTAAAGAGATGGGAATACCAGAGCACCTCATATGCCTCCTGAGAAATCTGTACATAAACCAAGAAGCAACAGTTAGGACAGAACATGGAATAACAGAGTGGTTTGGAATAGGAAAAGGAGTAAGACAAGGCTGCATTTTGTCACCATGCTTATTCAACCTATACACAGAGCACATAATGCGCAGTGCAGGGATGGAGGAATCACAATATGGGATTAAAATCGCTGGGAGAAACATCAATAATCTGAGATATGCAGACGATACCACCCTAATGGCAGAAAGTGAGGAAGACCTAAAGAATCTCTTGATTGGGCTGAAGGAGGAGAGTTCAAAAGCTGGCTTGAGACAATATCAAGAAAACCAAGATAATGGCAACAGGCCCAATCAGTTTCTGGAAAATAGACGGGGAAGAAGTAGAAGCAGTGACAGATTTTACTTTCTTAGGATCAAAGATCACTGCAGATGGGGATTGTAGCCATGAAATAAAAAGGTGACTGATTCTTGGGAGACAAGCAATGAGAAACCTGGGGAACATAGTGAATAGCAGAGACATCACATTGCAAACAAAAATTAGAATAGTCAAAGCAATGGTTTTCCCAGTAGTAATGTACGGATGTGAGAGCTGGACAATTAGGAAGGCTGAACGCAGAAGAATAGATGCTTTTGAAATGTGGTGTTGGAGGAGGGTTTTGAGAGTCCCCTGTACACCGAGGAGAACAAATAGGTCAATCTTAGAAGAAATTAACCCTGACTGCTCATTGGAAGGTCAAATAGTAAAGATGAAGCTAAAATACTTTGGACATCAAATGAGAAGGGAGGATTCACTTGAGAAGGCATTGATGTTGGGAAAGGTGGAGGGCAAAAGAAGAAGGGGGAGGCCAAGGATGAGATGGCTAGATGGTATTGTAGACACAATGGGCACAGAGCTGGGAGGGCTGAGGGGGATGGTAGAGGACAGAGGCGCCTGGAGGAAAATGGTCCATGGGGTCGCAAAGGGTCGGAGTCGACTGTGCGACGGAACAACAACAAAAACATTAATCTCCTATCCACTAAGGATTTCTCTTTAAATTTTGTTTTGGGAAATTTGGAAGCCCTTTGTTTTATTCGGCTTGACAAATAAGGATGGAGTTAAGCCATGTCAGGAAGTGTATGAATTTTGGGGAAAGAAATAGCAGAAAATGGCATATTAACAGGATAATGGACATATTTCTGACTGCATGCAAAAATAAATATGGTATAGAAATAGCCCTCTAAAGATAGAATGCATCTGTTTTTTATTTTCTTGTATGACTCTGATATTTGTCTAACTGTTTGGAAAATTAAAGTGCTTTGCAAGTACAGTATTGTGTGAGAAGTCTTCATTCACATGAACCTACATTTGCAAGAGGTTAGTCTGCATATAACAACACAAAATAGTAAAATGAATCACAAGAAGGCTTTTGTCTTACAACAACCATTGATGTCAGCTATGACTTCTTTCATTTTAAAAGAATGGCTAAGTATAGATGGATGGTTATTAATTAGAGGGGAGGTATGTTGCTTTCTCACTAGTGCCACAGTTACTAAGCAACACAAATTTGATTAATACTCTTTCAACTGAAAAAGGAAAGTAATCTTCATAGCAATAGTGTGAGAATTCAATTCAACATAAGCTTAGAAAACCTGTGAGGCTTATCCCCAGCTTATTGGTGATCTCTAGGCACAAGTTGTATCCATTAAGATCAAACGGAGCTCTGAAATTGACCAAAGTGTAATAAATACTGGTTTCACTGTTTTTTCCTGTTCCTCATTATTTAGTCATCAGATAAGTCTAGCTGGACATCCCACTAATGTAACGGAGTAGACCATACGGTCAGCGACTCAATGCCAAATGTTGGGTGGTGGTAAATAACCTGACTTCCCAAAGGGGCCAATGGCTACAGGCAGATAAGCCCCTTTGGGTGGGGTGACAGTCCCCTCAATGGAAGAGATGTCACTGGAAACCATCATATTTAGCCCAATGGCAAAATGGGAGGAGGAAGGACCACTTCACTATTCTGATTCCCAACGGTCATGGAGTTGGTAGAGGCCATGCCAGATGGACTGGCTGTGAAGGTGCACCTTGTTAATATCCTCAAGGCTGTGACAGTCCATTGCAGTCCTGGTGTTAAATCCTGCATGTCCCATTTCATATGTGCTGCAGGAGATGGCTCCATGATTACAGTGTGTGGGTCACTTCATGGCAAACTGGGAACCACTATTCACACCAGTGACATTTTTCCTGCTTGTCATTCTTCTTTCATGAAAAAGATTTCCATGAAAATGTATACTTGGATATGAGTAGCAGCCAATGACAACGAGTCATCAGAGTTCAAGGGCTAACAGGGTCAAATCCCTTTGTTGTCTGAGGCAAAGAACAAAATGAGACTTCTTCCCAATGGAGTTGCCAGTTTTCAAGCACTTGCTGAGGTCTTAAGGATTTGCTAATTTTCTTCAGATGTAGGACAAGGAAACAAATATCAAGGAGAGCAGTGCTGAAGGTGATGGTTTTATTTTTGTATAAAAGGTGGTGAGAGAGACACCACTCTCCATCACTTCCCAGTTGGCACCAGGGCTTAATGGTAGCATAAAAATGTTTTTAAGTGTACGGTGCACTGGGCCCAAGGGAAAGCATTTACCTCAAACCCTTTTCTGTGCATGTGGCTTTGTGGTGGGCCAAAATAGGACCCACTATGCCATTTTAGCAAGGCAAGGAGAAGAGCACCAGTTATGTGACTTGTGAGGCTTTTTGTTGCACAAGCCCTGGCACAATCATAAAAAATCTGGGGCGGTGGTCTCCCAACCCTCTGTTTCACTGAGAACACAAAGGCCCTTCTGCAGGCGTAGAGCCCTTGGTCTTGGGCTGTTGACCCTAAAATCATGGCAAAGAGACTCCTCCTTTACTGCCAATCCTACTCAACATTGCCTATGCATAAACTAACCGGACAGACAGTTGGACTGTATTTCAACATAAGATAAAAAAAAAATATCTTGTCTAACTTGAGGGAACCCATTTTGCCAAGGAGATATAAGGAAGGCTGCACGGTGATGCCTTGTGTCTTCTATCATAGTGGTTCTCAGTATGTGTACCATCAGTGGAATGCAACAGGAGTTAAGCAGAACACATTACATTAAATTATGGAATTATAATTTTTGCTGGTAATTTTTGCAATGCAATAAAATTAGCAATTATGCTATTACAATTATTCATTACATTTGTACTTTATGGTTTCTGTAGCAATAACAATTAACATTTTGACTACAATTTTCAACTACTAATGTGGCTATTATTTCTACTTCTTTGTTTACTTTCAGTAATTCTCCTCCTCCTCCTGCCATAGCTGAATCTGAATATAAGTGATCATCATGGTGATCAGCCATGAAGACTATCTTGAGAATATAATGCAGTAGCCTTTCATCTGCCTTCTACATTGCAGCATGATCCCATACTAATGATCCAGTTCTGCCAACCACTTTCTGGTCCTGAACCCTTTCGGCACAAAAAGTCCTCCTCAGACCCAGGCCAGTATTAATGAAGCTGCTGCCCTTCATCGAGATGGATTCAAGTGGGATTTAATCCACTTGCAAACCATCACCCTTCCATGTGGACTTTGGCACCCAAGGGTTGTCAGGTTAGTTATCTGCTGCCTGAAACTTGGCATTGAGTCACTGGTAGTATGGCCTACTCTATTACCAAAGCAGGATAACCTAGCCAGGCAGTTTAACCTGGCTAGTATAAGGAAAAGGAATAACTCAACCCTGAGCCTCAGACATGAATGCTTTTTTCTCCAGGGCCTATTTTCCTGAATAGCTACAGCACATTTCTTTCTGAGATTTTGCTAATTCCATTAGTTGGTTATATGTCATTTCTTAAAAGTGCCTCACAGAAATATAGGTGTTTGAAGTGTGTCCCAACACTCTATGCTAAAACCTGTTCTTGCAGAAAATTCCCAGTTGCTTATTTGGATAAATACCTTTTGGGCAACAGAAATTCATTGGGAGGTGGCATTAATTAAACCAATCCTTAAATATCTCATGTATTTTAAAAACCATATCAGGGTTACTGTAAGTCAGATGCAGCTTTACAATACATAACACTCACCTGGAACTTGACAGGTTTGATCCCTGTGAAGAGATAACAATACCTGCAAATGTAATTCACTTCTCCTTGGAAATAAAAGCAGTAACAGTAATGCCACTCCCAAGTAAACATTTAAAGATGTAACTACAAAAAGCTGGTGTGACAGATAGGCTTTGACTTTGCCCTTGCCCTTGGGGCTCTCCCGTTCCAGCCAAGCAACCTTTACCAGCCTGCCCTATGGAACTTCCCCAAAGACTCCAAGCTCAGGAGGCCTAAATGCTGTCCAGCATATCCTGCAGCAATCTGGGGCTTACCTGCATTAACACAGCACAGAAAGTATTATGAAGAGTATTGTATTAAATGTGGTAGTGTGTGGCTTATGGCTTAACTTTTGTCTTACCCCCCTCTTCCAAAGAACAGGTGTTGTTGATGAATTAAAGATGTTTATTGTTCTTGAAGCATTTTGAAGAAATAACAGTTCACTCATTGTTTCAGGATACAGAATTACAGCATACAAAAATACTTATCAAAAAGGACAGTTAGGGAAATTCACACTCAAGCCTTCCCCCAGAAACAAAAGGAAAACCTGACTACTTCTAAGTAATCATGTTGGGTAGGATAGGGACTTTGTTGTAGCCCCCAAAAATCCCAAACTCAAACTTCACTAGAACTTGAACTAGCACTAACTCCCAAACCCATGTGCCTATAGGAAAGACATGAGCTTGGCCCTCCTAATTAGCATACAGCCAATTAGAGCCCAAGGTTTGTTTAAACAACCACTGGTTCCCAAAACAATTGTCTGGTGTTCCCAGGCTCTGGATGTTGACGTAAATGAACATTCCAGACATGGGGAAGAAGACAAAACATAGGCCTGAAGCTTTGAGAAACTTCCACTAAGCCCACCTGCTTGATAAGCGAAGCAGAAAGAATTATGAGACATTTGCAAAGAAGCAAAACTACATTCAAAGACAGTTTAGAAACCAAAGAGACTCCATGTTGAATAACTTGTGACCCATTCTATCACACCTGGTCTAATTTGTCTGAAATATGGCAGAATCTATCCCCTATATCCAAATATATTCAATTCCTTCATACTAGTGTAAATATGCTAGGTGTTACACTCGTATATTATTATTTTTTTGCAATATGCAGTTGCACAATTTGTTATGCATCCTACGAGTGGTTGATTATGCTTCAGGGATATTACTTCTGCCTCAGAACTAGCACAACTACCCCTCATGCAAGCCCAAAAGTTGCATACAAATAGTTGTGCAATAGGGTTTTGGCTGATGACAGGCAAAAATAAAAATGTCAGTACTGAGTTCAATATACCATGTGTAAATTGTTCCATACAAATCAAGTTGTTTTCCAGATCTTTTGGTCAGTGACATCCTGAATATGAATATAGAAGATAAAATGGCATATAAATAACACATTTTGTATGACATTGGAGGTGAAAGAAGATGTTGATATATGGTGAAACCATAAAAACAAGAAAATACAATATGCTTAAACTCATTCATATCCATTATTACTGCATAGCCAGTATATTATGGTCAGTATAGTTGTTTCTAAATACTTTCTGGTAAATGACACTAGTCCAAAGTATTTTCAAGATGGAAAGCAATGTGGTGTCTCAGGCATCGAATCACAAAGAACCATCCCATAAAGATAAATTATCAACAGGACCTTTCTAGAGAAATCAATTATTGAAATGTTTTTTCCTGAATCATGTGTATCCATTATTTATTAGCAGTATCCTAAAGGTCAGTCATAATGAATAGTCCTACTTTATTGGAATATGATCCATCTGTGCCATTTGGCATAATTTCTTGTCATCTAATGACACAGTAAAATGTATATAAGCATCACCTTATCAAGTTTGCATTGATTTCATGGGTCTACTTTACTTGGAACTACCAGATAGATTTTGACATTAATAAGTAGTACAATATTTCCATCTAAACATCTACCTTTCCTAATCAATCTCTGCACTTTCCCCTGGTTTTGTGTAGTGGTCTCACCCACTTAAAATCTTCTCCTAAATAGATTTAAAGTATTTTCTAGACATAATTTTTACTCCACCCTTTGCCCCCAAATATACCAAACAGAGTTTACTTAAGACCAGTAACAGGGATGTCTTTGAATATTTCATTCAACAAGGAGAATTTTTTTAAAAAAAACATTCAAAAGGGTGCAATTGTGAAAGATTTGCATTTTTAAGATTTTAGTCCTCTTTTTTACAAAAAAATCAAAGGTGAAGTGGGTTTTATTGCACAAAATATTACATTTTTCATATACATTTTGAAATTTGTGCGGAAACCCCTTTATTTCTGGACATACAAAAGCCACATTTTTCATGCAACCCTCGCAGCCTCTTGCAAATGTTGTTGCTGGGGGTAAAACTGCTAGTCTTTTCAGTCTTCTGTGGGAGACAAAATCTAGCAGCAGTTGCACTCCCCCCCCCCCAGGAGTCAACCTATCAAAGTACTCTTTTCCACTCCCCAACCCCCTCATTTATTTATTTATACCCCACCCTCTTGGTGCGTGCACCATTCAGGGTGGCTTACAACACAAGGAAAATACAATACAATTTGTGCAAAAGCAATAAAAAACATTTACAGCTAAAAACATTACATAAAACTCCTATCTAAAATACAATCTTAAAAATGAGTTAAACCCTCTTGGCTCCCAATAACTTTCCTACAGCAAAAGTGATCCCACAGAATGTGTAGGATCTCTTTTTTATTTCTGAAAAATTGCCATCAGCAAAAAGGTTTACATCAGCAGCCTACCAAGGTCTATGTTATGGAACAGGATTCCAGTCATTACATTCCTAATTAAAAAAAAGACTGACTCTACCACATGTACCTCCTTTCCAGTTTCTCACATGATGTAAGATGCCATATGCTTTCTTTTAGAAAAAGGAATCACTAGATATTTGAGGTCTCCTGCCCTGCTCCAAATGGCCTCCATCTTCAGTGATGAGGCCCTAATTAAAGCTCTGAGGGTGTCCCCCCACTCACAATTGCCAAGAAAGACCCTAATACATCTTAGCTAAAAAAAAAATTAAACAAATCCTGCTAATTACATTTGTTTGTTAGCCTGTAACTTGCTTCGCATTAGCTATGGTCAAGACCAGTACTTGGAAGGGCTTTTAGCAATAGCAATCACTCTTCTATCACAGTTTAGAAATGAGAGAACACACTGAGGTTCTGCCCAATCATAATACACACTACAATCGTTTGTAAGGATCACGTTAACAAGCATGCACATCTGGCCCTTAATTGTTTCTTGGGCCCTTTGGATTAAATTTGCTATAAAAATGCAGATCATTATAATAAATCTTCTTTATTTTATCTTCATCTAATGTCTTTTTTTAAAGGTCCAAAGTAACCTGCAACACAGTAAAAAAAAAGCCTTATGCTTAAAACATTTTGAGTGCTCTAAAGCACAAAGTATTATTTTTTTAGTTTGACCTTCTAAACTCCTAGCACAGAACAGAAATTATGTATCCCACATTGATATATGGAATCTTTTTTTATGTAAGGTCATGGGAAGAACATCTAGTTGCACATTGTATTGAACATTTCTGGCACTGCATTTGTCTGGTGATTTATAAGCAGAAAATGCTGAAAAGAATTCAGACAAGTGGCATGACTGTTGAAAAGCTGTTAGCTTAGTTTGGTACACATTTAGAAACTTAGACACATTTAAATGAGGATCCGTTTAGACAAAAATGCTTAAAGCAGTAAACATGTTATGATGTATGTAGTTCTGGACAGTGCTGGGCAATTTTTCCATCATCAACTAAACATAAAATGATATTAATGCCTATATCTCTCATTTTACTGAATGACCCATAGACATTTGGTTAGCAACCTGTTCCTACTAATTATGTCATTATAGCTGTGAATCATAGATGTTGTAAACTATCACTATTCTATTATGGCAATAAATGTTCATTAATTCTGCTATGTACCTCAGTTGTGGGAAATATGGATTGCCAATGGACAGAATTCCATCCTTCTAAAGAGCATCAAAAGTCTTTGTGCTTCTAGTGTACAGTAATACCTCATACAAAGTCCGCTTCATACAACATCAGATTCATACAACATCACCTAATTCCTTGAAAAAGTTGCCTCATACAAAGTCGTGCGACGTTGTATGAGGCATTGGGGTTTTCCCAGGTTGCATTGTGCCTGGGCATTATAAAAGGCAGGACACATGCGTGCATTGCTCTTGTGAGTTTTGCATGAGGCAAAGAGTGGTTAGGAGTGGGTTTGAGCACGATTTTGGATTTTTTTGAATTTTTCATCAGAATTTTTAGAAGCATTCCTGAGATTTTTGCAGCATTCTTCAGGTTCTTGGACAATCAGGGTTGTTTGACAAGTTTTTGTAATATTTTTAGCCTTTAGAGAATGATTTCTTAAAGTTCTGTCAGTTTCCTGTCTGTTTCCTTGACTTTGCCCTGAAGTCTGTGCTGTTACAGTACAATGTATCTCTATGGAAATGACGTTGTGTGAGGCATCGCGGCAAGGATTTGGACGTTGTATGAGGCATCGCGGCTAGGATTTTGCATGCCTCATACAAAGTCCAAATCCGTATAAAGTCCAAACTTGTGGAACCAAGTTTGGACATTGTATGAGGTATCACTGTATTAGGAAAACATGAATAACCTGGGACTTGAATATATTGAGAAACAAATGGAAGAAGCTCTTGCTTGATCACTATTACCAAGGATAGGAGATTTCATCAAGTCCTTTCAACTACTCTTCTGTAGCAAAATCTATGTAGTCTTTCGGGTATTGTTACTGCTGTTGGGTACACTAACCTCACATATAATATAGCCAGAGAAAATAGGGCTAAACCAGATAGCTGATGGTACTAGATCAAGTATTCAGCAGCAAGTAAGGGTCCTCCCATGTTCTTTGTCTTCTCCATTTCTCTCTCACAGTTTTTCATCTAGCAATGAGCTTGTGGAGATGTTCTGCAAAGATATCTCACCAAAAATGCAGTAAGTTAACTACTTGAATGTACATTGAAGCTACAGGTCTTTATATGCTTGTAAACCATATATGAACAATAAAAACTAATTTTTGTGAGATTGCAATCACATACTGAAAAAACTGAGGGTGTGATCACATCAGGGAATAAATAGTAATTTGGTGTTTTATAATAATTTTATTTATTTTCTAATAATACAATACAGAAGTAACTATCATTATTTATTCCCTCTCCTTGCCATACCATATTCTCTGTAATGGAGGTATAGAATAATTTCAGAATATTTTATTAACATTTCAATATAGCTTATAATGTCCTTTATTTTTAGTAAGAGCCCAGGAGACACTATTAGCTTTGCTACTCATACACTCTATGAAGGGTTGTCACTCTTCCATTAAATTTGTTAGAGTTTTATTCCTTCTGTTGCCTAAAGTTTTTGCGTTAATTTTTCCTGTAGTGCAATCTGCCATATTTCACTACACCAATCACTACTGAAACTCCTTTGAAGGTCCCTTTAAAATTTAGCTATGACTATGCCTCCAGCTGCTGACAAGTAGCTTATTAAGGATTTATATAGAACATATTTTCTTTATTTAATAAGTTGGTAATAATGCTGACTATGGAGGACCCTTTGGTATACAAAATGACAAAGTAGATAGCTTAATTGGTGGTAAATGCTATTCCTGTAGTACCTTCAAGGAGATTCTGGAAACCTGGTTGATGCTCCTTTAAATGGGATTTTTAAAACACTTGTTGACCTAGTCCAGGGGTTCCCAACCTAAGGCCAGATCTGGCCTATGGGGCCATTTCATGTGCCCCCCACCTCTCCAAGGGCATTTGAGAAACAAAATGGTCACCCCCTTTGGAGGTGCTGGGACAAAAAGGTCACTCCCATCATGCAGGCTGGGCAAAATGGGCATCCAGGCCACGAAGCTGAGAGAGTGTGACCTGGCCCCTGGCTTGAAAAGGTTGGGAACCCCTGGCCTAGTCATTCTCCCCAGTATGTTTCCATGTTACATGCAGTCTTCACAGGGGGCCTGTCCCTAAATCTAGCAGGGGAAATATAGGGAGGTGGCAGTGGATGCCAAGAGAGCTAAACAAGAGAATAACCCTCAAATCCTCTGAATGGATATGTGCCTCAAGTGTGTCAGCTTGGATCCAGGAAGAACTTTATGGCAAGAACAAACACTCTTGAACATACACAAGAACAAAACCAAATTAGAAGATGGAGGAAGGAGCTCACTGGGAAAAGAATAGCATTAAAAGATGATATAGCTGAGGAACTCCACCTTTCCTATGTCACTCGGAGGACCCTGAACAGGCTGAGGGGTGGAATGCCTAAATGTAAGACCAACATGTTCAATTGGGGACTGCTGGTGGGTAGCAATGTGCTGTATGAATGTGGAGAGGTAGAGAATCCAGGTAATTTACTGGTTTCTGATTACTAACAAATGCATGTACCAATGCAAATTTAATTTTGGCCAACAAGAAAGCTAAAAAAATGTAACTTCATTTTGGCAGTCCAAAGTTTGATCTGGAAAATGAAAGGAGAAAAAGGTAAGAATATATTTTTATAATTATCTCTTTACTGTCCTTCCCCAGAATAGACTGTTCTTAACCTCTGGCTGCCTAATAAAATTGTTCACCTGATGCCATGCAAGTCATGAGATGCCAGAGTCTCATAATTTATTCCTCTAATAATCTCTTAGAAGAGGTTGCTGATCAATGTAGAAATCTGGCAATCTTAGGTTTACTCTAACAAAGTTACTGAAGTTTATATATGTCATCATAGCCTATGGGAAAATATTATAGCAGTTTAAGGTGGCACGAGGATAGCTATCACGCCTCAGATTTTGCTTCTTTTTATACCAAACTGCATTCACTCTGATGCAAACTAAGAACTTTACCACCACAGTGAATAATAGAGGTGATAGTGGGTGTCCTTGTTTCTTCTTCTGATTCCGAATATTGGCGATTATCATGGAGATCAGCCATTAAGATAATCCTGAGAATATAATGTAGTGGCCTTCCATTTGCCTTCTGTATCAGAGTGTGACAACCATGATCCAGTTCTATGAGTCAATTTCTGGTCCTGAGCCCTTTTGGCATGCAAAGTCCTTATTAGCCCCAGGCCAGTATTAATGAAGCTGCTGCCTTCCATCAAGATGGATTCAAATAGGATTTAATCCACTTAGGGACCATCATCCTTCCATGTGGACCTCACCACCCAAAGCCGTTAGTCCTCAGGGTTGTCATGTTAGTTACTGTCATTCAGCTAATGAATTATTTGCCTTTAATGGGATTGTGCATTCATCACTTCTCAGAGCAATGAAAAGTTTTTGAAACACTGCAATTCAGATGGGATTTCCTTGAGAAGAGAGAACACTGAAGATTCATGACATTTTTATAATACAGTATTTGCTTTACTTACAAATAGATGAGCTGTCACAATGACAGCCAGCATGGTAGACTTCAGCTAGGAGAGAGAAGATGTTGGTTCCAAACTCCACTCATCTGTGATACTCACTGACTGCCTATGGGCCAACTCCTATTTCCCAGCCTCATCTTCCTCACAACGTTGTCATGAGAGTTAAGTGAGGCGGTCAAGATGGAGGCTCATCTTTTTGAATTTGGGGAAAATAAGGAATACAGATATGACAAATAAATAGCAGGTCGAAATAATGCAGCAAGTACACTAAGAAGGTATATACAGTCAACCCTCACATTACAACGCGTTCGGATAGCATCATTTTTGCTTAACAATGCGTCATTATGCATCATGTGTTCCACCACATAACAACGTTTTTAGTGTTGTTGTCCAGACAACAACACTAAAATAACCATCATTATCCAGACAACGATGTTAAAAACTCCATAGAAACCCGCATAACAACAAAAATCGCTTAGCAACGCTACTTGGGGAGCTAAGTAATGTCGTTTTGAGAGGGTCTACTGTATCAACTATTGTACATCAGTTTTCAAGACAGAGACTCTACATTCAAAAGATATGGTCAGCCAGTTCTTAGATCACATAACTCCCTTTATGGATTCTGGATTTTGGAGGCTTTGCTCTACAAATCAGATGCTTCTATAAATGACATGTTAAAATAGATTCTCTTAAGGTCTTAAAAATGTTCTCTAAGCAAGAAATAACAATCTGTGAAGAGAGGGTTTCTTCAGACCATCAGTAAGTACATTTTTGGACTACAACTCCCAGAATCCCATGCATCTGGAATGCTTTTGTTAGTTGGAGTCCAATTAAGGTGAAAGTATTAAACCAGACCTCTTTCGCTCTCACACACATACCTGTTTCTTCCCTTTGTTTTGAGTGGAGCTCTCAGTCACATTCCATTCAAACACAGGAGAGCTTTTCAGTTAACAATTAGCTCCATACATACCTATATTAACCAGCAATTGGGCAAACAAAAAATGTTGCTCAGCCATATAAAATCTGATTTGTGACAGAGTTTTAGCAAGTAAAGCATCTTCCGTCAATATGTAGCAATACTGATGAAAGCTGCATTTGCCAAATCATTCTTTTACCAAGCAAATCTTAGGATAGTAAGGGAGGGGGACAGCTTTGAGACATAGCTGCAAACAATGACAGATAAATAAAAATTTATGCTAGAATAGATAAATTAGCATAGCTCAATGTTACTTACGTCAATACCTTGCAGGTAAAATCAGAATCCTGAACATGATTGGATATTTTGTATTGTTGTTGTTGTTAGCTATCTTCACCTTTACTTTTCAAGCTACTTTCATACCAACAAGGTTAATTGATTTTAGAAGTTTACTAACAGAATAATCTATTAAAAGGTAGGACAAACCTCTTTATGGAATACACAAGTTATTTTTGATCTAGGAAACTGCTTATGGGCAGCTTAAGACAAGTTAAATAGAATTGTAAAATATAATGTGCTGCAGTCATTTATCACGAAGTCATGCATAAAGCAAATATAACATTACTAATACTATGGTAATCCATTATGTTTGACATCTTTTTAATAATCGTAACCTGAAAGGAGAGAACATAAAATACAGGGTAACACACCAGCCACTATCATTAATATGAAATCCAAGGGCAAGAGACAGGGCATGAACATGACAAAACAAATGAATAATAAAAAAAGAAGACACTTGTTTGAATGAAACATGGGTTATCCATGCTAATACAGTAAAGAGTGTTGCTTTTCCCTTGGAGAGCTAACACAGAATAGAGAATTTTGTTTTTTTTTATTTTCACATTACTATTTGTTTTAATCCCTGCAAGATTCAAAGAAACTTGTAGGAGAGCCTATGCTTGTACAGTGAGGGAAATAAGTATTTGATTCCCTGGTGATTTTGTCTGTGTGCCCTCTGACAAAGAAATGACCAGGCCATAATTATAATGGTAGGTGCATGGTAGCTGGGAGAGACAGAATAACAACAAACAAACCCTCAAAAACCCAGTGCCCAAAAGTCAGAGGTGGATTTGCATTGTAGTGAGGAAAATAAGTATTCGATCCCAACACAAAATATGTCTTGGTGGCAAGACCCTTGGTGGCAATCACAGAGATCAGATGCTTCTTGTAGTTGGCCATCAGGTTTGCACAAATCTCAGGAGAGATGTTGTCCCACTCCTCTTTGCAGATCCTCTCCAAGTCAGGAAGGTTTCGAGGCAGACGTTTGGCAACTTGAACCTTCATCTCCCTCCACAGATTTTCCATGGGAGTAAGGTCTGGAGACTGGCTGGGCCACTCCAGGACCTTCATGTGCTTCTTTTTGAGGCACTCCTTTGTCGTATTGGCTATGTGTTTTTGGTCATTGTCATGCTGGATCACCCATTCATGACCCAGTCGCAATGCTCCAACTGAGGGAAGGAGATGCTCACTCAAGATCTGATGGTACATTGTTCTGTCCATCATTCCAACGGGTTATAGCTGATTCCTAGCAAGACTGAGTGGCTGTGGGTTTGGGGTCCCGTACTATCCCGGGAGCTGCCATCCTTGGACTTGGATGGGGTTACCTTGCCCCAGACAGACCCAGTGCACAACTTGGGGGTCCTCCTGGATGCACGTCTGCTGCTGGAAGAGCAGGTGGCAGCTGTGACCAGGAGGGCCTTTGCACAACTTCGTGTAATTCGCCAGTTGCACCCGCTCCTGGATAGGGATTCCTTGCTCATGGTAACACATGCTCTGGTCACCTCCAGACTTGATTATTGTAATACGCTCTAAATGGGGCTGCCCTTGATGACCATTTGGAGGCTGCAGCTGGTCCAGAACACGGCGGCTCAGGTAGTGATGGGGTGCGGGTGTTATGCTCATGCCTTGCCTCTGCTCTGGGAGCTGCACTGGTTACCAGTTTGCCTCCAGGTGCAATTCAAGGTGCTGGTTTTGACCTTTAAAGCCCTACATGGTAGTGGGCCAGGTTACCTAAGAGACTGCATCACTCTAAGGACGTCTGTCCGTCCAACCAGAGCAGACCGGAGGGGCTCTCTCATTGTACCATTTGCTAGAGGGGCTCGCCTCTCCAGCACAAGGAGGAGGGCCTTCTCTGAGTCCACACCGGCTCTCTGGAACCTCTTACCAACAGAGTTATGTCTCCAGACAGAATTGCTGCCCTTTTGGAAAGAACTTAAAACCTGGCTGGCAGGCCAAGTATGGGGTGCAGGTGGAGGGGTGACTTCCGCGGGTGGGTGGTATAGTGAATCCCAGCACCCTCGGCCCCTGCACCCTTTTTTAGTGAGTGGGTGGGTAGTTTTTAAAGCAGTTTTAGCTATGTTTTTAACTATGTTTTTATTATGCTGTGAACTGCCCTGAGTTGGCCTTGGCCAAGTGGGCGGTATAGACACTGAAATAAATAAATAAAATCCCTTTGATGCAGTGAAGGTGTCATGTCTCCTTAGCAGAAAAACACCCCTAAAGCATAATGTGTCCACCTCCATGTTTGACCATGGGGATGGTGTTCTTAGGCTCATAGGCAGCATTCCCCCTCCTCTACACACGGTGAGTTGAGTTTATGCCACAGAGCTGGAGTTTGGTCTCATCTGACCACAACACTTTCACCCAGTTCTCCTCTGGATTATTCAGATGTGCATTGACAAACTGCAGACAGGTGTACATGTGCTGTCTTGAGCAGGGAGACCTTGCAGGCACTGCAAGATTTCAGTCCTTCATGGTGTAGTGTGTTACCAATGTGTTTTTTTTTTGTGACTATGGTTCAAGCTGCCCTGAAATCATTGACAAGTTCCCCCCTGGGTAGTTCTGGGCTGCTTTGTCACCATTCTCATGAACACTGCACCTCCCAGACCGAGGGAGCTTAACAGTTATTTTGTGTGGCTTCCATTGGCGAATTATCGTGCCAACTGTTGTCACCTTCTCACCAAGCTGCTTGGCAATAGTCTGGGAGCCCTGTCCAGCCTTGTGCAGGTCTACAACCTTGTCCCTGACATCCTTTGACAGCTCTTTGGTCTTGGGCATGGTGGTCATAGGGATTGGGAGATTTGGAGAGGATCTGCAAAGAGGAGTGGAACAACGTCTTTCCTGAGATGTGTGCAAACCTGGTGGCCAACTACAAGAAACGTCTGATCTCTGTGATTGCTACCATGGGTCTTGCCACCAAGTACTAAGACATCTTTTGTGAAGGGATCGAATACTTATTTCCCTCACTACAATGCAAATCCATCTCTGACTTTTGGACACTGTTTTTTTTTTGAGAATTTGTTTGTTGTTATTCTGTCTCTCCCAGCTGCCATACACCTACCATTACAATTATGGCGTGGTCATTTCTTTGTCAGAGGGCAAACGGACAAAATCACCAGGGGATCAAATACTTATTTCCCTCACTGTATATGAGAATCTGTGTAGGAATTTAAATATATATATTGTTGGGCACAAAATGCTAATTAACTTGTGAAACACCAAGAGAATGCATGAAGCGCTATGGGGAGTATATGTGTGATTGCTTTCCTTGTATAAAGGTAAAGGTAAAGGTTTCCCTTGGTTGCAAGTCAGTCATATCTGACTCTAGGTTTCAGTGCTCATCTCTGTTTCAAAGCCAAAGAGCCAGCGGTGTCCGCTCCTGCAGATGTTTCTGTGGTCATAAGGCAGGCATGACTAGACACCGGAGCACATGGAATGCTGTTTACCTTCCCACTGAAGTGGTCCCTGTCTATCTACTTGCAATTTCTTGCCTTTGAACTGCTAGGTTGGGACAAACATGGGAGCTCATTCCATCCTGCAGTACTCGGGAATCGAACTGCTGATCTCCTACCTTCCAGTCAGCATCTTAGCCGCTTGAGCCACTGCATTGCTTGCATACAATGGACTAAATCTAATATTAGTGCTGAGTATCTCCACTGAAATGAAAGAAAGCTGCATGATTAACCTATTCATTTAATAACTCTAAATTAGTTGGCATTTGCACTGAATTTGGTCCATTATCAATATTTTTATATTTATTAATGTTATCAGTTATTTAACGTACTTGCAGCTGCTTAAAAGTATAGAAATTACATGCAGCAGTTGCTTAAATTAGAGCTGTGCAATCCATTTAGTAAAATTCCAGTTCCGTTAGAAAGATTACGACTGGTCCAAATCAAGCCTTGACAGATCAGATTAAGCCCAGATAGATGCTGATCACTTTAGCCTGATTTGGTGATCCAGATAGTAAACCCAGACAGTATGACCAAAAACATTGAAAATGACACAATAAAGAAAGCAATAAAGTGGGTAGAAGGAAAGATGGATGTTGCACTGTTGCAGTTTAGCTTCTAATATGGAACAAAGATCTCTCCAGTTACACCGCTTGGATAGGAAGTAAAATTTTTAATTTAATTTTAATTTTAATAATTTAATTTAATTATCACATTTATATACCGCTCACTCGGCCAAAGCCAACTCAGGGCGGTTCACAACAAAGATTAAAAACACAAGTTAAAACAGTTAAAACAGTTAAAACTACCCACCCCCTAAAAACAAGGGCTGCAGGATCCAAAGGCACCATGGGGAAGAGTTCTTCTTCTACACCAACCACCCAATGGCGGTTACCCTTCCACCTGCACCCCACACTTGACCCGCCAGCCAGGTTTTAAGATCTTTTCTGAAAGGCAGCAATTCCGTCCGGAGACGTAGCTCTGTTGGCAGGAGGTTCCAGAGGGCCGGTGCAGACACGGAGAAGGCTCTCCTCCTTGTGCCAGAGAGGCGAGCCCCTCTGGCTGATGGAACAATTAGAGAGCCCCTCCGGTCCGCTCTGGTTGGACGGACAGACGTCCTCAGGGCGATGCGGTCTCTTAGGTAACCCGGCCCACTACCATATAGGGCTTTAAAGGTCAAAACCAGCACCTTGAATTGCACCCGGAGACAAACTGGCAACCAGTGCAGCTCCCGGAGCAGTGGCAAAGCACGGGCATAACGCCCACACCCCATCACCACCCGGGCTGCCGCATTTTGGACCAGCTGTAGCCTCCGAATGGTCGTCAAGGGCAGCCCCATGTAGAGCGCATTGCAATAATCTAGTCTGGAGGTAACCAGAGCGTGAGTGACCATGAGCAAGGAGTCCCGGTCCAGGAGTGGGCGCAACTGGCGGATCACCCGAAGTTGGGCGAAAGCCCTCCTGGTCACAGCCGCCACCTGTTCCTCTAGCAGTAGCCGTGAATCCAGGAGGACCCCCAAGTTGCGCACTGGGTCTGTCTGGGGCAAAATGGCCCCATCCAGAACCAACGATGGTAGCTCCCGGGTTAATGCAGAACCCCCTATCCATAGCCACTCAGTCTTGCTGGGATTCAGTTGTAGCCCGTTAGCCCCCATCCAGACCCCCACAGCTTCCAGGCATCTGGAAAGGACTTTGACGGCATCACTGGGGTCCCCATGGGCCGAGATGTACAACTGAGTGTCATCCGCGTACTGATGGTACCGCACCCCATGGGAACGAATGATCTCACCCAGTGGCTTCATGTAGATGTTAAATAGGAGAGGAGAGAGCACCGAGCCCTGAGGCACCCCCCATTTGAGGGGCCTAGGACTGGACCTCTCACTCTCCAACCACACCGACTGGGTACGACCCCTCAGAAATGAGGAAAACCAGGACCACACATTACCCTGGATTCCCAATCCTCGGAGCCGTCCCAGAAGGATACCGTGGTCAACGGTATCGAAAGCCGCTGAGAGGTCAAGAAGAGCAAGGACGGATGGGTGACCACTGTCCCGCTCCCGCCAGAGATCATCCATCAGTGCGACCAATGCCGTCTCGGTACCATATCCCGGCCTGAATCCTGACTGAAAGGGGTCCAGATAATCCGCTTCATCCAGCACCCCCTGCAGCCGACACGCCACTGCCTTCTCCAACACTTTCCCTAAAAAGGGGAGGTTAGAGACAGGCCTATAGTTGGCTAGGACAGCTGGGTCGAGGGAAGGTTTCTTCAGGAGGGGGCGCACCAAAGCATGTTTTAAAGGTGCAGGAAACACCCCCTCCCGCAATGATGCATTGATCACAGCCCCAACCCAGTCACCTGTCACCGCCTTGGAGGCTTTCACCAACCAGGTGGGACAGGGGTCCAATGGGCAGGTAGTGGCGCGCACAGCTGCAAGGAGCCTGTCCACTTCATCAGGGGCAACTGGATCAAACCGGTCCCAGATGGTGTGGCAAGACTGTACTCCAGCTCCCTCCGGACTCTCCCCATCCACGCCAGGATTAAACCCAGAGTGAATCCGATCGATTTTCTCCACTAGATGGTCAGCAAAGTCCTCAGCCGACCCCTGCCAATCGGGCACCGGGGTCCCCCTACCAAGGAGAGACCTGGTAACCCGGAACAGGGTGGCCGGGCGATTGTCAGCGGAGGCAATAAGGGTGGTGAAGTATTGCCGCCTCACCACCTCCATCGCCACTAGATAGGCCCTAATAGCGGCTCTAGCTAGTGTCCAATCGGAGTCTCTCTGGGTCTTCACCCAGCGGCGCTCTAGGCGTCTCTTTGCCCGTTTGAGCTCCCGCAGTTCATCTGTGAACCACGGAGATGACCTAGCTCCATGAGCTCTGAGAGGCCGTAGTGGTGCGATTTCATCCAAGGCCGCTGTTGTCATCCTGTTCCACAGGTCAACCAGCGCCTCGGGCGAATCGTGTTGCCGATCCAGAGGGAAGTCCCCCAGTTCCCTCTGGAATCCATGTTCCTTTCCTAATTTTTTTAGCAGGAAGCATATCTCTGAAAGCCTTTTCTGGGACAGTTCTATATTTACTGTGCCTTGTGCTTCTCCTTCCTTCAGCCATTCAAACATGAATCCTACTTCTCTAAGCCTTTCCTGATCTTTACCTATAAAATTGAAGGTTAACCGTTGGAACTTCGCATAGGCTCCTTAGACAGGCCCTACTAGCCCGCACTCACCATTCGTGCACATGCCTGAACTGGGTACACAGGTAAACGCAGGATTGAGAAATGCGTCAGTGGGGCAAGAGCCGCAAAAACGTGAAAAAGGGAAACAACTAAATTTCCCAACATTCTTTGTGCCACAGCCAATCAGGCTGAGAGGCGGGAGCACAAAGAACGTGGGGAAATGTGCCGTGGCCAATCAAAAACCACCTGCTCAAAAAAAGAGCACAGAGGGAAAAAACTACAATCCCCAGTGTCCTGCATGCCATGAGCGTGCAGAACGGTGAGAAATGCGCTGCACAAAAAATAAAAATAAAAAACGCACTGCCTCAGAGCAACACAGCCCGCGTTAAGGAAATCCCCCACCCTGCCAATGGCCTTCCTTAATGCGGTCCGGCAACAGAGGCCACGCCGCGTTAAGTAACTCCCCCCTGCCGCTGCTGCACTTCCTTCCCATGGGCCAGGCATCGAGCCCGGCCCATGAGAAGGAAAGACCCCCCCCGCCACCACTGCCCACCACCACATGGTATTTCCATGGGCCTGCCACCGAGGTCGGCCCACGGAAATACCCCCACCCCCAACACAAACAAGAACATTCAAAAATAATCAAAAACAAAAATAATAAACATAAAAAGGAAATACAAAAACATCCCAAAACAACCAAAAATAAACAAGGAGAAACACACAGAACCCCCCAAAGCCAAAACAAATCCCCCCTAACAAAAATAACCCAGAGACCTTACCAGGAGACATCCAACCTCATCGACGACCGGAACTAAAATGAGAAAAGGAGGAGACTACTGGAAGAAGATGCGACACCCACAGGCCAGTAGAGAAAAATCAGTCAAAATTTTAAAAAAATTACTCAACAGCACCACCCAGTGGCCACAGGAGAAATAAGTCAAAATATTCCAAATAATCTCAAAGTTTTAACAAAATGAGGGAAATAACTTTTAAAAACATTCAAAAATATCCACAATAATAAAAAATAATTCAAAAATAAATAAATAAGTTTTCACTATAAAAAAACATCTAAGCACAGTAAAAAAAACCATTGAGTTTAAAAAAACATACACATTTTAAAATTTTTTATCCAAGGTACAACTATTAACAAAAAAATCACATAGTAACACATTTTTTTTTTAAATACAATAATTGAAAATATATATATCGACCTTTCCTCTTTTTAGGATCACAGTTTAAAACAGTCCGTGTGTATAAATAAACATTTTAAAAAACACAATTACAGACTAACCTCATTTGCATAAACATAAAACAAAAACCTTACAACGCCAGTTAAAAGAGCCCGGCAACGCTGGGCAACCTCTGCTAGTAACCTATAAAGCTGCATATGGCCTCATTCAGTGAGGAAACTCCCAAAATAAAGACTTTGATGTCTGATTTCTCTGCAGTTCATCGCCAATTGAATGAGGAGATTAAACGAGATCTGGGTTTTGGTGACTCTTTGCTGTTAAAGGGCCAAATACTGTTTAGCAGTATCCAAAGTCTCCTTTTTCAGTGATATGAACAGGCAGCAATTCATCCAGCACAGGTTTTTTTTACCCAGCTGGGAAGCTGGTTTTTCACTTTCAAATTCCTTCATGTCTTTTGGGGAACTTCCCTTTTCTTCTCAAACCCAAATTCTTATGACCACATGCTTCAGAACTGTCAGATTATCAAAGGCATTTTAAAACATTAGAATTAATGACACCATAGTTCTGGATGACCTTCCTTAAATGTGGGTGCATGGCAAAGTATATAGCACATAAAGAAGGCTCAGTCAGAGCAAAACTTTCTACTCCAAGCTATGAAATTAAATGAACTCAGGCATATCCTCCAAAGGTGAGAAAAATCACAACACAATAGCTTGAAACTTTATTTGCATTCCCCACCACCATCACTCTCATATTTATATGTAATGAGAAAACATACACCAAATTCATCACCTGGTGACCACAAAGATCCAGACCTTCTCAGTGGTGGTTCCATCCTTATTGAATTTGCTTCCCTTCAAAGTCCACCAGGCCTCTTCCTTCCCAACATTCTGTAAACTGATGAAAACAGAGATTTATAATGAAATTTTCTCCCTTATTATTAGTCCTTTTTGTCAATTCATCAGCTTATTATTTATTTCAATAGTTGCCGTTGGTTTTATTATTCCCATTGATTTTTCTTTCCTTTTAAAAATCATATGCATTGTGTATTGTAAATTCTGTGTGTTGGATTGGGATATTGGGATGTTTATTTTTTTTCTTTTTGTAAACATCCCAGGGTAGTGTTTTATCATTAAATGGGCAGTATATAAATCTGACAAATCTATACCTATAAATCCGTGTGTTAACCGTTGTAATTTGACAAAGGCTCCTGCACCTGGCCATACTATCCCATACCTAGCATTCGTGCACTCGCCCGAACTGGGTACGGAGGTAACTGTCGGGTTGAAAAATGTGCCAGTGGGGCAGGAGTCCCACAAACGCAAACAAAAAGAAAGGACTTCAATTCCCAACGTTCCTTGCGCCACGCCATGACACAGCCAATCAGGCTGAGAGGCACGAGCAAAAAGAATGTTGGGAAACACGCCACGGACAATCAAAATCGAGCTGCAGGAAAAAACCACTGCACAAACGGAAACCACAAACACAAAACTACAAGCCCCAGTGTCCTGCATGCCATGAGCACACAGAACGCTGAGAAAGCTGGTGCGCGAAAAATAAAAATACAAAATGCAATGGGAGCACAAGTCCGCCTCACAGCCACGCAAAATAAAAAGCCAAAAAACGCCACTGCGAGACACCCACTGTCCTTCTTTCCTGTAGCAATGGGAAGAAGAAGGAATCCCTCTCCTCCACACTACCCCACCGAAGACACGGTGAGACCACCACCAGCCTCAAGAAACATTGAGCTGGGGTGTAAAAAAACCACCAAAAACAGGGGGGGACAGGGGGGAAGGTACTGATGCATTGGCCCCCCCTTGAAAGCAAACCAATTCCCCGGGAAGCAAAGGCAGTGAACGAGGCTCCGGTCATTGCCTTTACTTCCCAAGGAAGTGTTTCACTTTCAAGGGAGGGGATGCACCAGTACCTCCCCCCCCATTGAAAGCGAACCAATTCCCCGGAAAGCAAAGGCAGCGAACAGGCCCCCTGTCGTTGCCTTCGCCTCCCAGAGGTACTCACCCAGGCGCAGCCTCTGAACTCAACTGCAGCACACACCTACTGGGCTGGACATTTCAAACCTGCCCAGTGTGTGTGTGCACGCACACCAAAACAACCCCTAAACACCAACATACATAAAAAGTAACCAACAAAAACAAACACCAAAACTATTACAAAACAAAAAACAAAAATAAATCAATAATTAAAAAACATTAATAAACAAAAATAAATAAAACACAAAATACACAAACAAAAACTTCCACAACACCACAAAACCACAAACAAAACACCTAACTACAACACGAAAACCCCCACAAATTACACAAACAAACAACAATGAAATAAAACAAATTAAACACAAGCAGGAAAAATCAAACCAATTAAACCTACCTAAAATGAAACCCAAACAAAAACTAACAAACAGAAACACCTCCCAGCCCACCACCACAAAAGCAAAACAAAGAAAAACAACAGAAGAAAAGAACACCAGAAACGCACCACCACAACCTCCCTCCACGACGACCGGAACAGAAATGAAGCAACAAAGAGACTACTTACCGGAAGAAGCCCCACCCAGAGGCCAGGAGAGAAAAAACACATTAAATGACACCAAAACCCCTGCAGGGCACAATAGTAAAAACAACTCAAAAAGACTCAACAGCCCCACCCAGAGGCCACAACAGTAAAAACAAGTCAAAAACATAAAAATCAATCACAAGTTTACACAAATCACAAATCACAAACATATGTCAAAAAATAAATAAAATAAAAACATTTCTAAAGTCCTGTGTTCTTTTTTTAATCCACCAAAAAAAACCCCACCAAAAAAAAACTAATCACAGTTTATAACAACCCGGCATCATAACAAAAATTAACATATATGTTAAAACAAATATTCAAAATTACATTAGAAAAATAACAA
The DNA here is from genome assembly GCA_035047305.1 of Bradypodion pumilum. Classification (NCBI taxonomy): domain Eukaryota; kingdom Metazoa; phylum Chordata; class Lepidosauria; order Squamata; family Chamaeleonidae; genus Bradypodion; species Bradypodion pumilum. The sequence goes on from JAWDJD010000002.1 coordinate 85,895,477, forward strand.
AATACAAGTTGTTATTACTTTACAGTATCAAACAATACAATCTATTTAACAAATGACAACATAAGGAATTTTTGCATAAATAAAATTTTTCAAAAGAACAAATACAGACTAACCTCTTTTTTACAAACATTACAAAAAAAATCCTTCCAACACAATTTAAAACAGACCGGCAACGCCGGGCAAACTCTCCTAGTCTTATATAATTTATGCTTCTCTGATTCCTTACTTTTTATATTTGTTGATAATTGAATTGTGTGTGTGTTGATCTGTCTTGTTCTAACTGTGGTTTTGTCATTATCCCACTTCTTCCTACTTGTATCTTTAGTTTTTTAAAGATGGGTTTCATTTTAATTTTAATCTTCTGAAAAGATTACACACAGAACAATGATATTAGTAAACTTTATCTTAAAGTTCTTAAAGCCCAGGATGGGAGCCACCTGCAGACACCGGCCCTGCCTCCCTCCGGCCCTGCCTTGACCGGAGGAATAAGAGGATGCCGTGCCGCAGCCGGGACACCGCGTCAAAGCTCTCCTTGGCCCCCGCCATCGGCTCAGGGTGGGAGCCACCTGCGGTCACTGGCCCCGCCTCCCTCCAGCCCTGCCTTGACCGGAGGGCTAAGAGGACGCCGCACCGCAGCCGGGACGCCACGCCGAAGCTTTCCTGGGCCCCCACCATCGGCCCAGGATGGGAGCCACCTGCGGCTCTCTCCCCGGGCCAAGTCGGTCAGGGGAGATGGGAGCATTGGCACAGCTGTGCCTTGTTCTCGGCGGGAACTTTGGAAGCTGTTGCCACCGAGACGCTGAAGTCAACACACCACCTCTGCTCTCTCCCCTGGTCTGTGGTAAGAGGGGGACAGGGAGGGAGACAGAGGGACTGAGGCTGATGTTTGCCGCAGCTGGGGAAGTTGGGCTGGGCACTATATGGGATGTGAGCTGTGCTTCAACCCTTGGGGATTTTGTTAATATTACTTCTGATGCTTTGTACTTATGTATTATGTGATGTATTGATATTGTGTTTTTCCCCCTGAATTTCTTTTGATGTAATTGAACTGTATTATTATGTGTCATTGTATTATTATATTGTATTTATTGTCCACCATGTAAACCACCCTGAGTTGGGTTGCACCCGAGTGGGCGGTACATAAGCATGAAAATTAAATTAAATTAAAATTTAATTAAAGCAAAAGTTTAAAACCTGCCATAAAATCTGTCAGCAGCACACTTCCCATCACTGGTTTATTATTTCATTTCACCTGCTCATTGAACCTACAGAATTGTGCAGTGGTGAGCACACAATGGACATTGCCATTGTGACACTTCTTTATGTCCATGCTCCATGTCCTAATTTGTCCTAATTTGGGTACAACGCAGGGCTTTCCCCCGGGCCATGCCCACCATATCACACCTACAGTGTGGTAGGAATGTTTTTTGGAGCCCACCACTGAATAAACCTCACACAATCACAGTTCCTATAGCTAATAATAGAATGTGTCATGTGGCTCTCTGAAACAAAAGCAATAGGGTATGGCACCATTCAAGAGTGTAGAAAACAGGTCCTAATCTAAGAATAAGGTTGGCTCATTGTTATGTATGTTAACTGTGTTATGTATGTTTTCTGACAGGAGCGGAATGTATCTTTTCTCATGTATCTATTCTTATGCAAATAAGTGGATCGAAAATGTGCACACTCTGCTAGCCGATGGGCTTGTTGTATTATTGTTACTGTTACTGTTTATAGTGTATATAAGTCCGAGTTTTGCCCGGTCCAAAGTGTGTTCAAACCCCACTAATAAAGAGCTGAATTTCACTACTTCACTCATCTGCTTCTTCATTCCCTGAACATGAAACTGGTGACAAAGGTGGGATGGCATCCCCAAACGGCAGCAACATCGGCCCATTTAACCCAGCACATCCAGAGAAATGGGCAACAGATGAACGCTGATTCTGCCACGCAATGGCCTCACAGAAGATCACCGACAAAGACCAGAAGCACTCCTGTTTCCTCGCTCAGTGCGGTTCTGAGATGCTTGAGCTGGCAACCCACCTCATTCTCCCAAAGGACGTGGATGTGGTGCCGCTTGCAGAAATCATGTCCGCACTGAGGAAACACCTGCAGCCAGAGGTCTTGATCTTCCCGGCCAGGGTGGCCTCCCACAGAAGGGAGCAGCGACCTGGGGAGTCCATTGCAGACTATGCCACCACTCTGAGCATTGCTGCTGCCCCGTGCAAGTGGTACAACATCAAAGAAGCACTCTGGGACTGTCTGCTGGCCGGCATGAGGGACGAAGATGCTCCCCAATTCTGTCCCCAAGGATGTTGCGTTGGGCAATTTTCCTAAATGCATACCATTTTATTTTGCCAGACCCACCCCCCAATAAAGAGACGGACACTGTGCTGGGTTTAAACTGGGCCACTTTTATTAATTACAATTCAATAATGCAAGCGGGCCGCCATAGCACTGGTAAGGATGAATGGTTATAACCAATTATCTTGACCCCCAACAGAAGCGCAAATGACTTAACCTCTGCTTGTGACGTGAGACCGGCGAACTTGTAGGTTTGGCAAGCTGTTTATAGCATAGCCTTCCCTTGTTCCTAAAGCACACCTGATTGGTCACCCGAGTTTACCTCTATCTTATCCATCCTGTGGCCAACCAGGTGTGCACCTGCCGGACTCTTAGGGGTCACCCAGTACCCCTTACCAGTGCTAGCCGCCAAGTGACCAAAGACAAGAACCAAAAGGTACCCCAGGACTCAACCAACAGTGACAGTGTGGGATGGGTGAAAACAATAAGAACCAAACGGCCAATCTAGGTTCAAGCAAAAATTCCCATCCGGCCTCGAAGCAACCAAAAAACTCACACTGACACCGAGGGAGGGGGTGGCGGGCAAACGTTGCCTGGCCCAGCCAAAAGAAAGAAGGGAGGGGCGGTCCGGACCTCTCCACTTAAGGAAGGCCTGGCCCATGCCCCTTCTGACCCTGCGGGCAGGGTGGTCCGGACCTCTCCCTTCCAGGAAGGCCCGGCCCCCACCGCTTCTGGCCCCATGCTGTCTCTAATGGGGTGGGGCTGGCAAAGCGCACGGCAGCGGAGCCATGCCGCTGCGCATCCCTTGGTGCACAGGCCCCGCAAGAACATCAGCCATGCTGATGCCCTGTCATGTTTTCCACTTCCAGGGGTCGGGGAAGCTGATTGCGAGATCGAAAGTGACCACCAGGTCCTTATGACTGAGGCTTTCAACTCGCCCCCAGTGGTCCCCTCAGATATAGCCAAGGCTATGGCCAAGGATGTAACATTGACTAAAGTAATGTCTTGGGTACAAAAAGGCTGGCCTGTCTTTCCCCTAGATGAGGAATTCAGAACGTTCCACTGCAAGCATTTGGAACTGTTAGTGGAACAAGGTTGCCTTTTATGGGGCCAGTGGGTGGTCATTTCTGTCACTCTCAATAAAAAGATTTTACATCTACTTCACACAAATCACCCCGGAATTGTCCGTTCCAAAGCCCTTGCCCGTAGCTACTTTTGGTGGCCTCAACTGGACTAAGACATAGAACAAATGGTCAGCACTTGTGCCAGTTGTCAATCCTCTCACCCAGAGCAATCCCACCTTCCCTCTCAGGAATGGGATTCTGCTCGGGGCCCGTGGTCCAGGTTGCACATAGATTTTGCAGGTCCATTTAGGGGTGCCCTATTTTTGTTGGTTGTGGATTCATTCTCTACGTGGCTGGAAGTGATTAGGGTGCCTAATACCACTTCAGCCACCACGATAATGCACCTAAGAAAGCTGTTTGCAGCATTTGGACTTCCAGATGTGCTGGTGTCTGACAACGCGTCCACGTTCACATCCGCAGAATTCCAATCCTTCATGGAAAGGAATGCAATTAGGCACATCACTGCCACCCCATTCCACCCAGCCACCAATGGCCAGGTAGAGCGGCAGGTGCGCACAACTAAAGATGCACTTCGGCATACGGGTGAAGGGGATTTGGAGCTCCAGTTATGCAAGTTTCTTTTCACATATAGGCTCATCCAACTTGCATCAGGGCTGTCCCCTGCTGAATTGCTTCAGCGAAGGAAACTGTCATCCTTGCTGGACCGATTGGATCCCTCTAGGGTAGAGAACAAAAGGCACAAATATAGCAATCCAACACCAGAAGGGTTTCTCATCCAGAGACCCTGTACATGGCCAAAATTATGCAGCTGGTGGCCCTATGTGGGTTTGTGATCGATCAGACTGGTCCTGTTTCTTACAGAATCGAAACAGCCACTGGTCTGATCTGGAGGAGGCACGTGGATCAATTGAGACCCAGAGTACTGGACCCAGAAGATGAATACAGACACTCAATGCTAGGGTTGGCCCCCACCCATTTAAACCCAGGGGGCAGAGGTAATAGTCAGCAGCAAGCTAACATAGACCCAGAAGCGTCTTCTAGGAACTGATTTCAAGGGGAATTTTAGAATACTCCCCTATTCCGGCCAGGTGTACCCCTGCACTGTCCCAGCCTAGCACTCTGAATTCCTTTATTGATTATGATCAATTTTGTATGGAGTCGCCCTCCACTCTTAGCACACACAGGAGGGACCCTAAGTTGTCTTATTCATCCATAGAATTAGATTTTGGTTTTGAGCGATCCTCTGCTCCTCCATCTGACAAACAGGGCTTTAATTCGGGTTTACAATCCTCCTATTCTAGTCGATCTCTCACTCCAGTTGGGTAGCCCATTCTATGAGCCCCTGAGCCGGCTCGGCCAAGCGTCCAAGACAGAAGGGAAACTAGACCACCATCCTGGTTAAAGGATTTTGTTTTTACCCAGAGGGGAAGAATGTTATGTATGTTAACTGTGTTTTCTGACAGGAACAGAATGTATCTTTTTTCATGTATCTATTCTTATGCAAATAAGTGGATCAAAAATGTGCACACTCTGCTAGCCAATGTGGGCTTGTTGTATTATTGTTACTGTTTATAGTGTATATAAGCCTGAGTATTGCCCCATCCAAAGTGTGTTCAAACCCCACTAATAAAGAGCTGAATTTCACTACTTCACTCGTCTGCTTCTTCATTCCCTGAACACGAAACTCATGGAGCTCCGTCACTCCATACACACCTGCCCATACAATGAAAGGTACAGATTCTGGTTGTTCTGTTACCCACACATGTATTTATGACAAGAACCAGGGTGTTGGTGGTGGTGGTGGTTCTTCATCATGATACCCAGTCATTTTAATTCAAACAATTCTCTCCACCCTGTCTAATGGTAATTGTGATTTTGGTATTTGTTTGTTTTAACAATGTTTCCCCCCTCATTCAGTGCTTATTTTATGTGACTGTTTGTTGGCTAGGTCAATGAGTTTGATATCTAGCTGTGGAGCCAAAGTTTGATCCAGCACTATGCAGATAAGAGCTAACCAGAGTATCATTAGGCAAGTTACATGTTCCCAGTGTACCTCCAGAATAAGAGAATGGCACATTACTCCTAAATGCTCTATAACTAAGTCACCATAAATTGGAATTGAAGTGCTGGCATGTAATTATTACTTTATTATTATGACTAGAACGGGTGCCCAGCTCTGCCCGGGGATGTATCTGCCGGCCCTGCACCACGCGGGGGTCCCAGGTTGGTGCATCATCCTGTCACACCCCGCCACCCCCTTTCACGTCCCAGCCCTGTAACGCCATGGCCTGGCTTTCTGCCTTCCTCTGGCCTTCCTTCCTGGGCACTGTGCCTGGTATCTGGGCCTTGCTTCCCCCCCCCCTGCCAGCTGCCCTTACCCTTTGGGCCTCTCCATGGTGCATCCAGTCCATGTCCCATCTCACCTATTGTGCTGCCTGGAGGTGCTGTGCTGCCCTGCGAAAGCAAGCCCATCCATTTTCTGCCCTCCTCCAGCCTTCCAACCCAGGCGCTGTGCCCGGTTTCTGGGCCTCATTCCCCCCACCCCTGCCAGCTGCCCTTACTCCTTGGGCCTCTCCTTGGTGCATCCCATCTGTGTTCCATCTCACTCATTGTGTGGCCTGGAGGTAGCAGCGCTGAAGGACACCACAGCCACAGGCCAGTGCTCGGCTGTGCTGCTGCCACCACCAGTGACCCTGGGCCCTGCCTCGCCATTGCATGTGCAAATTTTGTTAGGCCTCTCCCATGAGCAGCCATGCAGAGGGTGGCCATTTCTGCTGTTTCTGTTCCAGCGCGCATGCGTGGGATGCATTTTTCTGTGTTTGCGCCCAAGGTACCATGGGGGTTCATTTCAGCATGCAAAGCACCATGGGGGGGTGTAGTTTCCCCATTTTCCCATTTTTGGGGGTGCAAACTTCAAAACGGGGCACCGGACCCCCACAGTCACAACTGAGCACACCCAAGGCACCTGTGCACCAAGTTACAGCATGCTAGGTACAGGGATGTCAATTTGTATTCATCATATACAAGGTGACACTTCTGTTTTATAGATATAGATTTGGTTCTGTTGGTGCTTTAAAATATTTATAGGGGCCTGTTGTAACAACACTAGCATACTATCTTGCAGTTTGTTAATGACATTCAATGTTTTAATAGTTTCAATATAGTTCATTCCATTTCACATCCTCTTTAATCTGCATTCTTCAAAATTGCATATACATAATAGTAAACATCTTTTCTCTCTCTAAATGAGATTTCAAAACTTATTTCAATGCTATTTTTGAGCTTCAAACTACAGTACAACATTCAGAAACTATGAAAGCCTCCGGACAGTTTGCACATTAGTTCAGAATATATAGATCAGGTCATTTTACTATGGGTCTGGCAAAATGAATTATTTAAATTGAATTATTTAAGCATCCCTGGCCGAGTCAAAATAATGAGGTTTGTTTGAATAAATGAGAAATGAAAAAAAGAAATGAGTTACTATTTTTGTGAGAGGAAATAATGGGCTGAAAAGTAAGCAAAAGTGAAAGTTCTGAGCATCCACCAAAAGAAGCTGTCTTTTTCTAATGAATATCAACAACACAGGCAAAAAAGCAGGATATCGATATGGAACAATTTGTGGTAAAGCATGATGGATTTTCAAGGATATAAGTATTCATATCAGAGTAACTCTGAATATTTTACATTTTAAAAATTTGGATTATATGTGAATTTTTACAATCCTCGTTGACATCCTTAATAATTTTCTTATTAATGACCCCCCCCCCAAAAAAAAAAGAAGAAAGAAAAGAAGAAAAGAATGGAAGTTTGTGTCCAGGTAGTGAAGCCAGTGTCCACAGTGCTCAGGAAGCTGTGCAAGGTACAAAGGTGTCTTTACTGGTAGATTAGTTTGATCCAATAAGGGTTCTCTTCACCTTCATGCACAGTTCCCATTACCAACCCATGATCCATTTCTTCCCCTCTAGTCCTTGTGTGAGTTCACTGGAGCTGTTATGTTGCTGTTCCTTCCAAGGTCTTCTGGAAGTGTCATGGCCTCACCTTCTATCACTTGTGAATCAGGTGAACTTTTGAATCAAATGGAGAGTGGAGTGTGGTTCTGAGCATCCACCAGTACTTCAACAAAGGCACCACTTGATTAGACTGGGAGGAACTCAGCTAAAAGACCTATCCTCACCTCCCATCATATAGAAACCTCAGCTCCACCAGAATGCAAATCTGGGAGTCTTCAACTAAGGTGAAATAAAAAACTTATTCTCTAAGTACATCCTCCTGCTTCTTCTTAACGACATCTCCCCAGGGGCCTCTTCCTCCCACCCATCTCCCTCCTTTCCAGTCTCCTCCAAGTTCCAAAAATACTTTTCCTACCATCCCTACTTCACTGCACAGGTGTTCTCATTGGCCAGCTTCTCCCAGTCCTAAGCTGGCCAACTGGCCTCAACACCCACCCAAGGCCAAATAGAAGGCAACTCTGATGGGCGGTCTAGGGGTCTTGAGTCAAGAGAAGACACTAGATTACTGCAATGCACTCTACATGGGGCTGCCCTTGATGACCATTCGGAGGCTACAGTTGGTGCAGAATGCAGCTGCCTGGGTGGTGATGGGGTGTGGGCATTATGCCTGTGCCTCCCCACTACTCCGGGAGCTGCGCTGGTTACCAGTTTGCCTCCAGGTGCAATTCAAGGTGCTGGTTTTGACATTTAAAGCCCTATATGGCAGTGGGCCAGGTTACCTGAGATACTGCATCGTCCCAAGAGTGTCAGCCTGTCCAACCAGAGTGGACCGGAGGGGCTCCCTAGTTGTGCTTTCAGCTAAAGGGGCTTGCCTCTCTGGCACACAAAGGAGGACCTTCTCCATGTCCGCTCCAGCCCTCTGGAAACTCCTGCCAACAGAATTGAGACTAAAGACAGAATTGCTGCCTTTCAGAAAAGGATTGAAGACCTGGCTGGCAGGGCAGATGTGGGGCCCTAATGGGAATATGGCCCCAGCCTGTTGACTCATCTCCAGCTAGAGTCCAGTTTGTACCCTCCTTCTGTGTTTCTGTATTCCCCCTTCTTTAGTTTTTAGTTTTAAGTTTTAAATGGGGTGGGAGTAGGAGGGTGGATAGATGGGTGGATTATGGGGTTTTTAACCTGGTTTTATATGTTTTTAATTGTTGGTTGTACGCTGCCCTGAGTCGGGTTTTTACCTGAGTGGGTGGCATTAAAATTGAAATAAATAAAAATAAATAAATAAGACAGCTTGCCAGAAGAGATCCCTTCACACAAAGCTATATTCATGGATGTGAATATGCAATATTTTCTATTGATCCTTTTTTCTGTAACATGCAGGTGGCCCTTGTTCTATGGGAGCCACAGCAAGATACAGTAAATTTTTAAAAATTGAAGGTGTTTTTTCAGAGTCTTCTTATTTGTTAACATTAGAATGAGGATAAATATATGATCATTCTCCAGAATGCTCTTTATACCTGCAGTACTTCATTTTGCTAGTCGAATGGAAAGGCAAACCTACTCTCTTCTGTAGCCTACCTCCCATGTCTTAAGCCTCCTAAACACTCGTACTAGAAGGCTGAGAAGGTTAGTGGAGCAGATTTCTAGCACTGAAGAGGGTTGACAAGGGAAGGAGGTAAAATATTAACACTAGTTGAAGTGTCACTTTGGATTTATGCTCCTATCCAAGACTCCCTCTACAATGGTGTCTTGTATTTGAAACTCCTTTCTCAAAAGCTATCTTCATCCAGCTATCCTGATTCTGGAGCTGTTCTTATAAAAGTAACCTTTTCATCAAACAGGTATATAGCAGGGTTCGCAGAAAGAGCCTCCTCAAAAATTGTGGTATTTTTGAACCACAATCCTGTGTATCCTGGGCAATGGCCACCTTGTGCCGACTAATCTTTCTCACACTAGGTCATGCAAAAGGAACTACAGAATGAACTTCCCAAAGGTGGCTTCAGTTTGGTAGTTTCACATCTGGCCATAAATAGTAGAACCAATATAAGAACATATATAGCAAAACCAGTATAACAATATTGTAGTACCTTCCAAACTAACTATTTCATCTAAAATACAAATAACCATCCAAGTATTTAAGGTACTACACTATTTCTTTTTTTGTTTTGTTATACATTATTCTGGAGAGACCACCTAAATCTTTGGAACAACAAGCAGCTGAAGTGATTGAGATGATATTTTATTTTATTGTTCAACTTATGCAAGCTTGATCAGTCTTGTAAACTGCAAGTTATAAAGTATTTTCACATTCTTTTCACCTTTACAGCTTAACAGCTGTGATGTAAATGTAAGCACACATATAAATGTAAATATAAACACAACAAATTATGCTCTCTACTGTATTTTATGGATTATTCCGTATACAATTATTGAAGAGGATAGTGTAAATCTCAAGAAGAGGTGTACAGAATTAAGTGGAAGATATAGATAGAGATGTAATGAATGCTCCTGAAATTTATGTCCCCCAATTTTGGCTGTCTGTACAACCAGGCAACATCTCTATGAGCAACTGGTAGCCTTGCCAGGGTCCTTACTTTCTGACAAGAATGAAACAACAGACTTTGTTGAATTTGTTTTCCTTAGCACAAAAAGTACGGAAAAACTGGGATGCAAGTAACTCATTCAAGGTTTAAATTTGCCAGATATCTACAACACAAAGTGTTGCCTTTTGTGGTTTGCATAACTTTGTTTATGCTTCCCATCTCTGTTGTTTTATTCATTTCTTTATTGCTTTATTGTGTACAAAAATACCCTTGCACAAAGAACAAATTGAGAGTGGAATAAAACACTGAGCATTCTTCAGCCAAAGGAATGGTATGATTGTTTGTTATTGACTGCAGAACATTCTGGAAAGCAGGGGACTCTTGAGAGAGGTAAGTATAAAACAGCTAATACTATCCTGTTTCTCAGACACAAGATCTTGTACTTCTTTCAACAGCACCAGTCACACCGCTTGAGTCTTTGCAGCATAAAGTTCATTCACTGAGATAGTTTGTCAAGCCTATGCGTAAAACTTCAGAAAACCAATGACATTATCCATTTCAAAGATCTTCACGTTGTGGCCAGAATCCCAGCAAGAAATACTTATCAATGTATTGAAAAGTGGAAAAAATTGAATAAAATAGGGGTCACATTAGACTGTAGAAATTCCCTGGTAGACAAAAGGGTAACTTTAAGGGAGATCAATTCCATTAAAACAACCCTTTCTAGTGCAATCAGGTGCATACTTTTGTAGCCATCTGATCATATCCTGAGCACTATTCACTGTATTTCACTATGCCCTTTAATTTTTTGAAATGGGTGATGTTATGACTGCAAGTTAATGTATAATGGAAAGCAATTTTTATCTAAGCCTCTGTGGTTGAAATGTCTAGGTGAGTTCTTAGGTTTTGTTTTGCATGTCCATCATTCACCTGTGATCTCATTTGCTGCTAGGAAAAGTGATTTACTCTTTCTTCTATTTAAATGACATCATCTTTTTAACCCTACAATTTAATCCTAATTCTACAGAATAAGAGGACTCCTTTGGGGATTGCTTCATCTTGGTATGACCAACAGCCCTTTGATCCCTATGTGTTATTTTTTAAATTCTCTTCAACCTATGTAGCCATTTTTCAATTCTTGCCTCTACTTTCGATACTGCCATCATGCTAGTCCCACTTACCGGCCAAGCACTAGCTTGCTTTGCTGTTTTGAGATATAGCCCAATTTCAACAAATAGCACTAAATAAGAATAGGTGAGCATTTTTCAGACTTCTTAGAAGATCATTAAAGCAGGGGTTGGCAATTTACAGCCCATGGGCTGGACCTAGCCCTTGGTGCCATATCAACTGGCCTACACCCACGCTCCAGCCGCCGCTGCTGGAAATGGCCACAGACTCATTTACTGCTGTCATAAACACATTTACGACAGCCATAAATGAGTCCACAGCCGATTCTGGGGACGGTGGCGGATGGACCACCAGTCCAGCCTGCCAACTGTCTGAGGGATCATGACCTGGTCCCCAACTTCAAAAGGTTTGCAACCTCTGATTTAAAGGAAGCCAATAGACTATTAAAACAATTCTTCCTGTTCTGCTCTAAGTTACAATTATGTTTGCTCTAGCTTTAGTCATATTTTAGCCAGTCTTCAAATCACTTAACCTTGAGATTTTCCCCCCCTGTAAACATTCTACAGACGTTAAAGCACAAGACTGATTTGAAATTAGATAGTGATGGATTCTTACACCCAGATTTTCTTCCAATCTTCATTTTTCATTCAACTATATCAACATATAACATTCAGAATGAGTTAGCAGTTATCGAATAACGTAACTTGAAAACTGTTCAACATGCCACCTGTATGTTTTTAATTAAGGACCTAGCCATGCATCTTGTTTTCCCATCAAAGCTTTCAGTTCATTTCATCTGCACAAACTAGATTACAAAATTGTAGGTCATAGGGCTCTGGCACTCCATACACTGCCAACAATGACACAGAAGTGCTTTTAAGCGTCCGTAGCCAAAATTACTAAAGTTAATGCAGCATGTCTGAAACAGCTTGTTGTGATGCTTGTTTCTTTGACACTGTTTAGAAATAAACATACTAAATTGACTTCAGTACATCAAATCAAGGTAGTTAATTTACATTTATTTTACTTCCTGATTAAAACATGAGATGTAGTGAAATGATGAAATAATTTCTGCAGTCATGTAAGGTCATGATTAATGGAATCATATGGAAAATATGGAAATTAAATTTAAAACACGGTTTTACATCCCAGTTCTAAACATATTGGCTCCACGGACATCAACAGAACCTGCCTCATTATAAATGTGTGTATGATCAAGATGTTATTCACTTATGATACATGAGTTCTACAAACAGTTGTTCAAAAAGAAAATACAAATAAATAAAGTTACTGTGATTATGGGAGACTTTAATGCTAAAGTCAGCCAAGGTAAAGAAAATGACTATATGGCCTTAGAAAAAGGAACAAGAGAGGAAATTGCCTCGTACACCCAGATGACTTTATACTTAGAAGTCCCCTGCTGATAGCCCAAATAATATTGTCAGAAATCAAATAGACTTTGCTCTTATAAACAGAAAGTTTCATAACAGCGTCTTGTCAGCAAAGATCTATCTTGGAGCAGATATTTCATCAGACCCCACCCCGTTCATATATATATATATATATATATATATATATATATATATATATATATATATATATATATATATATATATATATATATATATATATATATATATATATATATATATATATATATATATATATATATATATATATATATATATATATATATATATATATATATATATATATATATAGCCCATATGGAATATTTTCCCACCCTGGGCAGCTTACAACATATTTAAAAAATCTTTTAAAAATTTAAGCAATTTGAATAAATTATAAATAACAAGAAAAAAATGATAACTCCAAATTAAAAACAACAACAATCAACCCAGCAACAAAGCATACATACTGGTGATGGAAAAAGTTAATCAAAACCTATTGTTCAGTGTCCTTAAGGACAAAGAATGTGGAATAGTGGCAAAAGAAACAATGAGAGAGGAGTTATATAAAATAAGAAAATATCAAGGGAAAATATGTGTAGAAGATAAATGGGGGCTAATAAAAGAAATAATCCAGAAAGTTAGACAGAAACACCTTTGCAGACAAAAGTCAAACCATAAGAATAAGGAATAGATGACAGATGATATACTCCATTTAATGGAAATAAGATGGCACTATAAGAATCAGGGCAAGGAAAAATATAATGATCTACATAGAATGATTAGGCACAAAATAAGAGCTGCAAAGGATGCTATTACAGCTGACAGATGCACTTCTTCCATCTGTAGGTCAGAGATGGAAACTGTCAAAATGAAAGCACTTTTGGTGAGTTCATTCTGCAGTTCCTTTCACATGACCTAGTATGGGAAAGATTAGCCAGGAACACAAGCTTGCTGTTATTAGGGTGTGCCTGACTGTGGTTCAAAAATGCCACAATCTTCTAGGAGGCTCTTTCTGTGTTCAGAGCCGAAAGCTCTGAAATGTTGAATGTATGACTTTTCTCTTCACAATTGGGAATCTCAGTCTTACAGGGCTCGTGATCAAATAGCCATCTACAAGTTTTGATCTCTTTAAACTTTCCTGTTCCATGAGAGAAGGTGTGGGGAGGAAAGTATGAAGCCAGATCATTTGATTTGACATCCCCTTGATACACAGACTCTCAAGAATTGTGCAAATATCCTTGATTTGGTCCATTTCCACACATTTGCCCAAAGACACTGCAAATCTCTAATACATGGTGGAGCAAAGACCACTGGGTACCCCTAGGATGGAGTGGCACATCTCACTGATCCATTCTGTTGGGTTTTGCATTCATGAACTTAAAAATTTAAAATGATAAAAAGATGCCATGCAATTAAAACTATGGAAAGCAGGAGCCAAACTGTTATTACGGTTTTTACCCGAGTGGGCGGCATAAAAATTGAAATAAATAAATAAATAAAATTACCTTAGAAGGAAAATGCTGGGCCAATGCCAAAGGAGGGGACAGCTTCATCCAAGAACCATCCTGCACATTCCAATCACTAAGGATCTCTAAATGATACCACCAGGCTATTGCAGCTGGTGTTTGCATTTTTTAAAAGTTGCAATGCAATATAGGACTTCTGTCAGTGTAGCATATTGCATAAATATTTTTGTGTACACATTGTTAAATTAACAATCACTTTTTTGTAGATTTTGAACAGTTCATTTTAGGATAGTAGGGTCTCTCTTTCCCATTTTGCTTTTTTCTATTTTAGGATGATGGTGTCACTGCCAAAGCTGAAAATAACTGTCTCTTGCTTTGCTTTTTCCTGTGTTCTCAGGGTTGGATGATGGATTAAATAGGATGTCATTGTGTACTCCCTCCACAGTTACAGTCATTTGAGTTTTCTTATTCATATCAATGCTCCCTCTCCCCATCACCAAGATCCGGAAATACACAAATACTAAAATGGACTTGAACAAGGATCTGCTCAAAGTGTCTCCAAAAGAGATCTCACTCAATTCCCCACAGTGCATCCCAGGAGAAGAACCACCTGTGTTAGTTTACGGAAAGCTGCAGAGTCCTGGGGAACCCCTAGAAAAAGGATTGGTAAATCACTTCTGAGTACTCTATACTTCAAAAAAAAAAACACCTGGAAAATGGAAGCCCATTTGGCAATCCCATATGCTGCTGTCTTCAATTTGCAGCCCTCACATTCCATTTCCTATTATCAATTCCATTTTTTTCTTATCAGAAACAATCTATTAAGGAATTAAAAAGCCTTTTATCTGTGAGCAGTTAAGAGCCATCTGTCTGGCAGCTCTCTAAGATTAACTTATAAAATACTTATAACTATTTACTTAAAATAGTTATATCTTCATCATGGTAATTAGCACCATTAAGGTGAAGCAAATTCATATGATTTATTTCAAGGATGGCAAAAAATATTACTCTGAAGGAAGGGGGAGAGGAAAATAAATTAGTAATTGTTGTGTATGTAACCAAATGTAATCTGAATGAATCGGATCTAGCGATCCTCCATGTAACCAAGTGTAATGTGAATGAATCAGATCTAGCGATCCTCCATGCCCCCCCTCCCTTTCCGCTCCCTTGTGAATACCCTATTGTATAGCTACTATGTTGCATGCTAGTTGTCTGCCACTCTTGCATAGGATTCAGCTGCCAGCGATAGTGCAGCTGAACGAGCTCAGCTCATGTGGCTCCAATCACCCAATCAGTGATTGGTGCAGGAAACCTTCCCACCACAGGTGAGCCACGCCAGGTATGCAGTGCATCAGAATAATGTCACTGACACGGTAACCAATGGGCGCCTTGTGAGCGAATTCAAATGTACTGCACAATATATAAGGAGCTGCGTCTCTGCCATTATCTCATGTTCAGATTGACTACACTGCAATAAAGATGTGTTTGGCCCCCTGACTGCTGCCTACTTCATATCAATCTGCAAACATCAAATTGGCGATGAAGGTAGGATAATGGCTTCCCACAGCATCAAGCTACCTTAGTTTGACCTCAAGGAACCAGAGAAATGGGCTCTGTACGAGCGCCAGTTCCATCACGTGATGGCTGCTGAGTGCATTGAAGATGAGGACCAAATGCGTTCCTGTCTACTCGCCCAATGCGGCCTCCCTATACTTGAGCTGGCAATGCATCTGCAGCTTCCAAGGGACATCGATACTGTCCCCCTCAAAGAAATTCTGGCCACGTTGCAGAACCACCTCCAGCCGACGGTATCCATCTATCCGGCCAGAGTCGCCTTCCACAGGTGAGACCAGTGACCAGGAGAGTCTGTAGCCAATTATGCCGCTGACCTCAGGTTAGCAGCTGCCCCGTGCCGGTGCGACAACCTGGAGGAAGCCCTGAGGGACCACCTGCTGTCTGGGTTGTGGGATGTGGAGGTCCAGCAGAAGCTGATGGCCAGAGTCTACCTCGCTTTCCACTCCATCCTGCGAGAGGCTCTGGTGGTGGAAACAGCAAGGTCTGGGGTGAAGGCATTCAGGACGAAGCCTGATGCACCTGGAGGATCCGGGTCCACCATGCAGGCCACCCGACATTCACCCCCACATTTATCCAGCTTATCGTCATCTTCAGAGGTCTCCTCATCCTCGGGGTCCGGGTCCAGCGACGATGATGACGATGTCCAGAAAGTCTGGCGAAAGTCCCCCAAGAAGCACGTCAGCGAGAAGGCCCATCACCGATGCGACGGCTGCGGAGCATCCCACAAACGGAAAAAGTGCCCATTCTGGAAGGTTGAGTGCCACCAGTACGGACGCCAAGGCCACATTGCCAAGGTTTGCAGGTGTCGCTGGAGACTGGACCAGGAGCCAGCAGAGCGCCCTTGAGGGAAAGGAGGGGCCACCGGGAAGATTTCCACAGGGGAGCCGACCATGGGCCGTGTGTCCAACGCACACCGACGTTTCTTTGTTGAGGTACTGTTACAGGGGCCCCCAATTAGGATGGAGGTGGATTTAGGTTCATCCTATTCCATCCTGTCCCAGGAAGAGTTTCTGCGCATCTCCTCAAATGTGCGCCCCAAACTCAAAGCCCTCAAGACATCCTTGTGAGATGTGCAGGATTTTAAAGTCAAGTTCAAGAAGTTCACGGAGGAGCTGCCTCTAGTAGTACTGAAATGGGGTTCCAGCTGCCTCCTGGGGAGCCAGTGGTTTGCTCCCTTGGGTATTGAACTGTCCAGCATCAATGCCACAGAGACTGACCCAGTGTGGGATGTATGTGATGCGCATCCAGCGGTCTTTGAGAAGGGGCTTGGGAAGTATAGGGGCCCCCAGTCTCGTTTGACCTGGATCCAACAATTCATCCCATCTGACTCAAGCCACGGAGAGTGCCCTTCACCCTCAAAGACAAGATTGAGGTGGAACTGGACAAACTGGTGGGTCAGGGGATTTTGGTTCCGGTGGACTCTGCAGAATGGGAGAAACCAATTGTTACTGCTTTAAAATCTAATGGGGAGGTTAGAATTTGCACGTATTACAAATGCATGATTAACAAGGCTATTCACCCTAATGCATACCCAGTGCCGGTAGTTAGCCATTTACTAGCCACTTTACATGGGGGTAAATGTTTCTCAAAGCTAGACTTAGCTCAGGCTTATCAGCAGCTCACGGTAACTCCTGCTACAGCAGCTGCACAGACGATAGTAATGCACAAAGGTGCCTTCAAGGTGACGTGCCTCCAGTTCGGCGTGAATTCAGCCCCCAGAATATTCCAATCTCTCGTGGAATGCTTTCTAAAGGGTCTCCCTGGGGTGCTCCCTTATTTTGATGACGTTTTGATCACTGCGGGGAGTGAGTCAGAACCTAGCAAAGAGGTTGGACAAAGTCCTAACAGTATTCGAGAAAGTGGGGTTAAGATTGAGACCGGATAAATGTGTGTTCCTGGCGAGGGAGGTAGAGTTCCTAGGGTTCAAGATAGCCCCCGAAGGAGTTAAGCCCTCTGACTCAAAAGTTGTGGCTGTTCAAAACGCCCCTCGCCCCACCGTGAAACCAGAACTTCAGTCCTTCTTAGGACTCCTAAATTTCTATCATTCCTTCTTGTCAAGGAAAGCTTCCGTAGCAGAGCCTCTGCATCATCTTTTAAAGAAAGACGCAGTTTGACGGTGGGGGGACAGCCAGGAAAAGGCGTTCAAGGAACTCAAACAGCTATTGTCTTCTAAGGCAATCTTAACCCACTTCGACCCAAAGAAGCCTGTGGTGTTAGTCTGTGATGCTTCACCAGTGGGGGTGGGGGCGGTGCTGTGCCATGTGCTACAAAATGGGCGGGAAGCCCCGGTTGCCTTTTACTCAAGGTCCCTTTCAAAGGCAGAGTGCAAATATGCGCAAACAGACAGAGAGGCCCTTGCGATAGTCTCTGGAACCAAGAAATTCCATGACTTCCTCTATGGTTGGGTTTTTACGATTTTGACCGACCACAAGCCACTGCTAGGTTTCTTCACCATGTGCAAGCCCACATCCCAGATTCTGTCCCCCAGGTTGCTACGGTGGGCCATATTCCTTCATGCTTACCAGTTCACACTGGTCCACCATCCGGGCAAAGAAATCAGCCATGCTGATGCCCTTTCCCAGTCTCCTCTCCCCGAGCTAGGGGAACCCAGGTGCGAGGTTAAGCAGGATCACCAGGTATTGCTGATCGAGTCCCTCGACTCACCCCCAATTGTGCCCACAGATCTCACCAAGGCTACGGCGAAGGACAAGGTCCTGTCCCTAGTTATTTCATCGGTTAAGAAGAACTCCTCCTGCCAAGGAGTTCAAAGCATACTTCCAAAAGATATTCAAACTTTCGATAGAAAGGGGTTGCCTCCTGTGGGGCCAGAGGGTGGTCATTCCTGAGGTACTGAAATCAAAGGTACTAAAATTGCTACACGTTAGCCACCCGGGGATCGTGTGCTCAAAGGCTTTGGCCAGGAGCTACTTCTGGTGGCCTTAGATAGATGCTGACATTGAGCATTTGGTGGGCACTTGCGAAAGTTGCCAGAGTTCTTGACCCGAAGAATCCCAACTTCCTTCCAGAGAATGGGACACAGCCCGCGGACCATGGTCTCGATTGCACATAGACTTTGCTGGTCCATTCAGGGGCTCGCTTTTCCTCCTAGTAGTCGATTCCTTTTCAAAATGGCTGGAGGTTATTCCAATGACTAACACCTCCTCAGCTGCAACTATTAAGCAATTGTGGAGGCTATTCAGTTGTTTTGGTTTACCCAATGTGCTTGTCTCCGACAACGGCAGTACCTTTACCTCCGTCGAATTCCAGGCATTCCTGGAGAGGAACGCAATTCGACACATCACCTCGGCCCCTTTTCACCCCGCAACGAACGGCCAGGTTGAGTGCCAAGTGCAAACTACTAAAGAGGCACTTCAGCGAATGGGCCATGGGGATCTAGAGTTACAATTGTGTCAATTTCTCCTTTGCTACAGAATTACCCAGCTGGCATCCTTACTCTCGCCAGCAGAGCTCCTAATGTGCAAGAGACCTGTCTCGCTTTTCAACCATTTGATTCCGACCAGGGTGGAGGATAAGGGGAGAAATGTGGAAATTGCACACACCCAAGTTTTTGCAGTTGGGGACCCCGTATATTGCAGGAACTATGGGGACGCCGGCCCAACATGGGTCCCAGGGGTGGTGATTGACCAAACAGGGCCAGTTTCCCACCAGGTAGAAACAAGTTCGGGGCTACTGTGGTGGTGACATGCCAACCAGCTTAGGTGTCGGGTCACGGACACGCGGGGAGTTGAGGATCAGGGTGATTCAATGTTAGGGTTCTCCTCCACCCGCTCATTCCAAGGGGGAGACGTGGCAGTTAGCCCACCAAGAGTTCCTGATTTCAGTTTCACCCATCCCTTGCAGAGAGACTGGGAAGAATTTGAGAGCCCAGACCCCGGCAGTTTAAATTCTGAGTTACAGGATTGGGGGGAGTTTTTAGAGTGCTCCACCACTCATCCAAGTGAGCAGCGGGGCTTTGATTTCTCCCCAGCAAACCCCCGTCCTCTACTTTTCGAGTCTACCTCTATTCCCATGCAAACGAGGCAGTTCTGTTGAGTCGTCCCCCACTCAGAGTAACAGGCGGGAAGTTCCTTTAAGTCAGCCCCCTTCCCTTCCAGGTTTCGATATGCAGTATTCCCTCCTGGGCTCCTCTCCTGATTCGGGCCAGTGCTCCCAACACGCCGCCAACACTGCTCATTTCCCCTCTGCAGGACGAGAGTCTGTGGAACCCGGAACCCCCCATTCCTCCGAGCTCAGCCTAGCCGCTGCCCTGCCCAAAAGAACATGCAGGCCACCACAATGGTTGAGGGACTTCGTCCATCCTAGGGGGGAGGGATGCTGTGTATGTAACCAAATGTAATGTGAATGAATCGGATCTAGCAATCCTCCATGTAACCAAGTGTAATGTGAATGAATCAGATCTAGTGATCCTCCATGCTCCCCCTCCCTTTCCGCTCCCTTCTGAATACCTATTGTATAGATACTATGTTGCATGCTATTCGTCTGCCACTCTCACATAGTATTCAGCTGCCAGCGATAGCGCAGCTGAACGAGCTCAGCTCATGTGGCCCCAATCACCCAATCAGTGATTGGCGCAGGAAACCTTCCCACCACAGGTGAGCCACGCCAGGTATGCAGTGCAACAGAATGACATCACTGACACGGTAACAAATGGGCGCCTTGCAGGCAAATTCAAATGTACTGCACAATATATAAGGAGCTGCGTCTCCGCCATTACCTCATGTTCCGATTGACTACACTGCAATAAAGATGTGTTTGGCCCCCTGACTGCTGCCTACTTCGTGTCAATCTGCAAATATCAAAGTAATCCTGTTTTCTTTATATGCATATCCAGTTCAACGTGGAAATACTGTACAAGATTGACTTCAGGATGACAGATGCAAAATCACTTGTGCATGTTCTTTTCTTGAAATATGACCTTTAAACACCCCCCCAATAATAATAATAATAATAATAATAATAATAATAATAATAATAATAATAATAATAATAATAATAATAATAATAATAATAATAATTATATATATATATATATATATATATATATATATATATATATATATATATATATATATATATATATATATATATATATATATATATATATATATATATATATATATATATATATATATATATATATATATATATATATATATATATATATATATATATATTACAGTCACAGGAAAATAAACATTTTGGACTATTTAAGAATGACTTCATGGATAATACTTGGATAATACTAACATGCAGAGCTAGTAATTTATTACTAATTAAAGATAAATATATAATCTCTAACAACTCTAGATACATTTCCACAAATGGCTTTAGCTTTTATCCATCTTGCTATGAAATGCTCCATAACTATGGCTGGATGATAGCATTCTCTTCCTGCAGAAGAAAGAGGCCAAAGCTAATACAAAATTCCAGTATGACACTTTTCTCATGACTGATTTCAGCTGGGTAAGATACAGTTGTATGTCACTCTTCCAGTCACCATTTCCTGGTTCTCTTTGGCAGGCAGTTTCTGATGAATTGCTTTCTATTCATGGAGTTCTGCTACTTTATCTGTACAGCAAGATTTCATGACTGTATTTGGTGTGGTTTGGATTCAAGCTTCCAGTTTAGTTACATTTGCTTTGTGTTATTCCATCTTTCTTGTTGTTGTTGTTCAGTCGCACAGTCGGTTCCGACCCTTTGCGACCCTATGGACCATTGCTCTCCAGGCGCCTCTGTCCTCCACCATCCCCCTCAGCCCTCCCAGCTCTGTGCCCATTGTGTCTACAATGCCATCTAGCCATCTCATCCTTGGCCTCCCCCTTCTTCTTTTGCCCTCCACCTTTCCCAACATCAATGCCTTCTCAAGTGAATCCCCCCTTCTCATTTGATGTCCAAAGTATTTTAGCTTCATCTTTACTATTTGACCTTCCAGTGAGCATTCAGGGTTAATTTCTTCTAAGATTGACCTATTTGTTCTCCTCGCTGTCCAGGGGACTCTCAAAACCCTCCTCCAACACCACATTTCAAAGGCATCTATTCTTCTGCGTTCAGCCTTCCTAATTGTCCAGCTCTCACATCCGTACATTACTACTGGGAAAACCATTGCTTTGACTATTCTAATTTTTGTTTTCAGTGTGATGTCTCTGCTTTTCACTATGTTCCCCAGGTTTCTCATTGCTTGTCTCCCAAGAATCAGTCGCCTTTTTATTTCATGGCTACAATCCCCATCTGCCGTGATCTTTGATCCTAGAAAAGTGAAATCTGTCACTGCTTCTACTTCTTCCCCATCTATCTTCCAGGAACTGATTGGGCCTGTTGCCATTATCTTGGTTTTCTTGATATTGAGTCTCAAGCCAGCTTTTGCACTCTCCTCCTTCAGCCCAATCAAGAGATTCTTTAGGTCTTCCTCACTTTCTGCCATTAGGGTTGTATCGTCTGCATATCTCAGATTGTTGATGTTTCTCCCAGCGATTTTAATCCCATATTTTGATTCCTCCATCCCTGCACTGCGCATTATGTGCTCTGTGTATAGGTTGAATAAGCATGGTGACAAAATGCAGCCTTGTCTTACTCCTTTTCCTATTCCAAACCACTCTGTCATTCCATGTTCTGTCCTAACTGTTGCTTCTTGGTTCATGTACAGATTTCTCAGGAGGCATATGAGGTGCTCTGGTATTCCCATCTCTTTAATTACTTGCCACATCTTGTTGTGGTCCACACAGTCAAATGCCTTAGTGTAGTCAATAAAACAGAAGTAAACTTGTTTCTGGTATTCCTTTGTTTTCTCCATGATCCAGCGTATGTTGGCAATGTGGTCTCTAGTCCCCCTGCCTCTTCTGAAACCTGCCTGCACCTCTGGTAATTCTCTTTCCACATGCTGCTGAAGTCTATCCTGTATTATCTTGAGCATCACCTTACTGGCGTGTGGGATGAGCGCGATTGTTCGATAATTTGAACATTCTTTGGCATTGCCCTTTTTTGGGATTGGGACGTATACTGATCTTTTCCAATCCTGTGGCCATTGTTTTGTTTTCCAAATCTGCTGGCATATTGAATGCAGTAATTTGACGCCGTCATCTTTTAGCGCTTTAAAGAATTCAACTGGGATACCATCATCTCCACTCGCTTTGTTGTTTGCAGTGCTCTTTAGGGCCTTTATGACTTCGCTCTCCAGGATGTCTGGCTCAGGTTCTACTTCTTCATCATTGTGATTGTCAGGAGTGTTGAGATCCTTTTTGTAGAGTTCCTCTGTGTACTCTTTCCATCTTTTCTTAATCTCTTCTGCATCAGCTAGCTCCTTTCCTTCTTTGTCCCTTACCATGGTCATTTTTGCTTTAAATGTTCCCTTAATTTCCCCAATTTTTTTGAAAAGATCTCTGGTTCTGCCTCTTTCGTTGTTTTCCTCCATTTCTCTGCACTGTTCTTTTAGGTAGTTTTCCTTATCTCTCCTTGCTTTTCTTTGAAATTCTGTGTTCCAATGATTGTAGTTTTTCCTTTCTCCTTTGACTTTTGCGTTCCTTCTTTCCTCTGCTATTTTAAGAGCCTCATCAGACAACCACTTTGCTTTCTTACTCTTCTTTTCTTTTGGTACGGTTTTCTTTGCTGCTTCCTGCATGATGTCCCTCATCTCTGTCCATAATTCTTCTGGCACTCTATCTATTAAGTCTAAGCCATTGAATCTATTCATCACCTCCACCGCGTATTCTTTAGGGATGCTGTCTAGGTGATATCTTTCTGGTCTCCGTGTTTTCCTTATTTTCTTTAGTCTAAGCCTGAATTTTGCGATCAATAGGTTGTGATCTGAGCCACAGTCTGCTCCAGGTCTTGTTTTTGCTGACTGTATGGAGGTTCTCCATCTTTGGCTGCAGAGTATGTAGTCAATTTGGTTTCGGTGTTGGC
This sequence comes from Bradypodion pumilum, assembly GCA_035047305.1. Lineage (NCBI taxonomy): Eukaryota > Metazoa > Chordata > Lepidosauria > Squamata > Chamaeleonidae > Bradypodion > Bradypodion pumilum. The sequence goes on from JAWDJD010000002.1 coordinate 85,918,860, forward strand.
CATCTGGTGATGTCCATGTGTAAAGTCGCCTCTTGTGTTGCTGGGAGAGAGTGTTTGCTATGACCAGTGCGTTCTCTTGGCAGAACTCTATCAATCTTTGCCCTGCTTCATTCTGTACTCCAAGACCAAATTTGCCTGTTATTCCCTCCACTTTTTGATTTCCTACTTTGGCATTCCAGTCTCCTAATATAATTTGGACATCATTTCTTGGCGTCTGTTCTATGAGGTGTTGTAAGTCCTCATAGAACTGGTCCATTGTGGCTTCATCTGCACCAGTGGTTGGTGCGTATATTTGGATCACAGTGACATTGAAAGGTTTGCCTTGAAATCTGACTGACATCATTCTGTCATTTTTGAGATTGTATCCCATTACTGCTCTTCTCACTCTTTTATTGACAATTATGGCTACTCCATTTCTTCTAAGGTTTTCTTGACCACAGTAGTAGATATGATGGTTTCCAGAGCTGAATTCGCCCATCCCTGTCCATTTTAGCTCACTGATGCCCAAGATGTCAATGCTTATTCTTTCCATCTCACTTTTTACCACTTCCAGTTTTCCTTGGTTCATTGATCTCACATTCCATGTCCCTATGCAGTATTGTTCCTTGCAACATTGCATTTCCCCTCCCCCTTCCTGTCCCTCCCCTTTCTCCCCTCTGTGGTGTTAAGCATCCTGCATCACCTAGCCTGCCCTTTTGTTTTGCCTTTTGTTTTGGTCAATAGGGTTCTCTTGGCAAGATTTTTGGCGTGGTTGCCGGTGTCTGCGCCATTTTTTTCTCCTCATACATTTTATCACAGTTTTTAAAAGTTTAACACATTTAAGACAACATATTATCATGCATATTATCACACTTTAAAACACAGTCTCTATGTCAGTTTCTATGTTTAGTCATTATAAAGTCTCTATGTCAGTTGCTATATTAGGTCTTCTACATTTGCATATCTGTTACTTATCCTTTGCCTGGGACTCTGGCTCTCCTCCTCCTCCTCACCCCTCCACCCCCCGGCTGGGTGGCTGCCCGGCGGCGGCGGCGGTGGCAGGCCCCTTTGCCGCTCGCCCGGCTCTCCTCCTCCTCCTCACCCCCGGCTGGGGTGGCTGCCCGGCGGCGGCGGCGGCAGGCCCCTTTGCCGCTCGCCCGGCTCTCCTCCTCCTCCTCACCCCCGGCTGGGGTGGCTGCCCGGCGGCGGCGGCGGCAGGCCCCTTTGCTGCTCGCCCAGCTCTCTTCCTCCTCCTCACCCCCGGCTGGGGTGGCCATCTTTCTATATTCCCAGAAAAACGGACCCTCCTCCCTGCCTCCAATTCTATTGTGTTATTTTGAGAAAACCATCATTTCTCTTGATGGTTGCATAGGAAGAGTTTAATTTTATGCCCTCCTAATAGATGCCTGCTTTTGGATTACTAGCACAAACTACAGTACTACCATCTGAAACAATGTAGTTGTAAAAATAAGCAAAGGACAGTCATGAAACAGAAGTTAAACAGAGTTTGATGATGGAGGGGAGATGGAATATACCCATCCAGAAAGGAAGTCCAACCCAGATGATGTAAATAAACAGTATACCAAACAAGTCTATGGCAGAATCATGATCCTGTGATATTTCTGCCTGCATACTCATTACAGTGCTGCAAACTTAATGTGCAACCATGTCACTGAGATGGCAAGGCATCATGTCTGTTGGTCTGGTTGGGGTGTTTCCACGGACGGGGTATTTTTGTGCTCTACTATTAAAATAAATCCCATATCCAAGGGAACCTGAGGCATCCGACTGGACTTGGAAATGCGGGGTGGCCATGTGCTCCGCCCTCCAAAAGGAGATGCCATTGAAGCCTTGTAAAAACGTGAGCCAAACCAACAGGTCAGCCCGCAAACCCCTCGTCAGCCAGACCCTGTGATGTTTTTGAGAAAGACCCACCATAGCATCACAAAGAGGCCTGGCAAAGGCCCTACCTGGTGTTACCACCCTACAGGCAAAGTTGAGGTGGCCGTGAAGCACCTGCAACACACGGAGAGACACCTTGCATTTGGCAAGCAGCAGAAGCGGCGTGCGGTCCGGCACAGGAAGGGCACTCGTGCCTAAATTTACATTGTCGCCTGTTGCACACTCCATTGGCGGAGTAGCTCCAATACAGCAGGCGGGCTGGAACCCCCTGCCCCGCCGGCTGGTGGGGAACCTGTGTAGTGGCAGACCGCTGTACCGCATGGCTGCAGTGGTACCAGTCACCCGGCGCTGGCCATGTAGGAGTCATATAAAGGAGCCACAGTTACTGGCAGGGCTCATCCCACCGCATCTCAGGGTGGAGGGCCACCCACATTCTAAATTCCTTGTCATAGGCTAACCATGACGGGCCAGGGAAATCAACGACAGCACAGTAAATGTTGTCCAGATACTGGACCATCGGAATGGCCAAATCAGCACGAGCCCTAAGATATACAGCCATATAGATTAAATAGGCTGGTAACCAGTTGGCCCACATACGAGGGGGCTTACGACGATGGGACAATTCCTTGTCCCTATCATCCTGCCCCTCCTTCTCCTCCTTGGCTGGTTCCCGGTTAAGGAGGGTGAAAATATCGACATACTCCCCCCGCCATATCTTTTCTCTGGTGGCCTGAGACAAGTGGTCACCCAGAGGAAGGGAGTAGCTGGCTGTTGGCATGGCCGTAGTCGGCACGGAGTGAAGTGGGGGAGTGTATAACGGGCCCTGTTGCCCAACAGGAAATTGAGTTGGAACAGATGGGGCGGTTATCCCCAACAAAACCTGTGAATAGGTAGGAGCCCAGGTGGCTAGAGGGTACTGAGTAGTAAACTGCCCTCCCGAAGTAGCCTGGTGAGGCCAGGGCCACTGAACCCCACTGGTAGCCTGTGGTAGTGTAGATGGTGTGCTAACATGACCACCATACTCACTTGTTGCACCCCCCTGGGCCGCCCCCACCAGGGGTTCCGGCCTCTGGTGGGCATCGGAGCTCGCAACGGAAGTCAAGCTCTGGGCCGATGCAAGTCCAGGCCAGGTCACACCGGGCACCAATGGGATGCCCTGCTGGGGCGGCCGCACAGGGAGTTGTGGAGCACCACCATGCATGGGCCTGATGGCCTCCAGCAGCTCAACCCGGCTCATGGCCCGCTGTAAGATCTGAAGAGGCAGATGGGTAGCGGCCATAGAAGGCCCAAACCCAGGGTCCCTAGGTGGTGGGGAGATCCCCATCGATGCTTCAAGGGCCTCTATGCGGGCAAGAAGCAAATTGACCATGTCTGACCCACCGGAATAAGGTGGGCCAGATGGGCCAGGCAGCCCACGGGGCAACCGTTGACCGGTGTGGGGCGGGGGTCCGCAACCCAGCCCAAGGCCGACCACAGGTGGAGGCCACGTGCCAGCCCCCGGCCGCAGTAGGGCCAGGCCAGATAGTCCGGCCCATGGGGTGCTGGGGCCATGGCGGGGCGCGATCCCATGCCGTGCCAACTTGGGCCACCTTGCCCCATGCCGGGCTCCAATTAGGAGTCCATGGGAGCTGAAGCCCCCGGGGGGCAGGCCAGCACAGCCCCCGCATGAGTCCTCCGACTGGGCAGGGGGCGGAGGCCTGGTCGCCCTCATTGGTGGCAGTGGGTATAGAAACCCTGCCAACCCCTCTTGTCACCCCTGCACAGGCCCTCTGGCCTGAGGGTAGACCAAGAGAGGTGGTGGTGGGGGTCGGGCGAGCCCTTCCCCGTGCGCGGGGCCGCGGCAGTCTTCTTTTTGGGGCCATGGCCACCCAAAGTCATTGTCCAAACTTGGGACAAGAGTGCTAACCGCGGAGCGGATTACCCCGCTCCGACGGTCCAATAGGCAATAAGGCAAGGGAAGGCAAAGGAGCTCAAAAAATAGAAGCGTCGGAGCGAACTTCTCCGCTCCGTCGCTTTTCTAAAATGGCTGCAGGCCACCTCATGGCCACCTCTTTTATAAGGGGTTGGCTATGCCTCCTAACTACCCGGATGTCTGAGTCTGGGGTGGGGGCGAAAGAGCGCGGCGGCAATTTGGCGCCGCGCTTGCCCTTGTTGTGGAACCAGAGGCTGGGAGTTTAATTCTCCATTGTGCATCTCATGAGAACAGATTTGGGCATTCCTTAGAAGAGAATGGTAAATCATTTCTGAGCTTTCTATACCTAGAAAACCCTGAAAACCTAAAAAGCACCATAAGTCAGAACTAACTTGACAGCACAAAATTATTATTAATTTAGAAACAGTTTGGATCCTGGATGCAACTACAATCCTGGAGTTTTGTTTCTTAAGTCTGAAACATGCTGTAACAATATAGTAAGTGCTGTGTTAAGCTAATTTCCATGCTAAAATCCTTACATGTTGTGTCTGACTTCCCAGCCTCACAATTACTGCATTGAGCAGATGTCAACATTCTCATCAATCATGGCAGACAGCTATCCTTCTTAATCAGCTTAGAGTGTCAATTACTACCTTTCCTTTTCTTTTCTCACAAGATAAACATCCAAAAGTTTTGCCCTTATTAGCCAAGAAAAAGTCAGTATTTTTTTAAAAACGATCTGTCCATTATAAATACCATCTTTACTATTTTGTTTACTGAAGAATGTGCTAGACAGCTTGAGGCCCTTGGAATTTGCCCACTAACTGATATTATGCAACTACAACTGCAGATACCCTGCTGTCAATGACTTCCACAAAGCAGAAGAACACTGGAAAGAAGATGTGATTTTCTTATTCTTCCAGCTGTGAAACTACCTTCTGAAACCTCATCAAAGTCCATCTAGGTATTTTCCAGAAACAAGTAGAATTGGTTAGTAGTTTAAGTGGTTATGTAATAGACAAAGAATACTTGAAACTCTTGGCTGTTATACAACAGCCTTTATGAACTGCAATTTTAAGTATAATTGTAGGAAGTTATCTCTTTAGAACTTTGTTTGCCTTCCTTGACTCTTCAAAATTCACTTTATTTATTTATTTGTGTCAGAGGCACCACAAGCGTATAATAACATACAAAGCTAAAATTAACATACCTAAAACAAACAGGAATTAGATGACATCCACCAAATATCAGGCCACATTGACAACTTTTCCTCTTGCCTACATAAGATCCTCCTCAGTGCAGATTGAGGGGCATCGTGTGCATTGTATGATACAGGCGATAGTTTGTTCTTCTCTACATTCACACAGGCTGTTGTCTACAGGGAAATCCCACTTTCTCAGATTAGCGCTTCATCTTCCTACCCCTGCATGCAGTCTATTTAGAGCTTTCTACACAGGCCATTATTGTTCTTGGCCAGGTGGTAGAGAATCATGTGGGTCTACCCAGTTATCTGGTAGCTCTTTGGTCACCTTCCACAGTTCTAAGGCAGTCTGTGGGGGCTGGTTGTTCAGAGGGGCAGAAGTTGTGAGGAAGGGGCGTGGCCAAGATGGCCGCCGAGTAACATCTAGACTCGGACGCTCGCGCTTAACAAAGTGGTAACTAATGTGCCGGAGTGAAATGGAGAAGTTTTAAAGTGGTAAATTCTAAAGATAAGAACCTTGCCTGTCTTTCTGGAAAATTTTGCGATCTTTTGAGGCTGGATGGTCGAAGTTCGGGAGGCTTCCCTGGGCGGCTGAAGCTGTGACGGTAGTTGCGGCTTTTCTGCCGAGGAGCCGAGAACGGGACCAGCGAGACAGCGGAGAAGACTTTGGAACTGGCAAGAAGTTGTTTGACACGAAAATAGCCTGCATGTAAGTGCATGAATGGATCTTTAAATTCTAAAATTGGCTGGGGTTTTCTGTTAAATGAGCTCGGACTCTGAAATGGAAGCGGGTGGAAGCGGATGAAAGCAAGTGGTGGTTTTCGTTAATGGCAGCGGTCCTGGAAAACAAAAGTGATCATGTTTGGGCTATGGTTTTTTCTACACACCAGAAGATCGCGCCTTGTTTTGACGACAACAAAGTGGATTAATTATCCTTGTCTGGGCTATAATATTGGAAGGTGATTGGGAGTTCCCTGGCTTAAACCGCTTGGAGAAAGTTTTCCGTTCCTCAGAAGGAGAAGGGGGGGTTTTAACCCAAAAGTTAAGGCAGCCACTGGAAAATGGCGTTTTGATTGTCCGCTTCAAGAGAAGGACTAGGTGGCTTGGCCTTTTGGTTCCTTCACCGTGTGGATTACAAATACCTGCTTGTTTATTGTGGAATATACTGCCCCTCACCTCTTCTCCTCGCTTGTTGGATTTTGGGCTTTTTCTCCTTCTGGTCTCCCCCCCTCTTTTTTCTTTGGCGGCTTGGTTTTTTAAAGGAGAAGCTTGGGCTGACTGTTCCCTTGAAGCCCTCTTACTGCAGCTGGAAGACGACTGATTGGATTATTTGCTTTGGGGAAACGGACCTGCTGTGGATCAATATTTTTTGCTCTTCTTTTTTCTTCTAAGCTGCCTGTTGGGAGAGTTGTTTCCTTCTGTTTTATCTTTGTGGATTACAGTAACTTTTTGATCTTCTGCTTGCATATAAATTTTCCTATTGGATCTGTGGAACCAGTGGTTGCAGTGTTACAAGCTTTACTTCAGTGACTAACTTTTACAACGAACTGCAGCATTGGGCTTCTTACATATTATGTTATTATGGATAAAGGTACAAGAGGGAAAGCAAAGGAAGAAGAACCAGTTGTAAAGCCTAAGAAGAAAGAAAAAGCACCAATGGAGGAATCCACTCAGTCTTCATCCCCGCCCACAGTGTCATATGATCAGACTCAAATTATGGTGGAAATTGGCAAGTTGTTTCAAAAATTGGAGAAAAATGAGGATTCAAGGGTGAAAGATAGAAATGAAATGATGAAAAAACAAGATAAGGTGATGTCATCAGTTGCAGATTTTTCAAAAAAGGTGGACTTAAGTTTGAAAAAATTGAGGGAAATGTGAAATTGGTTCAAACTGAGGTAAATGCCATAAAGGAGGAAGTAAAAGGGACTCAGGAGGTGGTGCGGGAGAATAAGCTGAAATTGGAGCAACAAGAGAGAAGGATAGATGCTGTGGAAGATATGATGAGAAAGCAGAACATTGTGATCCGTCAGGTGGTGGAACGCACTCCAGATTTGTTAAGAGAGAGGGTGGTTCAGTGGTTAAATGGTCTGAATATGGGGAAAGAAATGTGTTGGTTAAATTTGTGAATTGGGCAGATAAGTTAAAAGTAATGGCCCATCTGAAACGAGTTGGTCCTGATGCGTTGAAATTTGATGGTTCAGATGTTGAAGTCTATAATGATATTTCATTAAAAGAAAGAACATGGAGGTATAAGATGAGGCCTGTTACTAAACTATTGATGGGTAAAAATATAAGGTATAATTGGAGATTTCCGCAACAACTGCGTTTTTTCTATGATAAAAGAATGCAAGTTATTGATGAAGGCACTAATCCATTGGAATATTTGAGTTTGTTGGAATTGGTAAAGGTAGACTCGGAAGAATGGAAAAATCTTAAAAAAGAATTGATGGATTCTGGAGCTTTGGGGAGGGAATATGAGAGGGAGGAAGCCGCTGGGGCTACAGGTGGAACACCATAGCGAGGAGAGGAGGAAGAGGAGCCGTCTTTGATCATGGTGGAGGAGGAGATAGGTAAGGAGCAATGAGCATTAGATTTCAGTAACTTTAAGCAATTAATAGAGGTAGAATGGGCAAATAGCGCATAGCGCCGATAGTAAGGTGCATCTTGCATGTTCCCCCTCTCCCCTCTTTGGTCGACAGAGGCGGCTTTTCGCAGGAAGGTGGGGAGAGTGAAAGTGTGTGTTTTATGTAGTTGGTATGGTGGTAGGGTTGTTGGTGGCACGCCTGATGGAGAGTTTAAAGCTGGGAAAAGAATTTGGTTATGGGAAGTATTAAAATAATATCGTGGAATGTGAAAGGTACAGGTGCTGTTCTTAAGAGACGGAGATTGGAATTGGCGATGAAAAAAGATAGACCAGATATATTGTTTTTATAGGAAACACATCAGAAGTCAAAAGATACGAATAAACTTTATCTGGGATGGATGCAACATTATGAGATGGTGTTTGGTACTTCGAAAGCAAGAGGGGTGGCAATCATGATTTCTAGAAAGGTGGGATTTGAAATTACAAAAAAGATTGGTGATCAAGAGGGTAGATATCTGTTGCTAAGAGGAAAATTAGAGGATGAGGAAATTATGTTGGTAAATATTTATGCTCCGAACGACCACCAAGCAGAGTTTCTTGAAAAAATTCGGAAAATAGTGGAGTTGGAAAATGTTGCAAAAACTATTGTGGCTGGTGATTTTAATTTGATAAGGTCAGGATTAGATTGTACAAACATAGCTAGAAGTGGAATTGGTTTGAAAGGGAAGGTGTTGGATAATTGGATGGATGTTATGGGCTTGAAGGATTCATGGAGAGAGTTTAAGGGCTCGGAAAGGGCATATTCTTTTTTTTCACACGTCCATGGGACCTACTCAAGAATAGATTATGTTTTACTTTCGGAAAATTTAATTGGGGATATAGAAGGTACGGAAATTGGGATTATTAAGGAATCGGACCATGCTAAAGTATATTTGGAATTGAAAGCACAAAAAAATATTCGAAGAGTAAGAAATTGGAGGTACGACCCTAATTTGTTCAAAGACCAGAAAAGTAAAGAGGCAATTATGGAAAGTTGGAAAGAAAGTTGGCAGTGGAACGACAACAATGAGGTCAATTTTAACATTGTATGGGATACCATGAAGTTAGTTTTTAGGGGGGAAAGTATAAAATTGGCAAGCTTCAAATATAAAAAATATAAAGCAGAACAGACAGAAAAAGAAAGAGAAATAAAACAATTACAGGAGGAGCATGCAAAAAACAAAGACAAAAAAAATTTCGTGAAATTACAAGGACTTAAGGCAGAAGTAATGGGTAAGGATATTGATAAAGTTAAACGAGATTTGATTTATCTAAATAGAGAATATTTTGAATTTAGTAATAAGAACTCAAAATTATTAGCAAGAGCATCCAAGGTTAAAAGGGAAAAAAGAGAAATTGGGGTATTGGTTGATAGGCAAGGTTCAAGGTGTAATAAGAATAGAGATAAATGTAATTGTTAGGGAATTTTACCAGGTATTATATGCAAAAAAGGAAGTAGATTTGGAGAAGCTTAAAAAGATACTAGAGAGACAGTTAGGGAATGGAATAAAACAAGAGCATAGGGAGAAAATGGAGGAAAAGATAACTGATAAAGAGGTTAAGGAGGTAATAAGCGAACTGAGGATAGGGAAAGCCCCGGGGGATGATGGATTATCGACAGAGTTTTATAAAGAATTTAAAGAGGTGGTGGTCCCGAAATTGGTGAAGTTATAAAATTATATACTAGATGGAGGACCAATTCCGACTTCATGGTATAATACTACAATCGTTCTTCTGCCAAAGCCTGGTAAGAATTTGGAAAGAGTGGATTCGTACAGACCAATTTCACTTATAAATCAAGATGCGAAGATCTTCACAGCAATATTGGCTAACCGCTTAAATAGCTTCATGGGGGATTATATAAATGTTGATCAAGTTGGGTTTTTAAAAGGACGACACATGGCGGATTTGACTAGAAGGGTATTAGATTTAATAGACAACGTTAATCAAACAAAGGAAAAGGTGGGATTATTATCATTGGATATTTTTAAGGCATTTGATTCATTGCAGTGGTCTTCAATTAAGGAAATAGTTAAAAAATATGGGTTTGGGCATAAATTCAATAGGGTTATAGATTTATTATATCAAAAAGGAAATGCTTGGGTTAGAGTAAATGAGGAGCGTACGGATGTGGTAAAGCTAGAGGCTGGCACTAGGCAGGGCTGTCCATTATCTCCTATCCTGTTTATTATGGCAATGGAGATCTTAGCTAAAAGTATAAGGGAGGATTTGAATATAGAAGGGATCATGGGTAATAAAGTGAGTATGTATGCAGACGACACACTGCTTATGGTGAAGCACCCGGAGCTGGTAATGGACAGGATTAAAGATCATTTACAGGTATTTCAAGCTATAACTGGATTAAAGATAAATTGGGATAAATCAGAACTGATGTTGTGCAATTTGAAACCAAGTGAGATGGGTAGGATAGTGTCGACACTTAATATACAAATTAAAGATAAGCTGAAATATTTGGGGATAATCATTTCAAACAAATTAGAAGAACTTAAACGATTGAACTATGACAGCTTGAAAGTGGAATTTAAGAACAAAATACAAGAGCTTCAGAAGTCAAAGCTGTCATGGTTCGGAAGGATTGCTATATGTAAAATGATATTGTTACCAAAGATTAACTTTTTATTTGATACACTAGCGATCCACTTGAAAGAGAAAGAAATTAATGAGTTTCAAAAGATGTTCAATGGTTTTTGTAATGGAGGCAAAAAATCTAGGCTCCCAAAGAACCTATGGTACTTGTCTCAAAAAAAAGGGGGGGTTGGGTATGTCGAATTTGCTAGCATATTATCGAGCTTTTCAAGTTAAGAATGTTGTGAAGATTTTGGCAAAAGAAAAGACGATTTGGGAGCAATTGGAGATGAAGGAATATAGAAATATTTGAAATATGATATTTTTGGGAATAAAGGATAAGGTGAAAAGGTCAAATAATACTATGATGAGAGGTCTCATGGAGGTGTGGAAGAAGGTAAAAAAGGACATGGTCCCAAATCTCTCTCCAATTTTGGAACTGACTGATATGATGTGTTTCCCAATAAAGTTAGATGAGGAAAAAATGGAAATATTGGATAAAAATGGGATGCTTTTATTGAAGGATTGGTTAAAAACTTGTGATTCTGATGTTGAGCGGAAAAAAATATTTGAGATATTAAATTTGAATTGGTTTCAGAAGTTAAAGGTGGACAACTGGAACAAAAAATATAAAAAAGAAGTAGGGTTAGATAGAATACATACAGAATTTGAGGGGTTGGTAAGGAAGATTAGAAAAGGGGAAAGTAGTATTAAAGGTCTTGTAAGTAAGCTTTATAACATACTGAATAGAGGTGCAGATCCACAGGAGGATTTGAAACGGAAGTGGGAACAAAATTTGAATATAACAATTGGGGAGATTGAGTGGAAAAATAAATGGAAAAAGAGGATTATGAGAACAATGTCTGTAAGAATTAAAGAACATAATTTTAAAATGTTGTGGCAATGGTACTTGACGCCATTAAGACTTTACCAGATGGATAATAAAAGAGATAAGTTATGTTGGAGATGTAGAGAATTTGATGGAACATATGAACATATGTGGTGGAGCTGTAAAAAAATAAGGGATTTTTGGGGGAAAATAGAAGGTGAGCTTGGTGAAATAATGGGTAGAAGTGTTAAGTTGGTGTCAAGTACCATTCTTTTAACGAATGTGGAAGGTTTGGGTTTAAACAAGGAGGAAAAAGAATTATTGGACATTGTATTGACAATGGGTAGACAATGTATAGCTAGAAACTGGAAAAATGATATAGATATACAGATTGGAGAGTGGTATAAAGAAATGTGGAGTTTAGCACTGAATGATAAATTGACATGGGAGATTAAAGTGGAAAGAGATAACTTAAAAGAGAATAGATTTTGGAACATATGGAAACCATTTGTGGATCATTCTTGTATGGCAAATGATAGTTCAGGACCAGTACCATCTCAAAGAAGTTTCTGGAGTTGAGCAGAAAATAAACTCTCCGGGCATTGTATATATTCACAGGGTGATTATTATTTATCCAAAGATTAGTGGTAGCACAGAAAGTTCTTATTATTTCGGATCTTGAAATAATGGCTTTTAATATTCGGTGGTTATATAGTAATTAATGAGTCTAGATATTGTTATGTGCTAACATTTAGTAATGTCTGTTAAGATGATACTATGGATTTGTTTATGTATTGTATTGTTAGTCATTGTTTTCTTTTCTTTTTTGTATGTCTTTGAAAAAACTCAATAAAAATTATTTTTTTTAAAAAAAGGAAAAGGAGTAAGAAAAAAGAAGAAGTTGTGAGGAAGCTATGCCTTGATTTCAGTCTCTGCTTTGATGGTTGGTGATCAAATAGCAGGTGTGTTTCCAAGGAACTTGCTTTGACCCTCTCTTTCTGAGCAGCACTTTATGGAATTTTGATGGAGGGGTTCCAGCTAGGTACGGAAATCATTACTGCAGCACTAGGTACTGAAATCATTACAGCAGCACTAGCATATAAATGAATGAATGAACAGGAAACACACGAGAAGCCTCCCTGAAAGACTGTGAGGGCTATGAATATATTTGGACATCCCCTGAGCAAGAAAAGCAATTTGTCAGCTGATCCTTCCATTCTAGAAACACCATTGGATTGCTTCTGACCCAAAATGAAGACATAAATAGATGTCAGAAAGAAATCAATTGGTCTTTCAATGGTTGCTTAGACAAAATCTGTGCTGAGTTATGAGTTGGCCTATATAACATGTGGTTTTTCTTAATGTTAGATGACATTAACTACATACCCAGGTTGGAGCTTTGCAGAGCTTTCTGTCAGTGCCTTTTATTCCTGTTGCAAAGAGAGATCGATTGTTTCTCTGAAGTTATTTTGTGTACATTATTGTGCAGTTTTCAAATTACTGAGAAATAGATCACACTAGGCTGCTCTACAATTTATATTAACATTGTATTTGCTATGCAGGCAGTTCATTTCCAAATGCATTCTTGTTTGGATAAACAATATGGACTCTGAGAAATCTGTACCTATAAATCTGTGTGTTAACCGTTGGAAAGTGACAAAGGATCGTGCACCAGGCCCCACTAGCCCTGACCGATCATTCGTGCACTTGCTCGACCGGGGTTCACAGGTAACTGTCGGGTTGAGAAATGCGCCAGTGGGGCAGGAGACCCACAAACGCAAACAAAAAGAAAAGACTTCTATTCCCAACGTTCCTTGTGCCGTGCTGCACCAGAGCCAATCAGGCTGAGAGACGCGAGCAAAAGGAACGTTCGGAAACACGCCGCAGCCAATCAAAATCAAACCGGAAAATAAAAACGACGCACAAGCCAAAAATGCAAATGCCAAACTACAAGCCCCAGCGTCCTGCACGGAACGCTGAGGAAGCCAGCATGCAAAAAATAAAAATAAAAAACACACTGGGAGCACAAGTCTGCCACAGCCAGACACAGCGCCTCACGGGAAAAAAGCCACAAAAATGGGGGGGGGGTCAAGGGGGGAAAAGGCACTGGTGCCTTGCCCCCCCCTTGAAAGTGAACCCATTCCCAGGTAAACTAAGCTAGCAGACGGCGCTCCACCCGCTGACTTTAGTTACTGCAAAAGTGTTTTGCCCCCCTCCCCAACGGCGCCTGAAGCTCCTGATCGGAGTTTCCCCTTTAATATCAATAGGTGGGGGTTACAATCCCCCTCTCTACTGGCTCCCCTGGGGTTTGGAGGGACAAAAGGGGTCTGTCCCCCCAACCCTTTCAGAGCCAGGGGACCCGGCAGAGAGGGGATCCTTCCCCCCGCAGGACACCCCATTATTAAAGAGAAGAAAGCAAGCGGTTTCTTCTCTTTAAAAACTGAGTGTTTGGGGGGGATTCCCCCTCTCTGCTGGCTCTCCTGGGTCTGGAAGGGTTGGGGAGACAGACCCCTTTTTCACCCCAACCCTCCCAAACCCAAGGAAGCCAGCGGAAAGGGGGATCACAACCCCCACCCACTGATATTAAAGGGGAAAGCCCAATTGGGTTTTCCCTTTTAATATCAGAGGGTGGGCTGGATTCGATCCCCTCTCCTGAGTCCCATGAGTCTGGGAGGTTTGGGGGGACAAAAGGGGTCTGTCCCCCCCAACCCTTCCAGAGCCAGGGGACTGGGCAGAGAGGGGATTCTCCACCCCGCAGGACACCCCATTATTAAGAGAAGAAAGCAAGCGGTTTCTTCTCTTTAAAAATGGAGTGTTTTGGGGGGAATTCCCCCTCTCTGCTGGCTCCCCTGGCTCCGGAAGGGTTGGGGAGACAGACCCCTTTTGTCCCCCCCAACCCTCCCAAACCCAGGGAAGCCAGACAAACTCTGCTAGTTTCCTATATTTAGGGGGAGTAAACAAAGATAGCAAGTCTGGACAGGTTATCCTGCTATGGTAATAGAGTAGACCATACTGCCAGCGACTCAACTTTGAGTATCAGTTGGTGGTTAACTAACTTGATAAACCTGATTGCCATGATGATTGCCTATATTTAGATTCAGTTACGGCAGAAGAAGAAGAAGATTGTGCAGCTTAGAAATGGCAGAAACAGGACAGGCCCAAGACATTTTGCTCAGTTCAATTCAGCTCAGTTCCCCCCTCCCTCCCTTTGGTCATGGTATCTGTGGGTTTAGGAGAGAATGGCCTTTTGTTGTTCCTTATTTATCAGATTGTGCAAGGGCTGCTAAAACTCAGTAAACCACCACCACCAATACCAAACTACACTGACCAGGGAAGTAGTAAAGCTGGAACCCTATGGAGGCATGGTTCAGTTTATTCAAGTGAAGATTAAAAATTGAGAGGGGATGTTGGCAAGTATCCTTTCACTCCATAAATTCTTTATATTGAGAGATTAGTAACTAAAGTGGCTCCTACTCACATTTGTGTGAACAATTAAAACACAGAAGCCATGCTCTATGTATGCTTACACAGATTAAGTTGCAAATGGGCAGCTTTGATTTAAAGGGAAAAGAATCCACTTCAAAGGCCTAATAACATTTAGCTTGCTCACATTTGGCAGATGTTTGCTGCAATGATCAGAAACAAAACCCATGGATAGTGTGATTGGACAGGTTTGCCATGTGGTTTCTTGGTTAAAGGGCAGGGCAAAGGAAAATAATTCTTATAAAAAGGAAAACAGCTTATAGCCCATTCGAGATGTACTTTAGACCTTGCAAAAATCCCCAAGTTAATGAAACTCTGGCATGTTGTGTATGGGTGCCCAGTGGAGCTGCACTAAATTTATCCAACAAAATTTCCTTGTGGAACTTGGGGGGGGGGGCAAAAACTGCAAAATTTTAGCACTCTTCTCAGTTTTTCAATTATATCTTTTAAACCATGCATTTTTTTGTGTACTACATGTAATTAGAAAGTTGTAGAGCATTAAAATTGCTTCAATTATCACTGGTCAAACTTATTTGTAACTCCATAGGTACCGAGATACAGTACAGGGCTTTGAAAAAGTGCTAAATTTTTCAAATTTGTAAAAAAAACTTCTAAAAAAGCTTCATGCAAGATCGACCCAAAAGATATCCTGTTTCTTCACACAGTCAGTGCTTGCGACACCACTTCAACCCCTTTGGACAAGGGAAGAAGAAAGTGTGCAAGCTGTATGAGAAGAAAAATTGGACCACTTTTTGGCTGCTGCTTTTAAAGACTAGGAAGCCACTCCCTCCCAGATTTCCAAGACAGGGGAGAGGTTTTTGGTAGTACTGAATGGGGGGAACATGGTGACCAACAAGTTGGACAACCTCCGGTACCAACTGTTTACCAAGTCAGTGGCCAAACCACATTCCAGTTGGTCAGACTCCCTCCTACCAAAGACGCTGCTACCCACCATATTTTTCGCACATACCTCCAAGTCCAGATCTGGCTAGGTAATGACGACATCATACCATCAGTTTGGGGGTGGCCACTGGCAAGGGAAGGTGTTGTTCCCATCAGAGCCACTCAAAACATCGCCACTGACAATATCTTGAATATAATCTCCTGTAAATGCAAGAAAGGGTGCAGCACTGCAGGTTGCAGCTGTAAGAAAGCAGGACTGTGGTGCTCCACCTTTTGCAAGAACTGTGCGGTGAACAGTTGTGAAAATTCCCTCAAGCCTGATCTCCAGGAGGAAGAAGTGGGGGACTGTGAAGAGCAGAGCATTATGGATGCAGTGCTGGATATGGATGAAGAAGGAGAAGAAGAGGAAACTCCATACAGTGCAAAACATCAAAAATATTAAATGTATGCTTCTCAATGCTTCCTGTTTTACATTATGTACATACATATTGCTTCCTTTTTTATTACATTTTACTGTACATAACTACTAATAATTTCTTAAGAAATACCTGTGGTTTTTAGTCTTTATTAACCTAAAGAACATCTTATAAAGGTCACTCAGGATAAAGTGAGTGTGTGTGTGTGTGGGGGGGGGGGGGTGTGCCAAAATTTCCAAACAGAAAGACGAACTCTGTTTTCATGCTCTTTGAACCTTAGATGTACACTGTAAGTATGAACATCCTACAGAGGAAGGGGTAGTGGGAGGGGGAAGAGGGGGGAGGGGGAATGATGTAGTTGAACATTTCAAAATTGAAGTAGAATCCAAAATTCCATTAAATATGTTGCAAAATGGAAGATACATAGCAAAAACCAGCCTTTTAAGCAGGTTTTTTTTTTTTACAAATTTGAGAAATTTAGCACTTTTTCAAAGCCCTGTATCTCGGTACCTATGGGGTTAAAAAATAAGTTTGACCAATGATAATTGAAGGAAGTTTAATGCTGTACAACTTTCTAATTATATATAGTAGACAAAAAACGTATGGTTTAGAAGATATAATCGAAAAACTGAGAAGAGTGCTAAATTTTTGCAGTCCCCCCCCCCCAGGTTTCACAAGGAAATTTTGTTGGATAAATTGAGTGTAGCTCCACTGGGTACCCATACACAACATCCCAAAGTTTCATTAACTTGGGGATTTTTTTCAAAGTACCCCACCATTTTGGACCTATGGTGACTGGGCTATTAGGTTATCCTTGTAGAATGTAGATGGAGTTAATGTTTGGTTGTAGTGCTTGAGAAGCACCACTTTCAGACAGAGCACCCCTGCTCTTATTGGAGAGTGAGAGGTCCAGCCCTAGGCCCCTCCAATATGGGGTGCCTCAGGGCTTGGTGCTCTCTCCTCTCCTATTTAACACCTACATGAAGCCGTTGGGTGAGATCATCCATTCCCGCGGGAGTGAGGTATCATCAGTATGCTGATGATACTCAATTGTACATCTTGGCCCGTGGTGATTCAAGTGATGCCATCAAATTCCTATCCAGGTGTCTGGAGGCTGTTAGGGTCTTGATGGGGGGCAATGGGCTACCGCTGAATCCCGGCAAGACTGAGTGGCTATGGATTAGGGGTCCTGCGTTATCCCGGGAGCTACCATCTTTGGTTCTGGATGGGGCTTACATTCTGGATCACACATGCTCTGGTCACCTCTAGTCTAGATTACTGTAATGCGCTCTACATGGGGCTGCCCTTGACGACCATTCGGAGGCTGCAGTTGGTCCAAAATGTGACTGCCCAGGTGGTGATGGTTACCAATTTGCTGGTGATGACTTTTAAAGCCCTACATGGTAGTGGGCCAGGATACCTAAGAGACCACATCACCCCAAGAATGTTTGTCCATCCAACCAGAGTGGACCGGAGGGGCTCTCTAACTGCACCATCGGCTAGAGGTGCTTGCCTCTCTAGCACAAGGAGGAGGGCCTTCTCCGTGTCCGCTCCTGCCCTATGGAACCTCCTGCTGACAGAGTTACGATTGCAGATGGAATTGCTGCCTTTTAGGAAAGAAATTAAAACCTGGCAGGCAGGGCGGGTGTGGGGTACTGATGGAGAGGTGGCCCCCACCCATGGGCTTGTTTAACTGTACCTCTCTTGCAGATGGGGTGGGTGGGTTTTAATGGGTTTTAACCGGTTGGTTTTAAATGATTTTTAATATGGATGTTTTTATGTTTTTATGCTTGGTTGTAAGCCGCCTGGAGTCGCCCCAAGGCGAGGGGGCGGCAATACAAATTTAAATAAATAAATAAATAAATTCCCTGCTGTTTAGTTACTCAAAAAAGAAACACATCTCTGTCTGCTCAGCAGTTGTTCTTTCTAGGGTTACGTAGTGAAAATATATCCTGGGAATTGAGCCATAGTGCAAAATAAGCTTTTCCTGCTGTTTTACCCTAACAACTGGATCCTGCTATTTTCCATATTCTAAATTATTCAAAGAAGTATTTCCAGGGCAGAATTTCTACTGAAATTTTAAAAATATATATTTTCCTAGAATCATAGTTTCTAATAATATAAGAGTGTCAGCAGACAGCCTTTTGAAAATAAATTGTTGTTTTCCAATAGATCTATTTATTCATCCTCACCAAGATGTGAGCTGCCATGGAACTACACTGAACGTTCAAGATTCATTTGAAACTAAGAGCAAATTTTTCACTGACATTCTGTAGAGATCAGCATAGATTATGATCACCAGAGCTTTAAGCGCAAAATTAGTTTTTTTATTTACAGCCCTAGGGTGGTGAAATGTGCAGGTAGACGATATGCAGGATGGTCTTGCATATTTCTATTCTTAACAATTAGTTTGGCTATTCAAATATGTATTTTCTCTGTTGTAAATAACCTTAAATATCATCAGTCTACAATATCTTGCAGATACTGTGTATTAAATTTTAAACATACTGACTATAAGGTAAAGCCAAATTTAATGCCTTCCAAGGACTGCACTGGCTTAGTGGTTAAGACACTGAACTTGACTACCGGAAGGTCAGCAGGTCAGCAAATTGAGGTCTGGGTGCTGCATGATGGAATGAGCTCCCATCTCTGTCCCAGCTTCTGACAAGTAGATAAATAAATACCGCTTTGGTGGACAGTCAACAGTGTTCCATGCCCTCTGGTGTCTAGTTGTTGTTGTTCAGTTGCACAGTCGATTCCGACTCTTTGCGACCCCATGGACCATCGCTCTCCAGGCACCCCTGTCCTCCACCATCCTCCTTAGTCCACACAGCCCCGTGTCCATTGTATCTACAATACCATCTAGCCATCTCATCTTTGGCTGTCCCCTTCTGCTTTTGCCCTCCACCTTCCCCAGCATCAAGGCCTTCTCAAGTGAATCCTCTCTTCTCATTTGATGTCCAAAATACTTCAGCTTCATCTTTGTTATTTGTCCTTCCAAGGAGCACTCAGGGCTAATCTTTTCTAATATTGACCTATTTGTTCTCCTTGCTGTCCAAGGGACTCTCAAAACACTCCTCCAGCACCACATCTCAAAGGCATCTATTTTTCTTTGCTCAGCCTTTCTAATGGTCCAGCTCTCACAGCCATACATTACCACCGGAAATACCATTGCTTTAACTATGCGGACCTTTGTTTGCAGTGAGATGTCTCTACTTTTCACTATGTTCCCAGGATTGTTCATAGCTTGTCTCCCAAGAATCAGTCGCCTTTTTATTTCATGGTTGCAATCTCCATCTGCAGTGATCTTGGATCCTAAGAAAGTAAAATCTGTCACTGCTTCTACTTCTTCCCCATCTATTTTCCAGGGACTGATATGGCCTGTTGCCATTATCTTGGTTTTCTTGATATTGAGTCTCAGGCCAGCTTTTGCACTCTCTTCTTTCAACCTAATCAGGAGCTTCTTTAGGTCTTCCTCACTTTCTGGCATTAGGGTGGTGTCGTCTGCATATCTCAAATTGTTGATGTTTCTCCCAGCAATTTTGATCCCATATTGTGATTCCTCCATCCCTGCATTGCGCATTATGTTCTCTGTGTATAAGTTGAATAAGTAGGGTGACAAAATGCAGCCTTGTCTTACTCCTTTTCCTATTCCAAACCACTCCATCATTCCATACTCTGTCCTAACTGCTGCTTCTTGACTCATGTACAGATTTCTCATGAGACATATGAGGTGTTCTGGTATTCCCATCTCTTTAATTACTTGCCACATTTTCATACCTGCCAACCTTACTGGATTGGCCAGGATTTCCCAATTTTCGGAGCCGATTTGCACCATTTCCCGCCCGCAACTGCCAAAACCCCGGAATTGGCAGCGGGCGGAAAAGAGGTACTGCGCATCCCTTCTGTGCAGATCGCCTTCTACGCATGCATAGAAGGCTTTTACGCTTGCATAGAACCCTTCTACGCTTGCATAGAACCCTTCTATGCATGCGTAGAAGGCGATCTGCACAGAAGGGGATTGTAGAAGCCTTCTACGCACGCATGCATAGAAGGGTGCTACGCAAGCGTAGAAGGGTTCTACGCAAGCATAAAAGCCTTCTATGCATGCATAGAAGGTGATCTGTGCAGAACCGTTCTGTGCAGGTCATGTAGAAGGTGACCTGTGCATAACCGTGCTGCACAGATCCCATATTTTCTGGAGCCGTGGTTCACAGATATGCATTTTGTTGTGGTTCACACAATTAAAGGCCTTGGTATAGTCAATGAAGCAGAAGTAATTTTTAATTTTAATTTAATTTAATTTAATTTAATTATCACATTTATATACCGCTCACTCGGCCAAAGCCAACTCAGGGCGGTTCACAATAAAAATTAAAAACACAAGTTAAAACAGTTAAAACAGTTAAAACTACCCACCCCCTAAAAACAAGGGCTGCAGGATCCAAAGGCACCATGGGGAAGAGTTCTTCTACACCAACCACCCAATGGCGGTTACCCTTCCACCTGCACCCCACACTTGACCCGCCAGCCAGGTTTTAAGATCTTTTCTGAAAGGCAGCAATTCCGTCCGGAGACGTAGCTCTGTTGGCAGGAGGTTCCAGAGGGCCGGTGCAGACACGGAGAAGGCTCTCCTCCTTGTGCCAGAGAGGCGAGCCCCTCTGGCTGATGGAACGATTAGAGAGCCCCTCCGGTCCGCTCTGGTTGGACGGACAGACGTCCTCAGGGCGATGCGGTCTCTTAGGTAACCCGGCCCACTACCATATAGGGCTTTAAAGGTCAAAACCAGCACCTTGAATTGCACCCGGAGACAAACTGGCAACCAGTGCAGCTCCCGGAGCAGTGGCAAAGCACGGGCATAACGCCCACACCCCATCACCACCCGGGCTGCCGCATTTTGGACCAGCTGTAGCCTCCGAATGGTCGTCAAGGGCAGCCCCATGTAGAGCGCATTGCAATAATCTAGTCTGGAGGTAACCAGAGCGTGAGTGACCATGAGCAAGGAGTCCCGGTCCAGGAGTGGGCGCAACTGGCGGATCACCCGCAGTTGGGCGAAAGCCCTCCTGGTCACAGCCGCCACCTGTTCCTCTAGCAGTAGCTGTGAATCCAGGAGGACCCCCAAGTTGCGCACTGGGTCTGTCTGGGGCAAAATAGCCCCATCCAGAACCAACGATGGTAGCTCCCGGGTTAATGCAGAACCCCCTATCCATAGCCACTCAGTCTTGCTGGGATTCAGTTGTAGCCCGTTAGCCCCCATCCAGACCCCCACAGCTTCCAGGCATCTGGAAAGGACTTTGACGGCATCACTGGGGTCCCCATGGGCCGAGATGTA
This sequence comes from Bradypodion pumilum, assembly GCA_035047305.1. Taxonomy (NCBI): domain Eukaryota; kingdom Metazoa; phylum Chordata; class Lepidosauria; order Squamata; family Chamaeleonidae; genus Bradypodion; species Bradypodion pumilum. Next base: position 85,940,026 of record JAWDJD010000002.1, read on the forward strand.
CAACTGAGTGTCATCCGCGTACTGATGGTACCGCACCCCATGGGAACGAATGATCTCACCCAGCGGCTTCATGTAGATGTTAAATAGGAGAGGAGAGAGCACCGAGCCCTGAGGCACCCCCCATTTGAGGGGCCTAGGACTGGACCTCTCACTCTCCAACCACACCGACTGGGTACGACCCCTCAGAAATGAGGAAAACCAGGACCACACATTACCCTGGATTCCCAATCCTCGGAGCCGTCCCAGAAGGATACCGTGGTCAACGGTATCGAAAGCCGCTGAGAGGTCAAGAAGAGCAAGGACGGATGGGTGACCACCGTCCCGCTCCCGCCAGAGATCATCCATCAGTGCGACCAATGCCGTCTCGGTACCATATCCCGGCCTGAATCCTGACTGAAAGGGGTCCAGATAATCCGCTTCATCCAGCACCCCCTGCAGCCGACACGCCACTGCCTTCTCCAACACCTTCCCTAAAAAGGGGAGGTTAGAGACAGGCCTATAGTTGGTTAGGACAGCTGGGTCGAGGGAAGGTTTCTTCAGGAGGGGGCGCACCAAAGCATGTTTTAAAGGTGCAGGAAACACCCCCTCCCGCAATGATGCATTGATCACAGCCCCAACCCAGTCACCTGTCACCGCCTTGGAGGCTTTCACCAACCAGGTGGGACAGGGGTCCAATGGGCAGGTAGTGGCGTGCACAGCTGCAAGGAGCCTGTCCACTTCATCAGGGGCAACTGGATCAAACCGGTCCCAGATGGTATGGCAAGACTGTGCTCCAGCTCCCTCCGGACTCTCCCCAACCACGCCGGAATTAAACCCAGAGCGAATCCGATCGATTTTCTCCACTAGATGGTCAGCAAAGTCCTCAGCCGACCCCTGCCAACCAGGCACCGGGGTCCCCCTACCAAGGAGAGACCTGGTAACCCGGAACAGGGTGGCCGGGCGATTGTCAGCGGAGGCAATAAGGGTGGTGAAGTATTGCCGCCTCACCACCTCCATCGCCACTAGATAGGCCCTAATAGCGGCTCTAGCTAGTGTCCAATCGGAGTCTCTCTGGGTCTTCACCCAGCGGCGCTCTAGGCGTCTCTTTGCCCGTTTGAGCTCCCGCAGTTCATCTGTGAACCACGGAGATGACCTAGCTCGATGAGCTCTGAGAGGCCGTAGTGGTGCGATTTCATCCAAGGCCGCTGTTGTCATCCTGTTCCACAGGTCAACCAGCGCCTCGGGCGAATCGTGTTGCCGATCCAGAGGGAAATCCCCCAGTTCCCTCTGGAATCCATCAGGATCCATCAGTTGCCGGGGGCGGGCCATTCTAATAGGCCCTGCCTCCCTACGGTGAAGCGTCGCACCCAGGAAGTCTAGAGCCACCAAATAATGATCTGACCATGGCACAGGTGTTGTGTCTAGTTTCCGTAGTCTCAGATCACTCTGCCACTGCTCCGACAAAAAGATTAAATCTGGTGTGTGGCCACTGCCCCTGGTCGGGCCCTGAATTACCTGAATCAGGTCCATATCTGCCATGGAAGCCATGAACTCCTGAGCCACCCCGGAGCCAGTCCCCAGCGAAGGCAAATTGAAGTCCCCCAGAACCATCAATCTAGGGAACTCCAATGCCAACGCTGAGATGGCCTCGAGGAGCTCAGGCAGGGAGTCCCTTACCCTGCAAGGGGGCAGGTACAGGAGTAAGACTCCCAACTGACCCTTAAAGCCCAGACGCAGAAGCAGGGCCTCACAACCCAGAATTTGTGGAGCGGTGGCCCTGGTGACTCCCAGTGACTCCCTGGCTATGATGGCAACGCCACCGCCCTTACCCTCATCCCTAGGCTGGTGCCAAATACTGAACCCAGCTGGACACATTTCTGACAGAGGAACCCCATCCTCTGGTCTCAGCCAGGTCTCAGTGATACATGCCAGGTCGGCCCGCTCCCCCATAATGGAGTCTTGTATCAGGGGGGCCTTATTACATACCGACCTGGCATTCATCAGCAGCAGCCTAAGGGCAGGGTCACCCTGGGTCAGCTGCTCAGGACCTAGAGGTGTAACCGTGGGGCTGGAACGAGGGACAGCTACTAAGCATCTGCCCCGCGTTCCCCGGGTGCGGCCCGCCCCTCGGTACCCGCTATATCGCCCCATGCCCATCACAACCTCTATATTGGTCTCCGGAGCCTCCCTGCTTGCCCTGGACAGAATGCTGCCTCTCCTTCCTGGCTGGCCTGGCAATCTCTCCCTCCCTCCCTTCCACCCCAATATAAAACCGCCCCATTCACTCCCCCCACCACCCTCCGCACGGCTCCGGTGGTGATGGAAGTGGTGGGGCATTCTTCCACAACTGTGTTGAACCCTCAACTGCCGGGCAGGGCCCGAAACGCTGGCCGATGGCGAGGCCAGCGAGCCTCTTCGCCCCCGCCGGGGCCGAACACAGCGGCGGTGATGTTTCGTCCGGCAGGCCCCCTCGCCTTTTGAGTCCTGGCGAGGGGCGGGGGGCGGGGCCCAAAACGCCGGCCAATGGTGAGGCCAGCGAGCCTCTTCGCCCCTGACGGGGCCGAACACAGCGGCGGTCCTTGGCGTTGGCCCCGCATTTGAGGCTGCCTGCCGAAACTCCCTCCAGCTGTACCTGTTCATCTCCCGCCGGTCTGGCCGGGAGGGAAAGAGAGCGCCCGGTGTCCTTGGCGTTGGCAGCGTCGGCCCCACTTTTGAGGCTGCCTGCCGAAACTCCCTCCAGCTGTGCCTGTTCATCTCCCGCCGGTCTGGCCGGGAGGGAAAGGGAGCGCCCGGTGTCCTTGGCGTTGGCAGCGTCGGCCCCACTTTTGAGGCTGCCTGCCGAAACTCCCTCCAGCTGTGCCTGTTCATCTCCCGCCGGTCTGGCCGGGAGGGAAAGGGAGCGCCCGGTGTCCTTGGCGTTGGCAGCGTCGGCCCCACTTTTGAGGCTGCCTGCTGAAACTCCCTCCAGCTGTGCCTGTTCATCTCCCGCCGGTCTGGCCGGGAGGCAAAGGGAGCGCCCGGTGTCCTTGGCATTGGCAGCGTCGGCCCCACTTTTGAGGCTGCCTGCCGAAACTCCCTCCAGCTGTGCCTGTTCATCTCCCGCCGGTCTGGCCGGGAGGGAAAGGGAGCGCCCGGTGTCCTTGGCATTGGCAGCGTCGGCCCCACTTTTGAGGCTGCCTGCCGAAACTCCCTCCAGCTGTGCCTGTTCATCTCCCGCCGGTCTGGCCAGGAGGGAAAGGGAGCGCCCGGTGTCCTTGGCGTTGGCAGCGTCGGCCCCACTTTTGAGGCTGCCTGCCGAAACTCCCTCCAGCTGTGCCTGTTCATCTCCCGCCGGTCTGGCCGGGAGGGAAAGAGAGCGCCCGGTGTCCTTGGCGTTGGCAGCATCGGCCCCACTTTTGAGGCTGCCTGCCGAAACTCCCTCCAGCTGTGCCTGTTCATCTCCCGCCGGTCTGGCCGGGAGGGAAAGAGAGCGCCCGGTGTCCTTGGCATTGGCAGCGTCGGCCCCACTTTTGAGGCTGCCTGCCGAAACTCCCTCCAGCTGTGCCTGTTCATCTCCCGCCGGTCTGGCCGGGAGGGAAAGGGAGCGCCCGGTAAGCTTGTTTCTGGTATTCCTCTGTTTTCTCCATGATCCAACATATGTTGGCAATGTGGTCTCTGGTCCCCCTGCCTCTTCTGAACCCAGCCTGCACCTCTGGTAGTTCTCTTTCTACATGCTGTTGCACTCTATCCTGTATTATCTTGAGCATCACTTTGCTAGCTTGTGGGATGAGCACAATTTTTCAATAATTTGAACATTCTTTGACATTGCCCTTTTTTGGGATTGGGACGTATACTGATCTTTTCCAATCCTGTGGCCACTGTTTCATTTTCCAAATCTGCTGGCATATAGCATGTAGTAGCTTGTTTCCATCATTTTTTAGGGCTTTGAAGAATTCAACTGGGATACCATCATCTCCACTGGCTTTGTTATTTGCCGTGCTTTTTAGGGCCTTTCTGACTTCACTCTCTAGGATGTCTGGTTCAAGGTCAATTTCCCCCTCATTGTTATTAAAGTACTTATGTCTTTTTTGTAAAGTTCCTCTGTGTACTCTTTCCATCTTTTCTTTATCTCTTCTGCATCTGCTAACTCTTGCCATCTTTGCCTTTTATCGTGGTCATTTTTGCTTTGAACGTTCCCTTGACTTCCCCATTTTTAAAAAAGAGATCTCTAGTCCTGCCTCTTGTGTTGTTTTCCTCTATTTCTTTGCACTGTTCATTTAGGTAGGTTTCCTTATCTCTCCTTGCTTTTCTTTCAAATTCTTTATTTAAGTGATTGTATTTTTTCCTTTCTCCTTTGCCTTTTGCGTTCCTTCTTTGCAGGCGCACCCCCCCAATAAAGGACTCAGACACTGGTAAAAGTGGATAACGGCATTGGGCCACATTTATTGATTCATGCCCTAGTCCGAATTATAAATTTCTATTGGTAATTGACCAATCATAATTCTTTAAGGCAAGCAGGCCGAAGTAACACTGGTAAGGTACCACCCAAAATTGCCAATGGCAATTGTTACAATGTATCTATTTGTATCAATTTGTTTGTTGACAACAAACAAATTGTTGACTGTAGTCAATATCTAACTAATGACCCCACCCTCTGACGCGTATCCGTGAAATCACGGGGTGATGCATGCTGTCTAACTGTAGCCATCACCCCGTCGCCTGGTTCGTCGTTGACCGGACAACGTTTAACCAACTTATGCCTGTCTAGTGTTGTCCAGTCAATTGCGAACCTGCCGGATACCTGTGGGTCATAAATGTTTACCTTACCAGTGATACCCGCCACACGGGGAGGCTTCCAAAAGGCTCACCGCCCCCCCCAAGACCGTCAGCTCGGTCGACAGGCCTGCTCGCCAGTCCACTAACCAGAGGTCCAGACCTCCCTGCGACAGATGGGCCACATCCCCTGAGTAAAGCTCGTAATTTTGCAGACTGATGGCGGGGAGGCTAATGACGCGTCCCCCGCCCTTGTCGAAAAGGAACCGGGCAATAGCCCCGTTCACGGAGCGTCGGCTCAGTCAAGAGCCTCGAGGCCGAACGCCCCCTGTAAGCGTACCGCGGTATCGTGTCCAACCAATTGAGGCAGGCCACACATAATGTGAGTAGGGCAGGTCACTGCAAACTGCAAGCTTCCGCGATAGGCCAGTGACCTGCCCCAAGCCATCGCCCCCAAGGTACATAACCAGGACATCGGGCGAGTCAGCATCCCTGATGTAGAAAAGGAATCGCAACAGTTCCCGCCATAACATGCCGCGCTTACCATACCACCTGAGACGTGCGGATGCACCCAGTCCCAGTCGGGGTCCCCACTCTGTCGCCGCAGCGTAACGCGCTGCCCTGTGCAGCGTAACGCGCTGCCCTGTGCTGCGTAATGCTCTGCCCCATGCAGCGTAACGCGCACGTGGCTATGGCCCACCAGCCATACTGTCACCGGTGTAAAACGACACCCAGGGTCTGTCAAGGAAAAAAGGGGGGGGAGAAACAGTGCAGTGACTAAACTGGTACTCACGGTTGAAGAGGGCGAACACAAAACTGAAAACATTGTGATCCCCACCCTCCCATGCGGCGTATTTCAGCCCCGGAGTACCCAAAAACAACTGCAGTAGAAGCCGCCCCTATCCTGAACGAATGGGTGCCGCAACGAGCCCCAGAGAGGCGAACACTGTCTAGTGCCTTACCAGCACCCTCCAAATTGAAATTTAGTAAGAGAAGACCCACCTTGGTGACAGAAAAACGGGCCATGGTGCGTGCCACACAGTGCAAGGAAATCCTGTAGGGCACCAACCGGACAGATGTCTGCCAAGGAACATCGTAGCAGCCTACTCCACTGCCTACACCGTGCTGATTCGTTTTAGGGGAGTGTATCCCCAACTGAGCCCAATATTGTCCACACAGACATATTCGAGTTCCAGTGCCCTACGACTTGCATCCGCCTTAGACAGCATCTCAAGCTCGCTGATGCGGAGCGCTCCAAAAAAGGCCACCGTTGTAGCCGCATGAAATGGGCTGCCTCATCTATCAAAACAGAGGCCAGGCCAGCCCCGGGCCAATTGGGTAAAAACCCCTGGGGAAATCGGGTGGCGGTCGTCCGGGGAACGCCCGCGCGCGCACACCCACCCCTCCAAAACATGTCTCACACGGAGGTCAGTGGTGCTGTCCACATGACCTCCCCCTTTGGCCATAAAAGCCAACGCTGACAGCTGAGATGCTATGGTGCGAGGTGCAAGGCCCTGGGCATGCAGGTAAACCATGAACCGCAGAACATGGGTTACCGGGATCGGCCAGGTTCCTGGCAGTTGAAATTGGGTACAGAATGCTCTGAAAGAATTAAATGCGTGGTGATACGCCTTACGCATGCGTGGCGCTAGTGACAGGCCAATCGCCCGGTTCATCTCTCCTTGCCAATGTTCCATATCTCGTCCGGGAGTGGCGAGGGAAATTCCTCCGTATCCGGGGCCAAGGCACGGAACCTGGAGATCTGCAGGCGGGACAAAGCATCAGCAATATCATTATTAACCCCTGGGACATGCCTGGCCCTGAAAAGAACATTGAGGCGCAGGCTGCGCAACACAAACTGGCGGACTAGGTCCATAACCCTGGGTGATATAGAGGTCTGTGCATTGACAGTGTGGACAACAGCCGCATTGTCACACCAAAATTGCACAACCGATTTGGCCCACTCCTCGCCCCATAGCATCAAAGCACCCAGGATAGGGAAAAAATTCCGGATGTGTGAGACCACGCAGGCGACCCGTGCCTGCCCAGGATGGTGGCCACCCACCATAGGCCAACTTCCAATCGAAGTACATCCCATAACCCAGGGATCCCGAGGCATTGGACTGTATCTGAAAGCGAGGGGAAGCTAAGAGCTCAGACCTCCAAAATGACTCCCCATTGAACTGCCTCAGGATCTGTAGCCAGACAAGCACGTCTGCCCTGATACCCCGGATAAATCTAACCCTATGGTGGGGCCTGGATAATCCTGCCATGGCGTCACACAAGCGCCGAGCAAATGCCCTGCCCTGTGCGACGACCCTGCAAGCGAAATTGAGGTGACCATGTAGCACCAGCAGTCCCCTCAGTGATGCCATGCGCTTGGCCAGCAAGTCCGAGATAAGTGCCACTAGCCTTGACACCTTATCCCGCTGCAACCTAGAAGCCTGCGCTACCGTGTCAATCTCCACCCCCAGGAATACTAGCTGTGTAGATGGGCCCTCGGTCTTTTCGGGCGCTAAAGGGACACCAAGATCCTCCATTAGCGTCTGAAATGTGTTGAGGAGACGTGTGCACGTGTCCCAGCCCTGTTCAGCCCCGAATAAAATCATCCAGGGAATGGGCTACAGACCGGGACCCTGACCTGCGGACAAAAGCCCCCTCTAGGAAGGTGGTGAAACGCTCGAATGCCGAGCCTGAAATGGAACAGCCAAAAGGCATCGCATCATCGAAATAATATGCTCCCCGGAACGGGGGCGCAGGGACAGGGCCAACAACCCTGCCCGCATAGACCTCCTTATCAATGCTGGCAGCAGCCACCTCCCCCTCCCCCTAAGGGATAAAGATTGGGGGCATCCTGAGGGGACCTATCACCCATGAAAGGGATACGGAACCCCTGCCTAAAACCCTGAAGGAGATAATACGCATCCTCTCCCTTCGGGTACAATGTGAGCCAACGCTCCAACATGTCCACATTAATTGGGGAGGGAGCCCTTTGGTGAAGTAAATCCATCTGCGGCAGTCTTGCCAGCCCCCTGTCTGCCCCTCCCCCTGCCCCGCATCCCTCCAGGCCTGGGACAGGCAGAGGCCTCATGGGGGCCAGCACAGGGGGGACACTCATGTCTGTATTTGCAATTCTTCCTATTGCAGGAACCATTGGACGAGAAAGTCCAGCACAGCAGACGGGGTGGAACCCCCTGCCCCTCCCCCTGGCAGTGAACCTGTGCTGGGGCCGCTCGCTGGACCGCATGTCCACAATGGTATCCCGCCCCGGGTGCGGGACGCGTGTGCGTCCTGTACAAAAGCCACAGCCTCTGGCATGGCCCATCCCACCTCATCTCGGGGTGCAGGGGAATCCGCATACGGAATTACTCGTCACAAGCCAACCACGATGGGCCCGGAAAGTCAACCATCGCCCGGTAGATGTTGTCCAAATACTGGACCATCGGAATTGCCAAATCCGGCCGGGCCCTAAGGTACACCACCATGCATATGAGGTAGGCCGGCAACCAGTTGGCCCACGTACGTGGTGGCCTGCGACGACGTGCCTGCTCCTTATCCTTCTCATCCTGCCCCTCCCTCTACTCCTTGGTGGGCTCTCTGTTGAGGAGTGAGAAGATATCCACGTACTCCCCCCGCCAGATCTTCTCTTTAGTGGTCTGTGCCAAATGGTCACCCAGCGGTAAGGAATACCCCGCCGTCAGCAAGGCCGACACAGGCACAGCAGGAACTGCTGGCATCTGAAAGGGGGCCTGTACTAACCCAGCCACCCCCAAAACATTCCCCACAGGGTAGAAAACACCCCCCACCACGGGGCCCTGGGTGGTAGTTGTCGTCGCCGGGTGGGGCGTCAGCGGCTGGACCGCCGCCCCGCCCACGCGAGGCCAAGGCCATTGAAAACCCCCCCCAACGTGGCCACGTGTGTAGGTGCACTAGCTTGGACTGCATACTCACATGCTGCACCCCCATAGGCCGCCCCCACCGGGGGTTCCGGCCCACTGGGGGCGTCGGAGCTCACGACCGCCGTCGAGCTCGTCGATGGGGCCTAACCCACACCGGTCTGTTGAATGGGGAGCTGCGAGGCAGTGGCCGAGGTCGTGCCACGCGCCTCAAGCAGCTCGACCCGTCCCGTCACCTGCCGCTGCCCAGCAGACGACGCGTCGAAATGAACTCCAAAGGGAGCCCCAGAGTGGCTAGCCCGGGCCAGGGATGCCTCGAGGGCCGCAATGCGGGCCAATAAGGCTTCCACGCTGACATGGGGCAAAGGGCCAGCCGGCCCGCCTACTACAGGCATGGGTACAGGTCCCTGTAACCCGGGGCCCGAATAGGGCCACAACCCCACACCCGGGCCCGTTAGGGCCGATGTAGCAACCTGCCAGGGAAGGGAACCAGCCACCCCCCAAGGCTGGAAGGCCCCGGAGCGAGCTGCGCCCCTATAGAGGAAGGCCCAGCGGAATGGGCAACACCAGGAGAGGTGTCCACCGCTTGCGGGCCGAGGGCCGCAGCCCCTACTGGACCCGTGCGTGGGCCACCATTCTCCGGCCAGGGGGGGAATAGACCCCATTCCACCGGTCCCGGTGGGTGCAGGCAAAGGCGGCTGCTGGGGAGGCGCAGCCGCGGTCCTCCGACCCGGATTGCGCCTCCGAACTGCACAAGCCGCGCTCGTAGCCGCCTTCTTCTTTGAGGGCATCTCAGCCAATCGATGGGAAGCCAAAAACGAGATAATTCAGCAGCCAAAAGGCTTCCCGGTAAAGGTAAAAGTGACGGAGGTAAGAGGGAAAAACTTCTCCGCTCCGTCGCTTCGCAAAATGGCAGCTCGGCTGCCTCATGGCCACCCCTTTTATAAGGGAGCTGGCCACGCCCCTAACTACCCGGATGCCTTCGTCCGATGGGGGGGCCCGCAAAGAGCGCGGCGGCCATTTTGGCGCCGCGCTTGCATTCTCTGCTATTTTAAGAGCCTCGTCCAACAACCACTTTGCTTTTTTGCGCTTTTTTCTTTTGGTATAGTTTTCCTTGCTGCCTCCTGCATAATGTCTCTCATCTCTGTCCATAATTCTTCTGGTACTCTGTCTATCTGGTCCAGACCATTGAATCTGTTCCTCACCTCCACCGTGTATTCCTTGGGTATGTTGTCTAGATCATATCTATCCAGCCTATTAGTTTTCCCTATTTTCTTCAGTCTGAGCCTGAATTTTGCGATCAGTAGATTGTGATCTGCTCCAGGTCTTGTTTTTACTGACTGTATGGAGGTTCTCCATCTTTGGCTGCTGAGTATGTAGTCAATTCGGTTTCGATGTTGGCCATCTGGTGATGTCCATGTGTAGAGTCTCCTCTTGTGTTGCTGGAAAAGGGTGTTTCCTATGACTAGTGTGTTATCTTGGCAGAACTCTATCAGTCTTTGCCCTGTGTTCCCTGGCCAAACTTGCCTGTTATTCCATCCACTTTTTTGATTTTCTACTTTTGCATTCCAGTCTCCTAAAATAATGTGGACGTTGTTTCTTGGTGTTTGTTCTATAAGATGTTGTAGGTCCTCATAGAATTGGTCTACTGTGGCTTTATCTGCACTAGTGGTTGGTGCATATATTTGGATTACAGTGATATTAAATGGTTTGCCTTGTAGTCTTACTGACATCATTCTATCATTTTTGAGATTCTATCCCATTACTGCTTTTCTCACTCTTTTATTTACAATTATTGCCACTCCATTTCTTCTGAGGTTTTCTTGTCCACAGTAGTAGATATGATTTTTTCCGGAACTGAATTCGCCCATCCCTGTCCATTTTAGCTTACTGATTCCCAAGATATAAATGCTTATTCTTTCCATTTCCTTTTCTACTACTTCCAGCTTTCCTTGGTTCATTGATCTTACATTCCATGTCCCTATGCAATATTGTTCCTTACAACACTGTATTTCTCCTCCCCCTTTCCTGCCTATCCCTTTCTGTCCATCTAATGTGCTGAGCATCCTTCCTGTTTCCTCTGATTTGTCCCTTTGTTTTGCCTTTGCTTTGGTCGGGTGACGAATGACGTGGTGGGCCGGCCCCAGGTGATGGCGGGCGATGGGGCGGCCTCCTCCTCCTCTTTCCCTCTGGCTCCTTTGAGTGAACCGGGGTGTGGTGGCTCGAGTGGTGAGTGGCGCCTGCCATATGACCATGGAAATGTCTGCAGATGTCTTTGGTTGTAAATAGAGATGAGCCTCAATCCCTAGAGTTGGATATGATTGGCTTTTGAGCAAGGGTGACCTTTACCTTTACCTAATGCCTTCCATACATTGATTGAATGGAAATTGAAATGTTCTTATAGTGGTGTGGTGAGTACTTAATTTTTTCATTGGGCCACAATTTTGCAAATCTCAGATTCCCACCATACCCTGCAGAGTCTTTAACAACACAAATGCCTAGCCTCCCACAAACAAAAAACTCTGATCTTACTTCTTTTATTTTTGCATCTCTCGCATGCTCATAGTTCTGTGCAGTAAAGTGCCAAAATCAGTACAACTGAACGTCCTTTTCAACAAAGCTTGTGCAGGAAAGATTTCATTCTCTGCAGGGACTGTAACAGTTCTGCACAGCTTCCATTCTGTGTTGAGACCTGGGCATGAAAGATGCCATTCTGCTCAAGAAATGTAATAATACTGCACAGCTTGATACTTCTTCACAGGAGAAAAAATGTCACCTTTAAACATCTGAGAAATGTTACTTCCCATGATGTTTCGAGGAATCTTACTGCAAGCATGAGGTATTTTCAGAGAGAAATGATGTGACATACACTGCTCGGAGCAGCCAGGACAAAGCACGATTACCACCGCCACCACTGCTGACATCAAAACTGTCAGGAGTGGGAGCAACATGCCTCCGGCCCCCACAGCTGTGTGTCGAGGGCAGGGCTGGCCCGCAAAAAAAAGTTTGGACATCACTGCTTTAGTATATGTCAATGATCGCCATCCAGAGGTTACTAGCCTCAGCAACAGTCTGCCTTGAGATTTTGATGAGGAGAGAAATTAAAGGTAAAGGTAAAGGTTTCCCTTGCTCGAAAGACAGTCATATCCGACTCTAGGGTTCAGTGCTCATCTCTGTTTCAAAGCCAAAGAGCAGCGGTGTCTGCTTCTCCAGACATTTCTGTGGTCATGTGGCAGGCATGACTAGACACCGGAGCACACGGAATGCTGTTACCTTCCCACCAAAGTGGTCCCTATTTATCTACTTGCATTTTCTTGCTTTCGAACTGCTAGGTTGGCAGGAGCTAGGACAAAGACTGGAGCTCATTCTGTCTTGCAGTACTCAGGAATCTAACTGCTGATCTTCCGCTACTCAGTCAGCATCTTAGCCACTTGAGCCACTGCAGAAAACCATACATTAATTATCAGACTGAGTTGCACCTTACACCATTTGAGGGTGGGGTTCTTGACTCAAAGCCTTCTGAATTTGCACCTCCAGCAACAATTCAGTTTTGAGTTCCTATTTTCACTATCTGTGAAACTGACTCCATCCAAACCTGGTGCACCTTCTTTTATCCCATGTTTAGAGATTAGAAGAAATCTCACTGGTTTCTCATTTCTTGAAGAAGCAGGTCTGTCTGAACACAGACAGCATATTCAGCCTTTTCCATCTCACTAGTGCAAGTGTAACACAAGTACTTTTTAGTTAACCTTTTCACATTTTTTTGTAGAAAATATAGAAATGGAGAACTACTGCTTTTTCTCTAGGCATGCACATGCAGCAAGTATGAAAGAACAGGTGGTTTGGTTAAAAGCAGAAACAACCCATTAATATCTACTGTATTTCTTACTATATTTGAAGCATTGTATTTCCACTTCTGCACATTTTTCAAAAATGTGTAAAAATCAGTCATGCAACAACAAAAAATATTTCTTGCCTAGTCAGAGCAATGATAACAATTCTCACTACAGTATTTCTATTTTTCCTCCTCTTCAGGAATAAATCAGGTTAGAATTTGCATTCCTATTAAAATCTTGAAAGGTTATACCTTATTCCTAGGAAATGAAATTAATTATAAGTAACTAATATTTTCTAGCAAGTTACTTCTGAGCCTTGCCCTTTGTTAATATGATTCAGTCCTTGACCCTTGTGAACATGCATAACTTACTTCTAAATGCTGCTCCTCCTGCATGGAAAAAGCTTCAGTGGAATAGGATTGGTGCAAAGGAGGTCCACATGTGAAGCCAACACACGACTGGTTGGATGAGATCCCTCTGATCACAAAACCAAAACTAAACACAAAAGTAAAAAAAGAAAAGAAAAGGAAGAAGGAAAGAATTGTCAATTCCATTGCAAGTTGAGGAGTCATCCCATTTTTCAATTTTGATTTTCCAATTTAATCTGAAGCACTTTCCAAGAAGGATATGATAGGAAATTAAGGGAAATCCATGTTAGGTGCACAGCTCTTCCCCATGTGAGCATGATTGCACAGCTAGATTGCCACTAGAGAGGACAAGTGCAATGGTTAAGCTCTAATCCAAATCCTTTCAAGCATGCTGCCATGTGGTGGCTAAAATGTAGAAATGTATGCTGGTCATTAAAGAACAAATAAAATGAATTCATAATGCAATTATCTTTTAATAACTGCTAGCTTAGACAGTTTTAGCATTATGTATGCCGGTAGTATTGTGACAAAATACTAATGCAATCAAAGGATTAAAATATGTTGTTTTATGGCCTATAACAGGGCTCCTCAGATTTGGTTTTCCAGGTGTTTTTGGGCTTCAGTTACCAGAAGCCCTAGCCAACACACCTGCTGATCAGGGCTTTGGGGGAATTGAAGTCCAAGAACATCTGGAGAGCCATGTTTGAGGAACCCTGGCCTATAAAATGCAGAAAGCATAAAATACAGGAGCTGAATAGTGCACTGTTTTAGTTATTTAGGAGAAGAAATGTCCTTACATTTCCACAACCTTGTTGTGGTAGTTAGAGGGCCAGGTTAAAAATACAGGAGATCTGGGTTCAGATTCTGACAGTGCCATGAGGCTTATTGGGCAGCCTTAGACCAGGTATTCCTTGACAATTTGATATATTTATTAAACAGCGTTGCTGGTAATAGGAAATTGAACAAAGTTGGGAGGAGAGCTGTAGTACAACAAACTGACATGCAAGATGGAAAGGCAAAATAAAATTTGAAGTCAATTTCTGCTCCCATTTCTTGTTTTGCCACACAGTGCATACAATATTCTTAACTGCAGTCAAATGAAGCCTGTTAGGTGCTCTTTTTATGCTTTATAGATTCCTAAGCCCTGCTAGTCAACCATCTCAACATCCCACAAATTGTAAAGGAACTGAAATGATTCCCATTCATCACACAATTCACTGAAACAATCCATCTGATTTATGCAGTACAGTACTTGCTTCTTGAGCTATGTGGATTATTGGGGTATAAATAATCTTTACTTTTGGTTGTAGGCTTGTTATTTGTCTTCTATTGCTTATTATAATTTAGCCTGAACAAATGTGATAGTAATCTATATTAGACTTTTTATCTTCTCAATATTTTGTGGGGAAAGGTTGATCAACAGAAATGTTATGATTAACATGCCAAAGTTCTTGATAGTGCATCATTATCTCTTTATGTCAGATGATAACATACCATTCAATGTCATTCTCTGCAAGGAAAGCAACAGAGTTTTGAAAAATTATGACACTAAATTCTTTGTTTTTCTTTTGGCTTTTTTTAAGTTGCCCTGGTAACTTCTTGATTAGACTACTGCAATGTACTGCATGTGGGGCTTCACTTGAAAAAGACAATATGCTGAAGCATGTACAGTATAATCTTGTATTCTTCATGTATAATTTGTATGTGCTCATCTTGTACCCAGAAGAAATACATTTCTTGCTCTCTTTGCTTCTTCAATCAGTCTTACATGACCACATTATATCTGCTGCTATTTATAATTTAAATTGTGCTTATAATTTGCAAATTATCTTAACACTAGCATATTTGCCTGGGCTTTACTTCGGGGATGATAGGGGGCATGCCATACTGGATGGACCTTGGAGTTAGCTAGCATGGCTGGATGTGCTGGTGGGGAGCTGCAGTGGTCTGTGCAGCCGAGTGAGTTTCTGGGCCAGGTGTGGGCGCTGCGGCCACCTGAGGCAACCTTGCTCACCTGGGGAGGGGTGCCAGTTCAACTTGTGGTGCCCAACAAGGAGGGGTGGTCAAGGCGGACTTGACCTGCACTCTTCCCCGTTCCCCTTCCTCTCTCCCGGTGCCTCGGTAAGGAGGCAGGGAAGGGTGGTTGAGGCGGGCCTGTCCGGCACCCCTTCCCTCTTGGAGAGGAGGAAGGGAGGGGGTGGAGGCAGACTTGACCAGCGTTTTCCCCCCTCCCTCCCGACGCCTCGATAAGGAGGCAGGGAGGGGGGAAAGGCAGACTCATCCAGCACTCTTCCCCCATCCCTCCTGGCACCTCGGTAAGGAGGCAGAGAGGGGGAAGGAGAAGTGGACTAGACCCGCACTCTTCCCTGTTCCCCTCCTCCCTCCCGGCACCTCGGTAAAGAGGCAGGGAGGGGGAGAGGCAGACATGTCCGGTACCCCCTCCCTCTCGGCGAGGAGGTAGGTAGGGCACCTTGGTGAGGAGGCAGGGGGCAAGGCGGACTTGACTGGCATGCCCCTCCCTTTTGGTGTGGAAGCAGGGAGGTGGGTAGAGGCGGACTCTGCCGTCACTCCTCTTCCCCCTTCCTCCTGGAGCCTTGGGGGAATTGTGGCGCCGTGTGGGAGGTTGGGTGGGGGACTATGCCGGGAGTCTCAGCAGTGGGCAGTGGCCCAAACAGTGGTGGATGCATCTCCACTCCTGACGGCTGCTGTGCACTGTCTGTGCAGGGGTGTTTGAATTCCCCACACCTATTCCTTGCCTGTGTGTGCGGTGTCCATTGGTGTTTTTTCTGTGAGACCGCCGCCCTGTCTCCATCCTCCATCCATGCATTTCATCCTCTCCAATTGGCTGCGGTGTGCTTTCCATCCTCACAGATTGGCTACAGTGCATTGCACTGGCTGCTGGGGGCTGTAGTTGTTTTATTTTGTCTGTTGAGTGGGGCGCAGAGCCCCCAGCCGTGGTGTGGACCCTGACGTTGACTGTCTCTCTCACAATAGGCAAGTGGTGTGCACACCATGTATGGGGACAGTTAAGGGGTGTTTGCTGGTTTTAGGGACCCACACGGGGACATTTGACTTTTATAGCTATAAATATTATTTTTTGTTTCTCCTAGATAAGATCCAATATTGATTGATTGATTGATTGTATATTTCTGGATTTAAAAGTTGTACATCACCCAAAGCATGGAGTTGGACTCAATGACCAATAATAATAATAATAATAATAATAATAATAATAATAATAATAATAATAATAATAATAATAATAATAATAATAATAATAATAATAATAATAATAATAATAATAATAATAATAATAATAATAATAATAATAATAATAAACAACTTTCATTTATATCCCACCCATCTGGGGTTACTCCCACTCTGGGTGGCTAACAACAACACATTAAAAACACATAATAAATTACCTAATAAAATACAAATATCAAACCTAGTTAAAACCAGGGGACTGAATAAAAGCCTAACACTAGTCCGGTGAGAGCCCCTACTCAAATGCCTCCCTGAACAGAAGCACTTTAAATTGTTTTCTGAATGTCAGCAAAGAAATGATCTGGTGCAATTCCACCAGAAGGGAGTTCCATAGGGATGGCACTGCCACCGAAAAGGCTCTTCTCCTGGTCATCACCTTCCTTGCCAATTTAGGCATTGGCACCAAGAGCTATCCCATCTGGGAAGATCGAGTGATATGGGAAGATGTTCTAAGAGGGAGACACTCCACCAAGTTTAGGGCTTTAAAAGTTAAAACTAACACCTTGAACCTGATACGGAATGAAACAGGCAACCAATGCAGCTCTGCCAGGGCTGGTGAGATGTGTTCAAACTTCCTCACCCCGGTGATTAGTCTAGCTGCTGCATTTTGTACCTGCTAAAGTTTCCATATCAGGGTCAGGGAAAGCCCCACATAGAGAGTGTTGCAGTAATCTATATGAGAGATTACCAGTGAGATAACCAGTGTTGTAAGGGACCGCTTTTCCAAGTAGGGATGCAACTGGCCTATTGATACAACTGGAAGAAGGCAGACTTGCACACAGCCATGATTTGTGTTTCAAGGGTCAGATAAGGATCAAGAATGACTCACAAGTTGTTTACCTGTTTCCTTGGCAATAATACCATCCCTGCTATCATCGGGTTATGGAATCCAAATCGAACAGATGTACCCCACAACACCAGAACCTCTGTCTTACCCAGATTCAGTTGCAGCTTCTTAGCTCTAGTCCACTCCAGGACCATGGCCAGGCAATCGTCCAAGCACCAGGCTGCATCCACTGCTGATGATTTGAAGGAGAAATAGAGTTGCGTGTCATCCGCATATTGAAGATAGTGTACCCCAAATCTTTGGATGATCTCTCCCAGTGGCTTCACATATATGTTAAATAGCATAGGGGAGATGATCGAACCCTGTGGAAACCCCACCCCCCACCCCACCCCACCCCACCCATTGGAGCGACCACAGGGCTGATAAACTCTCCCCAAGCTGGACTCTCTGAGGGCAGTTGCCAAGGAAGGAGCAGAACCACTGCAATACAGAGCCCTGAACTCCTAGCTCAGACAGTTGCCCCAGAAGGATATAATGATCGATAGTATCAAAAGCCACTGAGAGGTCCAGGAGACGCCCCTTCCAACTCAATTACTCTATGATTCTATGATTAAAATCTGAAAAATTGATCTTACTTATTTGATTCCTTAAAACTTCTAAAATGGAGTAAATCATCTTAATTAACCAAAGAATCTATCACTGTCCATGTGTACTGTATCTTCAAGACTGAGACTTCCTTCTTTGTTGATTAGGTATTTTCTGCTTGAATCTCATCTCAACAGCTCACAGATTCAAAGTATCAGAGAACAGGGAGTCATTGGTACTATTCCTGCTATGGCTGGCTTTTCTTCTTGCCTAGAAAAGTCAGTGCAGGTATATTTAAAAATAACTCTTAGAAATAACTTTGAAGATTTGTTAACGATTTTTGTTTCATAAATGAGGACTAGTTCAGAAATGAAAAATATTTTATACATTAATTTTTGAATATTACACCCAGTGATGCATTCCAGTTTTTTTTACTACCACCTCTGTGGGTGGGGACAAATCTGTGGGCGGGGCCAAATCCATGGGTAGGGCCAAATCCATAGGCATGGCCAACACAATGGGGTATGGAGGTGGGTGTAGCTGGCCAGGTGGGCATGGCCTGGGGGAATTTCCGCTACCGGTTCTCCAGAACAGGACATGACCTGCTTCAGTGCATCACTGGTTACACCCATTTGCAGGAATCAGGTTGAAAATTTGTGCTATAGTTAAACTCCTGTGGTGTAAATTTCAGCTGCTAATTGCCTCAGCATGGGCATCTGGCTGGTGAGTAGCCAAAAATGCCTATGGGAACTTTAGGCATTCTGGTCTTTCTTTATTAGAATTGTACTTAAGTAAATTTGGGGGATAAATTTAAATACTCAGAAATTGTAATACATGGGTAAAACATCTAATACATTTAATTTGTCTGACTTTTAAAAAAGCAATTTAACCTATTTGGCAATTCTTCTCCCTTGTAGCACAGATCCCTCAAGTGTGCAGCTCTTCATCTGCCTGCCAATGTGCCAAGATCACCTCCCTGCTGAGATTGGATCTCTGCAGTTATAGAACTTCTAAATCTACCCACAGCTTTTCAGCATGCCAAGATTAATCTTTGTAAAGGACCTGCAGAAAAGCATTTTAGGATTAGTTCCACTAAAAAAGGGGGAAAATACAATGGAATCTTTGTTTTACCTTTGAAAAAATGCATAAGCTAGCAACTTAAAAAACAAATACGTATTGATATTGTAAGGCAGCCTTTGCTATAGTTCTATTGTGACTAGAGACAAAAAATTTAGTGTGTGTGTGTGTGTGTGAGTGAGTGAGTGAGTGAGTGAGTGAGTGAGTGAGAGAAAGAGAGAGAGAGGGGGGGGTGAGAGCATACCTGTTAAGTATCCCAGATTGGCCGGGAAATCCCGTATTTTGGCGTTCGTTCCTTCCTTTTTCCTGGCACCGTCCCGTATTTAGAACAGCAGGGAAAGGGGTTATTGTGCACATGTGCATGCACAGAACCCATCTGTGCATGCACAAATGTGTTCTGCACATGCGCAAAGGGGTTCTGCGCAAGTGCAATGGAGTTTTTCCTGCACATGTACACCCGGGCTGGAGCAGTTTCTATATTTTCCGCAGCGACGCTTGATGGGTATGGGTGAGAGAGAGCTTTATTTCTTTTCTTTGGTAAAATATTTATTCAGTATACTATGAAAGCAAATGCAGCTCTCTGCAGTCATTTTAATGAATTTGTTAGGAAGGGGGAGGCAAAATCACAAAGATTCCAAAACACATTTGTGCACTTGTTTGTTTAATTAAGTCTTGTCTTTCCAGAGGCCCTTCTCCATTAATGAACTGCACAGGAAGGGGACAGAAATATATTTCAGCAAAAAGCTATACCAATGAGAAGATTTTCAGTGATTTTGTATTATTCAGAAGAACATGAGGAGGGGTTGAATACCTTTGTCTCTTTGGCACCACAAGGCAAAAAACAAAACTGTTAGGTACTAAGCCTTTGCCCTAACTAGTTGTATAGTATATTATACTCTACTGCAGTACTGTTGAACTGCTTTAAGAAGTTTGTGGCTGTGGCAACAAAGGTGTTGTTCACTAACTGTGAAATTCTTGAGACCTGTGTATAAAGTAAGGCATGTGGTCACACATCTTCAGCCTATGTGCTCATCAGAGCCTGTGTGCTCACATTGCCTTTGTGCTCTCTGAAATCTATGCACAGGATGTTGCTTGTGTAGTGAGGACTTCTACTGGAGAAGATTGCCTTGCCAAAGGAGAGAGTAAGGCTAAAAGCTTCCTTGCTAAAGTCTTTGGGACTGCTCATGATTGTGTATGCTGACTTATTGCTTCACGAGCATACCAAAGGACTTGGCAACCCAATGAACCATTTGCTCAGACAAGGACTGCTGCTTCACTGAGCAAAGTAACTTGTGAGTTACAGGCTGTATTACTTTTGTGTTTGCCACAGTAAACTGAACTGCATGCCATCAAAAGAGAAGTTATCTTGTTTAAGTTGCTGTTATCTTTGTCACTGTAAATATTTGAGTTTTTTCCGTTTTTGCACCATAAGTAAAAACTCTTTTGCACAAAACAAGCTTCAGTTGCTGTGTTGATCAAAGTGCCTACACCTTCTGTTGTGCACCTTCCAGCCCCAGTCACTCTGCTACACACCAACAAAAGCTTTGTGGGTCAGTGATCTGGAACTGATCTACAATGGAATCATTGCTTTAATATATAGACCCAATGTTCACACTACTCATGCCTAACTTTTATAGAAAGAACTCAAGATTCCTAGTGCTCCATTGTAAAAAGTTCTCATCATTGCATTTGCAGTATCCAATTATCCGAGCTTCATTTCAGTCAAACAAAATGAATTTAATAGTTCATGAGCAATTCGACAGAACAGAAAAGGTTGCTATCATGATCATTGTTATCTATATTAATTACATTTAGTTAGAGGCCAAGAAAATTCTCTTTTGTGCATTTTGTCTTCTGAATTTTATTTTCTGTATGCACTGGTTCAGTTAGATCATCCATTAGATCTACTTCCCTTGGGATGAGAAGAAAGTCCTCTGAGATTCTTGATGTCATATGTGGTGGCAACTTCAGTAAGTGCCTTGTGAAGCAGCATTTCATTTTGAAGATATATTTTGGGTTGTCAAGTATCCTTTATTAACTGATTAGTCATTTGACCATATCAGGTTAAAATGTAATAAAATATATCAGATAAAATAGGATTACATAAACAGAGTAAAAGCAGATTAAAAGTAGAATGATACAATTACTATAAAATAAGACGTAAAATTTACTCAATAAAATTCATCACCTTTGCATGCAACCCCTATCAGATCAATAAAAACTCTTTTGAAAGGTCCCAACTATAAACTTGATAGTTCTGATATTTACATATTTATTTGTGCCCTGGAGGAAGTAAATTATTAGGGCCCCAGTATTTCGTTCTGTCTAGTAATATCTGTAAATACTGGGCTCTTATTGTGGCATATAATTGACAGCTAAAAAGAACATGTTCAGTATTTTCTATTTCTGGCGTTCCACAGATACATGTTCTCTCAGAGTATGGGACATGGTTAAATCACCCATATTTAACCATAGAGTCTAACTGTTCAGATCTTGCTTTTATAAATGCTGTTCTATGCTACTGAATCAGACCCATTGTCAAGTATTTCTCGATTTGAAAATACTTTTGGTGTTTGGCCAACCATCTATTTCAGGTTGTCATGTGATTTGACTGGGCATGTCAAGAGTGACAAGAAATACCCCCTTCATACAAGAACAACAACAGGTCGAATTTACTTTTACAAAAGAGAATCTTTCTCTTTAAAAGGCAGTCCAATAGACTTTGCAGGCGCACCCCCCAAATAAAGACTCAGACATTGGTATTGGATTAAAGGCATTGGGCCACTTTAATTGAATAATGCCCTAGTCTGAATTATAACTTTCAATTGGTGTATCATCCAATTGTAATTCTTAAGGCAAGCAGGCTGCAGTAGCACTGGTAAGGTTCCACCCAAAGTGCCAATGGCAATTGGCTATTATGTATCAATTTGTATCAATTTGTTTGTTGTCACAAACAAATTGTTGACCGAAGTCAATATAGTATCTATTGACCCCATCCTCTGACGTGTATCCGTCCAAATATCAAGGTGATGCAGGCTGTGAAGCTCCTAGCATCACCCCGTTCATGGTTTGCCCTTGACCGGCCAATCCTGTTTCCCCTGTACCTATCTACGTGTTGGCCAGTCAATTGCGAACCTGCCGGATACCTATGGGTCATAAATTTTTACCTTACCCGTGCTACCCGCCACACGGGGAGGCGTCCATGATGACTCACTGCCCCCCCCCCCGACCGACAGCTCAGTCACCAGGCCTGCTTGCACGTACTCCAGAAAGAGGTGCATACCTCTGGTTGACAGGTGGACCCCATCTCCTGAATACAGGCTAAAATCCTGCAACCCTATCCCCGGATGTCGAATGGCTGTTCCCAAGCCATTCTCAACAAGGAACCGGGCAACAGCCCTGTTCACTGACCGCCGGGCATGGTCCAAACTACGGAGATCAATGCCTCCTCTATAACAGTGTCTCGGCACGATGTCAGACCATAGCAACCATGTGTACGGCCATAAATGCTGTAGAAACGCCAGGTCACTGCACACTGACATTTTTAAGAAAAGGCCAGTGATCTGTGCGAGATCATTGCCGCCAAGGTGCAGAATCAAAACATCTGGCAGTCCAGCATTCATGGACATCAGGAATGGCAACAGTTCCCGCCACCTCATGCCGCGCACACCATACCACCGCATACGTGCGGATGCACGCAGCCCGAGATGGGGTCCCCACTCCGACGATGCAGTATACTGTGCCACCCAGTGCACATAACTGTGGCCCACCAGCCACACTGCCACCAGTGTGCGTGAACACACAGGGTCTGTAAAAGAAGGAGAGAGAATTAAGGACATAACTAGGTACTCATGCAGTGAGGGGACATACATATAAAGAAAAACGCGCGGATCCCCAACTGCTCATCCGACGTATATCGGTCTCCGAGTACCCAAACGCAGCCGCGGTAGATGCAGCGTCTATCCTAAATGAATGGGTGCCATAACGAGCCCCGGGGACGCACACACTGTGAAGTGCCATCCCGGTCACCCTCTAGAATTGAAATTTGGTAAGGGGAGACCCATCCTGGTGGCAGAACAACAGGCGAGGGCGTGTCCCACGCAATGCCAGAAAAGCATGTAGGGCACCAACCGGACAGATGTCAGCAAACGTGCATCGTAGCAGTCTAACACCACTGCCTTCTCCATGCTGATCGGCTTTTGAGGAACGAATCCTCAACTGAGCCCACTCCTGGTTGATAGACACATCTTCGAGTTCCAGTGCCCTACGAGACATGTCCCCCTTTAACAATGGGACCAGCTAGCTGATTCTCAGAGCTCCAAAGAAAGCTACGGTGGTAGCTGCACAAAAAGAGACTCCTCATACCTATCGTAACACAGTCTATGCCAACCTCGAGCAAGGCGGGACAGAATACACGGTGAAACAGGGTGACGTGTGTCTGGGCAGCTGCCGCGTTCATGTGTCCACCCTTCCAAAACATGGCGTATACGGAAGTCGCCTGTGCAGTCGGTAAACCCCCGTGCCTTGGCCATGAATGCTAAGGCTGAAAGCCTAGTGGCAATGGTGCGTGGGGCCAATCCCTGACCATGCATGTACACCATGTACTGTAAAACCTGGTCGACCGGTATCGGCAACCTTTCAGGCAACTGCCTTTCCCTGCAAAAGGTCCTAAATTGAAGGAGTGTATGCTGATACGCCTTACGCGTGTGAGGTGCCAAAGACATGCCGATTGCCCGGTTCACCTCTCCTCGCCAAAGGTCCACATCTCGGCTGGGAGTGGAGAGGGAAGTTCCTCTGCATCTGGAGCCAAGGCACGGAACCGGGAGATCTGCAGGCGGGATAAAGCATCAGCAATATCGTTATTAATGCCTGGCACATGTCTGGCCCTGAATAGCACATTAAGGCGCAAGGACTTAAGAACAAATTGGCGAACTAAAGCCATGACTCTGGGGGACTTAGACGTTTGTGCGTTGACAATGTGCACCCCAGCCGCATTGTCACACCAAAAGTGAACCACAGAATTAGCCCACCTGTCCCCCCAGAGTATAAGGGCACCCAAAATCGAAAAAAAAGTCCAGGAACATAAGATCGCATAAGCGATCCATGCCCTGCCATTCTTGGGGCCATTGAACATAGGCCCACCTTCCTTCAAAATAAATCCCATACCCGAGGGAGCCGGAGGCATCCAACTGTACTTGGAACTGAGGGCTGACCATAAGCTCAGATCTCCAAAAGGAGACGCCATTAAATTCCTGTAGGAAAGTGAGTCAAACTGACAGGTCTGCTCGTAAACCCCTAGTCAGCCGAAACCTGTGGTGACTTTTTGAAAGGCCCACCATAGCGTCACAAAGATGCCTGGCAAAGGCTCTACCTGGTGTTACCACCCTGCAGGCGAAGTTGAGGTGACCGTGAAGCACCTGCAACTCCTGGAGAGACACCTTACGCTTGGCAAGCATTGCTAAAATCGCATCAGAGAGCCAAGTCACCTTTCCCATAGGTAATCTGGATGTCTGGGCGACGGTGTCGATATCAATACCCAGGAATGTAAGGGTGGTGGCTGGGCCCTCTGTCTTTTCAGGTGCTAGGGGTACACCCAGTTCCCGCATAAGCACCTGAAATGTGGTGAGCAGGCGTCCACACTTGCCCGAGTCGTGTCCACCCCCGAACAAAAAATCGTCGAGGTAGTGGGCTACAGACCGGGACCCCGACCTACGAACGAAGGCCCACTGGAGGAAGATGCTAAATCGCTTGAAGGCCGAGCATGAAATGGGACAGGCAAAAAGCATGGCCTTGTCCACATAAAACTTGCCCCGGAAACAAAAACCTAACAGCTCAAAGTCATCCGGGTGCACGGCAACAATCAGAATGCCGATTTGA
The DNA here is from genome assembly GCA_035047305.1 of Bradypodion pumilum. NCBI lineage: Eukaryota > Metazoa > Chordata > Lepidosauria > Squamata > Chamaeleonidae > Bradypodion > Bradypodion pumilum. The sequence continues at coordinate 85,964,450 of JAWDJD010000002.1, forward strand.
TATCACACTTTGCCATGAGCGCCCTGGGACCACATGAGCGTACCATCTGTAAGGCCTGGTCAAAGGACATATACCGGACAGAGCAAAGGTCATCTGGTATAGCGTCATTGACCGAGGAACCCGCAGGGTAAGAAAGGTGGTGAATCAGACCAAATTCACCTGGGGACTTCTTAGGAACTAAACCCAGAGGGGATACCTTTAAGTTAGGGTATGGGAGGTTGTTGAACGGCCCCGCCACCCTCTGTTCTCTAACCTCTTTGGCTATCTTCTCCACAGCAATGTCCTCATTACCCCTGAGAGACTGTAGGTTCGGGGCATCCTGAGGCCCACGAACACCCCTGAATGGGATGCGGAAGCCAAACTTAAAACCTTCATGTAGGTAGATCACATCATCCTGTCTAGGATATGCGCACAGCCACCATTCAAGCACTGGAAAATTAATTGGGGAGGGGCCCTTTAGTATGGGTAGTGGCATCAGAGGGCGCTCTGGCCGTCCCTTGAAATCCCCTTCCCCTGCCCCATGACCCACCAGCCCGCGGACACGCAGAGGCGGCGTGAGGGCCGGAACAAGAAGGGCACTCGTGCCTAAATCTACACTGGGGCTTGTTGCACACTCCGTTAGCAGAGAAACTCCAACACAGCAGGCGGGCTGGAACCCCGTGCCCCGCCGGTTGGTGGGGAGTCTGTGTAGTAGCCGCCTGCTGTACGGCATGGCCACAGTGGTACCGGTCACCTGGTGCTGGCCGCGTAGGGGTCATATACAGCAGCCACAACTGCTGGCAGGGCTCATCCCACCACATCTCAGGGTGAAGGGCCGCCCTCATCCTAAATTCTTCATCATAGGCCAACCATGATGGGCCAGGAAAATCAACAATGGCCCGGTAAATATTGTCCAGGTACTGGACCATTGGGATGGCCAAATCAGGATGGGCCCTGAGATATACCGCCATGTATATCAAATAGGCCGGTAACCAATTGGCCCAAGTGCGAGGCGGCTTACAACGACGGGACAATTCCTTGTCCCTATCTTCCTGCCCCTCCCTCTCCTCCATATTTTCTCCCTAGTAGCCTGGGACAAATGGTCAACTAGGGGTAAGGAGTAACCGGCCGTCGGCAGGGCCGTAGTTGGTACGGAGTAAAGTGGGGGAACATATGATTGGCCCTGTCGCACCCCAGAGAAGTTGGCCAGAACAGTTGGGGTGGTCGCCCCTGTAAGAGCCTGGGGGTAATTAGGGGCCCAGGAGGTAACAGGGCAGTGCGGAGTG